>CM070502.1:67593786-68269528 GCA_036346375.1 Guadua angustifolia | reverse complement strand
TCAATGCCTTAAATGACTTATGTCGGCAGTATGCCAGATCGAGGTACCCTCTCCGTCGCATAATTAGTGAGCCCAAGAAGCGGCCTAGCCCACGTGGCGGCTTGGCGAGCAGGTGGGCGGTCATGCCCTGCTCGCTGGGCGGTAAGCCCATGTGGCGCCATGGCGGGCAAGAGGGCGATCATGCCCTGCCCTCCGGACGAGAAGCCCACGTGGTGGCTCGGGCAGCAGGTGACTGCCACGCCTCGCCTGCCGCAGAAGCAGAAGTGGCGCCTGCGGCAGGTGTGGGCGATTATGCTCGCTTCATCGGCGAGAAGCCCACGTGGCGGTTCTGGGCGAAGCAGTGGGCGATTGCGTTCGCCACCGTGGTAAGCCCATGGCGCTTCGCGGTAGGTGGGCGATCATGTTCGCCGCGGCGAGAAGCCCACGTGAAGCGGCTCGCGAAGCGGGCGGGCAATCGGGCCCCACTCGAGCAGGGCCATGGAGGCAACCAAAGGAATGAGGAGAAGGCTTCGCCTTTGAAGTTCCTTCCTCCGACATGCCAGGTCGTCGAGCCATTAATTGCAAAGAATGTCGCTATCGACACGACGACGCCCATCCTCCGACGCCTCACCAAACCCGCCGCAGAGTGTCATATCCCAAAGTGACCGGCGGCTTAATGTGAGCGGCATTAAATGGGGTTTGAAGGACAAGGCTACAGTGATGGGTGTAATAAATGAGTCGTGGGTTGATGTAAGGCTGGAATGACGGCGTAATAAATGAGTCATGTGTCAATGAGATAAGGCTTGAATGATGGGGTGTAATTAATGAATCGTAGATCAGTATAGCGTCACCTTCTCACCTACCCGGACCAACCCGTCTATATAAGGGCGCTCCGGTGCATGGAGTAGGGGGGCGGCAGATAAGGGACATAGAGGTCGAAGCACAAAAGAGGAGAACCATTGTAATCGCCTCCACACTTTCCTCAACAAAGATCTAATAGGACGTAGGGCTATTACCCGCGTTGGGGGCCCGAACCTGGGTACTAGGGATGGCAACAAGTACCCGAAACCCGATACCCGATGGGTATTTACTCCATTAGGGTACAAATCTGGTCCAATAATTATACCCATGGGTACCTTAATGGGGGAAAACCTTCACCCGTCGGGATGATTGCACGGTATGGGGTACCTGCTCAATTGCGGGTATGATCCACCCGCTTCTCACTTGATGAGGTGAGTGCTATCAAGTTCAACTTGTTCATCATGCATCCATCAAATTTCTTCATTTCTCCAACACGATACAAAAGTACATAATCATCAACCATTAATGAGAAACATATCATCAAGTTGACATGTTAAAAATCTAAAACTTGAATTAGCTACACATTAATGCAGATACGGGTTACCTGTCGGATCCCTCACATTCGCACCGGCACGGCACGGTATTCTTTTAAATTCGCATGCGGTATGGGTATTATAGCGGGTGAATTTTATTAACACGCACGGGTACGGATGGTGATACCCGCCGGCATATACCGCTGCCATCTCTACCGGGTACATCACCGTGTCCATTAATCTGGCCGATCCCCGATCCGGCCAGAGAGCCATTAGGGTTTCGCCACGAAGACGCCTTTACCGAACCATACCTTCCATCCTCGGGAGTAGTCAACTCTGTTCGCTGATTCGGGTCCCAATCACCAAGTGAATACGCCGACAACTTACATTTGGAATCAAATGGAGTATATGAATTTTGGAGAACCTAGTAAAATATCTAGGCATGCATGTTTGGAAGGAAAAAATTCATAGGACCACGACAATGTAAGATTAACACCAACCAAAGATGGCAAGGCAAATAAAGATTACGATGCAATTGGCAATTAGATCAAATCGATAATTTGTTTTCTTAGTTAGGCTTTCCATGTTTAGTTGTTGACTTAGGTAGCAAAAGTTGATCAGTGATCCGCCCACTATAAAAGGGCATGTATCCCATGAGTTTGATAATAACACAAAAGAAAATTGTTTAAACTTCGTGTTCTTCTTTATGTTCGTAGCGCAGTGTTTATGATCCAGAATAATACCAACAATTGGTATCATAGCGAGGATCTACCCTTGTTGCACGCTTGTTCGGGAGGCTACCATCGCCGCGCTTTTGGGGTAGGCTATCGCCATTGAGTAATGCAAAGGTTGAGGGATCCAACGGTACATCGAAAAGCGCTATATGGTGGTGTATGCAGGTCCATGGCATAGGAGAAACTAAGATGGTGTCGGCTGGTGCTATATATGTCAAGGAGTGGTGACATCGGCGACATGGTGTCACCAAGGTTGGCAATGAGAGGCTGTGGCTAGCATCGCGTCATGATGTTACGGTGATGGCACACCAAAGATCAAAGTCATGAAGGCGTTGGTAATGGTGATGCTCACCGTCCTAACACGAGCTTACGTGCCATTGAAGTTGCGTTACGAACAGGGAGATTCGCCAAGAAGATATGGTGGCAAAAGGGTGGGGAAGGCGTGTTTTCTTGATACCCGCTATTGGCAAGTGTCATCAACAATCAGTGTGACAAGCGGCGTGACAAGATGGCATTGGTGGCCATAAGTGTGTTTCGTCGAGAAGGCATTCAAAGCTACATGTTCTCGTGTTAGTTGTATTCACGAGATACTGTCGGTGATCACATGAGTTCTTATGCGACTTATGTCTATAAGATAAACATGTGTGAATTCCTTCAGAGATGTTGTGTGCATCAGAAGAGATCATGCTGTACAAGAAAATCAAAGGAAAGCCACTTTGCATGCACGTAGGAAGAGTCCATGCATGATACATGTGTGTGCGCATGAGGGTTCTTGTAGGCGTGTCTAAGTTCTCTTGTGGGTAAACTCTAATTCGAGTCTGCATCGCCGTTAAGTTGTGTCATCAGTGAAAAGACAATTGAAGCTGAAACAAAGGTCGTAATCGCCAGCGAGTGTGTCACTAGTGGCAAAGATGTGAAAGACGCCAACAAGTTGTGTTACGAGTGGCATGGCCAACAAGAAGAAGGTAGAACTCCTTGGAGATGCATTCACCATCCTATGTCAAGTATGAGTTGGGCAAGTCGTAGTTGAGACCGATTACCTCAACGAGTTAGAGTAGACAAGTCTTGATTATGGGAGATTAATTGTTGGAAAGTAATCAAGACTTGTGTAACAGCCTCAAAATGAAATTAGAAATTAAAACTTAAATTTTGAACTATTAACCATTAAGAAAAACTTTTAATGATTACGTAAGAGAATCCTTAATTTAAGTCTCAAAATCACCATACACATACTTACCCAATTATCGCTAAGGAATACCAATATTTGCACAAAAAATTTCACAACCTCAAAGAATATATGATCACAGCTTAGTATTCTCGATCACTAAAAATTCAATACACACACATATATATATATATATATATATATATATATATATATATATATATATATATATATATATATATATATATATATATTCTGGTTCTCACATGCACTAACTCAACTCAATTGCATATCATCTAACCATATAAATATCAATAATCAGAATATCACTTTCATTCAAATTCATTTATAATGACCAAAGACTTAAAACATATCCTAATCCAAATAATATACATCAAGGTTCATATTTCTTTTAACTTCAAAACTCATACAAAAACCTAAGTCCTCAAACTAATATAGTTTATTACGACCTCTAAAACCATTACAAATCACAATTCTAATATCATACAACTTCCAATTACACCAGCTCCTAGTGTTCAAATGATTACATTGCATGCACAAGCCATCCAGGATCAGCTGTTGCACGCATAGGCCATCCAAGGCTAGTTGTCCCCTTTTTCCCATCCCTTACAGCCAAGTGGCAAGGATGTAGGCTGCATGTTTGCCACCTCCACCCCCAGCCCATAGTTTTTGCCCCAAAACCTGGTTGTAAAGCCAACAAAGTCGATTGAGTGCAATATAAAGAGAATAAACAAACTGGCATACACACTAGCTACCTCACCTTAGCATCACTACAAGTTGTCCTCTGATGAAGAGAAGAATCAGCTAGAGAAGGGAAAGGAAGCCATCGACCTCAACTATCTTCCTTTCTTGCCCTGCCATATCCCACACCACAAATCTCAGCAGCAAAAGGTACAAGCTTTAGTTTAAGTACTCTTTAGTTATCATTCAATAAAAGTAAATGCTAAATACTTAGTACTGAATGATTTAAGTACCTTGCTCTTTAGTTATCAATCAATAGAAGTAAATGTTAAATACTTAATACTGAATGAAAACACATATGCATGCAATGGCTAATCAAATTTCATTAATTTAAAGACAACAGCATATAGGGGGTGTCGAAACAACACGCATATAAAATCACAACACAGAAGCCCAAGATAGACATTTGTGAAATTGATCGACAGGATTCACTTCATATAAAGTCTCTGCTCAATAGAATTAATGCGAAGCTAGTATCTCTGAAAGCAAGTATTGTTCTATGGGCATAAAGTATAACCATTAATAAGTATTCCTAAAATCATAACATTTAGCTCAGTTCACAAATTTATATATATGTATGCATGTCTATCCCTAACAAACACAAAAGCACAAAGATTAATTTTTGAATCATACAAGGGTTAATCATGACCTTTGTCCTAAGCATAGATTTTCCTACCTCCAATCACATGCAATTCCAAGATGGTAATTTCCACACTACTACCAATATACAACCAATAGCACAAAAAGCCTACATAAGTTTAGCTATGTACCAGTTCATTACACATACACCATAGCCTAAAATACCAACATCAGTGTATCAAACATTTTGTTAATTCCATCAGAGCAAGTAGAACCATGGGGTCATGCACAATACAACCACACACACTTGATTAATGCCATAAGTTTTAGCATGCTAGATTAACAACAGTCGACTTGAAATAGAATAATTAATAGCATTCTCTAGTAGTAGAAGAGAAGGGAAATCAGATACTTAGCTTAAGAAGGTGTAACCATGCCCAAAATGGGGTGATGCCAGGCAGAATAAGGGGCAATCACCATGTTATCTTCCCTTGCCACCTCCACCATTCTCTGCAGAAAAAATGCCCAAATATAGGGTAAGGAAGAGTAGGTTTTGTGTTAATGGGAATCAACCAGGCCGAAGGGCTGGTTGGGCCAAATACCTTGGGCCTGGCCAGTTTTTTAAGAAAATAAAAACATATATGTTTATATATATAAAGAAAAAAATATATATACCTTTAAAAAATGATGATGAAATAATATATATATGGGCCGAGAAAGCATAAAAGATAAACATCTTCTTGTTTTCTCTTTCTCCAAATTAATTCAAACTTTAAAATACGATGCATTTAGTATGTAACACTAAATACTTACCGCCACCATAAAGTGACTCATGTCTTAGTTTTATAAATCCAAATAATTTTTTTCATCTTAAATTCAGAATCTAAACACATGCAATCAAGAAACTCTAAACATAAACCACAATTGTTCTGTAGTAGATTTCTATTTGATTTTCCATCCGACTTCTTTTGCCATATTTAAAAGTTGTTTTTGCTATATTTTCAATGAACTACATGTAGACTCTGACGTTTCAAAGTCTGCAACGGTCGATTCTAACTTTGCGACCGAAATCAACGAGCAAGGCAAGCACATCTTTTGACCATGTTGATCCCAGTTTGCAAAATATTTTGTTAAATCTTTTATTGCATGCGTATGTTCATTAAACTCTGCTATATTGTGAGTAATAGTAGTTATACCTGTTATCTCATAGAACTTCCTTGATGAGTATGGATTTGTGAAGCTTGATGACCTTTTCTTAAGGCTGATAGTATTTTGGTTAAAAATAAAAATAAAACTATAGTTTAGACGTGGGCAAGATATGGCAGTAGTCGGATGTGCATGGGACTTGCACGTAGTGTAGGGGGAGTGTTCTCGCCTAGATCAGATTAAGGACCAAACTACTATGTTGTTTTCAAACCAAGACAACCGTACAACCACAAGGCTGGTATGGGTTAGCCATAACCTATTATGTTACTTAGAACTAGTTTTGTACATTGGAAGGCTGGAGATATACGGGCTTTCAGTGACTAATTGCCCGAAGAGACGTCTACATCGAGGTGATAATGGAATAAACATTTATCGATACAACGGTGCACGCCATACTATAGGGAGAAGTGGGACAATGGGATGTATAACCATTTGTTGTACAGTGATTGTACAACTATTTTCTGCCACCATAGTATGGGATCATCATCACCGGACTAGCGCAAAGCTAGGGCTAGGTAATGAACGGTTATGTTATGGTCTTCTTGTCGACACACCAAAGAAAGTGTGTTAATGGCCAGACAAAAGGGAAGGATCATTTCTTGTGGGTAAAGCCAGACACCTCTCAGAAGTGTTAATTTTTTTGAAAAGTCAGCTACCATGGTCATAGGCACTGTAAAGTCATCACAGAGTTAAATGTTTTTATTTTCATAAAACTCTGGTTTCTATCATGTGTTGGTAGGGAATGGTTCGTGGTCCTAGTCATATCTCCTAGGTTCGTAAATTTTCTTATCTGTACTTACATATTGTTATATTATATATTAAATAGCTTTTATTTAAATTTTGTTTGTAATCTACTATTTAGTATTTATATTTTAAACTAGTTTTTATGCAAATTAACCATAGAAGCCTTTTCATTGAATTGACATGCATGTATTATAGGATTTGCAAAAGTCTTGCGAGTACGTAAGTACTCAACTTGCTCCCATTGAATTTTTTTTAGGTGAAGAAACAGATTACCCCGACGATATGTACTTTGGCACAGGATTCAGGGATATTAATAATGAGTTTTTCTAGGGTTTACCTTGTCAGTTGCTTGTGGGGATCAAGGGTTAAAGGCATACTACAAGATACATAAGTCTCTACTGTAAGAGTTTATTTCAGTTTATAAGATTATCATGCAAGAACTATTTCCACTGTTGCAATAATATTATGTGTGTGGTTGTGATATCAATTTCTGAATGTGCGCATTAGCCACCGATCATGGGACTAGTATTATATGCACATTGTACCCATTATTGATATTTATTATAAAAAATAGAGGTCTTACAACTTGCCAAAACTATTGACTTGCTGTGTCATGCAAGGCAAGTAAAGATCACTATGCAATTAGCAATCATATCAAATTAGATAATTTGTTTTCTTAGCTAGGCTTTCTATGTTGACTTGGTTAGCAAACTGATTAGGTGATCCGTCCACTATACAAGGGTATGTATCCCATAAGCATGAAAATAACACAAGAAAAATTACACCAATACTTTTGTGTTCTTTTTCGTATTTGTGTGCGTGTGTTCATGATCCAGAGATAAAACCAACAAATCCTATGGAATTTTAAGAGATCATTCGTACGTTTCAAACAGTAGGATAATATCAAATTCCATAGGAATTGGTTTCGTTCAAAAGTCCTATAAAATTCCTTCAATCTAGAGAGGTTCTTAGGCCCTATTTGTTTCGGCTTTTTCACCAGCTTAAAAGCAAAAAAGCCAAAGCCGAAACAAATGACTGACTTTTAAATCGGGTTTAAAAAAAGCCTAAAGTCTCTATATAACTATAAGCCAAAAGCCAAGTGAGAGATGCTTTTTTGTGCTTTTTTGGGATGAAATAATCCTTTGCCACTAGAAATCTCCAAAATTACCCACCAAATGCCATTACATATAAACTCAAAATTCCTTCTCTCATCTCCTCATTTCTCCTCGTTTTTCTCTCTCTCTCCTGTGCGACATGCCTTCTCCCTTCGCCGCTCCGGTCTCTACCGTCCCCGACCTTCTCCCTCCTCCACCGACCCGGATCCGACACGACGTGGGTTGAGGTGGCCAAACCTGAGCTTAGAGTGGTGGGAGGCTACAAGGGTCTAGGCGTGGCGCAGGTGGAGCTGAACGGATCCGGCCAGAGCACGAGAGGCGATCGATCTGCATGGCGTGTGGAGGCTACTGATCTCGCGCCACAAAGGCGACCAGATCCGCCTCATCGAGCCCCTCAATATATGTTTTTATTTAGTTTGACGAGAGTTCATAATTGTGTTATACTATTTTCAGTCTAATAAGAGTTCAAAATTGCTATGTAGTAAGAGTTTCAAGTTGATAAATAATTATGCTCAGAATGAAGTTTAATCTCAAGATTAATCTATGTTTTTCAATACGACATTCGGTGAAAAAAGTACGAAACATTTGTATTAGATAAATCAGTACATAAGAAAAATCCTTACAACCTTAAAGGATATTTCATACTTTCCAGCAATAAGCTATACTATCTAACCCATCAAAAAGCCAGGATACCAAACAGCATGTCTTGGCTTAAAAGCAGACAGCTTAAAAGCTTATTAAGCCAAAAAGCTAGTTTTAAGTCAAAAGTCAAAAATTCTAAGCCGAAACAAACAGGGCTTTAGAGTAGTGGCATCCGTCAAGTACTAAAGCTTTTTTAAAAATTAAATCAAATACTAAATCTTGAATTTGAGTTTGACAAATTGCAAGAAGAAGACAAATACTAAATCAAGTATAATACAAGCAAGATTACATCTAGCCATCTTTTGCGTATATCTAATCGATCTACTTGTTATAGATATGACAAACATATATCGTTTGCATGGCCATGAGAACTATACCCTGGCTAAGGCAAAAAGAACAGTACATACGTGGCTACTGATTAGAACAGAATATATTGGGGGAAGAACAATGAGCTCTAACAACAAATTAAGGACGACTGATCAAACCTTGCAAGTAGGGCTGTACAAGTGTGTAAATATGGTAGAAGGAAGTGATATTGGCGCGGCTCAATCAGATACCGGATTTACGGTCGCGTAAAACCCATCATCGGATTGAACCTCACCAATATCGCTCACTCCATCCACCATGCAATACATCACGTCCGTAGGCCAGCGCCAGCCGCTGGAAATAGCTAGGCTGCTTCTTCCTCTCCCTCGATCTCTATGTTTCTCATATGCATCCCAAGCTCTCTCTTATAAGATCATCAAACATATGCATGGCACACCTAGGGAAATTAAAGCTAAGATAGATCCCAAGCTAATCAAGACATGAATGGATCGACTAGTGATCGATCTTCAAATCGTGCCGTCGCGGTGGTGCTAGCCAATATGCAAGACAATCAGATGGATGGACACGAGATCTGCTCGGAAAGCTTTTGATCATGATAGGCTTGAAGCAAATAGTGAGTGGGCGAGGTAAAGCAGCTCTTGCCGGTGCTAGGCATGGTTGTGTACTGGCCGGGGGGCCTGCAGGAGGAGTCATATGTAGCACTATAGTGCTTGTGTTGATCCCACAATGTTGGCGCAAGCAAGCACTCCCATCTACCGGGCTGTCAAACCCTAGATACTATAAGCTAATAATAGCTAAGATCGATAATATTACATGTTTAGCATTAAGCAGCATGCATGCAGGCCATGGGCACAACAAAATGCAATGGCTGTCTTCAGGGCAAGAAGAGGGAGGGGAAACACGCACTGGGAGAGTAGGCAGTGGGGAGAACGATGAGGGAATTCTCCCTCTCTCTTTCTCTCTCTCCCCCAATTTTACAATGGAATTATTATACGCAAACAATTTGATAGTAGAACTCAGTTACACAGCTCTCTACGTCATATTAGGTGCAGATTTAATAATACAAATCACAACATACGACAAGCTATATATATACTCGATTGTGCATTAATTGTATATGAAATAATTAATTTCACACTAATTGTAGTCTTAAACGCACATGCATGACACGCATACACGGTCAAACATATGGCTCGCGATCGAATAGAATAGGGAGTGATCGGGCACCGATGCGCGCGGTTCGGTTAGGAATCAGAGGAGCCGAGAATATTTTCTTCGCCAATCGATGACCACCCGCTGCACCGTCGGGAGCAGGAGTGCCGAATATGTGGCGCCTAGAAAGAAGCCTCCGAGGTACGCACAAACCATGCCCCCAATTTCTTATGGCTAACTTGCAACATACTCCCTCCGTTCTTTTATGAGACATATTTTAACTTTGCACAAGAATTAAAGTTGCGTTAAAATTGAGAAAAGATACAAGAGAAAATTACTTAGATGCTCCCACTTAATTGTCTTGGAAGATAAAAGATATACTTTGTGTGGGTCGTAGTGAATAAATACATATGGATGAGAGAAAATAAATAGGGGTATAGAAGAAAAGGCCTCATTAAATCTGCATGCAAGTCTTACATTTGTAAACAAGATCATTTAAAAAATAGACCTTATAAAAAAACAGAAAGAGTACGTAGGATTTTGATAACAGATTTTTTTTTTATTACAAAGAAACACACGCGTACACACACCACCACACGTACACATAAGTGCATCCCTTAGCACATATAGATAGAAACCAAGGGTAAATATCTGATCTTCAGAATTTCTACTAAAGCACATTTGAGTGTATGTAATAGGTGGGTATTAGAATTTAAACTCTGGTGGATGGAGTCATAGACCCATAAGGCCATAACTTCACCACCTCACCAAAAGATAGTTCCCCACATACATCTTTATGTAATCCAATTTTAATTTGTATTTTAGTGTAGCTATTTTTTTTCCTAGTTTAGTCCTAGTTCCTCCATTTTCTTCGTTAACCAACCAGTCACAACGAAGAAGCAAGCTTATTAAACCAATTATAGTACAAGTGAATGACAATGATATCCCTGTTATTAATGTATTGGGAATAAACAATATAATTGTTGAGTTATATTTAGCACCTTTCTTCATCAACTTAAGTTTTTTTGATGAATTTGTTGGTGCATTAAACTTGACAATATTGCTTAGTCATAAATACTATAGAAATGGACCATAAATAAGGGCAAAAGAGAGCAAAGTATTTTGAAAATAAGATTGGAAAGAACATATAGATTATTTTCTCAGGAAACAATATGAAATACTCTAGCCTGTTAATTTGAAGGCTCATGTGGTCTATGTGAAGTAATGATGGGATTAGTCTCATATTGTTTATCTAAAATAAGTTGTAGTAGTATAGAATGCATGTTGAGTCTAAACTAGGGGTGGAAAAAAAAACTCAAAACTCGTGAGTTAAACGAGTACTCGCAAACTTGGCTCGACTCGGCTCGGACTCGTTCCTTAATGAGTCGAGTCGAGCCATAATTTGAACTCATTTATATAATGAGTCAAATGAGCCAACTCGCGAGTTTAACGAGTCCTCCAAGTCGGCAAGTATAGCTGTATATTGTGAGGTAAGGATGATAACACATAATATACCGTATAGTCTTAACAGCAATCCTCCTCTCAGATGGCAATGTCGAGTTTAACGAGCCAACTCACGAATTTAACGAGTCGAGCCAAGCTGAGGTTTAAGCTCGTTAAGATAACAAGTCAAGTCGAGTTGGCTCGTTATTTTAATGAGTTTGATCGAGCAGAGTCGAATCGAGCTGAGTTGGCTCGTTATCCAACCCTAGTCTAAATATAGCATCTTCGAGTTAAACCTTTTATGCGAAGCAAGAGCAAAAGTGTAAGTGTAGTGCTATGCATGCATGATCGGCCTACGGTGAGCTGGGCTTTGAGTAAAATTTGGGCCCTACTGTTACACAATATCCTATGTTTATCGTGATAAAGGTACTGACTTATGATGAAAATAGGAAATTTTTCACAAGAAACAGTGCAATTCCTCCTATTTCTAACTAAAACCCCTTTACTCTAAATAGGCCCAATTAAGTTATCTAATGTTACTCCCTCCGATCATAAATACATATCGTTTTGGATATGAACACGGTCTACAAAACACAACTTTGACTACTAACTTATAGTGTAATATATTTATAAAAACCAATAAAATTATAATATTACGAAAGTACTTTTCGAAATAGATCTGCACATATGATTTTAGTTTTCCAATTTACATATTTAAAAGGTATTAATAATTACAGTTCGACCGTATCTACGTTAAAAAAAACAAACAAACATGAATCGCGCACGGGCAGATGGGTTTGCTAATTGCTATACAATGGTCGAGCACCCAACCAGAAAGCGCGCGCGCGGGAACAGCGGCGTTAAAGTGGTTCTGCCATGACACCGCGGCCGGGGACAAAGGCGTCGCGCGCGTTGCCGCCGGTTCGATCGCTTTTTAGTTTACCCGTTTCATGCCGCGTCTTCTCTTTTTCTATTCACCATCATTGTTGCTAATGTTTCTTCTTCTTCGCCTCTTGCATCTGGAAAGGCCTGTAAGAGAACTGATGAGGAAGGGAAATGTTATAGTTTCTGCATTTGGTCAACCCAGAAAGCCCTTGTTAATTGCAGAGTGAATTAACCCGCTTTACATATATATGGACATCTCTCCGAAATTGCACTAGATATTGCTGACGTTTCTGGGTGATATACGCATGATTTGAGATTGAATGAAACACTTTGACCATTGATTTAGTTTTGGATGATCTATATATCAACAGTTGATAATTTCTTTAGCTCATGCAAGAAGAGGTTTAATTTACGTGTTGGTCGATTCTTTAGAGCTTCCTTTCTCTCCTTTCCTTGATCTACGCCTGAGAACAGTACCCTGCATGTTCTGGTAACTAACAGTCCAACACAGATAGATAAAGAGAGGCTTAGTCTCAATATAAATTGTTTATTCTTTCTATCCAATGGATCACATTAGTTAATATTTATTTATACTTTTTCTGATAGTAGAGTAGTAGAAATATACTTAACAAATCAATATATAGCTAAATCTGATTTCTACTAACCACATGTATTAACAGTATAATGCATTATAAAATTTCTCTAGGTAAAATCTACTCAAGAAGCAGATGCATGCATGGGTCCCTAAGCAGCAGTGGGCGAAGGCTCATTGCAAGCCGGCTAGTGAAGGGAAAGGAAAGGAAGTTGGTTACTTGAACACAGTAGCGGACCTATCGGGGGTGAAGGGGGATCAGGGCACACCTTACCCTAGACGAGTAGAAGGGCGACTGGCTGAGGGCAGAGCGGAAGGGCGACTGGCCAAAGGGCAGAGGTGGCGGCAGTGCGGCGGAATGCAGGCAGATGAGCGCTCTCTAAGAACTAGGTTTGGGTCCGCCACTGATTGAACACATGATAAGATGAACTAAGGGGGTGTGTCGCCTCCTTCCAAATCAGATTCCCACGTGCTAACCAATTGGAAATTTGGAGTTGTGTGTAACTGTGTATACCTATGGGAGAGGGGTTTTAATTTGTAAGCCAACATATTTAATCCAACTGGTATTTTTATTTCATTTTTATTTTAAATTTTAAGCTATTTAGGGATTTTACTTTAGAGATTGTATGAAAATCAAATTGACAATTCCAAGTTTCATTTATTTTTATTGTAGTTAACATTGACTTTCTTTTAAGCTCAACCGTTATAACTTGGGTCCATCAAATGAATGGCTAGGTCTTCTCTTTTTTTTCCACCAATTAACGTGTGACTTTCTAGCCCTTAAGAGCAAACATGATGCACTACTACAGAAATAACTATATTAGACTCCTCATCGGTTTTCAAAAACCGTCTGTGTTAAATATAATCACAAATGATTTTCAAAGAATCGTTTGTGTTGAGTGTACATCACAGACGGTTTTAGCCAAAAACTATTTGTGATGATGGCAATGCACATCACGAACGGTTGTTGATATCATAGACGGTTTTTGGCACTGTCTATGATGTTTTCAATGTATATTATAGAGACCTCGGCCTCCCCCATGGCTCTCCTCGTTTTCCCCTCTCTCATGCGCCGCCCACGCCTCTCACCATCCCCCTCTGACCCCAAGCTCTCAAATCTCCTCTTCACCGCCTCTTTCTCCACATCCACTACTACCGAACATGTGATTACCGCCGGTCCACAACGCATCATCGCGGATGTGGACCCAAGACAACCTAAGTGGCAAGGATAGTCGAGGACTATCACTACCGGTTTACATCCGCAAGGATATCACTATCACCGCCGGTTCGCACTTTTCAACCGGCATATATATATCACCGCCGGTTTTATTTAGAACCGCAAGCGATATTTAACTATCACCGCCACATTTTCAATAATATCCGGCAGGATAAGTAACTATCGCTGCCCAATTGTTATCAATATCCCAAGATCGATAACTACTATCATCGCCTTTTTTCTTGTTAACCGGCAGTGATAGGTCTGTGTCCTATTTTGATATCCAAAACTGGCAGTGATGGGTTTTTTAAACCTTTTTGCAGTATATGTTGTAGCATGTATATACATTGTACAAGACATGTATTCAGACGGTATAATGCTAGCACAATAGTATCAGCATCACTAAAGTGTAATTGAAATACATTGAAGCATCATAATATTTAATTATTACATTGTTCATTCACTTTTGAAGCATTAAATTGTTCATTAATTATTGCCATGGAGAAATGGTCGTGAAACTCGCCTTCGTGGAGAACTTCTCAATTATGAACCCAATTTATTCGCTTCTTGAAGGGCATCAATTTCGCGATCGAAAGCGTGTCGTTGTGCGTTGTTTGACGCTACGTCATGGGAGAAATTGAAGCATTAATTAGTGTCATCGTTTTTATAAAGAAAAGTACGGGTCAACATATAATGATCGATATACCATTTGGCCGCTGTAGTCCGTGATTGTCATGATGAATGCGTGATATGTGTCATTGCGTAGTATCCACATAAATTGTTCCTTGGGGTTGTTTCTGCATGGGAAATCGGTGTGTATTCTGAAATTTTTCACGATGGACGATGTCGCTTGCTCTTCTTGCAAGATTGTTTATACACCCCTGCTCATGGTTTTGAGTAGTCATTAAAATTAATTAGGTGCAATGGGATGGAAGATTATTTGAGCAATAATGCAACGAATCGAAAGTTACCCGGTTAGCATGTCTATGAAGTCTTGGTATTCACCGTTTGCTTTCTCATTGAGTCCAAGATGTTGATGTTGCTTTCGCCTAACATGAAGACAAGGACGATCTAGTGAAAGTCAGAGAAGCCAATTAGTCGTCACATTGTGTTATGATCAAATATGAGACACTAGTAGGCAGGAAACACGATCAAAGTTGTAGGGTAAAAGTATGTAGTCCTTGTGTTGTAGCTTTAGCAATACTTTGAGTAAGTACACCTCAACAACATTTGTTGTTCTTGGATCTTCAATAAGTTTGCGCTGACCACGCCGTGTCCGTGAATTCTATCTTTTCATTGTTATTCGTCTAAGTGTCTCGTGTCTCAATTCCCACGTAAAAAGGAAGTCGCACCCTATGTTTAAGAGCACGTGAATATACAAAGATGAATTATACAAGAGACTTACAGAGTCCATATTCTTAATATAGACACGCCCGTGAGCGCCTCGCTGGTACATCCGATATAGTTCCGTGTTCAACCCGTAAAGAGTCGCCATTGTTGTGAAAGTCCATATCTTTGTATCCGATTGGGAAAGCAAGAGTTTCGTCTTTTGGACATACCGCAGTACCATTCATGTAGACGCCAGAATTGTGTGGTCATTTGACCTCCTTATTTGGATGCAAAGAAAGCTTCCTGCTAATCTAATGGCCACTTTACAGTGTGCTCGCCCTTCAAAGACCACTTTGGCTTCCAAAGAATAAATGCTTACCACCATCTCCTTCAGATTTCTTCCTAGAGATGCGATCGTAGTCCGATAGTTGGCTAGGTTGAGGAGCTTCAGCTATCCGTCTCTGTCTGCTTTACCTTCGCTAAGTCTAGGAAGAAATCCCGCTTAATGTGTTCGATTTCAATCTTAGTGTGGTGGCGCTTCTTGAAGTGCTCTTCTACATAGGCGCCTACTTTTTTTTTTGTTTCTTCGCTTCATCATTTCATATGGTCGCTTTTGCTAAGAGTTTTGGCTAGCTTCACAGATGACTTAACTTTTCCTCGACCGTAGAATGTACAGATCGCGGTGCTTTTGGTCAGTTTTGTATACGCCGGAGCAGAGGAGTTTTTTGGGTGATCGCGAGGAGGAGGACTTTTTCCGGTGGCGCCGAGCAGAGAAGGAGCTTTTTCGATGACGCCGAGGAGGAGGAGGAGGATCGTTTCCTAGATGGAGACTCGCCTCATTATCGCAGTTAACATCATCGCTGTTGTCATCTTCCGAGGCAAACTTTATATACCGCTTGCGCCACGCGATGAATGCGCCTATGCTTTCTCCAAGACTTTGCCCTCCTCGCCCGCGATCTCAACCTCTACTTTATGATCTATCAACCACGCCGTCAACGCAACTCCGGGCGATCCTCGAGGAATTGGGCGGTTATGCAACATTCGCTTCGCTGTATGGCTAAGCCACCCTTCACCACCTTGATGGTAATGTTCGCTACGCAAGTGCATCGCAGCTGCGGTCGGCTCTATGATTTTGTCCACGTGAAAACTACACGCCGAGTCCTTCCGCAGGAGGGTTAGCGGATGCTTGGTCGCTTTTGAGAACTCCCTACGGACTTACGCTATGTGATCGATGACCTACGCTATGTGACCGACGCTCGCCAGACCTTTGTTACCATTTTCGTGATCACTCTCATCTGTTTCTTCAAATTCGACTTCCTTTCTATGCATCCGGCCTTCTATTTCTCGTACACGCTCATTCAATTGTTCTTGTCTCGATTTCTTTGGTCGCTTGTACATATAGGCATCCTCTCGGAATGATGTTTTCCACGGCACTAAGCCAACCCTCTCGTGCAACCAGGTGCTCCTTATTACCCAAGGCGCGCAGTTAGCTCGCCGTCCTCCCTTCTTGGCAGAAGGAGCCCTCAATAGCTTCGGAGGGCATCCGCGATCTTCCTCGAGATGTCCTCGCTTTTCGCTTCGCTTAAGCAGCCATCATCCGACGAGTAGCTCCTCGCAAGCGCCCGCTGCTTCGATCTTGGGGCCATGTGAGACGCCAGCGCTTCAACTCCATCAAGTGCTAATGTTCTTCCCTGCATCCCACTTGGGTACTTTCTTCACGTGAGCCACCGTGCTTTCAGCACATGGGGTAAATGTTCTTGTCCGAATTTGTTTTGTTCACCGGGCCGATAGCCCGGGCTTCATCGATATCTTATATTGCTTGAATTCATCCCAAAATTGTCAGAACTCGAATCTATTAAAATCCGACGCTTGATCCTTCTTGACGACTTCTTATTCAAATTTTGTCTTCCGCTTCTTCCATGCGCTCCCATAATGCCGAGTGCATGTTTCGCAACTCCAACCGATCTTCGGGAACTCAAACTTCGTTGTCAACTCGGCCCACAATATTTCCTTGATGTCATCGAACATACGACGGAGAATCGCTACCGACGTGTCCATGATTTGTAGATGATGGGCACATTCTCTCTAGCCAGACCCCGTGATGTCGCTCGATATGGCCCAAGCAATGACTCGTATAGCCGGTTCTCCGATCGCACTAAGCTCAACTATCACCTTCGCTCACCCGCAAGATCTTGCCGGGACTCTCCCACGACACTGCCACGCAAGCACTAGATGTCCGACCAGATTTTTATTGTTTCATTAGTCGCTTAGCTCGCTTCTAATTTCATCTGAAGCATATCCTACTTAAATAATCCTAGTAAAGACTTACCTCATGTACATTTGTTGCCTCGACTTGTTCCAAGTTGAGGAACTCTGCTGGCTTCGCCTGGCTTTGGTCCATGGGCTCAACGCCATCCGACTTGTCCATTGTGAGAGGCCATGTGTGGCAAACTTTCTAGAATTTTAAATTAACAAAATCATGAGATGAATCTTCACAGATATATCAATGTTGTGCATATATAAGGCGAATCACCATTTTGTCATGCTAGATAATACTCAGAACGCATATATATATTAATAGTCTAAATTTGAAAATCTTAATCGATGGATCGATTCTACTACGAACCTACTTTCGTGACAGAGGGAGCAGTAACAAAGAACATATACAGCTTGACAATTCACATATACTTATACGTATCACATATACTTACACATGATACATATACAATTGACAATTCATATATACTTATACGATCACATATACTTACACATGATACATATACAATTGACAATTATTTGCTCAAAATAATCGTCACATTAGAATTCACACCAAAAGTATCAGTATGCTAACGCGCCATGTTTTGATGCCGGTCAACAACAGACAGACAGACTTTGACTTCAGGCACTTATGCCGCCGATGGACTACCACGCCGCAACGATCGCTATGCTGTCGGGCCGCTATGAGCCCATCGACGACATTAGGTGCCGACCGCTAGAGAAGGTTCTGCTCGATTTGACAAAAGCATGGCCGCCAGAGACCATACGATACAACTGGGTGAAGAAGGCGACGAGGTGACGGTTTGGTTGACAAGGAACCGATTGCTCGCTTTTTGGTGTAATAAACTACTAACATTATAGTTGTGGATTTATAACCTTATTTCATTTTTTGAAAATCATATTAGTATGGAATAAGAATGATTCATTATTTTTATTGAGCAAATAAGCAATAATATTCTAAAAATATATGAGTTGGGCCCTCGTTTCTTGGCGCTCATACATTTAATTAATTTAGACAACCTTACCTTATTGAAAATAAACAATATTTCAATACTTTAATGCATAAGAGAGTAATTAATTGAGAACTGAATGCTAATATATATCTAATGAATCGTATGCAAATAAACTAGTGACAGATAATGGACCACCAAGACATAAGGTCACATCAACACATACACATACATATCCAAGCACAAGAAGGTGTAAAATATCCAATTACCAAAGAAGGTGTAAAATATTCAAACAGATAATGGAAATAAGCTTGTCGACATAAAATTGAACTAAACAAAGATAACAAGCTTATATAATTTCAACAGATACCAAAAATCTGGCAACAGATCACATAAAGACAACATTATGTCATTCATATGGAGGTAATTATGTACGATTGCTCTCAGATTATTGGGTTGAATGAAGATTAGAACCTTCATCTCATCACAGATGTGCAAAACAATTAATTGAGTAAATAAGGCCTTAAATCATCACAGAGCAATAGCATCGCCAACCCTAGAATCATCACAGAGCAACATCACAGAGCAATAACATCGAGAACCCAAGAATCATCGATTGTCAATGCATGTTAGTCTACCAACTTAAGGCCTTATTTACGTAACAATTGTCAATATCATCGAGAACCCTAGAATCATCACAGAGCAATAGCATCGCCAACCCTAGAATCATCACAGAGCAACATCACAGAGCAATAACATCGAGAACCCTAGAATCATCACAGAGCAAGAGCATCGGCCAACCCTAGCATCATCACCACCACGGCCAAGGGGAGGGTCGCGGAGGAAGGAGGCACCGCAGAGGGAGGGAGGGCCAGGCGGGAGGCGCCGCCAAGACGGAGGAGGCACTGCAGGGGAGGCGCCGCAGCACGGAGGAGGCACCGCAGGGAGGCGCAAGACGGAGAGGCGCCACAGACGGAGGAGGCACCGCAGGGAGGCGCCGCCAAGACGGAGGAGGGCCGCTGGGAGAGTCGACGGCGGCTAGGGCGCAGAGAAGAACTCAAACAAATTGCGTAAATGGCTAAGGCGGAAATGGCTAAGCGCGAGGAAATGTATATATGGGGAGGATTATTAATGCTGCTCAAAGTCAGGAACCGACAAGGATATATTATCTCTACCGGCTTATTATAGACCCCAAGAAGATAGAAACATCATCGCCGGTTCATATATCGATAAATATTACAATGCCGGAATATAACGCCAAATATATTGATATTGCCTCAATAAAGTGAACCGCAATAATTATTTTTAGTGCCATGCTTATAACCCGCGAAGATTTAATATTATCGCGCATCATTTATGACCCAAAAGGATATTGTAATAGTAGTGCCCGTGATGTTGTATTGTAACGCGTGATATATAGCTATTATCACGGTTGTAGACTATGACGGGCACATCGATGTGTTTTATTAGTGTTCGATCTCGCTTGTCAACCCAAGACCGATGTTCCTTGTCTCGCTGTGCTGAGTGGCAAGGACTTATCGCCACGGCAAGGAAAATTGTCACACATATCGCCGCTGCAAGGAAAAGTGGCACACCTGTTTTAGCCAACCAAATACAAACATTGAATTTCTTTAGCCCAACCAAATAAGAGCTATTTAGGCTCATACAAATTGTTAATTAGGAATAATCAATAAAACTTGCTCTTACTATGTCATCTTCATCCATTGACATTTATCGTTTTTGATTGACTATAATAATCAATACTCCATAAATTTCAAATTGAAGCATGTCCTTCGTTAAAAATGTTTATATCAAAAATTAAAGCTTGACCTTCATACAAAATAAAGCATATCCTTGATTACACAACTAAGTTACAATCCGCCTTCGTTATGATTATGCGATGTATGTAGCTTCCTCTGTGTCTTCCATGAGACCTAGGTCGATGTTCTCACCGAAAGGAGGAAGCTCATCAAACCGGTTATAGTCTTCCTCGTCGACTACATTCTCAACTCCCACAATCCTTCTTTTTATTGAAGAACCACGTATGCCTTGTCACCGGATCCCTCACAAAGAAAATTTGTGTAACGGCATTAGCAAGTACAAATGGTTCTTCTCTCAGATCCGATGTGTTTGAAGTCCACGGTAGTGATACCGTGATTTATCGATGTTCACGCCCTAGGTAGCCTCGACCCATCGGCACCGAAAGAGGGGACCTTCAAAGGCCCATAGTCAAGCTCCCAAATCTCTTCTATGAATCAGAGTACGCCTCAAGATATTGCCATTGTCATCATAAGCATCTATACGGACCCCACTGCTTTGGTTGGTGCTCTTGTTATCTTGTGCTCTCGTGATAAAATGTGTACCCATTGATGTCGATCCTTCAAATGTCAAAATTGTATATGATGGTCCCTTAGCCGCGTTCTCAATTGAGCGCACTCGCTTATGTGATGCATCATGTATCTAAGCAACCAATCTCCAAAGTTATCTCGTGTTCTCATGATCCAAACCTCGACTTACATGGGTTTTGTCTTCGTAGTATGTTCTTGTGCATGTCGACATACGGGCCGCCATAACCGATTGGTGCAGAATCAGAAATGTGCTTGCGTGAATGAAGCACGATCATTTGTACGGGTCGATTTCTGACCTAGTGTCCCCTTCCCTTGTAGCCTCCCTTCATGGCGAGATACGGCACACCAATCGGTTTGAGATCCATGTAATCGATGCAGTAACTCGATGACCTCCTCGCCCTCAACCTTCGCAATGCACCCTTCCGGACCGATGTCGACATTTAACATATTTCTTCACAACCCCATGAACCTCTCGAAGGGTACATCCGATGTAGAAACACAGGCCAAGAAATCAGATTCTTTCACAATATGAACAATGAGATGGACCATAATATCGAAGAAGGATGGAGGAAGCACATCTCGAGCCCAAGATAGAGTGTGGATCACGCCTTGTCGCAGCCTTATCCAGCTTCAACGGTCGATGACCTTCTCGTGAAATCGCTTGAAGAATGAACACAACTTTATAATTGGGTCTCGACTTTCTCTCGCGTAACACCCCTAATTGCTACAGAAGCATCTGTCATCATCACGCGGCAATCATGAGACTTCATACCAACTAATTTCAAGTCTTTCATTGAGACTAGTCTCTTTATATTAGCAGAGTAACCAGATGGAACTTTGACTGCAAGCACTCACACACGCTAATTTTCTCAATCTTGCTTAAAGTGTAGCAAGTTGCGGAAGGTACTTTTTCCTTGACCCAGTCTTCATGATGCGCTCCTTCCCGAAGTTTCATATCTTGCGTGTCCATCCGCGCCTTTGAGTGTATCTTTTGTTTTGCCTGTATGTCCAAGAAATACCAAGCAAGTCACACACACGTTCTTCTCTATATGCATGACATCGATAGCATGTCGAACATTCAGTGCCGCCAAGAAGGTAGGTCCATAAACACCGATCTCTTTTTCCACAAAGGAGTCAGATCACCGAACTCGGATCGATGTACTTCCCGCCCCTTTCCATGCATAATTTTAATATCCTTTACTACAAGCAAATATCTCTTTGCCGCTATGATGTTTCGAGCTGGCGCTTCCTTTGTACCGCTAAAAGCTCTCTTGTTGTTGCGACACGGTGGTCCTTATGAAGGAACCTACGATGCCGCATGTAACACATTTTTCAACAAGATTTCAGCCACCGCCCCTATATCACCCATGCAATGCACGATCCATTGAATCCTTTTATAGTCCGCCCGAAAGATTGCCAAGAGCAGGTAATCATTGATGGTTACGAACAACAACGCCCAGAGTATGAAGTTCTCTCTTCAGACTCATCCCATACCAGACATCGTCTGCTCCACAATACCGTAAGATCTTCAACCAAAGGTTTGAGGAACACATCAATATCGTTGCCAGTTGCCTCGCCCTTGGATCAAGAACGGCATCATAATGTACTTCGCTTCATGCAAAGCCAAGGAGGAAGGTTGTACATACATAAAGTCACCGCCAAGTGCTATGACGACTACTCATGTTGCCGAAAGGGTTCATCCCATCCGCATCGAGTCCGAACCTTATATTCCTCATATCATATGCAAAGTATTTCTTGTATTTTCTCGATATTCCTCCACTACGCGGAGTCGCCAGGTGTCTAAGCATTCCATCCTTTTACGCCTCGGATGCCATCGCAGCAATTGAGCATGCCTTTTGTTCGCAAACGACGCTTCAGACGGGATTATAGGAAATACCACACCACCTTGGTCGGAGGTCTTTTCTTCTTACACGCCTCGATATCATCATTGCCGCTTATACCGAGATGCCTTGCAAACGGGACATGCATCCAAATTTGCAAACTCATTGCGATACAATATGCAATCGCTTGGACATGTGTGTATTTTCTCGCACTTCCATCCCAACGGCAAACAACTCTGCTTGGCTCGGCACGGGTTGCCGGCAACACGCTACCCTCTCGAAGGACATCTCAAGAAACCTAACAATTCCGTGAAACTCTTGTCGGACCAACCATTGCTTGCCTTCAATTGCGCAGCGTCAAGACAACATGCGCCTTTTGAACTCCTCTTGCAACCCGGGTACAAGGGTGTTGTAGAATCCTCTACCATATCAAAACTTCAAAATCCTTTCACGTGAGGTCCTCCTCCCCATCATGCAACATCCGTTCTAGATCATCTTCATGGTTATCGGCGAATGTTTCTTCTGGGTGTCGACGAAAGTATTTTCCACCGCGTCAAGTCGTTGTCTTCATCATCAATCGATGCCCTTCACGCACAATGTCATCTTCACCATGCTCGGTCCAATGTATAGGCGTGCTTGAAACCCCTTCGAAGCAAGTGTGCACGGATCGCCTCAAGGTTCAAAATTGCTTCTCATTCTTGCAATCGATGCACGGCAACAAATATAGTCCATCGCCTTATTTGACTTGTACGCCGCAAATTACCGTAAAACAAGTCACACCGCTAAAGTAGTCTCTATCACGACGGTCCGCTTCATACATCCATCTTCGATCCATCTACAAATATTTACAACAAATAAAATCTCAGTAAATCAATAAGTGCTCACAAATTCATTACTTATAAATCTATATCCAAATCTCGATTGTAAAACCAATTAAATAATTGCTATTAGTTATATATAATGGTCCATCCAACAAATTTGAGTACTATTGTCTCTTCTTCTCTCATTTCAAGAATATTTTATCAAGGAGTATCGGATGAGGAACATAATCCTTTTATGCATGGCCTTTTTACATCAATTATATACCATTTCATCCATTGACATTTACTTTTTCTCGATGATTATAATAATCAATACTCCATACATTACAAAATGAAGCATGTCCTTCATACAAAATGTTTATATTACAAATTGAAGCATGACCTTCATACAAAATAAAGCATATCTTTAATTATACAACTAAGTTACGATCCGACCTTCATGTTTATCGATGAACGCTTTCGCAGGCACGTAGTTGCTATTAGTTATATATAAATCTATATCCAAATCTCGATTGTAAAATCAATTAAATAATTGCTATTAGTTATATATAATGGTCCGCCTAGCAAATTTACATTACTTACGTATATTAAATTAACATACACTAAATAAAGAAACAATTTTAAGTATTTACATTGAACAATAGTTAATTATGAAGTGCTACCACATTTCAATTCAATCAACATATTAAATGCAATCACTATACATATAAAAGTTGGTAATTTCAAATCTAAACTCAAGATTACAAATCTAATTGTGTTGACTAGGCAATCAATAATTCTGATCACAACCTACAACAATATATAACATAATATCCAACTAAACAGTACACAAACCTTAGATCGGTTAGAAAACGACAAATTAGACCAAATTTGAGAGCAAAATTCCCCCTCTCCACCCCATCGAGCAAGAACAGAGCTCCTTCTACATTCGACATCTTGGGAAAGGGCGTCGTATATATAGTGGATATTATCACGCGGTTTATTTTCTACAACCGCAAGAATATATCACCGCCGTTCTATCTCAAAACCAGCAAGCGATATGGCTGCTTTTTCTCGCAATTCTCTTTATCTCTGCCGTTACAATTGTTGAACCGACACTAATACTTTCACCGCCGGTTCTCTATCTAAAACGGCAAGGATATGGAGCCGCTCCGCCTAAATGATTTAGCGATGCAAGCTTATACATATATCGTTCCTATCATCGCCGCGGCGATCTCCTTCTTAAGCTGGGGCAAGACTAACTCCGCCACCGAATCGGATTCGGAGGAGGAGGAGGAGCACCTCAACTCCGATCGGTCATCCGGCGGAGTCGGCGGCGAGGAGGAGGAGGAGGACGATGACGATTTTTCAATATAGGGTTTAATATGTTTTGTATCCAAATTATGACTATATGTAATTATGGACTACAAATGTTCTGCAAGAGATAAATAACAAATGTTTAATATGTTCTGCTTTTATCTAATTATGCTTTGTTATGTTCTCAGATCTTAACTAATTTTCGTTAAGATCACCGCCGCTTCGAGTAAAAATGGCATGGAAAATGGTCTTATCATCGCGGTTAAAAACAAAAACCGCAATGATAGATCACTACCGCTTTTTATATAAACCGGCGGTGATATCTTCTTATCACCGCCGTTCACTCTAAACCCGCAATGATATTGCCTCCATTCGTGCTGCAAATTTTACTATTCTTATCACGCGGTTGAAATTAGAACCGGCGGTGATATTATCACCGCCGCTTGCGCCTAACCGGCATGATGGGGCGTCGCGGATGAAGCAGTCTGTAGTAGTGATCGCTGCCTCTGGCCCTCTCCTGACTTCTATTGTCTGCCCCTCCATCGTTGGATCTAGCCCTCGGGCCACCTAACCCTAAGGCACGGCAACAAGCTGCTCTCCCTCCGCCCTTCGGCCGCTTGTATGGAAACACGCATCCGCCCAAGTACTAACGGCTCCTCCCCTCGTCCATTATCCATGTCGATGCATTGGTTCTTAATTTCGTGGTTAATATACTTAATTTGAAATAATTCAAATAAATTCCAGGAAACTCCAATAAATTCGAAAAATTCGCAAAACTCACAAATTACAATAAAACTCTATTAACTATTACGGAAGAGCGAAAATTTTGGGATGTTACAAAACGTCTATGATGTGCAATGATTATCACTAACGTTTAGTTATAGACGGTTCAGAAAACCGTATCTGATAGACTGTTCCGAACCGTATGTGATATCCTTTTTCTGTAGTAGTGGTGGCTTCTTTTGATTTTGATTTAATAATACAGTAGATAGAATATTTTGATTAAAGCTATTGTTTAAAGTGTATGGTTTACATATAAACGGCACGAGGGAATTTGTCATAAAAATACTTTTATAATATTATAGTTTTACAACTTTCTTGGAATGTACCATATGAGAATTTAGTGGTTAAATGAGCATTTTATTGACTTCGATAAGTCAAGAACATTGTGACCGGAGGGAGTAATGGTACCATTTTTGTACTATACCGTTGCACTCCATTGGTTAAAACTTATATAAGTTTGACTCGAAAATCGTAGGCAGAAGGGCATATGGGCAATAAAGAAAACTTTGGCTCGTGCACTTTAATTTGCTCACAGGGAAAAGTTTCGTTTCAAACAAATATATATACAACGTCGTGGGACTGGTAAAGACTAGGACTACCGTCACGGTAGTCTTGAGCAGTTTACCCGGCCGGCCTTCATCAGATCCTAGACGGAAGGCTACGTTTTGCCCCTCCCCCCAACGCGAGAGAGAGAGAGAGAGAGAGAGAGAGAGAGACGTACACCAACGTGGAGGACAAAGAGACACCCATGTTCTGCCCTCGGCCAACATCTTTTTTACTGCCGCGCACGTCAAACCGCATGCAATTCTACTCCCCTGCGCTTCCTTTTTTACGCCGGATCGGCGCCGCGCTGTTTGCTCGCGCGCCCTCATGCACGCATGCACGCACGGGGACCATGACGAGTAGTATTCCTGCCCGTCTTCCTGACTTAAAAAGGGGTATTGTATGGCTTTCGCGACCCACGAAGATGCGGAATTATTCCATGTGCATGCCTGCCTACGCTTTGCATGCATAGGCGCAACAAGCCAACAACACCCTAGCTACCAGCCGCGACACTAGTATGGTTCCTTCTTTTCATAAGATCCCCATGCTGCCTGCGAAGTGTTGGCTTTCATCAGATGGAGAGTATCATGTATCTTTGCAAGCTTGTTTGTAGCTTTTTGTCGTAGTTTCTTTTAGCTAGCCTTTACCGGGTACTCTTGGAAATTGACCTATTTATGAGGTTTATTTTCGATAGAAATTTCAAAGTATACGTGGTTTAGACGTCTAGTGTGGGAAGCATGTCGACCGACCATAAAGGCTATCTGATTAGGCTGGTCGTAAAAACTATCTAGTAAGACTAATCGAGCTCATGAGCTAATCGATGGACTGATCAGGGCAAGTCACGACAGCGCTTGGTCGGCCACAACCAATAACTGCTCGTGAGTAATCAAATTTATCGTAAGGTGTTATGAGCTGGTCGTAAGTGACTTATCGTGAGTGGTTAGTCGTGAATGACTATCTCCTAATTGTGATCGTGATTAGTTGGTTGTGAATGACGATCACCTCTCTATTTTGCTAACCGTGCATTTCTCTCTCCATTGGTTTGAATTAACAGTTACAAATGACTTAATTTGTGTTAATGACGTCAGTTACTAGAGAGTAAATTGCCGTGTGTCCTTAAAACAACCTGGAGATGTCCAGGTTAAAAGAAACACACGGATTTCTCCATTCCTTTTGCGCATATTCTTCCTCCTCTGGTGAGCTGTATTGGAACGTTCAGCTGTCGAACTTCACCGGCCTTTCTTCTCGGTATGCATCGTGAGGAAAGAGAGCGGGATCTCCGGACCATTGCCGTAGAAAACACCTGCACGGGACGACAATAAGGTTTCTGGGCAGTGCACATCTACGCGACCGCTCGCTTCACTGCTTCATCTATGTTCTATACTGTATTGAGCCTATGCTGCTTCTTGTTCTTCATCAAGCTCAATTGTAAGTCGTTTATGTAACCGATCGACTCTATTATACAATAATCTCGAGTATAGTTCAAAGTGCAATGTGCTATCTGCCTCTAGTATTGGTTTATACATCAATGGCTATTTACGATATTTATCTCACTTAAATCTAGAATTAAAATATTACGTGTATTTTCAAAACTCTCACCTTTAATTCGTTGAGTATCAGGGCATACCCATTGATGAGTGATTGAATGATGTTGCGTTGTACTCACTACTCACACACAGCTGCTTTTTGCCCCCATATGTCGTACACTATCCTGTCTTTGTTATCACAGGATCAGAGAGTACGTGCGTATGCAAGATGATGGAAATAGTAAGTAAAATATCAATGTAACTAAAGCTGCGACGTGGCATACTGGCATGGCTGACGGCATGCAACGCAAAGAGATCGAAATGCCATGAAACCAACTAACCAAGTTGCCTTACAACCGGTGTGTGCCTGTGTGGTGTACTTGTGTACATGTTACCAAAAGCTTTGAAGGTCCATTCGGGCGGCCTGCGGCTCCGCGACGCCTACCAACCGCCCGCGTGTGCAACGGCAGATGCGACGGCGTTTTCGATGGAAGCGCGCGCGGAAGGGGTGGTCGTCAGTGAGAGTTGCCCACCAACAGCGGCACGGCCCGAGCGCGCGCACCGCGCCGTGGTCGCCGACACCCCAAGCCCGAGTGCTTTTTTGGTCCATAAGCTGCGGAACTGCGGAGCGGACGCGTGCGTGCTCGACTCGGCAGCGTGGCGTGGGCGCTTGCCGCGGCGGTCAGCGGCCTTGGGCGGGCGCGGCCGTGGCATGTGGCTGCGCGCGTGCGCCTCCGCCCGAAACGGGCTGGGTTGACGCACAGTGCCTCGGAGCATGGATTCGGTTCGTTCCTTTGCGCTGGGCTAGATGGTTTGCATGAGCCTTGGGCCTAAAAGGAGATTTGTAATCAAGTAGCTTTTGTTTTAGGCTTTTAGCTGAGTATGGGCGGTAGAGGTGGGAGTTGGGTCATGCCGTGTCAGCTTTAGGCCGTGGCGTGTTGTACCGGTCCAGGTTTGGTCCCGTTGGACGTGCGGAGTCATGGACACGTTGGTCCGTCACCGTGGATGACACCAAGAATGATAAGCGAGTCGACCGCTGATGAGGATCTGGTACACACAATTATTTAAGGAAAAGAACTAAATTTTATTTATTCATTGCGAATGAAGATCGCTGGATCCGGCACCGAGGTGGTGAGGATCGTTATGATCTAACATCTGTGTCGTCTTCTTCCTCTCCGGTCACCACTGTCTTCTTCCTCTAGACGGTCGACGAAACTAGTGGTGGCGGTGCTGTAAGGCCATATTTGACGGTGGCGTGACCAAAGACCGCTGAATTTGGCACTAAGGTGGCGAGGAACGATGAGGAGGGTATGGTGTGGGATGGCGGGGGAGGTTGGAAGCAGAGGTGAAAGAGGACGAGAGGAGAGAGAAAGAAGATGACATAGGTACAGGGAGATGGCGACTGCACCGGATGGGTTATGGGAGGAGGCAAAGTGGAGAGATAGTATTTTATGATGGACTAAGCACAGCGGTAAGATAGCTGATGATAGAGTAGGCTGTCGATAAGATGTTTTTTACAAAATGACTGTTTTCTTATCGAGTCGACCTAGTCAGTCATGTCGTGTCACCTCTCGTAACGAGTTTTCAGGTCCAATATAACCCGTCATTCATGGCGTACTAGCCTGGTCTAAAAACATTTACATTGTACCGTGCTTTGGGTCATGCTTAGTGGCCATGTCTGAGGCAAGTCCAAAAAAAACACGGCCCATTGCCTAGGCTACCGTACCATGTTTTGGGTCGTGCTTAGTGGCCATATCTTTGGAAGCCCAAAAAAAACACAGCCCATTGCCTAGGCCTAACGGGTGGTCCATGCAACCGGGTGACGTACTCCAGTGGATGATGTAGTCTCGCTATTTGGCTGTGCCTCTTGGTTAATGGAAAGCTGGGAACTAAACATTTCCGATCTTAAAAAAGCAAAGAGCTACTGTAAAACTTCTGTAACAAAAAGGAAGAAGAAGAAGAACAAAATCACGTCGAATCGATTATAATTTAGAACGTTCGTTCCCAAACAATGACGACATATCGACAATATACCAATTGGGGTTACCACTTTTACCAACGGGGAGAATCGCAACACTTCGTCATGAGACGCAGAATTTTGAAAGTACGTAAACGCAGAAGCGTGCGCCCTGCGGCTCCGCCGCGTCTAGCGTGTGCAACGGCGGACACGACGGAAGGGGTGGCCGCTGGCCAGGCGCCAACGGCACGGCACCGGACGAGACGAGCCGGCCGGTTGCCCACATGCACCGTGCCCACCGCTCCAAATCCGAGAGATTTTGGTCGAAGCGGACGCGCGCTCGCGCGAGCCGGTCCTGCCGAGGGAGCGTGCGCGCAGATTGGGCGCGTCGCTTGCATCGGCCGGAATGAATGGGAAGGGCTGCCGCAACGTAGCACTTAGTGTTGTAAAATACGCGATAATAAAAGCAAGAATTTATTGTTAATCCTAAATAATAATACGATGACATTTACATAATTCAAGAATAACATAAGTGATATAACTAGCAAGTTAAAGCAAATAAAATTTATGTCATTTCTACAATAAATCTGTTGGAATTATTTGGGCTAGGCCCATTAAATTTATAAATAATTTTTAAAAAATCCCAAAAGCCCAATAAGTGAAAGAGAGGTGAAAATGCAATAGTCTCATATTGCTAGTGGAGGTGGATGAAGACCAACTTATAAGCTAGAGACAGGCCGGGAAAAAAAGCTCGTTTGTGGGACTCGTTGGCTCGGTTCAAAATTACACCAATTACACTCGTTCTTTGGTTAAACATTGAAATGAGTCAATTTCAAATGAAATTGGATTTTGCTCTGGCTCGGCTCGGCTCGTTAGCTCGATTCTAAAAATAATTCTCAACAATAAATAAAATGATTTTAAATCAAACTATGTCAATTTAAAAAAAAAGCTCAAAAAAACAGGAATTTGACTTGATTTCCACCCCTAGCTGGAATTCCCTCCACCTAGAGCATGAGGAGAGAAAGGACAGAACGCACGCGCTTACTCGCTCGCCTCGCCAGGCGGTGCGCATGCGAGATGCGTGTGAATGGTGCAGTGAAATTGGGTCTGACGGCTTGCGCAGGCGCAATTTTCTTTTGCAGTTTTGCAGTATGAGACTAAATAGTCAATACGGTTACGTTAACACGGTATTAATTGCGTAAACGAATCCGTAACTTACTCGAATCGTGAAACGGATTCTATGTGGAATCCGTAACTGACTCATGTCATGTCTCTATTATATATATACGCAGAACAGATATCAGATATCTCTCTCGAACTTTTTGCCTTCTCTCAGTACTGCGCTGCCTCCGTCTTCATTGTCCCTTCGCCGGCGTGCACCGACTGTTGGGAAAGCAAGTCTCCGAAACGTCCACCCTTGAGATCATGCACCGGAGAGGGCAAATCACGTTTGTGGGAAGTGTCTTTACGCGACTGCTCGCTAGCTTCTTGACCGATGATCAGCTTCACCTACGTCGCCTTCTGATCTTCATCGACATATATTACCGGTTCGACTACGTCTTCGCGTCATCTCGGCAGCGCACACGAACAACATCTATATTTTCTTTGTCTAATAATATAGATGAGATAGACATTGCAATTGGCATATTACTTTTGTCTAGTTTATTTGTTTCATCTGTTCTATCTTCAATTATCGTCATATCGTATTTTCTAAATAGATTCATCATTCACATGCCTAATAATCCAACAGATTCATGTCTCCTACTAGATTGATGTTCGATGGTTTTGAGCTCTCAGAAACTAGGCAAGTTTAAAGATTAACTCTTCAACCTCAATCACAAATAAGCACAACAGTTAATTGAGTAGATTAAGACTTGAACCCTTACCTTCCTAACATGCACGATTATGAATTGATATCAAAGTTTACTGTTATAATAACCTGAGATTAGTTTTTGTTCAAATTAGCCAATTATATAATTTACCAACCGAACCAAAGCTATAATGTTTTGATCAGAGCAATATACCAATCGAACCATAAGACAGGTTCAAACCAGTGGCTAGCTAGTGTATTAACAGAATCAGAATAAATAGTTCAGACCAACAAGCAAATTTATACCAACCAAGATGAATACTGCCAGAAACTAAAGAGTATATTTAAGTATAAATGATCAGGTTACAGCACAATAGCAATATATATCAATCTAATATGCACGTCTATCAGTTCAAGGCTCAATTCACAAGATTAACTGTCAAATCATTCTATTGACCCATTATCATCATTGAGCTATTCCACAGCCAGCAGAGCCTACAGCACAAAGTGATAGTATACTCACAATCAGAACAACACTCAAAGCCATTCAAGAAGAGGAGTAAGGCACTACAAATCATCGCTGACCAAGAAATCCTTTTGCTGCCGCAAGTGCCATAGTGAAACCGGCCAGGACAACGAAAATACAATACCCTTTTTCACACACGTGACACATCGTATGCGAACATGAGCCTCAAAGACAGCTGCACAAGAAAAGCTCCTAATCCAATTCCTCATAAGAGCTCAGCGAATAAGAGAGCACCCAAAGCACCAGTCGGCCTCATGACTCGCCGAGATCGAGCTTCAGACGACCAAGGCACAAGCCAACCAAATAGGAAGCGGTCGGTGAACAAGAGGACAACAAAAGATGCTCAAGTTCCAAAACAAGGATCTTGAATACAATCTCTCTTGCCAAGCAAATCATAGAACCAGATGAAATCGAAAGTAGAGAAAGAAAACTGAGATTCTTCACTTTTCCTTACCTTCCATTAATCGTGACCTCACGATTATACTCATATAGGTGAGTTCTTTAAGGAATCCTGTAGGACAATTCCTATTGTCACACGGCATTGAACTCATTAAGAGCTTATAGCTCAACCTGTCATACAGAAGAGCACTGTAGCTAATAGGACCCTTAGATGTGCTCTCTAGATCACACAGTTTGTTTTTCTAGAGCCTAGCTCACGGGATCTTCGCTCTACTAGGATATGTTATTACCGATGTGATCTACTCAAATGAGTATGAGCCCCATTCCCTTAGATGCTGTAAGGATGGCCTTCCGCTCCATCCCTTTAGTGAAAGGATCGGTCAAGTTCCTTTTAGACTGGATGTATTCTACAGCAATAACACCCATCTCTCTGGCATGTCTTAGTGATTTTAATTGCCTCTTTATGTGTCTTGATGACTTCATATTATCTTTCCTACTCTTCACCTTCACCAAAACGGTTTGGTTATCACAGTAAGTAAGAATGGCTGGAATCGGTTTTTCTAGCACTGATAGGTCAGAAAAGAGCTCTCTAATCCATTCTGCCTCTACTGTTGCTGAGTCAAGTGCTATTAACTCAGTCTCTATGGTGGATTGTGTACGAATAGTCTATTTAGAAGGCCTCTATAATACAGCCCCACCTGCTAGAGTGAAAACATAGCCACTCGTAGCCTTCATGTCATCCGAGTCACTGATCCAATTGGAATCACTGAATGCTTCTAGGACTGTAGAATGACTAGAGTAATGTATTCCTAAATTCATTATTCCCTTTAAATATTTAATGACTCTTTCTAGTGCTATCCAATGATCATCTCCTGAGTTGGACGTATAATGACTCAACCTGCATATAGTATATGAGATGTTTGGCCTCGTTGCACTAGTTAAGTACATCAGGGAACCTATAATTTGTGAATACTTGAGTTGGTCTTTACCTTGACTAAAGTTATTTTTAAGTTTAGTATTTGGATCATAAGGTGTGGCAACCAGCTTGCAGTCTACAAAGCTAAAATGACTCAAGACTTTGTCCACATAATGGGTTTGAGACAGTGTAATCCCATTCTCACCCTTTATAAGCTTGATGTTTAAAATTACATCAGCTTCATCCAGAACTTTCATATCAAAGTTCTGGAAGAGAAAAGACTTGATTTGATTAATTACATCCATATTGATCCGAACAGTACTATGTCATCCACATATAAATATAGAATGACACATTCACTCCCTTTGAAACTATAATATCACACTTATCGGCTTCATTAACACAAAAGCCAACAGATGTCATTGTATTATTAAATTTATCATGCCATTGCTTGAGAGCTTGTTTTAGACCATATAAGGATTTAATCAAATGACACACTCTGTTTTCCTACCCTTTTACCATAAATCCATCTGGTTGTTGCATATAGATCTCCTCATCTAGCTCTTCATTTAAGAAAGTGGTCTTTACATCTATTTGATGTACTAGGAGATTATAGGAAGCTGCCAGTACCAAGAGCACTCGGATTGTGGGTAATCTGGCCATAGGAGAGTAAGTGTCAAAATAATCTTCGCCCTCTTTTTGCGTAAAACCCTTAGCCACCAAATGGGCCTTGTATTTTCAATAGTATCATCGGGCCTGCATTTTCTTTTAAAGATCTATTTGCAGCCCACTGGCTTGCAAGCGGTTGGAAGATCTGCTATCTCCCAGGTCAATGATAGAATCCATCTCACTCTGGACTGCCTCCTTCCAATACTCTGCATCTGGAGATGCATATTTGTCGATGTTTGGGAAATGGATCCCCCGAGTAGGCACACTCGGGAAACTGAGGTGCATGCTCAGGGACGAGCTCGGTCGTGGTCAGGGCAGACCCATCAGCTGGTCTGTCCGAGGATCTTCCTTGGGGACACCGTCCAAGGGCAAATATGGTCGGCCGAAGATTGGCCGCTGGGGTACGATGGTCTTTATGGAAGTTACCCAATCCCCGACAATATTTCTCTGAAAGACTTTGTAGTTCATCACCCACGACATAGGTGACCCAGTTATCGCCTAAGGACTTTTCAGTCCTTTACATCTTACTCCTTCTCAACTCCAATTCTGGAGCTGTGTCATCCACGCTACAAGGAGTAGAGTGTTCATAAGAATCATTAGGCGTGCTATCTTCTTTTGCTCTCATAGGAAAAAGGTTTTCAAAGAATATCGCATCACGGGACTCCATTACAGTATTTACTATAATGTCTGAAACCTCAGATTTGATCACTAGAAATCTATAAGTTGTGCTCTGATGAACATAACCAATAAAGATACAATCCACAATCTTTGGACCGAGCTTCCTTTTCTTCGGTAGAGGTACATGTACCTTAGCCAAACAGCCTTAAGTCCAAAAAAATGACAAGTTAGGTTTTCTCCCCTTCTATTCCTCATAAGGAGTGACCTCACCATTGCGAGGCGCAACCCTATTTAGGACATAATTGACTGTGAGAACAATCTTACCCCAATATGAGTTGGTCATACCTGAACTTTGTAGCAACGCATTCACAAAGTCATAAATAGTTCGGTTCTTTCTTTTAGCCACTCCATTCGATTGAGGTGAGTATGGTGGTGTAAACTCATGTATTATACCACTTTCTTCACAGTATTGAGAAAATTCCTTAGGAATATATTCCCCTCCCCGGTCTGACCTTAACTTCTTTATTGTCTTTTCTAGTTGATTTTCAATTTCAGCTTTAAAATTTTTAAAATATTCTAGTGTTTCATTTTTGGTTTTAAGTAAATAGATGTAACAAAATCTAGTTGAATCAATTATGAGAGTAAAGAAGTATCTTTTGCCACTTTTAGTTATTATACCATTCATTTCACAAATATCAGAATGGATTGGCTCAAGAGATAAGGTGGTCCTACCCTCAACCGTATGAAACGGTTTTCGAGGTTGTTTAGATTGAACACACACCTCACTCTTGTGATTTTTCTTATATTTGTATTTAGTAATAAACTCCATCTTACTCAACCACTCAATGGCTTCATGATTAACATGAGAAAGATGTGAATGCCATAAATCATTATTATTTTCATAATATGAACACTGAAAGATATTTAAATTATTATCAAGAGTAGAAATACGGAGCATGCCTCCGTAATCATAGCCTTTTCCTAAGACAAGCCAAATTTAGTTAACACGACCTTATTGGATTCAAAGACTAATTTTATTCCTTGTCGGCACAGTATTGACCCGCTCAACAAGTTACGAGTCATCGTAGGTATGTACAGCACGTTCTTAAGAACAAGCGTCTTGACTGATGTTAACTTCAGATATATTTGTCCTATCCCACATGCTGTAACTACTGCACCGTTCCCCCATCAAAACTATTCCACCTGTTGTACCTTGAAAAGAGGACAAGAATGTCTGATCAACGCATATATGTCTATTAGCCCCTGTATCGATCCAACAATCAGAAGATGAATCTGCCATAAAGGCCAAAGGTATGTACCCACTAGTGGAAGTGCCTACACCGAGATCTCCGGTCTCTGCAACAGCCACATGCACCTGGGCCTTAGCCGCCTTTTGTTGTTCAAGCGTCAGCCCCTTACCTTTTCAATTGCATCATCGATTGGCTTTATGACCAGGCTCGCCGCAAACGAAACAGACAATCTCCATCTTCTTCTTTATGATTTTACTCTTGACATTGTTCACAGGAAGTGACTTCTTGAATTTCTTCATATTCTTTCATTAAGTCTTGTGCTTAACAAGATTAGCCTAAGTTGGAGCCTTCATCTCTCTATAGCTAATTTTGGACTTCTGCTCGACATTAATAGTAGCGGCCAGTTCTCCAACTGTCAGTAGATTCTTTAAGTGTTGATGGGCTGTGACAAGTCACGCTAGAAAGAAGGCAACTTAGTTAGGATGACATTTACCTGAAAACCTTCTGTGGAGTATATGGACCCCGGGTATCTGCATGATGGGCCAAGCCGACTACGTGAAGATGGGTATTGCACAGGAGGCAGGCCGCCATGCGCAAACAAGGAAACCCCGAAGATGGAAACCAACCCTGCTTAGGGAGGATACAATTGTAATCCTAACCGCTATCATGTATAACGGATAAGGAAGGAGATATAACCTCCACCTCGTATCCGAGTTGGACTCCTTTTTTGTAACCGCCCTCCTCTGCTATATAAAGGGAGGGGCGGGGAGGAAAAATCATAAGACAACATCATCAGCAAATAAGCTAGCCAATCATAATCCCAGAGCACAGGACTAGGGTATTATCTCCACCGAGAGAGCCCGAACCTGTATACATCGTGTGTCTTGTGCTACCATCGAGTTCCAGATCCAGCGCTTAGCCCCCTTTTAATTATTGTCGGTAACAAACCTCGACAGTTGGCGCGCTAGGTAGGGGTTGCGCTAGGATCAATCTCAGCAAGCTCGATGGCGATCTTCGACAGCTTTTCTCTGGCGGCCGGAGGTTCAGCCGTTTTCATGCGACAAGGGTTTTTCTTGGCGACTAAAAATCTGGGCGGCGCTTGTCTCTGCGGCTGAAGCATGCGATGAGCACTTGAAGATCCTCCTGGCGTGCGGTGACCAGAAGTGCATGGCATGAAGTCGTTGTGATTCGCCGACTAAAAAGCAGTTTACGTGGCGGTGGCTTTACGTTGGTATTGAATTGTTCTGGTGGTGAGGTCTTACGCTAGGGCTTGTCCTTCATGGCGGCGTGAGACTTTTCTTGGTGCTCGGCCGCAATACTGGACGTCTTGGCGTGGTAATTCGGCTTGCATCTTCCGCGTGCATGGATGCATGCGTGACAAAAGAAGCGGCTGGTTAATTGCTCGTGGCTTTACGGCGACTAGAAGTGCATGCATATTGTGCATTGCGGCCGGTGGCGTGAAGGCAAAAATCCTGATCGAGCTACGCATGCAATTTCTCTCGCGACTAGAGACTTGAAGATTGCTCCCGGTGGTATGTCTGAGACTTGCGTGTGGCAACCGACTTGAAGATCGCTCTTGAAGGTTCGCATGCATCGATAAAGTGCTGGGGACTAGAAGTTGGAGGTTCTGATCATGCATGCATGCAACTGGCGTCTTGGTGTTTATGGACGGGCGCAGTGTTCGGCGATTTGATTCTTGGGTGGAACTTCTAGTTGGCCAAGAAAAAGCCTCTTCTTGACCATCTGGAGATTTTCTTTTGTGTTTGCTAATTGCTTCGGTGAAGCTTTGAAGCGATTAGAAGATCCGTGGCGCATGCATGCATGCAAAATAAAGGAGCTCGAGCATCAACTAGAAACAAAGATTTTTGTGGCGCATGCATGCGGTGAAGGGTCTCCTCGGAAGTTCCTTGGTGACTAGAAAATTGGCGTCGAAGATCAATTCCGTATTATTGTTTGATCAAAATTGCGAGCGGCATTTCGAAAGGAGTTAGCGGCGCCAACTTGATCGAAAGATGTCGGAGGTCGCCGACTACGGTAAGGATGTTCACATCGGCGGACCGCCACGTCTGCGTCGGCGCCACCTTCGGCATAGCCACGAGCCTCGCTAAGCGCCCGGCGCCACCTCCGCTGCGCCACGAGCCAACGCCATGCGCCGAAGCGCCACCTCCGGCGGCCAGAGCGCCACCGCCGGCGCGCCACGAGCTAACGCGCTGCGCCCGGCGCCACCTTCGGCGGCCACGAGCCTCGCCCGGCGCCGAAGCCACCGCCGGCGACCCACGAGCCTACGCTGCGCCCGGCGCCACCGGCCGCACGGCCACGAGCCAACGCCGCACCAGCGCCACCGGCGCGGCCACGACCACGAACGCTGCGCCGAAGCGCCACCTTAAACGCGACCACGAGCCTATACTGCGCCAGCGCCACCTTCGGCACACCTTTCGCACGATCACGAGCCACGCTGCGTCGGCGCCACTTTCGCGACCACGAGCCTATGCTGCGCAGCGCCACCGCCGGCATAGTCACGAGCCACGCTGCGCCGGCGCCACTTTCTGACGACCCACGAGCCATGCTGCGCCATGAGCAGGGCGGCACGATCGTCAGCAACATATGGAGCATAGCAGCTAAGTCGCTTTTTACTCAATTATGTCATTATGAATAAAATTGTTGGCTTTCTTGACTTGCTACTTAGTTAATCCACAACTAAGCGATGAAGTCGGGGCTACACCTAATAGTGTGCGCATGCGCACATCTTTTTCTTAACGATTGCAAATGATTCCGAGTGCGTTAACACTACTAGATTTCTAACTTTTACCAAGTGAAAAAATATGTTGGCCATTGCAAAAATACCGTAGGCCATGTATATGGCCGAGCGTAAACCGTCGGTAACTTTCCCTCGGCCACTCATGGTCGGCTATTTGTGGGATTCCCGACGGTACCCTCGGTTATTAGTTTAACAAGGGTTTTCATAGCACTTTCGGTAAATACATGGGTGAGAGGTTTTTCTTCTGACGGGTATAAAACCCCAGTAATTTCTCACAACTATATGTGGGATTTTTTGTGTAAAAAATGTAAAAATAATTTCAAATCTAGGGACTAACCTCACAACTTGTTTGCACCACAATCCCTTAAGTCGAACATTTTTTATCTTCAAATTAGAAATACGTGATGTCTAGGATTCGAACTCACAACCTCCTGAACACAACCTCTCCCTCCTAACCAACTCACCTCAACTGTCTTCTTGCTAGTAGTAAGATACGTACTTCTTTTAACTCTTGTTCTCATGATGCTTTTTCAATTATTTAGTCAAATATATGACTTTAAATGGAAGAGTTGTCAACTACATAGTTGTATATTTCAATGAGAGCTACATTTTTCATATATACATCACCTTCATCCAGTCTCGTATGAATTTTGCAATAGCCCAGCGTTTGATTTGTACCCTCGCTAAAAGTTGTACCCGTCGGCAAATCATTGCAATAACAGAGTGTTATCTTTACACACACACTAAATGTATTTCCACTTTCGGTGATTGTTTGTAATGGCCGGCGGTTAGCATTGCACTCACGATAATTGTTGTACCCTCTCGGTGATTTCATACTATGGTAGTGTTTTCCTGCAACCGTCGGTTTGTGGTAAGTCCCATCGGTAAATCTTCTAATAGCGTCGTTTTGTTCTCTGTCGGAAAAAAGATGCACCATCGGCCACCTTATTTTTTCCCGACGGCCCGTAGGCCATTACATTTCACACTCAGTAAAAGTTAGATTTCTAGTAGTGTAATTCCGAGTTGTGAAGCTCTGACCCCATGAGCGGCGAACTTTAGTCACCCAAAGCGCGTGCACGGAAAAAGAGCCATGAGCCGACTCGGCGCTCGGGGCTAGACTAGTCGGGCGAGTGCTTAAACAAAAAGAGTCAAAACCACTCGGATGAATTCAAAATCAATAAGGAAAAGGAGTAAAAACTCTAAAATTATATAAACCAGTCGGACATCACATCCGAGTGGGTTGTTTTTACACGGCTTAAGTTATGCATATACATGATTTCAGGGCTACTAAATTTAGATGCGACGCGTGTGGGCCAACGCTTCAACGGCGACATCAGCAACTTCGGCGGCGAATGAATTTAAAGGGAGCGACGCTGAATTTCGCCTTGAGTGGGAAAAGCGTTTTGACTTCTGTATATCATTCGGGATACGGTATACCCCATGATGAGCCACCAGCTGTATGCCGCGACAGTCGGATATAATTCAAACGCGTGGAGCTCTATTGAGTCCTTCATGATCTCTTTGCCTACAATGGGCACTCGGCTGGAAAGGAAAACAAGTCGGGAAACTACATCAAGAACTGGAAGCACTCGGCGTGAAGCTTGACTCAATTGAGCTGCGACCAGGAAGGCGGCAATTCGATCGCAAAGCACTCGGGGGCTACTGTGGAGTATATGGACCCTGGGTATCTGCATGATGGGCCAAGCCGACTCGTGAAGATGGGTATTGCGAGGCGAGCCGCCATGCAAACAAAAAACCGAAGATGGAAACCAACCTGCAGGGAGGATACAATTGTAATCTAACCGCTATCATGTATAACGGATAAGGAAGGAGATATAACCTCCACCTCGTATCCGAGTTGGACTTCTTTTTTGTAACCGCCCTCCTCCGCTATATAAAGGGAGGGGCGGGGAGGAAAAATCATAAGACAACATCATCAGCAAATAAGCTAGCCAATCATAATCCCAGAGCACAGGACTAGGGTATTATCTCCACCGAGAGAGCCCGAACCTGTATACATCGTGTGTCTTGTGCTACCATTGAGTTGCCGATCCAGCGCTTAGCCCCCTTTTAATTATTGTCGGTAACAAACCTCGACACCTTCTGGAAAAACACACTCGTATTGACCTAATTCTCTTACGAGGAGCTGCAGTTCATGGATTTGTTCCATGATGGATCTGCCGTCAACCATTTGGTAATTCAGGTATTTAGCTATGATAAATGACTCATTTCCATTATCGCTATCAGCATACTTCTCATTGAGTTATATCCAAATTTTTGCGTGATTCCGTGAAATTTACGTACACATCGAAAAGCCTATTAGATAGAATAGCTAAGATGCGGACCAACGCAGAAGTGTTGGCCTTCTCCCAACTGGCCCTCTTCACAGTTAAGCAATCTAATTCAGCCTTGTCGGTCACATCTTCCCATAGTAGGGGGCATCTCTTCGCTAATGGCCCAGAACAATCTGAGCTCAATCAGCCAGAGTTTCGACCTAGCCTACCTGCATTTAAATCCAGCCCCATCAAATATTTCAAGCTTTATCGCATCAGAGGACACAGAAGCCATTGATATAACAGTAGGATTTCTAGATTGTTGTAAAATACGCGATAATAAGAGCAAGATTTTATTGCTGATCCCAAATAACAATATGATAATAGTTACATAATTTAAAAATAACAGAAGTGACATAACCAGCAAGTTAAAGCAAATAAAATTTATGTCATTTCTACAATCAATCATGTCTCCTACCAGATTGATGTTTGATGGTTTTGAACTCTTGGAAATTGGGCAAGTTTGAAGATTAACTCTTCAACCTCAATCACAAATAGGCACAACAATTAATTGAGTAGATTAAGCCTTGAACCCTTACCTTCCTAACATGCGCGATTATGAATTGATATCAAAGTTTACTATTATAATAACCTGAGATTAGTTTCTTGTTCAGATCAGCCAATTATATAATTTACCAACTGAACCAAAGTTACAATGTTCTGATCAGAGCAATATACCGATCAAACCAGAAGACAGGTTCAAACCAATGGCTAGCTAGTGTATCAACAGAAACAGAATAAACAATTCAGACCAACAACTAGCATTTATACCCACCAAGATGAACACTGCCAGAAATTAAAAAGCTTATTTCAAGTATAAATGATCAGGTTACAGCATAACAACAATATGTATCAATCTAACATGCACATCTATCAGTTCAATGCTCAATTCACAAGATTAACTGTTAAATCATTCTATTGACTCATTATCATCATTGAGCTATTCCACAACCAGCAGAGCATACAACACAAAGTGATAGTATACTCACAATCGGAACAACACTCAAAGCCGTTCAAGAAGATGGGCAAGGCACAACAGATCGTCGTTGACCCAGAAATACTATGGCCGCCGCAAGTGCCACGGTGAAACCGGCCAGGACAACGGAGATACAATGCCCTTTTCCGCACACGTGAGACACCGTATGCGAACACAAGCCTCAAAGACAACTGCACAAGGAAAGCTCCCAATCCAATTCCTCACAAGAGCTCGGCAGACAGGAGAGCACCCAAAGCACCATTCGGCCTCACAACTCAGTCGAGACTGAGCTTCACTGACCAGTTCACAAGCCAACCGGCAGGGAAGCAGATCAGTGAACAAGAGGACAGCCGAAGATGCTCAAGTTCTAGAACAAGGATCTGGAATACAATCTCTCTTGCCAAGCAAATCACAGAACTAGATGCAATCGAAAGTAGAGAAAGAAAACTGTGGTTCTTCACTTTTCCTTACTTTCTAGAGAGGAAGATTTGGCTCTACAAATAAAGGGGAAAAAGCCCTAGCCGTTTGAGCGGCTGCGCCCGTCTTGAGACGGACTCTCACTGCCCGCAAAAGCTGCGACCCTCGTGGTAGAGAGATCTGTGGACCCGACACCCAAGTCCCGGTGACAAGTCAATCATCACATGAAACAGCCCGCGACCATCCAGGAGAGATGAGGACTTAGGGTGCATTTGGTAGAGCTCAGTTTCACCCTTTGAGATCTGAAACTTGTAGGCTAAAATAAAGTGAATTAAGTTTATATTTTTGGTTTAAAATGTAAATAAGATGATTTATTTAAACACTCTTAATGTACTCATAGCTCCAGTTCCGTGGATTTGGTGAAGCTATGAATACCCAGCTCCACCAGATCCACAAATTTAGTGGAACTGGAGCCCTACCAAACGCACCCTTAGTCCTCATCTTCTTCTGCCTCACCGAAGAGAAAAATCCCTAATGGGCCGTCCCTACCGAAGCCCAGGGAACAGACCGGACTGGCCCAACTTCAAGTATTTTATCACAGTTTTACAACACTTAGCACGAGCCTTCGCCAGATGCACTCAACAAACATGGTGTTCATCTAGGATCGTCAATATAAAATTTGGATAGTTACGTACTTTCTGTAAACTACGCTCAAGAAAGAGAAGGAAATCATGTCATTCCCTCAGAAAGTCAAAACAACGACAGGAAGAAGAAAATCACGTCAAATCGATTAGAATTCATAACTTCGTTCCTGAACAATGACGATATATATATATATCAACAAGAATGGCAACACTTCATCATGGCTCGCCCATCTCTTCTTCTTTTCTCTTTTTTCCTCGACAACAAGCAATGCAAATGCAAGAACACGGCCAATTTAGACCGCCAAGAAGATATAACCGACCACGCACTTGGTAAGGCTTCGTCCTTCCTTTCCTTGATCAGTGGCCAAGAATGGTGAGGTGTGTGTCGAACGACGGCAGCTCGTCGTCGTCGTCGTCTCCGTCGCCGCCGCCCGGCATGGACGGCATCTTCACCCCGAATCCCCCCTCCTCCTCCTGGTTCTCCGGAGCGCGGGGGTCTCCCGGCCGGCACGTCTTGTCGGTCAGCGGGTTGCACCCGAAGTGGCCAGCGCTGCCGGCCGGGCCGGGCGAGCTGTCAGCCGGGCCGGGCGAGCTGTCAGCGTCGGCCGACCTGAAGAGCAGCATGCACGCGAGCACCGCGGCGAGCAGCCACACGCGCTTGGACGCCACGGCCATATAACCCAGCTCTGCAGATGTCGATCGGCACGTGTCCGTACGTACGTTTCCCTTCATTGGAGCCCGGCGAGGCAGGAGGACGAGGGGGAGATGGAGGTGGTGGCGCTTTAAAAAGGCGGCAATGGAGCGCCGGATTTAGCCAGGCAGGTTGGTTGCGGGCGTTGTGCCGTTATGCCATGTGCCCGTGTGTGCGGCTGTGCCCCGTCTCCACGGTTACATTGGGACCGAGTGTTAAGGGGCTAACCCAAGAATATGCATGCTACGATGTCAAAGACAGTATGTCTAATTCATCGTTGAATTAATATGCATGCTCGGATCAACTCAGAAATCTTATGTTGAAAATACTAGGGAATATACAGGCATAAATTTCAATGTAGAAACCTGCAATATAATAGGTGATGCATCAATACTGGGCCTGCAATTTGTAATCTATGCCAATAATGCCATGCAGAAACCTGCATAGTTTTCAGTTTCCATTCGGAAGATGCATTGGTTGCATATTTACTCATCGATTTGAATTTGATAATCATAGGGTTAAGATTTGCAAAATGAGACAAAAACTTGAAAAGGAAGTAAAATACGGTATACAAGTAAATGAAAGGGATGTTGCATTAGCTAAGATTTAGTACATCGAAATGGTACAATTGAAGCGAGAAGGACGGTTGTTGATAACTCATATGGTTTGTGCCTTGCAGGCCAAAAAAAGAACTCAACTCGTCGAAGCTGTGTATCTGAATGGTTATGAATTCCATTATTTCATTCAGAGAATACCGTCAATCTCCCAGTTGTCGTCGTCCTCATCGCGAGCCCTTCTCGCAGCCTCTGCGCCTGCATCTTCTTCAGGGAACCTAGGTTCCTCCATCATACGCCTGCAGCATTTTTTACGCACAAAGTTTAAGTTAACAAAAGAGAGTTGACATGTCCTTGGAAGTTTGCTTATCGCAACGAACTAACTGGGAACGGCAATGCAGAGTCCGAAAGTTGAAGATTTTAGTATTTACACAGATCATTCGAGCTGAATTTTCATTCATGGTAAAGCTTGTGGTTCCCAAGGATATCAGCATACAAGTGACAAGCTCAATCAACACCTGGTCATCCACAATCCATCACCAACAAAACTGACGCCGATGCATAGCAACAAAACGACCCGAAGCAACAGTTCTCATCAGTCCTACACTCCTACTGCCACCACCAAAGCAGGCAACAGCTCAATCAAATTTGCTAACTTCTATCTGCAGATTTCTATCACTAATCAACGAGTTCAATTTCGTCTTGCATTTAGTTGTCAATTGTAATAACCACAAACACTGACTGAACCGAGTATATTTTTCCATTATAGACAGAAATAAACATAAGTACATCACTAATATGAATTCCTGGACCTCTTGCGTGTTCTCGAGAAAAGAAAACAAACTCCTTGCCACAGCTACTTGGAACACCATCAAATGTTTAAATGATCAAATCCTGCAAATTCGTATCATATTTGCATTCCATTTCTACATCCAGAAAGGGCTCAGGACCCCTTCCACTGAGGGACATGACTAAGCTTAAATAACTTCCAGCAAGGCCAATCTCAGTGAAGTTTACTTAGAAGAAACACAAGCAGAGGATCGAAGAACTCCTAGCATCAACGAGACATGCATGTCCAATTGCCTACAGGTAAATTGATTCCAAAAATCGCCAATGCAAGCACCAAGATAGCACAAACGGCGTCCCCAGACGAACCACACAAGCATGCCCCAATCTGTGAACTATTTTATCCAAGAACCACCTCAATTTACCCGCCGTACCAACGAAAGCACGTTTACCTGCGGCGGTTGCGGCGGCCGGCCTCACGGGCCTTGCGCTTGCGCTCGTCCTTCTTGCTCTCGTACCGCCGGCGGCACCGATCTCCTGGAGCACGCCGGCCTTCATCACCTCCGCCGGAACCGACGGAAGATGGAATCCTCCCCTCGTTCTCGTCCACCAGGATCTGCACATTGTAACCCTTCGCAGCCACCACCGGCGTCGGCGTCCGGCAGGCCACGTGGACCACTACCGACGGCGGCGAGCTCCTGCCCGAGAACGGGGCCAGGGGAGCTGGAGCAGCGTGCTCAGCAGAGAAGTACTAGCAGGGGCAGCCATGGCTCTGGCCTTCGATTAGTGGGTTCTAACGGCGATTGCGCTCCTCTTGGTTTTGGAAATTTGGGTTCTTGGTTTTGGTTTGCGAGGATGAGAGGCTGAGAAAGGAGGCTGAGGTGATGGATAGTAAAGGCAGGAAGGCTTGGCTTATCCACTTATTTATTTGCGAATTTTGGAGGGAAGTGTCCTTTTTCCCCCCTTCTCGACATAATTTTTTCGATTTTATCCAATTTTAATCATTTTTACAATGTTTTTTAAACACATAAGGTTGTCGTTTGAATCTTTTCTCCTTTACCTTTTATTGGCCAGTTTCTTAAGAGCAAGTGATGTATGTTCTAAAAAGAAGAAGAAGAAGAGAGCAAGAGATGGATTGAAAATTTCGTAAATAGAAGCGCAAGTTTGTTCGCTATCCTTTACATTTTCCTCTTTGCTAGTGATAAGAATAAATACATTATTTGCGGCAGGTAAAAACGTGGAGTATGTTCCCGATGTTGAAACAACGACAAAAATGATATATCCACCTGAAACAAAGATATATCATGATATGCACCTGTTTGCACTGAAGATAAGGGATACATGCATGGTTAATAAAATCTGCGAAAACCGCTCGAAAACCACAGTTTTCGACCTTATCATTCCGGTTCGAGACCCAAAATTGCTTAGTAAATTGGTCTAATTTTTTAAAAAAATTAAAAATTTGAAAAAAAAATATGTGTTCAAAAACCGTCGAAAAACCATGATTTTCATTGAAAACCGCTCAAAAACCATTTTTAAAGAACATTCAATTAGCCGGATCGGTTTTCAGTGAAAACCGAGCGATTTTTCGTAAAAAAAACAACGGTTTTCGATTTTTTTATTTTTTTTTCCAATTTTTTTTATTTCTTAACCCTTCGGTTTCTGACGGTTTTCGTACCGCGAAAACCGAACCGGTTTTTAATTTTCGGTTTTAAAAACCCTGGATACATGCGGCCTAGTGCTCCTATGCTTCAACCCTTCGATAGGAGCGGCACAGATCTTAGAGCACTAAAATAGGTAAGTAGAAACACCTCCCATCTATGGATTGCTTTATAAGGAGAAATCATTTTTGCCCCCTCACCAAATTCATCTAGGGATGGTAATCAAACCCGCGGGTTCGGGTACCCACAGGTTTTGCACTCAATCGGGTCGGATTCGGGTTCTAATTTTTACCCGTAGATTCTTCGGGTTGGGTACCCGAGATGGGTTTGGGTTCTAATTTTCACCCGCAGGTACTCATCTGGTACCTAAAATACCGCACATACCCATCGAATTTTCGTCGAGGTTCGAGTACACTTTGGTTAAACTCAGATTTTTAGTTCGGTTTCTTGTCGGATCGGGTTTTGCAAAACCCACACCCGATCCGACCTATTGCCACCCGTACTACACAAACCTGTCAGATTTCAGGTACCCGCTAGGTTCGAGTATAGTTTTTTACCTGATAGGGTATTCGGATTCGAATCGGGTTTTCCGATTCGGATTTTCTGTTGAGTCGGGTTTTGTAAAACCCACACCCGATCTGACCCGTTGCCATCCCTAAATTCATCAGGTTCAAAGGATTAAGTTTTGTTGCCACCTCATTCAAGCCTATTGATACAAATGTACATTAGTAGGCAGCTGCCTCTCTACACGACTGATCGGTTACATGCAATGATGAAAGTATAAGGGCACTCCCGTGATCTATTTCCATAGCAATGTCTAGGCGAAAAGAGACTGCATTAAACGAGTGTTTAGATACAACAACTCTAATGGTTAGTGTCTATGTTTTATTCCATGGTTATTATTCCGAGACCTTATAAACTTTATAAATTTGAACGGAGAAACTACATTACATTTTAGTCTTGTGTATACGCGTTTTGCTTTTTGTAAACAACTAGTTAGGGTTAGAGGTGAAAACGGGCCACCAAGGAGCTGGGCGTCCTAGCCTTGCATCCACAGCGTCCACGACGTCCCGGCGCTCATCAACTACGTCGAGACCAACCGCGGCCACACCTAGCCGCGCCACCTCCTCAAGCATTCCAATCTGATGATCCCTACTTTTCTTTTTTTTATTTTATTTTACTAACTCCGTCACGATAACTGCTCGGACGAAAATAGATAAGAGACTTATGGGATTAACGTGATAGGAATAGCTATTGCTGCTTATTCTCGTAGTTATGAAATAGTAAGAAAGATAAAATACGAGCTTTTTTTATAGTAAGAGTAATTAATCGCTATTGTTTAAAGGTTAATCTATTTAGGGCATGTTTAGGGGGAGGGAGGGCTTTAAACTAGTTTTAGTTTCTAAAAAACCAGTAAACCTTCTAAGCAGCTCAGCTCTTTAAGAAGCTTTTGGCATAAACTAGAAGTCATATATAACTAGCAAAAGCCAAAAACTAAAAGCTAGACTGGACTGCTTATTGTTGAAGAAAATTAACTATTTATGTCCTATTTGGAAGAGCTCCAGATCTCAACTCCATCTCAGATCTAGAGTTTGTAGACTAAAATAAAGTGAATTAAGTTTATATTTTTAAGTCCAAAATGTAAACAAAATAACCCATCAAAACACTCTTAACATGTTTTTTTCTTTTAATTTTGGATTTTCAAGCAGTACTCACAGCTCTAGCTCTATAAATTTCTGAAGCTAGAAATACACTGCTCCACTAACTCCATAAATTTTAGTGCTGGAGCTATGCCAAACGCCTCCTTATTAAACGGTCTCTTATTTTTTAAAAAAAAAACCACAGCCATTTTTCAGTAAAAAAAACAGCTTTTTTTTAAAGCTACAGCTCCAAACATACCATTATTCTCCCAAACATACCCTTATTCGTCTTTAACATCCTCCGCATGGTCGAGCTCACCGAGCGCATCTCCGTCCTCATGCCCCACGCCATACACCGCAATAGCATGCCCTTCCTGCGCCTGCGACACGACAGTTCGCACGGCCAGATCAACGTCGCCTTCGACACCTACGCACAGCTCGGCCACGTCCACGCCACCACCAAGGGGAGGGGGAGAAGCGGCGGCGACAGCACCGGAATATGTTTTGGTCCTCTCAAAATAAGCGGAGCTCTTTTAGAATACACTAAATTCAATAGAAATCATTCATTTTTTTCAATCCAACAGATCGGATTAGCTAGTATTTATTTATATTTCCACTGGTAGTATAGTAGTAAAAATACCTTTAATAAATCAAGAGCTAGATTTTATTTCTACTGACCACTATGTACTACCGGTATAATCTTAAATTTCTCAAAAACAATGTCTTGAATGAGACATTGCTCTCGCTTCTTTCCTTAGATATCCTTCCTAACTTTCCGCATCAGATTTTTGCTTGCCTAGCAGGGCTATGGACACTCCTGACTAACCCATTGGGAGCGCCTAGGTGTACAACCTACTAGGTCAATACAGACAGTGTAAGTCCAACATAAATTACACTTTCAGAGTTGAACAAAGCTTTGCGCTTTTGCAAGCTGACAAAAACTCCATCAACAATTCAACATTCCTGATCAAGTTGCTGCTAACCCTGGAAGAAATCCACACATCATGCGTAAACTTACGAAAGACACCTCTTCTCAGTTCTTTCAAGGATGAGTAGGGAAAAAAGACTTGTAAATACGATTACAAGACATATTTTACTCTTTTGCACCTAAAACAACAGGATGGTAACAAACAAAATATTTTACTCTTCTGCACCTAGGAATATACAGCAGGCTGTCTGATCTCCAGAGACTAAAATGATTACAAGACATAAACGTTACCAACATATCTGTTTGGGAAACAATAAATAGATTACTCTAATAGGTATGTATTGTCATTTTAGTTTAGTCCGGTAACTCCATCCTAATCCCTAACACCTAACTGAGCATCTAACTCATGAATAGCACATAGAAGAACATCAAGACTAAAGCTTAAAGAAAGTCGACCCATTCAGAGCATTCACAAATGGATGCAAACATGAAAAGGATTCCACCAAACAGTGCTGGGAGGCAAAGAAAAAGGGCATCCACCAAAAACATATGGTATACAATGGAGTGGCTAAAAATTTTATGGGGCGCATCTCACACCCCCATTACCGTTGGACCATAATCATGGTCGCAATCAAACAGCTATGGGAGCCGACCTCTCATTCATGAGGTATGCCCATATGGAGAAAACTTCCCAATGGATTGGGAAGTCATGTAGAGTTGAACACTGTTGCTGGTTGCCTTTGCAAGTAAATAAGGTTCTGAGAACTACTCTGCCTTTGCAAGGGTGTCAGCACTACAAAAGAACTTCAAAACTATTTAAGTGGAAACACAGTTGAAGGATCTGAAATAGCGATAATGTTTTGATATATATGAAACAAATTGCATGTGCAGCACTAAGTACCACCAGACTAGCAATATCTGTCTACGAAGGACATTGCAATGTATACTCCTTTACATTACATTAATTAAATTCAATCAAACAACAGAGCACAAGCTGTTGCTAAGGTATGAATGGAATATAATGACTTCAAGGGAAACCACAGGACATTTTGGTACTCACCAGTAGCTAGTAGGTAGCTAGCTTGTCAAACTCCATTAGTACTCTGCTCTATGTTCTGTTGCATAGCATCCAACTTCTCAATTACATACTCCAGCTTTTTGCAACAAATCTCATTAGCAATCCTTGCATTGTAATCACACTTCTCAAATGGGCGGTGATTCTTAAGCACTTTTGATTTCCTCACGCAATGTTGTTTGAATTTCCTGCTCCAACCACAACATCAAAGAATTTATCATGCATGATTCATGGCACATATATTGTGGCTCAAATGAAAATTAAATCCGAGAAATGCACAGGGATATATTTGATTAACCAGTTCACATATTTGGCTAATTTGGGTGAAAGAGATGCAACATGGAACAGAGCAGAATTTTACGTGGCACCCTTAACAAACCAACTCAGTTGCCAATAAATCCTGATTTCACAGCAGTCGCCCACCAAATTAACAGTAAACACAATCAGCCAACATTAAAGACCAGAATACTGCTAATGGCCATCTTTTTAGAGGAACATACGCAATAGTTTGTTTCAGACTTTCAATTAGTACAGATTCCAAATTTCAGTAATCAGTAGTACAATATAAAAAGACAGGGAAAACAATAGTCAAGCATCTAAAGGCATATGGAGTAGTGCTTAATGGAAACTAAAAGTTAAACCAGTGAAAGGAACTTACTAAAATGTCATTTGCTAATATTGCAGATAAAAAACACTAGCACTTCAACAATCACATGACAAATAGATCATATCAAAGCAAAAAAGGTGGGGAACACACCACGGTAGCAAGGTGAAAAGTACAATACAAAACATTTTAGCTTGCATACCATATCGCGAGGCAAGCTACCACACAGAGCATGCCATTCCTCCATAAATCAGGGAGGATATTCCATGAGAAAGCACATGATAGCAAACTCCTAACACGTGTGCTTAGCTAACAGTGGACCATGGAGATGCTTGTAGCAGGGAATGAACCTAAACAGCCACACCAAAACACAAGTTCTAGCTAACAATCAGTGACTTCCCGTCCGCGCGGGCACACGGATCTGAGGGTGGCGAGGGTGGGATGGAGAGGTTCACCTTGATGGCGAGCATGAACTCGCGGCAGTGGGCGGCGACGGCGTCGGCACGGGGGCCCTGCGAGTTGCCTAGCTCTTCCATCACCGCCCCGCGAGCTCCACCACCCGCACTATCCGCTGCGCACACACAGACAAACACGTCGCCGCGTCAAGATGCAAGAACCGAACCCAACAACCCAGAGGAGAGAGCCCGGGGACCAAAGGGGAGAGAGGAGAGCCGGCTGGGAGGTACCTTCTCGACGTGGTGGAGGCGCTGCAGGAGCTGCTCTGGCCCGGCGAAACCATCGCCGCCGGCTAGGATGAGGCTGCAAGGGCCAAGGGGTCGGTCGGGTCCGGACTCCGGATTCGGAGGCTCGGCGAGTTGGAGAGACATGGAGGAGCTTTGCTGCGGCCTTGGCGTTGGTGTGGGGTCCTGCTAGTCTGGGCTGGGCTTTTTTAAGATCAGCCCATTTACGAAGCCCTATCAATATAAACGACGGTGGGCTTGGTGGGCTTTTTTCTAACACGGCTTGCTAATGCACGTGAAATTGAAGAATTTTTTTTATTTAATATTTATTTTAAATCTTTTTTTCAAAACTAATCGGCGGGATGAAAAATTTGCGAAAATACCTCGTCACCCCATGCGGGCGATAAGCCCCTCTTTGGGCGACAATCTTACTACCTAACGGCGAAAGTCCAAAATTTTAACGGCAAACAAAAAAAGGCGATAGGTTACTGTAGCACGTGATTTACTGTAGCAAATTTTTTTTTCAATATTTGTTGTAATTTTTTTGTACAATATTTGTTGTATTCAACCGGAAAAAATTACCAAAAAAAACCTTCTTGTGATGTAATGAACTGGAAAAATTATTTTACTTTGTTAGTGATCGCATCTCGCTTAGGATTTTCGTTGCCTCGTGGGGCTGTCGGATAGGGCCCAAAAATACGGAAAAAAATAGCAGGCGACCTACGCGGGATACCACTTATGTCTGGCGAGATGGCGGATGTTGTCCCGACCGCGAGGTTGCGATCGGAAAAAAGGCACTCGTGGCCACGAAACCGAAATCGTGGCCACTTAGGGTTTCGTAGCCTTGAGGCAGGATCTGGCCCAAAAATCTGGAAAAAATCAAGGCGACCTCATAGCGAGCTACCACTTTTGTACTGGTACTGGGCGGGCGTTGGCCCGACACGAAGTTCTTAAAATCGGAAAAAGGCACTCGCGCCACGAAACCGCGGAAATCGTGGCCCTTAGGGTTTTTCGTAGCCCAGGAGAGGCGGATCTGGTCAAAAATATGAAAAAAATCAAGGCGGCCTATGCAACCACGGGCTACCACTTATGTCTGGCGGCTGGTCGGGCATTGGCCGGCATGAAGTTGCGAAAATCGAAAAAAGGCACTTGCGGCCCGCGAAACCCACAATCGTGGCCATTTAGGGGTTTTCGTAGCCCGACGAGGCGGGATCTGACCCAAAAATCTGAAAAAATCAAGGAGACCCTCATAACCACGGGCTACCGCGTATGTATGGGCGAGTGGGCGGCGAATAGCTCGACCGCGAGATTCTGTCTTTTTCCGGAAAAGCACTGCATGACAGCTGATAATCGCGGGTTGCATTCACGATTCAGCGGTTTTTGGGTAACACTGGCGGCTTTGTTTCCATTTACATGGTCATGAGTGCCTTTTTCCGATTAACTCGCGGTCAAGTAACGCGTGCAGCCATACCAGACAAAGTGGTAGCATGAGGTCGCCTTGATTTTTCCCAGATTTATTCAGGCGATATCCATGGCTAAAACCCTAAGTGGCCACGATTTCGATGGGTTTCCGTGACCACGAGTGCCTTTTTCGATCGCAACCTGTCGAGACAACATCCGCCATCTCGCCCGTACATAAGTGGTATCCCTTGAGTCGTCGTCATTATTTTTCCAGATTTTTGGCCCCTATCCGACGGGCCCCACGAGGCAACGAAAATCCCTAAGTGAGATGCGTATCACTAACAAAGTAAAATAATTTTTCCAGTTTATTACATCACAAGAAGGTTTTTTTTGGTAATTTTTTCCGGTTGAATACAACAAATATTGTACAAAAAAATTACAACAAATACTAAAAAAAAATTGCTACAGTATGTTTTTCGATTTTTTTTTGGGTTTGCCGTTAAAATTTTGGACTTTTGCCGTTAGGCAGGGCACTGCACGCCCGGTGAGAGCGATCGCCCATCTTGAGGCGATGGGGGTATTCCGTAAATTTTTCATCCCGTCGATTAGTTTTGAAAAAAAGATTTAAAATAAATATTAAATAAAAAAAAATTCTGAAATTGAAACGGCTGTGGAGAGGAAGATTCTTTTGAGGTACCCTAGTCCCTAGGAAGAGATCGGTGAATATGTAACTCAGAGGATTAGAGGATTAGAGCACGTGGCTATAAATCTTTCAAATGAAGAAGGGCATTTACTTTCTTCATGGGGGTAGAAAAATCATGATTAGGATAACAGACATAAAGCTATTGACTTGAATATGCTCTTTTCTTTTGTCGAAGTGGAACCGTAAAACCGAATACGATACTATCATAGTACATGCACTTACCAGGGTTTTCTTCTTCTTAGTCGGCGTCATCGTCTTTTCACTTGCTAGGGCTAAGGTGTTTGGGTCTGCTAGTAGCGAAACTTAGCTAAATTTGCATGTAATTGTGCAATATAAACAAACATTTTTTTATTCAGGCCCATACCTGAAGCCTCTCAAAACACAGGAATAACATGGAAACCCTTCAACAATCATACCGCGCCTAAAAAATGAGCTACAGAATTCACAAGATGAAACTCCTACGTTTTAAATGTTCCCTTAAAGCGGTAAGCTGGAACACTTTTTAACACTTCTATTTATAGCAAATAATAATCTCACGCCGTCATCTGCATGACAAAAATGGGAATTGCTAGAGTCTCAACGTGAAGTGGTTCACCTAGGGGTTGTTTGGTTGTCTATATGCACAGATATTTGCATCTACAAATGCAAAATCTTGTTTTTTTTCTTATGTTTGGTTGCCTACATCTAGTTTTAAGCCTATCTCTCTGGATGCAAGATTTTCCATGCAGCCTGACTCTGGAGATACGGAGAAAATAGACGTATCTCTGGATGCAGCGCATGGCAACCTCGTGTTCTGCGCAAGGGGCCACTGTCAACCACAATAACAAACCATGCATGCGGTGCCACGTGGGTATATAAGTTTTCCTTTTTTTCTTTTTTGTTTATATTTTTTTATTAGCATCTCCGATTACCGAACCGATTTCAAAAATGGGTTCCTGATATTTTTTCGAACAAAACTAGACCACACTTGCTATATAAATTTCAAAATACATGTCTACTAAACACTCGACCAAACACCGTCTCTACATCTGTACATCCTGTATCCCATCAGCCTGACTGAATCGAACGGACCAGACTCATGAGAGAAAGCAACCAAACATCCCCTAGACGCTTTACTCGCACAACTCTCCTTCCACCGTAACCTTATCCATGTCCCCTTCAAGCTCCAACCAACCATTCCACTTACATATCTCTCGTCATATGCTCTCTCACAGAAACACATAAAGAGTAGCCTTGCTCTCTCTCCCTCTTCATTTGTCCATCCTTCTCCTCCCTCTCTCGTCCTCTAGCAAGTTAGAGCTTCAAAAAGTCACCAATGGCCACAAGATCTCTACCAGAGATAAGTCCACCCCCACACCTCTATCAATAATATCCTCAAAGCCTCCTCCCTCTCCTCCTCCAGCAAGTCAAATCTTTGACAAGCCATCGGTGACCACAGATTGACACCATATCTAAGCTACTTTCCCAAAGAACGCTCAAATGATGCACTAGAGGAGCCAGAGCGTCAGATTTGTACAAATAAGAAGGATCTGATGAAAGGGTTAGCAATGGGCCATCAGACGAGACTTAGCCTCACCCTAGACCTAGGCTTATCAACGATGAGGTTCCGAGCTAACCGTCTCCTTCCCCTCCAGCAAAATCAATCCTCAAGGCCATGAGCATGGCCTTCGCTTTCGATAGGTTTTTGCTATAAATATTTTCTCAAAGTGTTACAGACTTATTTATCAATTATTGTATGAACTATTGTACTTGGTTCAACGTGGCTTCTCAAATGTTGTTGCAAGGGGTATTTGTTGCAACTGTGTTTTTTATTTATTTGCACAAGAGTAAATTTTGATTGCAACGTCTCTTATCAAATGTTGCCGTAAGAGGTATTTGGTTTAGTTGTGTTTTGATTTTTTGCACAAAGGTAAGTTGTTGTAGCAGTAGGATGTCTATTTATTGTACTAAGGAATCATGTTGCATAGGGGTGGGGGTTTGTTAAGGCTTACTATTTAATTGTTGCGTCTCACTGATTTTTCTTGCGCCAGATCGGATGGCCGAGATCGACCACTTTAAGCTAGATCCGACCGTGAAAAGGAGCATATGACTGAAAGCTTCCTATCGTACGTCCGAGCACTAGTACGAGCTAACAAAAATTTCAACTTTTCAACCCACTAATCCCAGAAAAGGAAATTGTTGGCGTAACAAAATAATCAATAAGAAAACAACAGTACAGCAGCAAGTAGAAGCTTCCATGCACTAGTCCCTGCCTTGTCTCGTTGTCTCCAATCTCCATCAGTTGTTGGCCTGAACCTGATCAGCGACTCAAGTCCCTGCTACTGCTCTCGATCGGTCTCCAGTAGCTCGCCAACCTCTCCGAAAGGCACAAATGACGAACGATGAAAACGGCACACGGCGCGACACCCGCCCGGCCGGCCAAGAGCTTGAATTCGTGTGATCTACAAAGCACACCTCAGGAAGATCGAAAGGGAAGAAATATCGATTGATTTTACTCAAACATGTCTCCACGGCATCTTGTACTGGCCGCCCTCGTGCAGCTGTCAGTCGTCCTCTCCGGCGAGGCGGCGGCGGCGGCAAGCAAGGTCCCGGCGCTCATCGTGTTCGGCGACTCCACGGTCGACACGGGCAACAACAACTTCATCTCCACGGTCGTCAAGAGCGACTTCGAGCCCTACGGCCGGGACCTGAACCTGGGCAGCGGCGGCGGCCAACCCACGGGCCGGTTCTCCAACGGCCGCCTCGCCGTAGACTACATCTCCGAGGCGTTCGGGCTGCCGCCGCTCGTCCCGCCGTACCTCGACCCGACCGCCAACATGAGCAGCCTGGCCGCCGGCGCCTGCTTCGCATCCGCGGGCGCCGGTTACGACAATGCCACGTCCGATCTTTTCGTAAGCCAAACACGATCCTACCTGTAAATCTCGCTCGCGTTCACTACGGATTTACAAATTTTAAGAAAAGGAGTTTTGGAGTATCTGTACTAACTCATACGAAGTCACGTGAATTTTCCATGTTCCAGACACACATTAAGAAAATATAGCTTGTAACGAAGTATTAAGTGGGCTCCAATAAGTAAACGTATAGCTAGTAACTGAGATTGAGAGGTGTGACCTCATTTGTGACTCATATTTTTTCGATTTCTATGGAATTAACTATTTTCAGCGAAATTCCAATGTTCCAAACGAAACTTAAGCCTATTTACACCACATAACAGTACATCTGTATGATCCTTGAATTGCTTGTGTCACAGAGTCGGGAGAGCTTTCTTCTTTTGAGAGTGAGTGAGTGAGGATGCACTTCGCACGTCGCTCCAATAGTTAATGGATACTATTACTTACTTTTTTTTTCACTTTTTACGGTTTTTAGATGTGACTTTGATTGACCGTCATTTTATATTGTTACATTAAGATCTACTAATAAAATTATAACATTATGAGAGTATTTTTTGAACTATATGTTTTAAACATAGTTTGACGGTATGGATTATAAGTTAAAAAAGAAGAAACGAGTATTTAGGGAATTATTTCTGGTGTAAACCTTCTTTACCGTGTAAACTCCGTGAAATCCACATATAGAAGTTTTAAAAAATTCTCAAAAAATTATCATACGTAGTGGGGGTGAAATTCTATAATCTTATAAAATTTAAAGATCAAACTCAATCGCATATGAAAGATATGAAAAAGACAAACAACGAAATGAATAGCATTAAACAGTGAAAAATCACTATTTAGGCTGAGTTTGTATTTTTCATATCTTTCAAATCTGATGAGTTTGATTTTCAATTTTATATAATTGTAAAGCTCACCTTCTCTGCGCATGATAATTTGTTGAGAATTTTCCAAAACTATTATACATAGATTTCACTGAGTTTTCATGTTAAGGATAGTTTACACTGGATATCTCGTCTGTAATGAGATACGCTGGCTTACATGATTGTAAGTTTGCAGTCCGTGCTGCCACTATGGAAAGAACTCGAGTACTTCAAAGAGTACGCGGCCAAGCTGAGGAGCTTCCAGGGAGACGACAAGGCCGAGGAGACGCTCTCGGAGGCGCTCTACATCGTCAGCATGGGCACCAACGACTTCCTCGAGAACTACTACGTCGTGCCGCGCGGCCGCGCGGCAGAGTACCCCACGGCGTCGACGTACGGCGACTACCTGCTCGGCGTCGCGGAGTCGTTCGTGCGCGCGCTGCACGCGCTCGGCGCGCGCAAGGTCGATCTGAACGGGCTCCCGCCCATGGGCTGCCTGCCGCTGGAGCGCACCTCGGGCGCGTGCACCGAGGAGTACAACGCCGTCGCCGAGGGCTTCAACGAGGGCCTCCGCGCCATGGTCGACCGGCTCAACGGAGACCTCGGCGGCGGAGCGAGGATCGTCTACGGCGACGTGTACGGCGCCGTCAGCGACGTCCTGAGGAGCCCGCGGCGTACGGGCTCGAGAACGTGAGGGCCGGGTGCTGCGGCGTGACGGGGCTGTTCGAGATGGGCTATATATGCGGCGCGCGGAGCCCGCTGACGTGCCCGGACGCGAGCAAGTTCGCCTTCTGGGACGCCATCCACCCCACGGAGCGCCTCCACCGCGCCATCGCCGACGCCAAGATGAACACCGCGCTCCATGTTTTCCTGTGAACACCTCACGCATCGATTCCCAGTTTTTATAGTTCAAGATGCGAACCTAGCGGGCATCATTGTTAAATTATATTTAAATATTTTGATGTTATATATGTGAAAGAGTTTTCATTAGAAAAAACACATGGATTGGAAATTACTATACGTGGAAAGCACATGCTTTTAATTTTAGAACATTGTTAATTTAATTTAGTTTTCATGTTTGTAAAAACTGGTTTTTTCTATTACGATAGAGAGTATATATACATATTTTCTATGTATTATATCTCTGTGACGAAAGAGTTGTTGATTTTTTCTTTGTAAGGAAGCATTTTTTAAAAAAGTTAGAAGGCGGATTGCTAAAAGCTAAAGCTATCCTTTCATCTTTACAAAAGAAAGACATCCTTACTAAATACTCCTTCCGTTTCTCAACAGATGTCATTGTAGCATTTGCGTCAGAACCAAAGGCATACATACAAAACATCAGCTTGTGCTCAATATTTGCTCACTTACTGCCATTGGGTGTCGTGTACAGTATTACTCTTGCCTACCGTAGTAAATGGTACTGAAAATAGAAATAAGAATGGTATGCAAAGAAAAAATAATAAAAAGTTTCCCTGAAGATGTAGAATGACATGCATTTAGGAGTAAAATTTAAAACCAGCATAGCATATGTTCAAGAATAGAAGGAGTATTAATCCGCCAAATATGGATATTTTTTAATAAAATTTAAATATTCAATCATAGTCAAATTCATATACTTTTATTTTTCAAATAATTTACACTTTTTTATGATGGAACTTGGAAGCTTGAAATATTCACATAATACCGCTTACTAAGAGGAAAAAGAGTGGATCCGAGTAGTGTAGATGAGCTGAAGAACATAGATCATAGATGTACTAGCCCTGTTGTGAATAAAGGTGGGCGTCGTGCCGGGCCAACTCGGTCCGGCACGGGCTCATCATGCTTTATGTTTGAACCATACCAGGTCGCGACGGCCAGTTGTGCCGTACTAGCCCGACTTACCTTTGGTGAACCCAAACACAACTGATTTGCGCTTCGTGCCTGCTTCATACCGTACCGGCCCAAACCTAGCCCATTTGCACTATTACGGCGAGAGGAAAAGGAGCCGAAAAAGCATGGAACTGAGGCAATGAACACAAATATTGGGGAAAATAAGTAAATTTTATTCGTTCTTGAATAGGTATAGAGTTATTGTCTCGTTAAAAACCTTACACCCAATGTGGGGTACTTTAATGCGGAACGACTCGGTGTGTAGCGTATACTCTCCAGTCCCTATTCTCTACCTTTTAGCATTTCATTGTCTCTCTTTCTCTGCATGCGAGGATCGCTAAAGCGTTAGCTATAGAGCGAGCCACAACATGACCAATGTCGTGGCGAGCGCTTTGCCACGTGTTGTGCCTACTTCAAACCATTAAACTTGTTTAAATGCCGTACCGGCTCAAGCTGACCTATGTTGGCGTGCCGTGTAGCCTATCGTGCCCAATCGCGAGGCTTGGCACGGCCTGTTATTTGTGTTGTGCTATCTTAGCCCATATGTGTGTTGTGCTTCAGTCGTGTCATGCGTGTTGTGCCATGAACCGGCCCAAAAAAAACTCGACCTAATGCCCAGTTCTAGTCGTGAAGTACAGGTTGTGGATCTTCATGGCCTCCTGCGTTGCCAAGGACCTCATGCAAGCGATATTGCCAGCTTTGAGATTGTTTCCATTTGAGGGACGTGGCTCCCTTGCAGTCCCTGCGGGATCATCTGATCAAAAAGCAACGGTCAAATCTTCAACAAAACAATGCAGCAAAATTATCATATCAATTTATCACTGCACAGTTACTATAGCAATCCTTTTAATCGATTCAGCTCGCCTGTAACCTCAGTCGGACAGCTTGTGCCCATGAAAAGTGTTTAAGTTACGGTCCCCGTGGGAACTGCTTGGGAACCGCGTCCCCACGGGAGATGGTGAAGAGAAGAGAGAGGGAGAGAAGAGGAGGCCATTGATTTGTGTGTTTCATCCTTTTAATCTCCCCAGGATGCAAGATCGTACTAAGAAAAGTCATGCAAATGACAATAAAAGTTTGTGTACATAAATCTATACTGCAAAACCGCGAATGAGTATAAGGGAGCGAAGAGATCGCTTAAAAAAAAAGCCTCTAACGAAAATACCTTTTTGTTAAGAACTCCTTAGGGCATTTTCAATGGTTCATTTTTTTGATCGTTTCTTAGAGGAGAGATAGTGTATTAATTGATGTTTAGAAACAATAGCTCTCAATGCATAGTTTCTACCTACTGTTTCTAATATTAATTACCATGTAGTTTTCTTAGAGGAGAGATAGTGTATTAATTGATGTTTAGAAACGATGAGGAGAGCACAATGCAGTTTTTTATGGTTTCTTAGCCAAAGCATTTAATGAAGAAATCATTTCTAGTTTAAGAAATTTTAACCTTCTCTCTCTGCATTAATTCATTGCCACCTAAACTTTTTATCCTACATGACATGCTAAGAAACCATCTAAGAAACAGTATTGTAAATGCCCTTATGATAGCTAACAAAAGTAACTTGTTACTTGGGGCTCCACCTCTTGATAGGATGGTAGAGCCTATACATCAAAGTCTAAATACTAGCACTACTACAGAACCGGCTACTAGTAGCGGTTCGTAACCCCCTTTAGAAGCGGTTTTATAACCGCTTCTAAGCAACAGCGTGTGATACCGTCGGGTATCTGGCGATTCTTTCAACTGCTGTCTTTGTGGCACGAGCGGTTGGGAAGGTGTTGGCGGGGCAGTGGAGCCGCCACGTGGGAACTCCTGGCGGTTCGTTTACAAACGCTTGTGGAGAAGGATATCCAAAAGCGGTTCGTCTTACAAACCGCTTGTGGAGAAGGATATCGAAGCGGTTAGTCTTACCAACGCTTGTGGAAGCGGCACTCTACAAGCGGTTGGAGTCACCAACCTCTTGTGGAAGAGTTTTCGATTATATGTATTTTAGAATATGTTCTTCTGGTGTTTTTGTATATCGTTTTGACCATAAAATTAAATATGAGGGAGGAGTTTTTTGCAATTAAATATATATTGCATATGCATACTCATACACATGTTCACGAGCTAGCTAGCTCACTACACAAAAAAAACGAACTTAATAGTGTAAAAATGGACAAGTACATAGAGCGCAACCAACGTTTACAATTTTGAATGATGAAAAAAATGATTATCGAACTCATTTCTTGCATCGTCACTCTTTTTGTCCTTGGTCGGCGTGGATGTCGTCGGCAGTTCATCGGTGTTCAACTCTGAAACCTTACGTGGAACTTCGCCATTTCGAGATACAACCTCGTCGACAATGAAGCGATGAGTTGTTCTTGGAGTCGCGCACCGGTGAGGCGGAACACGTTAACGTGCTCATCGATGTTAGGTGACAATTAATTAAGCGGGAAGTATATAAATATCCGATCACATGCAATTAATTAAAATGTAAGTTGTAGCTAACAAATTGACATGCATATCTGAACCTCGACATAATGTTCATTTCGTTGCCATGGATAAAACTTTGAATATAGTGGAACACGTAGTAGCCACATAAGTTGTTTCGGTAGTCGGCGTTTAACCTTCAGCGGGGAGAAATTTGAGAATATCGGATGAAGAAGCGATATAGGCGCATGTATATTAATAATAGTTTTTGTAGTGCGTGCACGAGTGCTTACTATGACTTTGAATTCTTTCTCGAATTCTCCTTTTTGCTTCTTCTTAAACTTTGCAAATGTCTTGTTAAGAATGTTAATGAACCATTGGTATTTTTGGTTTGGATTCCTTCTTGAGTCATAAAGCTGTAATCCTGCTTTGTTGTCAAGCTCGATGACTAGAAGGATCGATGAAACCTATTAGTATATTGCAACATATGCGTAAGTAGCTACTCGTACTATCAATGGCTTAAGAAATACAAGAACAAGAGGTTTGTGAGAACACGTACTTAAAGTTGAAGGCGCGTAGTATATACGGTTTGTAGTCTTTGTTTCAACGATGCATGCAAAAGGTATGCCTCAACGTTCGATTTTTGCATGTCGTATGACCGGACTTTCTCGTTGACAATCTCGGGTCGATGAAGCCAGCGTTCTGTTTGCCCGTCTTGTACATCGTTGTATCTCCATTCTACATAAGAAGGGATAACTAAGTTAATTAGATTTTCAATTTTGTGGTGCGAGAGGAAGCAAGCGGTAAACTTAGTAGATCGACACTTACAGACACCGGCGAAATGAAAGACACGTTGACCTCGTCTCCTTGGTACACATGGTACAAGTCATCAATTCGACCATAGTTACGTGTTGTTTCCATGAAGAAATACTCATCTTGGAAATGGAGGAGGAACATTTGCTCTCTTTTAGATGCCCTTTCCATGTACCATTCATGCATTTGGCGCATCTTGGTTGGGAGATCTTTTATATCCTTTGGATCAATTAGCGGTTTGCCCAACTCATACTTCCATTTGGTTGGTGCCATTGGAAGATCTGGTCTAATGATTTGAGTCCGCCTCCTTGAGAATGCCATTTTCCTCAAGTCCTCGGCACTCTGCGATCTTCCACTTTCTTCTTCTTTCCTTGAAGAGCAGTGTATTTTGCAATGTAGCCTTTCTTATTGTCCTTTTGTAGTCGCTCATCACGGCGGCGCGCCGTTCCATATGGTGAAAGTGCTTCACAGTTTTTTATCTATTTTAAGCTTGGGCTCTGGCTTCTTTGGCGCAATTTGCAGCCACATCCATCTTCTGGATGCATCTAGCTCCTCATGATCGAGATCATATGGCCTCTTTGGCGGTTGCTTTGACATTTTCCGTCTTTGGATGCCGACTTCGTGGGAGGAGGTGCTAGTCTGAGATCCCTCCTTCGACATCGAGCTTCTTCCTCGGGGAGATGTTGGGGCGTGGTATTGGAGATGTTGGGTGCTTCTTACTTTCGGCGGTGGTGGTGGCGGTGGAGTCGGGCTTCTTTGTGGAGGCGGGAGGTGGAGGCGTGGCACAGGCACAGGGAAGCATTGCGTGCGGCGACGGAGGTCGTGGGTTGTCGATGTGGAGGCGTGCTTGCTCTGTGGCTGGTTCAAATGCGGGGCCTCTCTTCTTTGGAGATATAACCTCCACACCATCTGGAAATATGATGTACTTTTTGCGCCATAGGATGAATGTGCCATGGAGGGCTGTCCAAGGTTGGTCACCTCGTCGCCCCGGGAATATCGAGAATGAGATCTTGAAGCCCACCACCTCTTCCACCGTGACCTTGAGTATCCGTGGTGTCTGGTTGCGATGGAATGTCGCCCGCCTCCACCGGATAAGCCATGGCGTAAGCCACCTTGAAGGAGAGGTTCGCATATCAATGTGTAGCTTCGCCTTGGCGGCGAACCATGATCTTGTCCCGGGATGGCGAACTGCGGGTCGTCTGCTAGAGGAACCACGGCGGACGCAAGCAAGCTGCTCTTTAGGCGCGGTCGGATGATCCGCGGATTCGGCGCCGCTGAACATTGGTCGACGTAGTGCTCCTGGCGCGCTCATTGCCGGACACTTTTTGCGTGACGGGACATCGATGGAAGCCTTCGTAGCTCTAAGCTCTTCCTCAATCGGCCCACTCTACCTGATCTCTCCTCTTGCTTCGTCCGGCTCTGTAAGTGCTTGAATCTTTGGTAAAGCCGTGCCTCCATGGCACCTTCCGAAACCTCGTGTCCGTCCGGGTGCTCGGGGTTTTGAAGGGCATATGTTAGCTCGTCATTCTCCTGTCCAGTTAGCAAGTTTCCTGACCGAGTCTGCTCGATGGCTTCTACAATCCTTTCACCAAGTGCTTGGGCTGTCGGTGCCATCACCAAGCTACCGTCATCGGCAAAGTTTGCCCGTGAGCCAAGAACCAATTGCGCAGGCGGGGCTCCCAATCCTCGGTTTGGGTAGAACATCGTCTTTGCCAAGTTCATCTTCCGCTTGTCCCATTTCTTTGCGGCCTTGATGTAACCACGGTCCCGAGATGGTGGTGGTATTTCTTCTTCAGGCATTCACCTGTTTTTTTCTCGCGGCACATCACGCATCCAACCGCTTGTATTCCTCGAAAGCATCCCAATGATCGGCCGCTTAGGAAATTGATTGAAGTCGGCCTTTCTCCTTTGTCGATGTACTTGCGGGTGAGGGCGACTTCCACTTCTTTGAAAGGAAGTTGCCATCTTCTTAAAAGCCCATCCCTTGGCCTTCGTTACAGATGCTACGGAAAAGTGAAATTTTCCTTCATATCATTCAGGCGGTTCCTTGGTAGTTGCGGGACTTGACCCATTTACGGATCTTGATTGGGGCGTGATCCCTCACATGGTAGCATAGCGTTGTTGAAAGGGCCAATTGCTGATTCCGGGCTACCACACTCCGTCGTTGCCCGCCGGTTATCACGTACTTTGTCGAAGGCTTCTTGTTAGGTCCTCGGTGCATTCGGATGGGTGGCGATGAGTACAGTGGATACACAAACACATATAATATGAAAGATTTTATAATAATTAACATGTTTACGGTGATTTTGTAATGGGTAAGAGTATACCTCGGAACCGGTGTTAACGGCCTCATCGGCAGCGTCAATGACACCATCGCGATTTTCCGTGTCGGTGTTAACGGCCTCATCGGCGGCGTCGGCCTTTCATCGCGATTTTCGCGTCGATGTTAGCGGCCTCATTGGCTAAGATGCTACCCAGTATAGCGGTCTCGAACATCGATTTTCCTCCTCGCCAAAAGCGGGTCACCACGTCTTGGTGTCGCCATCTAGAGTAAAGCAAATCTCGAGGCTTAGATTATATATGAAGACAAGATTGTTGAGAATTTTAACTCTTTGAGGTGTGAGGGAGCGCGGGAAGTTCAAGAAGTATGGATGTCACGAGAACGTCCGGTACATCGAGAGGCGAAGCCATGAGGAGACATGCTCGCTTGAAATAGACTTGGTTGCTGTCTTCTCCCGCGTACCAGTGTGGAATAAGAATGATACATACTTATACATTTCACATGATATATATACAACTTGACATTTCACATATACTTACACATTTCACATGATACATATACAATTGACAATTCACATATACTTACACATTTCACATGATACATATACAATTGACAATTCATATATTATTGCTTATTTGCTCAATAAAACAAAATAATGAATGACCGCGGTACCACATTGCATGCCATCATTTACAAAATATGAAATAACGTTATAAATCCATTATAGTTGTGGATTTGTAACCTTATTTCATTTTTGGAAATGATGACATCTTTGATATTAACTGTGTGATTCATATTTTGTTTTATTGAGCAAATAATAATATTCTAAACAATATATGAGTTGGACCCACATATCTTGGGCAAATAAGCAAACTCAAGCTCGCTTTTACCCTACCATCCTCCCTTGCATAGTTTTAAGTTTTAAGTTTCAATACAAACATTGCTAAACATTAGGCACTTGCTTAGGCCCTTTTGCATCAGTTCTTGCTAGTGGAACATATATGTTTGATCGTAGTGCCTTGAAAGGAATCATCAGATGTGTGTCCAAGCACAAAAAGCGAGCCAAGCATCTTCCTTGAGGGGAAAAACACCTTGTCAAAAACATTACAATAAAAGTGGTTGTATCTTGCTCACATGGAAGAAAAAAACTACACTACTAAATATATGACCAATTAAAAGAGCATCCTGGAATCAAAAAGAAAAAGGATAATAAATTGTTAAATTAAATTCTACGGTTCATGTACAGGAAAGCAAACTTATGTGTAGCTCTTGAGAAATCTAGCTTCTACTAGCTTGCTTGCAAAGAAAATGGGAAAAAGGTTACAATTTAATTACAATTTGCAAATGCTATCAATATCATGTTATCACGAACTTATTGGTCCACAGCCCTCATGTTATCAAATCGCACCTTGACACACACAAAAAACCTTGTGGGCATTTAGTGAACACCTTGTGGGCGCAGAATAAAGAGGAGGAGGAAAGGCGCAGGCTATACCCTTGTCCTCGGGTGGAATGGTGGCGTGGCGGCTTGGTGGTGAGGACGCCTTGGCCGTGGCAGTGCGTCGGCGAGGTGGGTGAGGAGGCGGCGAGTCACGCCCGTCTTGAGGTGGAGTGGCGGGATGGTGGAGTGGCGCCGGGGGTGGAGTGGCGGGGGATGGTGGTGTGGCCAGACCGAGGCCGGCAGCGTCGGCAGAGACAGCGTGGGATCTGGGGCGGGCGGTGAGACAGAGGCGAGTCTGAGGCGGCGAGGACTTAGAAAATTGTTGTCTGGCGAGGGACTTAGAAAATTTGGTGCGTGGGCGTCCTTATATCTGGGAAGTCACCTCTACAAGCGGTTGGTATTAAAACCGCTTGTGGAAGAGCTTTTACAAGCGGTTGGTATTAAAAACCGCTTGTGGAAGAGCTTTTACAAGCGGTTGCTAATACCAACCGCTTGTAGAAGTGCCAACCAGGTAATATTCAAAAGTATTTGGTGTGCATATCGTTCGATAAGATCTCTTCCCTCCCCCCTGGCTAGCGCGTGGCGTTTGAGTGTGCGGGCTCGTCCACCCCGGTTCGAACCCCGCTCGCGCCCCCTAGCCATTCTTTTTTTTACTGTGCATCTTCTACAAGCGGTTGGTTTTACAAACCGCTTCTAGAAGTCTCTCTAGCGGTTGGTTTTACAAACCGCTTCTAGAAGGGCCTCTGATAAAATAAAGAATTATAACAGAAGCGGCGATTGGCAACTCAAACGCCATGCGCAGCCGGGCGAGGAAGAGATCTTATCGAACGATATGCACGATAACACTTCTAGCGGTTAGTATTACCAACGCTTGTAAAGCTCTTCCTGGCGGTTTTAATACCAACAGCTTGTAGAGGTGACTTCGGTATATAAGGACGTCCTGAACCAAATCTAAGTCCTCAGCTCAGTTCGCGCCTCCTCTCTCTCGCGCGCTCCCTCCGCTCTTTGTTTTCATGCCCACAAGTTGTTCGGTGAAATGCCCACAAGGAGTTTTGTTCATATGTTGTTGTTGGAGTAATGAAAAAATATTGTTGATGCTAAGTTTTCACTCTTTGAAGCTATTAATTCATGTCGACGGCTTCATCAAATGGCGAGACGAAGAGACAACTAGATGCATTGCGGATGAAGCTATCGTGTCCTCGATCGCGAGATCTGTAAATGTGTTCACCTCCGTACATCCAAGAATCCATCCAGAGTGTTCATGAAGTGTTGAATATGTCGGTAAGTTTTGAAGTTATTCATTTGTTCATATTCCTTGACTTTCACCTTCCGTTCCATTCTTTACGTTTGAAGGGCACAACATGTCCGTATTGGTAGTGGGTGATAAAGCCGACCATGGTCTTGAAAATCTTGCAATGCAAATTGCTGCATTACAAGAAGATTTCTTTGCCAAGTCATGATGGCCGAACGTAACATTTAATCTGTTGCAAGCGGAGATGCACATCCATTGCTTCGATGACAACAAGAGTAATAAAAGCTAGAAAAAGCATGGAAAGAGTAGAGGACATGTTAAAGAAATTAGTTAATATAGCTATCATTGTAATGTTGCTCCTTTTAGTTAATATAGCTATCATTGTAATGTTGTAAATTTCACCTTGCTTTTGGGGTTTTTGTATGGGAATTTATGAGCTAACTATGCTAAGCTAAATTTCTCTTTGTATGTACGTAATTTCCTTTTTAGGTATGCTAAAATTTATGCAGTCCTTCATAGAGTGGATATAAATTTTAGGGCTTTGTTCTCATTTTAAAATTTGTACAAGCGGTTTTCGGGCTTTGTTTTCATTTTAAAATTTGTAGAAATAATTTTGTACAAATTATGTACAAGCAATGTTAAACATCAACATATCAACATGATCATATGGAATAATTTGTATACAAGTAGTACATCTTAAGTCTTCGTCTTTACAATTGTTCCTTCGTTATGATCGTGGCGTATGTAAGAAGCATCGACATCACTATCACGCAGGGCGTTTTTGTCGACATCAAGCGTAAAGGAGGAGCTCGTCGAGGCCGACCATACTTTTCTCGTCGGTGGCGTTCTCAACTCCTACAATCCTTCGTTTGCCTTGGAGAACCACATGTCGCTTTGGCATTACCTTTTGCTTGTCATACGCTTTTTAGGTTTGCTTGACATGTCCATTACATAGAAGACACGGATCACATCGTTCGCGAGAACAAGCGGTTCACGCCTATAGCCGACTTCAGTGAGATCCACGGTTGTCACACCGTGTTGTCGACCTTCACACCGTTTGGAGTCGACTTGACCCATTGGCACTTAAATAGAGGACCTTGAGAGGTCCATAGTCGAAACTCCCATATTTCTTCTATGAAACCATAATATGTGTCCAACTTTGCATTTGTTGTCTTGGCGTCTATCTGGACACATTGATACAGTTGGTGCTCTGTTATCACGGGATCGATGTAGAATGTGTAACCATTGATCTCATACCCCTTGAATGTCACGATTTCTTGTGATGGTCCCAAGAGCCAAAGCGTTGCAATAGTTCATCGTTTGACCCTTCCTCAAGGATGTATACATGGCAGTGCCGAAAGAATCCATGTGCTTCGAGGTTATCAACTCTCTGTCTTCCTGTGAACTTCGACGTAGGACACTCTTGTGCTGATCTACATAGGGGCGACTATAGTTGATTGCTTGAGCGATGAAATGTGCTTGCTTGAATGCAACAAGATCATTGCATGCAATGATTGCCTTCCTATTGTCCCTTTGCCCGTAGCCTCCCTCGTGTAAGTGATATGGGGGCCGATAGGATTTAGATCATTCATGTAATCAACACAAAACTCTATCACCTCCTCGTCACGTAGCCCTCGGCAATGCTGACCTTCAGGGCCTTGACGATTCTGGACGTACTTCTTGAGGACACTCATGTACCTCTCGAAAGGGAACATGTTGTGCGAATACTGCTGGTCGAGGATACCTATCTCCTTGACAAGGTGAGCGGTGAGATGAACCATGATATCAAAAGAATGCAGGAGGAAAGATCATCTCGAGGCTAACCAAACTTTGTACCACATCGGCCTCCAACTTAGGCGGTTTAAGTTGGTTCGACAACCTTCTGCGAAATGGCGTTCGAGGAAGGAACATAGCTTTGTGATTGTCCCCGCACCCTCGGGCGGTATACCTCGGCGACTCTAAAGAACAAGCTGTGTCATCAACACAAAGCGATCATGGGATTTTAGGCCTTGAAGTTTGTTCTCTTTCGTGTTCTGAGTCTCTTTACATTTGAGGAGTATCGGAAGGACCTTCACCTTGTTCGAGACACTCAATCATGCTTTTTTCTCTTCTTTGCTTGGAGTGTAGCTCGCGAGGATGTAGAAAAAGTTGTTTTGTCCTTCTTTGTTTTTAGGATGTAGGTCACTCCTCACCTCCATGTCTTCAAGGTCCTTCAGAGCTTGCGGTGTATCTTCGATTTGCCATACATATCTATGTAGCCTAGCGAGTTCAAGCAAATATTCTTCGTGATGTGCATGAAGTCAAGCGAGTGTGAACCTCCAAAACTTCCCAATCTGGCAAGTCCCAAAATATTGATTTCTTCTTCCATGTGGGTGCATGACCATCCTCGTTAAACGCGGTATGCTTCAAGACCCTTCCCAAATACTACTTTCGGATCCTTTACCATAGCAAACACATATGCGCCCATTACGATCTTTGAGGCTTAACAATTTCAGTTCCCAGATTAAATTCTTGCCTTTCCACCTCAAAGCATGTTGCGAGAAGAAACTGCGGTGGCCCATGTACACACACTTAGAGAGTTTTTCGGTACATGCGGTCCGTTTCATCTATGCCTTTGGAGTGCGAGCTTTAAACCCTTTGTGGTTTGGCGGATAGGTTCAGAAGCGAGCCAATCGTTGATTATTACAAACAACAATGCACGCAAGTTGAAATACTCTCTTTTGTACTCATCCCAAATCCGTACACCATCCTTCCACAACTTCACAAGGTCTTCAACCAATGGTTTCAGGTGAACATCGATGTCGTTTCGGGTTGCCGGACCTTCGATCAACAATGGCATCATGATGTACTTCCGCTTCATGCATGACCATGGAGGAATGTTATAGATGCAAAGCGTCACGGGCAGTGCTATGGATCTTTGCTCAAGCGGCCGAAAGGATTCATCCCATCGGTGCTCAACCCAAACCTTACATTTCGACCTCATTTGCAAAGTTAAGATGCGCGATCGACTTTCCTCCCTCTGCGAGCCATCTGCGGGGTGTCTAACATCCGTCTTCCTTCGCTCTTCTTCATGCGGCGCATCATCTTGGCATGACCTTCGTTAACAAGCAGGCGTTTCAGCAGGGATCACGAGGAAATACCACAATACTTTGGCTGCGGTTCTCTTCTTCGTCGATTCCCATCTAATTCACGGATCGTCACGCTTGCACCTTATCTGGGATTCTTCGCTGCTTGGACAAACCTCCAAATCGGCATACTCATTGCGTCTGAGGATACAATCGTTAGAGACGGTGTGTATCTTCCGTACTTGCAATCCTAAAGGCGAGCACTCGCCCGCTTCATCGTGGATCGGGTAGAGTGTTACCTTAGGAAGCAACTTCTTCTGAGTGATAACAAACCATTGAATGCCTTATCGACACACGTTTTGGCCTTCCATTGCATGAGCTCTAGTGTAGTCTGCTTGACTTTTTGTGGCCCTATCCACGGTTTGGGTACAAGCGATTCGTGGTCCCCTACCATGCTCTGAAACTTCTTGTATTGTCTTTCCTCTGTGAACTCTCCTCTCGAATCACGAGCATCGATCTAGCTCATCATCGCCAAACTTCGTTGTTTGTATCTTCCATGGACTCGTATTGAGTGGTGTCAGGCATCTTGTTGGCTCTATCTTCCTCTTCTTCGTCTTCTTCATCGTCTTCTGTCGAATCGCCTCTGTTTACGCCATGGTGGGTCCAGCGGTATAGTTTGCCATGAAACCTCTCGTGATCACATGCCTCATAACCATCCATCGTTAGTGCTCCTTCTCATTCTTGCGGTCTACGCTACGGACAACGTATGAAGCTTCACGGAGGCAAGAATGCAGCGGCGGCGTCGAAACTCCTTCATGCCATCTCTGAACTCTCTTGACCGACGGTCGCATTGTACATCCATTGCGGTTCATCTCGCCAATAAAAATAATAACAACATCTATCACAATATTTAATTAAACCTAACTATGTCTAATAGTTTTGTATTTTTTAATCATTACGTATTCTTTTAACTAAAGCCAACTAATTATTTCTATTCTTCTTTGCATTTTTTAAATAAAACTAACTAATTGTTACATGTTCATGCAAACCTTTTCTATCATTCCGCATTTTAATTTTACTAAATAAAAATTATTTTTACCTTTTCCCCACCATTGTAATTTTTCATCGTTTCACATTTATTGCATTTCATTCCATACACCAAACAATATATCACCTTAAGAAAAAAATAAGCCAACAACGAAACACTAATAATTCCCACAAGAACAAAACATGATTTCTCAACACCCAATGCACAAAAACATCAATATATAGGTGAGAAGGATGTCGACAACATGTTACTCACCTTAGCAACAATTAATTAGACTAATAGCCTCAATTGAAAATTTTGGGCACCTCCCCCATGAGCTGCTCTCGGCCCACCACTCTGCTTTGTTGGATCTGTGCGAGCTCGAGGAGGAAGATGGGGTTTAAATCGCTAAAAGATGGGGTTTAAATCTTTTGGGCGGGAAGGGGTCTCTACAAGCGGTTCTACATCGAACAGCTCGCGGATCCCACCTATAGAAGTGGTTCGTGTCTCGAACAGCTAGATCTCTAAAGCGGTTCTAGACACGAACCGCTTCTAGAGATGGGACTCGAAGGGTTCGTGTCAAGCGCTTCTAGAGACCCCTCTCCCGTTCCTGAACAGCTTGTGTACGTAGAGCACAAGCGGTGCTTCTTCTTCGCTTGTGATAGGCCGGTTGTGAAGGCGGTTACGTAGTAGTGTAGAGCACAATTTTTATGTACACGTGAATGTGGGTTAGTGGGAACCTTGCGAATTCACGGATTTATCTTCAACCTCTGTATTTCTAGATGTGCGTTAAGAGGTCACACTTGAGTGTGAGTATGTGTTAGCACCTAAAATTAGCACCTTTAAAATAATTTGCGCTTGGGAAGATGTGTGATATTGTTATGAGCATTTAGCAGTTGATTCGGCTGTTGAAGTAATGATTGGTAATCCGTCGGCGAATTAGTTGGTTTATATTAAAGGAAGGACTCGGATGATGAAAGCAGAGGTTAGCGGTTCAATATATCGTGTGCAAGGAGGGCGTGGAGATAAAGATGGTGCAGGAGGTATTCACGAAAGTTGTGCTAATTAAAGCTCACGTGAGAAATTAAAGGAAAATTCGAGAGAAGAGATGTGCATGCGGGAGAAGAAGACATATTGCTCACGGACTAAATTCAAGTATGGAAAGTGCGGAAAGGCAAAGGCGTCACGCATGTGATTAGCTTAGCACAGGAAAGATAAAGATATTCTGATTTGGTTGATTGGCGAATCGATTCTGATTTAGCGAATAGATTAGGAATCTCGGTTAGTTTACAATACAAGTTAGAGTCATATGCTTATGCGAGAGGACCTGCTTGCTATATATTTACGAACACATGTATCAATCAAAATAAGCGAAACATTCAACAACACTACATCTTTTATTTTCGAATTTCTATTCTTTGCTGCGTATCCTATTCGTTGTCTCCTTGACGAGGATCTTCACAGGAGCACAACGTCTTGAGTCTAAGCGTCTTTGGCGAGGTGTCTTGCGGATCGCGTTCCTCGATCGGCCTCCTTGACAGCGTGTCCAGCGCATCGCGTTCGCTCCGAAGGCACTGCGGTGGCGTGTTAGTGTGCGAACACACTTTTAGCGACTCCTTTGGGGAAGGCGGGATCGGTCATCTGGTATGTCTGGCGGCAACAACAAGGCCAAGGGAACCCAGGATCCCTTCGATGTCGACCTCAACAATATCGTTGAAGCTTCTTTCGGCGATCTTAGGAGGATCACCGCCAAATGGTGGAGAAGTACATCAAGGAACATGAAGATGCGTTGAAAAAGAGGTTGCTTCATGCTTGGTAGAATCGGCATGGCGTTGTGCAGAAGGAGTTATTCGCGCTGCCGCCGATTGATCTTAAGGTAATGCCCTCTGTAAGTAAACCTTCTTCTACTCCACCTGATGCTTCAACTGTGGTTCCATCGACATCTTCAAACCTTTCAGTTGAGCAATTTCAGCACATGATGAATGAGAATAATAGAATACTGCTAGAACATGTGAATAAAATCATGGATAACAATAGGATAAACCAGGAGGCCCTGGGGGGCGCCTCTGTGAGTATTTCACGGGTTCCAATTAATCCATCAGCGAGAGGCATACCAAGTCGGACCTTATATGGCACGCTGGTGGAACTAACTTTGGAATCAAGCGGCACAAGCTAGTGGGCGAGATGGTTCTGTCTTTAACAATGAACCCTTTGTTAGCGCGCCTAATTTGGTTGGGAAAGAATTTGCTGTTTGAACCCCTTACGGACTTTGGCTTACAACACACCTGTGCGACTTTGGCCTGACATCAACTTATTGCTTTTAGGTTGCCAAATCCTAGTAACTTGTCACAACAAGCACCGAATGCTAATGTCGAACACATCCCCATCATTAATATTAACCATGCTTTAGAAAGCGAGAAGATGTTAATAAGATGTTGAGGATTCATTCGGCGTTGAACCTAAAGGAAATAACGCACTTATCAAAAGCCATATCCCTCACATTTTGATCTTGTCGGATATCCCATTAATTTTAAAGTGCTGATTTTGTTAAATTCAATGGAGAAGATAGCAAGACAACTTATGAGCATATTAGTCAATATCTAGCTCAATTGGGTGATGCTAGTTTGATGAAGCTCTAAGAGTTCGTTTGTTTTCATTATCATTAGCAAGAACAGCTTTTTCATGGTTCATTGCTTTGCTGCAAATTCTATTCAATCTTGGGTGCGATTAGGCGAAATTCCACGATCATTTTATCTTGGTGATAATGAGCTCAAATTGTCCCACGACTTGGTTCGGCAAAAACATAATGAGCAGGTTCTGATATATTAGGAGATTTAGAGATGTCAAGAATCGGTGCTTTAATGTGACGATTTGAGAGGACATGGTGACTTGGCCTTTAATGGTTTGAGATCTCATTTGAAAGAAAAGCTAGAAGGGTATGAGTTCATAGCGTCAATCAATTATTACAAAGAGCTTTGGCGCATGAGAGTCGTGCTAAAGACCATAGAGAGCATAGGGTTAAGTCTGATCGTCCTAGCATACACGTGGTTGATTGTGATTCCGATTCGGACGTTGAGACAACTGATGTTTATGCTGCCGAATTTGCATGGCCATCAAAGAATAAACCTCATGCTTGTTCTGCTTTAAAGCCGATCCATAAGAATCATGAGCAAGAAATGAAGTTTACCTTTGATGTTGCTAAATGCGACCGCATATTTGATGTCTTAGTGCAAGAAAAAGTTATTAAGTTGTCACATGCATTGCCTCCAGCAGATGAGATTAAGCGGCGTGCTTATTGCAAATACCACAATTCTTTCTCACATGCTATTAACGATTGCAATGTTTTTGACAGCAGATACAATCGGCTATCAATGATGGACGATTGACTTTTCTTGAGATGCAGTGGACAAGACTCCTTTTCGATGAGCGTTATGAATTTGGAGGGCAAGAAAGTTCTTCTCGACTGAGCAAACCAAAATGGCGAAGGAAAAATGTTGTGATTGGTGAACTAAGAGTTGAGGCTCCTAAAGAGCAGGTTTTAGGCGATTTGTTGCACTTGAGCAAGATCCCAATGGCGGCGGACATTGAAGATCACCATCAAGGCTAGTGATCTTTGAGGCGACAAGGGGCGTGACATACACCTCACAAGTTCATCAAGCCAGAAGAGCCAGTAGACAAGTGGAAAGTAAATGAGCCTAAAGTTTGGAAGACTAAACATGATAAGCATTTGTTTGAGCATCTCCTGGACAAATATTCAAGGGAAGCGGCTGATCCAAGATTAACTCGGCCAACAAACAATAAGCATGCCCAAGGTCTCCTCCAAGGCCTAATCATCATCCAAGGTACTCACCGCGAGGAAGAGTGTTGCTTATGATGGTCCCTCACATGGAGTGCGTCTTGCCTTTACACGCAATCCCACAACCTTCTCATATGCCGTACAGTGTGGGATCCAAATGTTGGTCAGTGGATTTCATTGCCTGTGCCTCCACCATTTTTTCATCCTGGGTGGGCAGCCCCTAAGAGGTCCGTGTTTGAGAGGCTCTCACATCCTAAGCAGGGCCGTTTGGGTGCAAACCGGCCAGCACAAAAGCCTCTGATTAACGACAGGATCCGTGAGTGGCGTCCAAAGCAAGGTTTGCAATCTCCACAAGGTGCGGTCGAGATAGAAAGGTAACCGGCGCTAAAACTATCAAGTTGGCACCAATGAAGTTCCCATTGGCGGTCTAGCAAAGGATGATTGTTATTGGTGGTCGGGGCGGGATAGTGGATGAAGGCAAAATTGAGCAACCAAAATCGCGACTAATGATCATGAGGCCGATTGCGATGGGACAAAATGGGTTGATCCCAAGTACTTGAAGCCAGATGGTGTCCTCGAGTATTACGGGGCCAAGAAAAGAAGGTTGCGGCAAGATCGGGATGAATCTCCAAAGGGAAGAAGGTCTTTGGCGAGGGATGAGGTTTTTAATGAGCTGCGGCCTATGATACCAACCAAGCAAGAGTGGAGACCGAAGCTAAAGATCGTTTTGACAAAAGCAGAGAAAAATTCAGCACCTATTTCACCTACCACCAGCACTGGCGACATGCCTCCAGATCATCAATGGTGCCCAAGGAACACCTTCTACACCTAGTGAGATCGGGGCTACTCCCCATGCCATCAACCGTTGAATGAAGAAATGTTCACATTGGGAGATGATGAAGAGATGGTTGATTTTGAGCCAAGTCCGACCCATGATTTGAGTTGAACATGGTGGTTTGCTTATCTGCTTGAGTTTAGTGCTCTGAAGAAGGAGAGGTAACACATATGGATTTTGGTCCTAAAGTGGCCATGTTTGAAAAGCCTAAGGAATTAGTAAAACATTTGAAACCATTATATATCGGAGGCCACATCAATGGGTGCCAATTACCCGTATGCTTGTTGATAGTGGTCTTTGTAGTTAATCTTATGCCTTATTAGGTCTTCAAGAAGTTGGGTTTCGGGATGAAGAATTGATGAAGACGAATATGGTGTTAAGTGGATTTGAAGGTAAAGGGTGAACTGAACCAAAGGGAGTCATGTCGATTGAACTTACTATTGGGAGCAAGTCTCTAGCTCTGCATTCTTCATTCTTGGAAGTACAAAGGTAATTACAATGTCATATTAGGCGCGATTGGGTTCATGCTAATCGGTGTGTGCCTTCTACCTTGCACCAATTTTTGATTCAATGGGTGGATGATGAAGTTGAGGTTGTTCAGCGGATGATTCACTTGTGTTGCATTGGCGGAACCTGCAGGTAGATTAGCAACATCCACATGTCACTTGTTTGACGGTAGTGATCTTCTGGTTATGATTTTCTTAGTGCTACAAGAAATGGCTTTGTCCCTGTTAATGTAAAGCCGATTGCTAACAATCGGCTAAATGAATAAATGTGAACCAATGGAGTCTAGTTCAGATTGGTTGCAAAAGCGTCTTGTAAAATATCGGTCCTGTGGGGATGGTTTGTGTGAGTCCATAGAAGAGTTAGGTGACAATGTGACATGGATAAGTTGGGTCAAGGTTTTATTTCAGCTGATCCCCTAGAGGAGATTGATTTAGGTGATGGATCGGTTCCCAGACCCACATTTGTAAATAAAAATCTCGAAGCCGATTATAAGCTAAAATTAATCGAGCTGTTAAGAGAATATGTTGATTGCTTTGCTTGGGAATACCATGAGATGCCTGGCTTGAGTCGAGAGCTTGTGGAGCATCGTTTACCTATCAAGGCCGGTTTTAGACCTTTCAAACAATCGGCCCGAAAATTTAATCCCAAGATGTATGACCGGATCAAGGAAGAAATCGAAAGGTTTGTTGAAAGCTAATTTCATCGGGCCATGCGAGTATCTTGATTGGGTTTCTAATATTGTACCGTGGAGAAGAAAGGATCCGACAAGTTCACGGGTATGTATTGATTTGAGAGATTTGAATAGAGCAACCCCAAAAGATGAATATCCTATGCCTATAGCCGATATGCTTATTAATAATGCCTTTGGACATAAAATAATCAGTTTTCTTGATGGTAATGCTGGTTATAATCAAATATTTATGGCCGAAGAGGATGTTTCTAAAACTGCTTTTCGTTGTCCTGGTTTTGTTGGTTTATTTGAATGGGTCGTTATGACTTTTGGTTTAAAAAATGCCGGCGCCACCTATCAAAGAGCTATGAATTTGATTTTTCATGACTTGCTTGGTGTCATCCTAGAGGTTTATATTGATGATATTGTTGTCAAATCGGATCTTTGCTGAAAATCATTTGGCGATTTGAGGTTAGCCTTTGAGAGGATGAAAGTATGGTTTGAAGATGAATCCTTTGAAAGGTGCTTTTGGTGTATCGGTTTGGGAAGTTTTGGGCTTTATTATTCATGAGAAAGGCATAGAGATAGATCCAAAGAGAGTCGAGGCAATTCAAAAGATTCAAGCTCCTGAGTGCAAAAGAGATGTGCAGAAATTTTTGGGCAAGGTCAATTACTTGAGGCGGTTTATTGCTAATCTGTCCGGAAAGATTAATGCTTTCACACCTATTCTTGGTTGAAGAATGATGCTGATTTTGCTTGGGGGCGAAACAGACAAGAAGCTTTGAAAAGATCAAGAAATATTTGAGTTCTCCACGGTGTTGATAAGCGCCCAAACATGGCGAGCCATACAAACTTTATATTGCTGCGAGATGATGTCATTGGTGCTGTCCTAACTCAAGAGGTGAAGGTAAGGAGCATGTTATTACATATATTAGTCGCCGATTGATTGACACCGAAACAAGGTATATATTTATTGAGAAATTATGCTTATCTTTATACTATGCTTGCACCAAATTGAGACATTATTTGTTGCCTAGTGCTTGCATAGTTGCTTGTCGAACCGATGTTATTAAATATATGTTGCATAGGCCAATTCTTAGCGGTAGGATTGGTAAGTGGGCTTATGCTTTGATTGAATATGATTTGGCTTATGAACCTTTAAAATCTATGAGAGGCCAAATCATAGCTGATTTTATTGTTGAACATCGGATTGATGATGGGAATAATACTTGCATAGACCTTGTTTCTTTAAGCGCCATGGAAATTATATTTTGATGGTTCGGTTTGTGACAATGGCGAGTGTTGGTGTTGTCTATATATCTCCCCATGGTATTTGTTTTGAAGCCTCTTGCCGCTTAGAATATTTTTGCACTAACAATCGGTGAATATGAAACTCATTATTGGCCTAGAGTTGCTAAAGGATCTTAGAGCCACTTGCGTTGAAGCATTTGGCGATTCCTTCTTGGTAGTGCAGCAAGTATCCAAGACTTGCCAATGTGCGGATGGGGTTTTGAATATGTACCTTGATAAGTGCCTAGGTATCATTGCATCATTTGATGATTTTAGTATCCATCACATCTTGAAATTGATAATAGGCAAGCAAGCGAGCTAGCTCGACAAGCATCGGCTATCACATCGAGCGGGGTATGTTCTTTGTGTCGCATGAGCGATGCCCACCTTGCTAGTATTAATGAGATTGAGTCTCGGCCCACTAGTAATGGTCACTAGTAATGACCCTAATATTTTTATTACTAATGATTGGAGAAAGTCTATTGTTGATTATTTGAGAATCCAAGTGAAAGAGTTGATAAGAAGGTTAGGCTTGCATTTAAATATGCATTAATTGATAATGACTTATATCGCGAACTGTTGATGGTATTTTGCTCAAGTGCCTTGGCGAAGATCAAGCGAGTTGCTATGGGGAGGTGCATGAAGGCATTTGTGGTACTCATCGATCGGCACATAAGATGAAATGGATGTTGAAAGCGTCGGGGTTTTATTGGCCGACGATGGTAGATGATTGCTTCAAATATTCTGAGGGTTGTGAAGCTTGCCAAAAGTTCGGTAATGTTCACTAGCCCTATTTGCTATGTTACATCCTATTATAAAGCCGTGGCCGTTCGGAGGATGGGCGTTGGATTTTATTGGTCAAATATATCCTGCATCTTCTAAGGGGCATCGGTTTGTTTTGGTAGCTCTTGATTATTTTACCAAGTGGTGCAGGCGGTGCCTCTCAAGAACATGGCGCATGTTGAGGTAATTCGGTTTATCATTGAGCATATTATTCACGATTCGGCATCCTCAAACATTGACTACGGATCGGGGTTAGTCTTTTATTTCATCTCAAGTGAGGAATTTGCCGAATCATATAGAATTAAGCTGCTAAATTCTTCACCATACTACGCTCAAGCGAATGGTCAAGCCGAGTCTACTAATAAGATTACGATTAAACTCATAAAGAAGAAGATAGAGAAAGCCCTAAGTGATGGCATGAGATATTATCAGAAGCCTTATGGGCGCACAGGATATCAAAGCATGGCGCTACAAAAGTGACCCCATATGAGCTAGTATATGGACAAGAGGCCGTTTTACCTGTTGAGGTAAATCTGGACGCTTTGAGATTGGCCAAGCAGGATAATCTATCAGCAATAGATTATCACAATTTGATGATGGACAATCTTGATGATGTTCTTGATGAGAGGTTCAAAGCATTACGGGCCATTGAAAAGAGAAAGCGAGAGTAGCGAAGGCATATAATAAAAGGGTCAAGCGAAAAGTTTTCAAGTCGGCGATTTGGTTTGGAAAGTAATTTTACCGATTGGTGCAAGAGATAACAAGTTAGGAAGTGGTCTCCTAGTTGGGAAGGTCCTTATAAGGTGGCGAGGTTGTTCTGGTAATTCTTATTTGGTGGAGTCACTACAAGGTGAATTGCTACCTCGGGCTCTCAATGGAAAATACTTAAAGAGATTTTATCGATGTGTGGCAAGAAGCTTAGTCAATCTGAGGGTGACATTTATCACATCGTTCTCGGATGGCGATCTTGGAAACATTCACACTCATCTTGGTATCTGGCCGATACATTGTATCGTCCTTAGAAACATGGCCGATGGTGTATTATACATCGTCCTTAGTATTTGAGATAAGAGGTTTTCATCACGATAAAACTCGTCTCTAGTTTTATGCCGTGCATCTATCCTTAGCAAGTGTTATCGAACCCACGCACTTTTAGAGTAATCTAGAAGATGTTAAAATGTTTATGATTAATTAGGCTATTGAAGCAATGTTTAGTATTTAATTCGGCCGAATTGGTTGGTTTACAATAAAGCAGAAAGCAGATGGTGAACAAGAAACAATAATTTCAGCATACGTGTATGGGCAAAACATGTGAATATGGAGATGGCGCAAGGAATTCATCGAATGTGCTAATAAAGTGGTACGAGTCACGCTTTGAGATTCCGCCGCCGATGGTCTTCATCGCGCATCGCCTTTGGCTGCCCGATTCTGTCTGCGTCGACTGCCAATCTTCCTCGGCTTTGGCTTCTCGCGGCCGTCCTTCGCCGGTAAATCGTCGTCAGCGTGCATCTTCCGTCGTCGGCTTCCACATCGCGCACCGGTCTCTGCTGCCCGATTCCCTCGGCTCCGCATGCTGATGTGCGTGCGCCATCCTCGGCGTTTCTCGGCGTTTTCCACGATCGGCAGTCGCAACACTTGAACATCGCTTGGTACTTCCTCGCCGCAAAGCTTCTCCGAGAATATCACGCTGTGAAGGAAGCGACCAAGCGAGATCAATTTTTGGGTTTCTTCATGGGGTCAATTTCCAAGGCAAGAAAAGGAATCTCACTTGTGTTTCTTTGGATGGGTTCTGCGGACCGAAATGAATGGCATTTGTCGGAATGCTCGAGATGTCCTTTTGCACAGGATTCATTGCCGATGGTCTTCATCATGCATCGCATCCGGCCTCTGCACGCCGGACCTCTTCGGCGTCCGTCTTGCGCCCGCCTTACCCGAATTCTCGGCGTTTTTCTCTGTGGCCGCTCCAATTGTTTAAATCCCGTGAAGCCTCTCCCAAGAGTGCCGTGCCCGTGGAGAAGCAAGCGGCGGATCGGTGGTTGGTTTCCTCAATCGATGGATTTCCAAGGCAGGAAGGAAGTTTTCATTTGTGTTCTACAGCCTATTGACTAGAAGGGGATCGCATGTGTGAAGAACACCCGAGACGATTTTTTGTTTGTAGAGCCGGCGGACTTCAAAAAAACTGAGATTCGTTTGAGTGTCTTCGTTCGGTCCCGGCTCAATTCCCGGATCAAAGCGGCCGGCTATTGGTCGCTCTCGGCTTTTCGAGCGATTGGCATATTGGTATTTTCTTTATATTGGTATTTGTTGAGCGGCGCGATCATATCATGGATTTTCATTAAGTAGTTTGCGAATTTGGTGTTCTACTTGGAGCATGCGAAAGCTTTGTAATATGAGTTCTTGATGTCTACTCAACACCCGGTGATGTCTCGGCTCATGTGTTTAGCTAATTGAGTGTTCATATGAGAGAAGCCAAAGTATTTTTGACATACAAGTTTTGCTTAAAAAGCGAGAGACATATGTTAGCACCTAAAATTAGCACCTTTAAAATAATTTGCGCTTGGGAAGATGTGTGATATTGTTATGAGCATTTAGCGATTGATTAATTTGTTGAAGTAATGATTGGTAATCCGTCGGCGAATTAGTTGGTTTATATTAAAGGAAGGGACTCGAGATGATGAAAGCAGAGGTTAGCGATTCAATATATCGTGTGCAAGGAGGGCGTGGAGATAAAGATGGTGCGGGAGGTATTCACGAGTTGTGCTAATTAAAGCTCACGTGAGAAATTAAAGGAAAATTCAGAGAAGAGATGTGCATGCGAGAAGAAGACATATTGCTCACGGACTAAATTCAAGTATGGAAAGTGCGGAAAGGCAAAGGCGTGCGCATGTGATTAGCTTAGCACAGGAAAGATAAAGATATTCTGATTTGGTTGATTGGCGAATCGATTCTGATTTGGCGAATAGATTAGGAATCTCGGTTAGTTTACAATACAAGTTAGAGTCATATGCTTATGCGAGAGGACCTGCTGCTATATATTTACGAACACATGTATCAATCAAAATAAGCGAAACATTCAACAACACTACATCTTTTATTTTCAGAATTTCTATTCTTTGCTGCGTATCCTATTGCGTTGTCTCCTTGACAGGATCTTCACAGGAGCACAACGTCTTCAGAGTCTAAGCGTCTTTGGCGAGGTGTCTTGCGGATCGCGTTCCTCGATCGGCCTCCTTGACGGCGTGTCCAGCGCGCATCGCGTTCGCTCTCGAAGGCACACGTTGACGTGTTCGTGTGCGAACAGTATGCATGTGTATCTTCATTGTAATTGAAAAAATCTTTTAACTAACATTAGATCAAATACATACGAAACAGAAAAATTAACTTTCATCCGTAGCGCCGCATATATTTTTGGGAAAAAATAAAGCTATTATACCTATAATTGGTGCATTGATATTCAACAAAATGATTATAAATTAGTTAGCATGAAAAAGAATACGTAGAAGTGCACATGGTTTTGCCGGGTAATTGTCGGAAGGAAAAGAATCAAGCTTCATTGAACTTTAGACATAAAAAGAATAAGTGGGGTTTCTTTTTTTTTCCTTTTTCCTATTACAGCTCCGGTACATGATTTTTCTTTTTTAAAAAATAATACAACTCCCGTACGTGATTAAGCGGGAGAGAACGTTCCCTTCTCTATTTTCTTATCTTCACTTTTGGTGTTAGATTACAACAAAAAATATGTCCATGCAAAAACATCAAACAACCTATAGTATAGTTTTAATTAGGGTAAATCAAATTAATCCATTAAGGGTAAAATCCTCATATGCCACTAGAAGTTTACCTCATCCCCTATTTGCCACTCATTGTGTCAATGACATGTGGGCCCATTGACACATTTTGGGATTTCTCAAATTCACAATGGCAAATCAAATTAATCCATTAATTAAAGGTTAGATGATGTTTAGGATTATATTTTAATTTTTTATATCTCCAAGCAACTATCAAATTTAAGTCTTTAAAATTTAGTTCCACCAAATTAAGGACCGGACGTGTTTCTTTTCTAGGAATTTCTAGCTTATTTATAATTTTTTTACTTGAGAAATAGGAAAATTTTCATGTACAGCGCCGCATATACATTTGGCAAAAACTAAAGCTATTTGTACATGTAATGTATGCATTGACATTCAACAAACTGCTTATAAATTAGTTAGGATGAAAAAAGAGTATGTACAAGTGTACATGGTTTTGCCGGCTGGTTGCGAGAAGGAACAGAAGCGAACTCCATTGGACTTTAGGCCTACTACAAATCTTAAAATACTTATGTAACTACGTAACTCTTACTATTCTATACAGCTAAAGCAAAAATTGACAGAAACAAAAATTATACTTACAACATAACCAACGACTTCTTTCTCCTTCTCCTTCCCTTTCTCCTCCTCTTCTTCTCCCCCTCTCTCTTTCTTTCTCTTGGCTAGTAGATACGAAAAGTGGTTGTTTTGGCTGACAGCATGCTGCTGATCAAGCTTTTCATACCTCTGCCTCTATGCCACTGTCACCATTTGGAATGGCGACAGAGACATTGTCGCCATTCTATTTGACGATAGTAGGTCACTTCTATAAAATTTTTAAATAGTATATTATTAGAAATAATATACTATTAAAAAATTCTTATTTTTCTTACCTCACCCTCTCCCGGCCGGTGAGAAGAGTTGGTACCAGCAGACGTGGTTGGCCAGTGTGTGCTTCTCGCCGGCCGGCTGTGTTAATTCAGTCGGTCAGGCGATGCTCAGTTAGTAGCAGATGTTACTAGCAATTCAACCGAACGGCTTGTTCCAACGTGGCTGTACATGTTCACTCCGTCTATGAATTCCATCGCGTCTTTAATTCCCTTGGATAATCCACAGGATCGTCGACCTCTCGCTCGCTGCTCATCGGTAAATGAAAAAGAGAGAATTGACGCATGTCATCAGCGACGCAGCCATCCGTGCTGACAGATCATAGGCTGGCAGGCTGCAGGAATTAAGCAGCGAATTTACTAATTAATCGATCGATCTGCAAGGGAAGCGACCACCTGATCGATTCAAGCGGCTACTGACCACTGCAGTACGTGCATGCCATGCCATGCTGTCGCTACTCGCTACAGCTCCCACCCTCGCCTCAACGCCTCTATTTATACTCCCTCTGTTTTTTTAATACTCTCTCCATTTATTTTTGTAAGCCACGGTTTGATTTACTAGGATCTTCAAAATTAAACTTTGACTATTATTTTTTAATAATACTTTATTTATTGCTACAAAATTATAACCATACGAAGTATTTTTTAAATACGAATATAACATTATCACTTTTGTGTTATATAATTTATATATTGTTGGACTAATTGTTAGTGGAAATTTACAATTTAGAATCTCGAAATGCGTGGACGCCTTATAAAAACCAATAGAGGAAGTACATTTCCTTTGAGCTTTCAAATTTTGTTTCTAAATACATATCATTCTACAATTTTGAGATAACTTTTACCTGGTTTTTCATTTGCATATCTCTACCATTATTTCCAATGTTATTTATTACTATGGAATAGAGTAATACACACTATTCAAGAGCACTAAGTGAGTTAATGAATGAGAACGATTTTGTCATTTCTACATGCTGCCTTGGTTGAAATACAAAATCCTAAAATATCGTTTATTCAGGAACAGAGGGAGTAAGTAATATCTCCATTTCTTTTGGTACTTATTATTTTGGATATCAGCGTGGTCTTAATACACATTTAACTACTATTTTTTGATTATATGCCAGTGAAAACTATTAAAAACATAATCGTATGAAAGAAATTATTTACGTAATACTATATATATATATATATATATATATATATATATATATATATATATATATATATATATATATATTAGCAGTTAACGTTTAAAAACATTGACATCACGATTTCTAAGGGCCTGTTTGGCAGGGATTTAGCTTCTCCAGATTCTGAGAATTTGGTGAAGCTGAAAATTTTAACTTCACCAGATTCATGAAGTTGGAGTTATGAGTACATTAAGAGTGTTTAGATGAATCATTTTGTTTACATTTTAAACTAAAAATATAAACTTAATTCACTTTATTTTAGCCTATAAGTTTCAGATCTCAAGTGAAACTATAATCTGAAGCTCTACCAAACAGGCTCTAAAACGATATCTTAAAAAGGAATGGAAGGGGCACGGCAAGAAGCTGGCAATTAACACCACTCGCTGTCGCTGACGCCCATCACTTGCTTACACCACACTCACACCCATACGACCACACCTACTACTACTCCAGCGCACGTCGTCGATCTCCTCTCCAATGGCGCCCGGCCATTCGCTGGTCGAAGTGCTGCTGGTGGTGATGGTGTTCATGTGCAGCGGCAGCACTGCGGCGTGGGCGGCGGCAGCGGCGCGGGTGCCGGCGGTGATCGTGTTCGGGGACTCGACGGTGGACACGGGCAACAACAACCAGATCGGGACGATGTTGCGAAGCGATTTCCCGCCCTACGGCCGCGACATGCCGGGCGGGGCGCGCGCCACGGGGAGGTTCGGCAACGGGCGCCTGGCGCCGGACTTCATCTCCGAGGCGCTCGGCCTGCCGCCGCTCGTGCCCGCCTACCTCGACCCCGCCTACGGCATTGAGGACTTCGCGCGCGGCGTCTGCTTCGCCTCCGCCGGCACCGGCATCGACAACGCCACGGCCGGCGTCCTGGTAAGCACCCGATCGATTGCACTGTTGACCCGTGTAAACTTGACCTATTACCATATATAGTGCTTTACTGCTTTATAAATACTTACCCATCAGTCTGAAACTCTGAATCTTGAGTCGTTCATGGTGCTTGGTATAATTTCCTTTCATGTGCATACTGATCCTACCAATCCAATACAGTAAGACTGTTAGTGATGCTCTCTTCCTCAAAAGAGTTAGTGATGATCTGCACAGAAGGTTTTTAATTTTACCGCCTATAGGCAGTAGCCGAGAATAGCCGGTACTAAAAATACAACAGTTATGTATATATCACTCTCCTCGTACAAGTTATACAAATATTGAAGTAAACGAAAGTTAAGTAATTACTATCTACTTTTTATTTACGCTTTAATATTTATACAATATTCAAATAGTGATACACAGCAAGTGAGGAGCCATTCTATCAGGCACTGTAGCACGAAAGGATGGCATCAGGGAAAGTTCAGTCCTGCCAAAAACACATCCATAAGTGCATGTACAATGATCTATCTATTAATTGTTCTTAAAAAGTTTCAACTAACCTACATATAGCATTAGAGATAACATCTCCACTAATTCATCTTTAAAATCATTTATCTAATTATTTTATATTATTTTTTAATCATGTTTTCTCCTTCACACTCTATCACTATTTGTATTAGTTTGTATGATCGGTTTGCCTCTTGCAAAAAAGAGTATATTCTCTTTCTTCACCTCCTCTCACCTTTATATAAGATTTTACTAATATTGTATAGCTAAGAGATAAGATTTTACTAACATAGTATAGCTAAGACATAGCTGAATTCACACAGTTAACTAGAGATGCGCTAAAGGTGCTGAGATTCTGGAGTTAAGGCAGTTTGCGATGTTAGGTGATTTACGTCTACGTTTTCAAAGCCTTCGGCCCCTTCCTCCATGACTAGTAGCTATAATTCAACATTGTCATTTCTCAGTAGTCCAAGGGGGAGGATGGAAAAACTGTCTCTCGTTTTGAGCAGCGACGCCAACGTTTCTGAATGATGGAGACGTGTTCTTGTTCCTGTTTACAACCACTTGTGCCGGCATTAAGTGGGTTGAATTTAATTTGCATGATAGCTACATGCTCCTATCCAAATATGCATATTTCCTCATAGTATATAGACAAAGAGATATTAGACATAACTAAATTATCATTAATTATTATCTTTAAGTACTATATTTAATATGGAAGTACATACTCCCACTTCTAATATACCACTTAAATAAGCGCTTTATCTCTTTTATCACTTTTAATATACTCAATAATAATTCTAAGATACTTCAATACAACATGATTGAAAAAACTTTATCATACTCTTTATTTTTTGCTACATAACTTTTCCATATGTAAAAGGAATATGTAAACAAATTATGCTATAAAGGATGGATTTCAATGAATTTTTTAAGTGGAACTCACTTTGGAGTATCTTATAATCAGTATTAGAGTATATTCAAAGGATAAAGAGGTATAACAACATCATTTGCGGTATATTAGGGGTGAAATACACCTGGTCCCAATATGTAATCATTTTCTATGTATGTAGTATATTTAATAGGGGTATAGAGAGGACACCACATTAATTTTGTATTAGAATATAAAATGCGTTTTACATTTATAGACAAGAACATTAAATAAATATGTCCTATATATATAATTTTTTTTAAAGAGGGAGTACTATTGAATCAAATATACGTACTCCAGACTGTTGAATTAATCCAACAAGCAGTTGCCAGTACATGGAATATTTCTCCGAGCTGGTTATCGTACAATCGGATGTTGGTATAGTGCTACCGCCAATGGTCCAACTGGGACGTACGCTTAGGCATTTGCGAAAAAATTGGTCCAATTTAGTGCCGTCAGATCATACGTCGAGAATTACAGTGGGTGGGCAAGCGGCGGCCGTCGGACCTGCGGGCAGTGGCTAGCGACGATGGCTGTGTCGGCAAGGGTTGAAGGACGGTGGCAGGCCTGCAACGAGAGGTGGCAGATCGACAGCAACGTCGTCACTGAGGCCGACGGAGGTGACGAATGGGTGGGCACGAAGGGTTGAAGGCGGAGGGGCAAGCATTGACGCCGGCTGGAGTAGTGTTTAGAAGCATCGATCGCTGCGTGTACATGAAGAGGCAGTAGCCATGGAGGCACGGCGGCGGCGGTTTAGCAGCGCTGGCGACCGGCGAGGGAGGAGCAGTGATTTTAATTTCGGGGTGAAATTTTGCGAATTTCGCCCATTTCGGCTCAGAACGGAACGCCGGAATTTTCGGATTTGAACGAATTTGAACAAATTTGAACGAAATTTCGGAATTCCGGCTCTTTCGCTGGTGGGCGAAATTTTCCCCAAACCGGAATAAAAAACCCTGGGGAGGAGGCTGTCTTTTAGCTGATCCAATTGAGTTAGGGCCTGTTTGGTTCCCTGTCTAAGTGAGCCACGCCTTAAGTTAGTAGGGTATCGCGGTGTGACACTGACTTATTGAAGTTAGCGGTGTTGGTTCCACCACGTCTAGCAGTAGGCACGTCTAAGAATTTTGTGGCACGCGTTTGGATTGCGGCCATGACTCAGCTCTGGCGCTCGATTTGTCCGCCCCACCTTTGGCAAAAAAAACGCTGGCAAGTGAAACCACGTCACGCCTAAATCTTGGGGCAAGCCTCAGCTGGGTAAGCAACCAAACACCTACTTAACTACATATGACCGGCCTAATTTGAGTTATGATCCACTTAGACAGGGAACCAAACATGCCTTTAATCTTGGCAGGAATTTGGCAAGATTCTTCGTTCTTTTAATTGGAGCATGCACGGAAAAATTACGGAATTGTCTACTCATCGGTGAAAGATCTACCATCCGGTTCATGACATTTTGACCGGAGAATCCTGGAGCATTAACCCTTTATTTATCTTTATTCTCCCATCCGCGACCATATTCGGCACGCTACCAATCGAAAGCAAAAGGAATGTGCATGACGCATTGACTACACTCTCTTCACCTACTTCGAATCACCGTATATACGTGGCGTCGTTGCCACTGTTCAGCGATCTTGAGTTCTTGATCCCCGAAACCAAAATGCCAATTTGCCATCGATCCAATATTTGAATTCACGGAGTTCTTCACCACAGATTCGTTGTAAAGTAGTGCGGTAAAATTCTCTCGATTCCACTTCAATCTAAGCCCATGCAGACCTGCGCTGACAAACGCGTCCCATTAGTCAGTGATACCGCTGTGGAAGGAGGTGGAGTACTACAGGGAGTACCAGAGGCGGCTGCGCGAGCACGGCGGCCGCGCGCGCGCCAGGGCCATCGTCCGCGACGCGCTCCACGTCGTCAGCATCGGCACCAACGATTTCCTCGAGAACTACTACCTGCTCGTCACCGGCCGGTTCGCGCAGTTCACGGTGGCCGAGTTCCAGGACTTCCTGGTCGCCGGAGCGCGGCGCTTCCTCGCGCAGATCCACCGCCTCGGCGCCCGCCGGGTCACCTTCGCGGGCCTATCCGCCATCGGCTGCCTCCCGCTCGAGCGCACCACCAACGCGCTCAACGGCGGCGCCTGCATCGAGGAGTACAACCAGGTCGCCAGGGACTACAACGTCAAGGTGGACGACATGGTGCGCGGCCTCCGCGCCGAGTTCCCAAGCCTCAAGCTCGCCTTCATCCCCGTCTACAACAACATGGTCAGCCTCATCACCAACCCGTCCAAGTACGGTGAGTCATCCAACTTCTTACTCCACGTATGGTGTTTGGACTGCATATACCAGTAGTATACAGTGAACAGTAGAATTCAGATCTGGCTATTGATTTGGTAAAATTATTTCTACTACTCTACTATCAATTGAAGTATAAATAAATACTAGCTAATCTGATCTACTGGATCAACAAGAATCAATGGTCTATATTGAAATACGGTGGACACTGCTTGGTTAATTGGAAAAAGGTTTGTCGACCGAAATATCTAGGTGGCTTGGGCATAAAAGACATCGACAGATTTGGTCGGGCCCTACGGGCACGGTGGTTGTGGTTTGACTCGGCGGCCATCAAAACCTTGGGCTGGATCTATGCTTCCTGCGGCGCCGCAGATCGTGCCTTCTTCTATGCGTACCTCCTTTCCATAGGAATGGCGAATCCGCTAACCACGGGAATCTAGGTGGCTCGGGGCGATCGCTTGCAGACATCGCTCGCGTCTTGTTACAAATTAATCAGAACATGTTGCGGAAGGTAAAGAGCTAATGTCGCGCGCCGCGGACTCGCCCTCTGCGTCGGATCTCAACCATGACGCAGCTCCGGAGTTCTTTTTCGCTATGGCTTGAGCTTCAAGGCCGAGTGCAGACCACACATCCGGATACCGATTCACGTGGAAGTGGACAACAACGGAGAATACTCCGCAGGTCGGCTTATAAGGCTCAATTCTTAGGATCCACTGCGGATCCATCTTCTGAGATGATATGGCGGGAAGCGGTTCCGAATTCTTGGTAAAGCGTTTTAGGTAGAATCGAGAATCCGGGAGGAGCGGGTTGCTTGGCGATTCGACCACGGCGTGTAAAAATCAAAGCGATTCAGCTTTGAAGCGTTCCGAGTCCTATTCGTTTGGTTGGATTTATTCAGATTCAGGAGAAAGCGATCCGGTTCCAGGATTGCCAAACGGGGCCTTAGATTGTGTGCATATGCATCCCGGTTAATTACAACTCAAGCTTGGACTGCTAATTTGGTCTTGATCGATCGACCGATGCTAGACGTGGGACGGGTATGGAGGGCCGAATGGTGCTCATGCAGGAGCCGAGCTTGAAGATGCTGAGAAGGAGGTCACCGCCGATGGCAGCAGCACCGCGCATTATTCAGGCGCAGTGGTCGTAGTTCTCTAGCACGGACCAGGGTTTCAAATTTTGTTGAAATTCGGTGAAATTCAATTTTCTGGCGGATCCCCAAATACACTTGTCCTAGTAACATTTGGTTTGGTTCATTTGAATTTTGTCCAAAAATTAAATTCTAGTAAAATTTTGTGTCTACAATCACTAATACAAAAATCTCATCATAGATGGTTCAAAATCGTCATCTTAGGCGGTTTTTTGAACCGTGTCTCTAACCATATGTAAGTGATATAACGGAATATCACGGTTAAATGATAAAACCGTTTGTAATATCTTTGTTATCACAGATGGTTCGTCGTAAAAATCATATATAATGCAGAACTATCACAGGTGATTAGGGAGTTTTTCGCTAGCAGGTATAGGGAACCGCCATAAGACATTATTTATATTCTAGATATTGTTCTTAGGGAATGTCCAACAGCTGCAAAGTTAAATACCTTCTTGCATCTATGAGAACAAATATCGATAGATCTCAAGTTAAAATCTAATTCTATTCACAGTTCAACTACCCTAATTTGAACAAACTATAGATGAAATTCGATTTTGTCTTGAAATCCATTAATATTTGTTCTCACATATGCAAGACTAACGACGCTGTGGAAGGAGGTGGAGTACTACAGGGAGTACCAGAGGCGGCTGCGCGAGCACGGCGGCCGCGCGCGCGCCAGGGCCATCGTCCGCGACGCGCTCCACGTCGTCAGCATCGGCACCAACGATTTCCTCGAGAACTACTACCTGCTCGTCACCGGCCGGTTCGCGCAGTTCACGGTGGCCGAGTTCCAGGACTTCCTGGTCGCCGGAGCGCGGCGCTTCCTCGCGCAGATCCACCGCCCGGCGCCCGCCGGGTCACCTTCGCGGGCCTATCCGCCATCGGCTGCCTCCCGCTCGAGCGCACCACCAACGCGCTCAACGGCGGCGCCTGCATCGAGGAGTACAACCAGGTCGCCAGGGACTACAACGTCAAGGTGGACGACATGGTGCGCGGCCTCCGCGCCGAGTTCCCAAGCCTCAAGCTCGCCTTCATCCCCGTCTACAACAACATGGTCAGCCTCATCACCAACCCGTCCAAGTACGGTGAGTCATCCAACTTCTTACTCCACGTATGGTGTTTGGACTGCATATACCAAGTAGTATACAGAATGTGAGAATCAGATCTAAAGCTATTGATTTGGTAAAATTATTTCTACTACTCTACTATCAATTGAAGTATAAATAAATACTAGCTAATCTGATCCACTCGGATCAACAAGAATCAATGGTCTATATTGAAATACGGTGGACAACTTGGTTAATTGGAAAAAGGTTTGTCGAATCTAAATATCTAGGTGGCTTGGGCATAAAAGACATCGACAGATTTGGCCGGTCTCACGGCACGGTGGTTGTGGTTTGACTCGAGCGGCCATCAAAACCTTGGTTGATCTATGCTTCATGACGCCGCAGATCGCGGCCTTCTTCTATGCAGTACCTCCTTCATATAGGAATGGCGAATCCGCTAACTTCTCGGGAATCTAGGTGGCTTCGGCTTTATCGCTATGACATCGTCCGCCTTGTTACAAATTAATCAGAACATGTTGCGGAAGGTAAAAAATTTAACATGGGATATTCATTTTTTTCGATCCAATATATAAGCTAGATAATGTTTACCTATACTTCCTCCGATAGTAAAGTAGTAGGAATAACTTCAACAAATCAATGACCAGATCTAATTTCTCTTACCCACCATATATATACTAGTAGTCCGATGCATCGTAAAATTTCTCATTCTTTTACGTGTTGGTGCATGCATGGTTAATGGTGTGGCAGGGCTGGAGAACGTGGAGGAGGGGTGCTGCGCGACGGGCAAGTTCGAGATGGGGTTCCTGTGCAACGACGAGGCGCCGCTGACATGCGCCGACGCCGACAAGTACCTCTTCTGGGACGCCTTCCATCCGACCGAGAAGGTGAACCGGTTCATGGCGAAGCACACGCTCGACGTGTGCTACCAACAAGGCGTCCTGTAAAGTACGTCCTAGCTAGTATCTAATTTAGCCCAAACTGATCCATAGATTTGTGGACTTGTTGAAGTTTTGCGTCGTCAGAAAAAGATTCGATACGTTGCTTGCACGGCCAGAAACTCAGAATCAATCAAAGGAGTTAAATCTACAGTCATGATGTACATCGATCCCGTTCTGATTTCTGATTGATTGATCGATTGATTTCGTCAGGCACCGACCGAACTTAGAACTAGCTAGACAGTAGATTAGTCTGCTAGTTACAAATTAATTGGAGCAACAATATTAGGCCCCGTTTGGTACGGTTCCAGATTCTAGTAGAAACGGAAACGGTTCCGAATTCTTGGTAGAAACGCTTTAGGTAGAATCGAATCCGGAGGAACGGGTTGCTAGCCGATTCGACCACGGCGTGTAAAAATCAAACGATTCGCTTTGAAACGCTCCGAGTCCTATTCCGTTTGGTTGGATTTATTTCAGATTCTAGGAGAAACAGTCCGGTTCCAAGTTGCCAAACGGGGCCTTAGATTGTGTGCATATGCATCCCGGTTAATTACAACTCAAGCTTGGACTGCTAATTTGGTCTTGATCGATCGACCGATGCTAGACGTGGACGGGTATGGAGGGCCGAATGGTGCTCATGCAGGAGCCGAGCTTGAAGATGCTGAGGAAGGAGGTCACCGCCGATGGCAGCAGCACCGCGCATTCCCGGAGGCAGTGGTCGTAGTTCTCTAGCACGGACCAGGGTTTCAAATTTTGTTGAAATTCGGTGAAATTCAATTTTCTGGCGGATCCCCAAATACACTTGTCCTAGTAACATTTCGGTTGGTTCATTTGAATTTTGTCCAAAAATTAAATTCTAGTAAAATTTTGTGTACAGTCACTAATACAAAAAATCTCATCATAGATGGTTCAAAATCGTCATCTTAGACGGTTTTTGAACCGTATATAACCATATGTAAGTGATATAACGGAATATCACAGTTCGTGATAAAAACCGTTTGTAATATACTGTTATCACAGATGGTTCGTCGTAAAAATCATATATAATACAGAACTATCACAGGCGATTAGGGAGTTTTTCGCTAGCAGGTATAGGGAACCGCCATAAGACATTATTTATATTCTAGATATTGTTCTTAGGGAATGTCCAACAGCTGCAAAGTTAAATACCTTCTTGCATCTATGAGAACAAATATCGATAGATCTCAAGTTAAAATCTAATTCTATTCACAGTTCAACTACCTAATTTCAGAACAAACTATAGATGAAATTCGATTTTGTCTTGAAATCCATTAATATTTGTTCTCACATATGCGACAAGATACTTAACTTCGCTATTGGACATTCTCTAAAAGCAACGTACAGAGCATGAATAGTATCGTCGACGATTGGGAAACAAGTTCCTCGCCGAGCTTACTTGTTGATTGAGGGATTGTGGAGTATATGGACTTCGGGTATCTGCATGGCGGGCCGTGAGGACCACCCAAGAGGGGATGGGCCAAGCCGACTACATGAAGATGGGTATTGCTCGGGAGGCAGGCCGCCATGCGCAGCAAGCCAGCAAGGAAACCTCGAAGATGGAAACCAACTCTGCTTAGGGATGATACAATTGTAATCCTAACCGCTATTATGTTTAGCGGATAAGGAAAGAGATACAATCTCCATCTTGTAACCGATTAGGCCTCTCCTTTGTAACCGCACCCCTTTACTATATAAAGGGGGGTAAGGTGGTATCCTGGAGGGGGGAAGAAGACAATCTCGTCAGCAAAATAGCTAGCCACATATAATTCCAGAGCACAGGACTAGGGTATTATATCCTCCGCGAGAGCCCGAACCTGTATACATCCGGTGTCTTATGCTACCACCGAGTTTGGATCCAGCGCCTAGCCCCCTTTTGATTATTGCCGACAACAAACGTCAACAGTTGGCGCGCCAGGTAGGGGCTGCGTCAAGATCAATCTCGGCAAGCTCGATGGCCTCCATCAATGGAATCGTCATCACCTTTGCTCCCAGCCATGCTTTCCGCTTCAGGAGTGTCGACTCCATCGCTGACAACCTCGACAAGCTTGCTTTCTCGGACTCGGACTAGATCCAATCTGGGAGAAACTTCATTGATACTTCATCCGGACTTCCGTTCGGGTCGGGGAGCGCCGCGGCCATCTACTCACGAGTAGTAAGCCGGGGGATGACTTCCCGATTCAGATACGGTAAGGATTCGATCCGGGACATCTCGGATGTGGTTGTCATAACGGTTTTTCAGAAAGGAGTTAGCGACACCAACTTGATCAAGAAGATGTCCCGGAGGCCGCCGACTACGGTAAAGGAGATGTTCGCATTAGCGAACCGCTAGCGCCGAGCGTTCGAACGCCACCTTCAAGCGGCCACGAAGCCACGCCGCGCCGAAGCGCCACCTATGGCATGACCACGAGCCTCGCTGCGCTTCGAAGCGCCACCTTCAGACGGCCACGAGCTCGCTGCGCTTCGAAGCGCCACCTACGGCAAGACGGCCGAGAGCTACGCTTGCTAAGCGCTGAAGGCGCCACCTTCGGCATGGCCACGAGCCACGCCTGCACCCCGAGCGCCACCTATGGCTCGTCTACAAGCCTACGCCTATGCCACGAGTAAGGACGACACGATCGTCTGCAACACATGAAGCATAGAGCAGCTAAGTCACTTTTTACTAAATTATGTCATTATGAATAAAATTGTTGGCTTTCTTGACTTGCTACTTAGTTGATCCACAACTAAGCAGTAAGTCGGGGGCTACACCTAATAGTGTGCGCATGCGCACATTTTTTTCTGAGTTGTATTTTTCTTCTTTTACTTAATGATTACAAATGAATCCAAGTGCGTTAATTCCGAGTTGTGAAGCTCTGACCCCACGAACGGCGAACTTTAGTCGCCCAAAACACATGCCTGGGAAAAAGAGCCATGAGCCGACTCCCAACGCTCGGGGGCTAGACTAGTCGGGCAGAGTGCTTAAACAAAAAGAGTCAAACCACTCAGATGAATTCAAAATCAATAAGGAAAAGGAGTATAAAACTCTAAAATTTTATATAGACCAATCGGACATCACATCCGAATGAATTGTTTTTACATGGCCTAAGTTCTGCATATACATGATTTCATTTCAGGGCTACTAAATTTGGATGCGACGCGTGTGGGCCAATGCTTCAACGACGACATCAGCAACTTCGGCGATGAATGAATTTAAAGGGAGCAGCGATAAATTTTGCCTTGAACGGGAAAAGCGTTTTAACTTCTGCATATCGTTTGGGATACGGTATGCTCCAGATGAGCCGATTGCCAGTATTCCAATAATTGGACTGGGTACCACTCGGAAAGTTTAATGCGTGGAGCTCTATTGAGTCCTTCATGATCTCTTTGCCTACAACAGGGCACTCGGCTGGAAAGGAAAACTAGTCGGGAAGCTGCATCAAGAATTGGAAGCACTCGGCGTGAAGCATGACTCGCTTGGATTGCGACCAGAAGGCAAAGAACTCGATCGCAAAGCACTCGGGCTATGTGGACTATATGGACCCCGGGTATTCATGATGGGTCCGTGAGGACCACCCAAGAGGATGGGCCAAGCCGACTACATAAAGATGAGTATTGCTCAGAGGCAAAGCCGCCATGCGCAACAAGGAAACCCCGAAGGTGGAAACCAACCCTACTTAGGGATGATACAATTGTAATCTTAACCGCTATCATGTTTAGCGGATAAGGAAAGAGATACAATCTCCTACTCTGTATCCGATCAGGACTCTTTTATGTAACCCGCGTCTCTCTACTATATAAAGGGGGTGCGGGGGATCATCAGACAATCTCATCAGCAAAATAGCTAGTCACATATAATTCCAGAGTACAGAACTAGGGTATTATCTCCTCCGCGAGAGTCAGCAAAATAGCTAGTCACATACAATCTCAAGTGCTTTCATTTATTATGAAAATGATATAATATGATGACGAGGTTAATACAGATGATGAAATATGGTAATGTTGATAAATTATGTCATTTACATATGTTGCATTCATGATTGAAAAAGGTGACGAATGTGGATCTCTATAACTTACTTAGTATAGATATAAAGATATACTTCGGTAGACATCTCCATGAGATGGAGGGAATAAGAATGTGCTATATCGATAGGGGTGAAAACGGATTGGATACGGGCGGATATCGATTGTCCCATATCTTAACCCATATTTTTTTATCGGATCCGAATACGAATGCGGATTATTTCGGATACGAATATGAGACGAATATGAGACGGATTCGGATCGGGAACGGGTAAATATTCGGATATATCTATTTGTTAAAAATAGCACATATGAATAGCGTGCGGACAATAACAACATAACCGAAGCATACAACAACATAACACAGAAGCATAGAAAAACTAACATTACGCAACCAGAAGGTCCAGATTCTAGAACTAGCAAGTAGCAAAGACATAATATTACATCACGCAACCAGGTTACACATGACAGAACTTCTAAGTCATGGCAATCATAGAAGCATGGAAAGCTAAGTCCAGAACTAGCAAAGACATCACACAACCAGGTTACACATATGATTTGTGTCTACAATATAGCCAAAGAACTACAACATAGCCAAAAAACTACAGCCAAAGTTGAAAGTTTAATAGCATAGCAAAGTTCAAGACATTCCACAATCAAAGAACTAAAGCGATGTGTTCAAGAGCAATGTTTAGTACACCCCAAAGTTGAAGAAGTTTTTCGTTAGCTTCTACAACATAGCCAAAGAACTACAGCTCCTCTTCGCTAGCTTCTGCTTCTCCATCCTACAAATTATAATGGCAATTAAAAATCTGAAATCAAGATATGCGAAAAGTTTGGATCTACCTATTTAATCTCCTTAAATGACAACTAAAAATAGATGAATGGCACAAAACATTTACTGTATGCTAGCTATGGAAAAGGTTGATGCTAGATCACGCCATCTGATTTCAAAGATAGCATCAAAGCATGTTTAGGCGGGAAACAGGTTTAATCCCAAGAGTCTGGGAGGTTCTTCGGTTCTTGCATTCCCCTGCAAGCTGATGGCACTGGAGAAGAAAGAAGAGGTCTCCCTGCTTATGCTGTTATGCAAGATATGCGATGAATTAGCTGCAATTTCCCTAATTAAGCTGTGATTTCAATACAAAGTGAGAAAACTCAGGGACTAGAATGCCTTCATGCCACAAGCAGTGTTTCTGTAGAATCTTGGGCGCCACAAACTGTCAGATATTCAGAATCCCTCACACCCAAATTCAATCACCAGGTACAAATTTACAAACATTTAGCTCCAGTTTGCCAGTGCTGTAAGTTCCAAATTTACAAATCAGTTAATTTCTCACCCGATAAATTGCACCCAAAAAAAAGAGGAACACATTGTGCCCACAATTCACAGAATCTCACTTTGTATTGAAATCATAGGAGATGCATGAGCTGCACTTACTGCTTATTGGGTGATGTAAATCATTTCAGATGTGCAAAGTGCAAAGTAAACAGACTTGTTGGTATTGTTAAGTGCAAAGTGCACTTACTGAGACCTCTTACTGTATGCTAGCTATTGTTGTCATTCTAGATACAAATTGTATATACCTGCAGAGAGATGTCGAGGAAACCTCACCGTCGGCTCGGTGGAGGCGCGGGGATGGGCGGCGGCTCGGTGGAGGCACGGCGATCGGCGTGGAGGCGCGGGATGGGCGGCGGTTTGGTGGAGGCGCGACGGGGCGGCGGCTCGGTGGAAACACACGACGGCGCCGCTCGGTGGAGGCGCGACGATCGGGTCGGCTACGCCGGGTGGTGGCGACGACGGTGGCGGCGACGCCGGTGGCGGCGATGAACGGCTGAGCTCTGGAGGAGAGCGGAGAGCAGAGAGGATATCAGATAGGGTTTGAGGGTTTCGCCTGGAGGAGAGCGGCCCGAGTCTCGGAGAGGATAGAGGAGGCGGATCGGGCCGTGGGCTGGGCCGGCCGAAGTGCCGAACGGCTCACAAAGACTCACACCAGTCACAGGCGAAAACGGATATCCGAATGTTAAATTACCCGATATCCGGATCCAATCCTGTATTCGTCGGATACCAAAGACTCCGTATCCGGATAAAATATCCGGATCCGAATAAAATATCCGGATCCGGATCCGAATCCGGACGAATAGCTGTATTCGGATTACGGATCGGGTTTTAAACGGATCCGGGATCGGATCGGGCGGATATTTCCTGTCCTATTTTCACCCCTATATATGAATGGGTGTGCATTACACGATACCGGTATATGCCATGTGATGAGCATACAAGCATGTACATATATTTGCATTGCATCACTAATGATAAAAAAATAATTAATGAGATAAATATGATAAATGGTAATATTATTGAGTTATAGACTGACCCAAAGATGATTAATAAGATGAATGTGATAAATGGTTATGTTATTATTTTATCATGTACTTGCTAGGTCATGAACTTACTTTTACTTATTTTAATGTTTTAAATGATCATTAAAGGCAATATCCATAGGTTGGGAGTAGCATCATTGTGTCACTTTTCACATCATTTTTCAAAAATGCCTAGTTTTAGTGTTTACTCATGAGTAATAAAGTGCTTAGCCAATTTAGTTGATGGACTTTTATAATCGTAGAATGGACATGTGGATTTATATTAAATAAGAAGTTTAGTTGTTTTCTATTGTTTATTTATTCTCGATCATCATCGTCACCCAAAGGTAAATATTACTCTCAAACGTGAAGACTTGGACGTACCCACGAGCGTGAACTCAAGCATGCTTGGGCATGTGGTTTGAAGGTTTATTATTATCTTTGATGTTGTTTATTTTATTTTGCAAATTTCTGTTAGTACTATTTAGTAGTGGTGTTAATTGTTATAAAATATTTACTGAAATTATAATTAAAATCAGGATGAAAAATGTACTGATAGTAATATCTTGAACACATCAGATATTTTGGAAATTATATACAAGAACAACGAGGACCCCCGCATGCGACGGCCCGTACGGAAGAAGCGGCGGAGCGGCCTGCTGGTTCGTGCTCCCGGCCGGCCGCCACGCTTGGAATCAAGAAACCATCGACCGGTGGAGCAACCAAGAACTGGTGCACGCGCGGCCTCAGGCTCAGAGGGGATAACATACGCTTGATCGGCGTGAGACCGTCGGTGTTCATTTCGGATTAGCTTATCGATCCGATCCGAACAAGGAAAGGTGATGGTGTGGCATTCGCCGTGGCGGTGTGGCATTCATATAGTGTCCTACTAATCTATTAAATAATGAACTTTCTGGGTAAACAAACACAACTTTATGACAAATGAGGCAATTGCTGTGTATCTTCACCAGCAAATCAGAGCAAGTTGGTGTATTGACTGACCAGAGTGACAGGCTTGTCCTCACTATGAGTAACATTCTAATCTGCAGGCACTTCTTCATTTCAATTGAGATTAATTTCGGATTTAAACAGCTGATTTGATTAACTTTTCAATGACACAAATGCCTGCTAATACCTACAAACTATATGGACCGACCCTTCTAAATTGGGGGCCCCTGGCAGTCGCATCGGCTTCCCCCCACGCCCCCGGGGCCGGCCCTGAGCTTATCGATCCGATCCGAACAAGGAAAGGTGATGGTGTCATTCGCCGTGGCGGTGGCGGGAAGAAACACGCTTAATGCGGACGCGCCATCGCACGCATGGTTCGCGCCATGGGTTTCTTGGAGGCCATGATCGAGTCTAGCCATGCATACTCTTTATAGGGACGATGCAAGGCAACTAGGGCGGCAAGCAGACAAGATTTGTGGTTCTCGATTATCTGGAGTTCGTCTGTGCTCCCTGCTCTGCTCATGATCATGGCGACGGATGCATGGACAAGATGGCTAACTTTTTTGCGAGGATTGTTCGGGAAATTCAAGTGTCGTAGTGATGGACGAAGCGGGAAAGATAAAAGGGGGCCTTGAAGGATGTCTCGTGATGAAGCTTGCTAGCTGATGGATGATGAAAGTTAAGTCCAGCCATCCGGCCAGCCGTATTTGACTTCACCTAATCAACTTACTGTTAATTAGGCTGTATATTTGGTACAACTCCAGCTCCACCAAATCCGTAGAGTTGGAGCTATAGGTACATTAAAAGTTTTTAAATAGATCATCTTATTTACATTTTAGATCAAAAATATAAACTTAATTTACTTTATTTTAGTTTAAAAGTTTCAGATCTCAAGTAGAGCTGGGATCTGGAGCTCTACCAAACAGCCCTTAGTACTCCTCCTTTGGCAAGGATATCCATAAGTTAAAGGTTCAATTAGAGGGAGAATTAACAGGCAAGTTTGAGATTCAAGGTTTCAATAGGAATTTTACGAGACATAGTAATTTATCTCACTCGCCCGCGTGCTACATTTATTGGGTTGGAACAATTTATCGAGTAGGAATGCTTTCATATTTCAGTGGGAATTTAACAATGTCCTCCTATAATATTAGGTATTCATCCATTCGTTTTGCATTCTCGCTTTTGCTTTCATTGCTTTCTAGCTCTGTAAGTGTGCATACAATCTTCCTGCATCTCCCAACGATCTGTTGGTCGCATGGCTGCATGAGCTTCACTTAGCATGCAACAGAGCTATGGCATGGATGGCCAATCCATCTGGGTGTGTCCTACTCTTACAGCCATTTTGTTGGGGGAGCTAGCCTTTTCTAGCAGTAATTTGATATCTTTTATGGTAAATTCTAGTTAAAATTTCATTTAGGAATCATTTAAGAAGGTTGTTTAGGGGAAACAGCAGGAATGATTTGAGAAAGCTGATGTGTACTGTATACTATAGACTTGGCCTCCTCTGACTGCTTTTTGACCTTATAGTGATCTTTTCTTTCTCTTTCTTTTTTATTTTCCCCTGGTGATGGAACTTGTTGGACAGAGCTCATGTTGGAGCCAGAGCACAAGTTAAAAGCCCGTTTTTGTTTGCACTGTGCCGATTGGTGTTTCATATGGGGTGGGTTTGGTTGATAATAATAGGTTTGAATGGCCTCCTTTCCATCAAAGTCTAGGCCGATAGTAATGTAATTAAGAGCTATAGAAAGAAGTTGGCCTGCATGGCTCAAGGTGAGATCCAACATTTGGCCCGGCTAGAGGTGGGCGTCGTGCCGTGCTGGGTCGGCTCGGCACAGGTTCATCGTATTTCGTACCTAAACCATGCCGGGTCAGAACGGCCTGTCGTGCCCAGTGGCTAGGCCAGGCCGGCTGGCCCGACTCACCTTCGGTGAGCCCAAGCACGGCCCATATACGTTTCGTGCCTATTTCGTGCCATACCAGTCCAGGTCCAACCTATTTGCACTATTGTGACAAGAGGAAAGGAACCGGAGACACATAGAATTAAGACAGTGTACACAAATATTATGGAAAAAGAACTAAAATTTATTTATTCTTAAAACGAGGGGATGTGCTGAACACGAGCGAGAGAGAAGGCAACAAGAGAGTGAGGAAGAGAGGCAATCGAGATTGAGAGAGACAGATGAGTAAGGGAGAAATTGAGAGACGGGTGAGAGAGGGTTGACTCGTCTCTCTTAGGTGTCGATGGCGGGGGTGATGTTCATACTATTGGGTACGTCCATAACACTCATGCTCTGTTCTCACGCCCTGGGTCATCAGGCCTGACACGGCTAGTGCTACAGTGTCGTGCCGGGCTGTATCGTCCATCGTGCTTAGTTCTAGGGCCCGACATGGCCCGTACTACAGTATCGTACCGGCCCAATATGATCCATTTCATACCAGGTTGAACTTCGGACCGTATCGTGTCCGCCGTGCCTCAAGCCGGCCCAAAAAAATCCGACCCGAGTGCCCACCTCTAGGCCCGGCCAATGAATCAAAGTATAGCACCATGTCGAAGTATCTGACCCGAGGCGCCGAGTAAGAGTTTTGATAGAGTTGCAAACGTGCTTTGCGCGTAGAACGACGAATGTTGCAGTGCACTCTTGCACAAGACGGGTCAATCCTGACATCGATGCTTCCCACTGCTGTATTCGTCAGCGATCGAGAGCACGATACAGAGTGGATAGTGAGGAAGGAAATTTAGCACTTTATCAACCTAAGGAGGTCGCAGATATATATATACAAAGTCGATGGTGAGAAGATAATTCAGCGTGACTGAGCCTCGGCTCAGATAGTTGGTGCGAGCGTCGTGGGCACGTGTGAGTCAAGTGCAGTGCGTGTGTGTACGTAGATGAATGTGTGTATGCACTTGTAGCTTGATTGTTGTTGTTTCTTTTTTAGTAAATGCCAGAACTTTTGGCCAATTTTCAAACAAAAAGAAGGTGATTCAGCATGTTTATTAACTAAGGACTGGATGATGACATATTGCTTGTTTACGATCTTAAATGTAAAAGTTATGTCCTTATTTATCGAGTTATTATTAATATAAATTAGAGGTTTTTTAAAAAAAAACGTGGTCATGTCGAGTACATCATTGCGAGAATGGGATGTTCTCCGTAGTTTTCTTTTACCTTGCATTTAGACCTTTGTAACTCGATTTCGAATTTTTGATCAATTACTGTGGCATGCTCTCACAAAAAATAAGGACTGATCCTCTCGGAAAAAGTCTTTTGACTCGTAAGAGCTTCTTTCAAATGCTCTCATGAACTCAAAATAGTTCAATTTTTATGGGGTACGCAAAATTCCTGCGTTTTAAACTAGCATAAGAGCTAGCTCCCGAGAATAACTTGACGGGGCAAGCTCGCAAAGGAGAATGCTCATAAAATACGTGTACGCCGACATAATCATGTCGCGAATGATTAATGCCGGGAGTATATATATAATGGACAAAGGACGAACAAATTAAATACAAATACAGTTCCTGTCGAAAAATACGTATACGATCAAGTAGTAGTAGTTTAAGGCAGTAGTATACTTCAGCTGCTGCATCACTCCCTGACCACCGGAAATAGGCACCTGTACATCTGCACAAGACAAAGAACGCAGAAAAATTAACTCAAGGATGCGTCAAATACTTTTGCAGTAAATGGTAATTAGTAGTACTCCTTTTGTCGGATATAGTTTTTGTTTTTAGGCATCGGAGCAGTTAAACTTTTAAAACTTTAATTATCAATATTTTTTAAAATATTTAATTTGGATACATAAAAATTATATATATAAATTTGTCTCAAAAAAATATTTTCATTATATTATAAGTTTACTGAACTTTATAAATATATTATTGTAGAAATTAGTAGTCCAAATTTTGTTTTAGTGACTATGTCTATATATAAAACGATAACTATACGTAGTGGGATAGAGCACTAACTTAATTGAAGTATTAAGTATACGTACTTTTGATAGGAATGATTTCTTGGCCTTCCTCCCAGGGCGCGGCGGCGCCACCCGCTCCAGCGACAGCTGCGGCGTCACGTCCGGCACGGCGGCCCTGGCCACCTCCCGGTGCCGCTTCACCTTCTCGAACTGCACCGTGAAGCCCTGCGCCGCCGCCGCCGCGTTCTGCTCGTCCCACACGCCGAACTTTGGCACGGCCGACGCCTTGGTACGCGCCTGCGTGCAAAAGCGCAAACACGTCAGAGCTCACGCCGCGAAGGGCACGGTGGTCGGTCACGTCGGCTCGGCTCGGTAGCTCACCGGCGGGGGCACGTGGCGCGGCGGCGAGGCGGCCACCCTTGGCGCGCCGTGATGGTGCCTAGGGCCCGGGGCGGCGTACGCGCCGGCGCCTTGCTGTGCCGGGTAGCTGCCGTTGCTGCTGCCGTACCGCGGCTGGTACGGCTTGGGCGGCGAGAACTTGCTGCCGCGGCTGCTGGCCTCGGACGCCGCGCTGCTGCCGTTGCTCCCGGTCCTCCGGTGGTACCCGCTGCCGCGCTGTGCCTGCGCGGGGTGCTGCAGCGGCCGGCGCGAGTGCCCATGCGTGCTCGCCGGCCGCGATGGCACGTTCCTGCTCAGGTTCTCGTAGTGCTCGTAGGGGTCGAAGTCGTAGTCGTCGAACGCCTTGGGCGCCGGCGCCGGCGCCGCCGGCGTGGGCGCGCCCTTGTTCTCGCGCACCTTCTCGAAGAAGACGGTGTACCCGATGTTCTCCGCGTCCCACGACCCGAACTTGGGAGCCACGGCGTGCGATCCCTGCACGTACACCAATCCTAGTCTTAGATCCGTCTGAAATGCAAGAATTTTACACGAAACAGTTCGATTTTCCCAGGAATCAGAAATAACTAGCAATAATAGTCCGCTACGCTGCGCCGTTTTGTAGAATCGATAGGACCTATCGGCGAATCCATGGGCTGCTATAAACCTTCGATTAAATCTATGTTTTTTTTAGAAAACGGGAAATTTGGTTGAATTTTCGATCTCTGTATTTTTTAAATAAAATGGGTCGGTAGGACCCGTTTGCGAATCTATAGGCTGCTATAAACCTTTGACGAATCCGCGTTTTTTTTAGAAAACGACGGTTAAGACCCGTCGGCAAATCGATAAGTTATTATAAACCTTCGACGAATCTGTGTTTTTTTTGTGGCGAAAATATTTTTTCCGGGAAAAGCGTGTTTTTTTGTGGGGAATTTTTTTTTCCGGGAAAAACGGAGGTTGGTGGGACCCGTTGGCGAATCCATGGGGTGCTATAAACCTTTGACGAATCCGTTTTTTTTTAGAAAACGACGGCTAAGACCCGTCAGCAAATCGATAAGTTGCTATAAACCTTCGACGAATCTGTGTTTTTTTTGTGGCGAAAACATTTTTTCTGAGAAAAACGTGTTTTTTTGGTGGCGAAAACATTTTTTCCGGGAAAAATATGTTTTTTTGTGGCGAAAACATTTTTTCCGGTAAAAACGGATCGGCAAATCGATAAGTTGCTATAAACCTTCGATGAATCTGTGTTTTTTTGTGGCGAAAACATTTTTTCTGGGAAAAGCGTGTTTTTTTTGTGGCGAAAATATTTTTTCCGGGAAAAACGGAGGTCGGTAGGACCCGTTGGCGAATCCATGGGCTGCTATAAACCTTCGACGAATCCGTGTTTTTTTAGAAAACGACTATTAAGACCCGTCGACCGTCGATAAGTTGCTATAAACCTTCGACGAATCTGTTTTTTTGTGGCGAAAACATTTTTCCGAGAAAAACGTGTTTTTGGTAGCGAAAACATTTTTTTCCGGGAAAAACGTGTTTTTTTTGTGGCGAAAACATTTTTTCCGGTAAAAGCAGTAATGGCAAATCGATATCTTGCTATAAACCTTCGACGAATCTGTGTTTTTTGGCGAAAATATTTTTTCGGAAAACGTGTTTTTTGTGGCGAAAATATTTTTCCGGAAAATGGAGATGAATCTGTGTTTTTTGTGGCGAAAACATTTTTTCCGGAAAACGGAGAAAGGACTCGAATGTAAGAACTAGGGACCTGTTTGTTAATTTTTTGGACTGCTCGCTATCCTGAAAAATTAGAAAAGAGCTTGTTCGCGATTTGTAATTAATGGGAGGGTTTTCCGTAAAATACTGCGTCAGGGACCCAAACGCGAAGAAAAAAAATATATTTTTGTCTCACAAAAAATCACGAAGGATTTATTTGTAATTCGGAAGGACCTATCTGCAATTTTAAAGAATCAGAGGGGTTTTTTGCAAATTGGCTTAGGGAGCACGTGGCCCCCCTGGTGCCTCGCCAATCTCTCCCGCTTTAAAGGGTGTAACCATTCCTAAGTTCCAAAACCATTGCTCTCGGCCTAAAACTAAGCCCCGATCACATCCCTTGCGTCGGTAAAAGAGAAACTTTGGTAATTATAAAAGCGATGTAATTCCACCATGTAGTATTTACACGATGCAATGTAGTATTTACACCATGTAGTATTTACACGATGCAATTTAGTTTAGTTTGACATTTGTTTACCTAGACATTTTGTCAGTAGCGAGGAATTTACATCACGCGGAATTGCAAGTTGTAACTAACGGTCCTAAAATACCAGAGAGAGAAACATGACAGCACAACACCTCCAAAAAGCAGGTCAAATGTAGCAAGCACCCAGCTAAGATCAATCAATATATGCGCGTCATGCTGCAGATATGTCATCTCAACAAACAGCTACATATGTACTCTATGTTTTGATCTTGGTGGGTATTTTAGGGTGCTTTTGGTTGCTTGTGTAGGTGTTTGAATTATAAGTGGATGCAACTGTATCTGCTAGATATGTGTTTAGTTTTTAGTTCATCCAAGCTAGGTGAATGTAATTGCACCCACTCATGTAGGATGGAGGAAACACAAAAATTAGGCTTCTTTCTAATACAGTCCCGTGAGACACATAAACAAGCAATCAAACAACTTAGCTTGCATTCACTCATGCAGGTCAAAACTAGTCTGGATGGCTTATACAGAATAGACTAGGATGGTGCAAACAACCAAACATACCCTTAATGCACCACGTTATTGTTGCAAGACCTTTCTTTGGATCATTTTTTCCTTTTTAATGAATGACGCGCAAAGCTTTTGTGTGTTTTAAAAAAAACATATATACACTCCATTCTCCTAGACTACATGAAAACTTAATTGTGCAGCGTACGTATTACTTTTGCTGATACTTGGTTAATTAATCAACCAAACCAACGCAATTCTTCACTTTGCCAGATGCATTCCATCGACCAGTCGCCGTCGCAAGTCGTTTTCTTCTGTAGTACATGTGGTCGCCTTGACGCCTACTAATCGTCCATAGCAAGCAAAGCTCAGGTTTTTCCCTCCTCCTGAAGCAATCTTGTGGTGATCGATGCCATGAGAAGAGATGATAAAGAAGGGGACAGCCTGCCTTTTCTACCGTACCATTATCGTTTTTTTAGGTGAGATGGAGTGAGACCAGTGAATCCGAGCACGGATCATGCCATGCGCCGTCAGCAACGCCGGTCGCCGTCGCCTTCGGTTTCCGGGTCGGCGCGGCGCCTCAGGCTTCGCTCACAGCGTCGCATGTTCAGATCCGTGAACCTAACTCCTGCCTGCCTAACCATCACCCAACGCATGCATGCATGTTGCCAACTTGCTGCTTGCACATGGGGAGGAGTAGTAGTGGTCATGACTCGTGATCCTAATGTGATCATGGACAATTGTATACCAAAGAGTAATAAATAAGAGAGAGACAGAGAGGTACGCGAAAGCAGCAATCACGGACACACCTTGTAATAAACACAACCAAAAAAAAGAGAAATTTTACATTGCATTGTACTATTAAGTATATAGTGGGCAGTTAAAATCTGATCTAGCCATTGATACGTGTTAAGGGAGAAAGTATTTTACCAGATAAACTCATCTATTGGATCGAAAAGAACGAACGGTGCATATTAAATTTAGTGTCGTATGGTCAGGCAGAAACATGCGGCACCAGATAACCACAATCTAACTCGGAGGCATCGCATCAGATTAGGTCGCAAAAGAAAGAAGTAGATGCAAATGTGAACGTGTTACTCACGGCCATGTTGCGGTGCCTGGTGAAGAGTCGATCAGGGATGACGAGGGCCTGCTCCTGGATTGATTGTTCCTTCCTTGTCTCTCTCTCTCTCTTTTCTTCTTCTCCTCTCTCCCCCTTTCCTCTTGATTGATCAGAAGAGGAAAGGAGAGAGAGAGAGCAGCAGCAGCAGCAGCAGGCAGGCAGGCAGGAACGACGGATGGGCGAAGCAAGGCAGTACAGAGAAACCCCCAAGGGAACGGTTTTATGATTGGAGATTCAGAAGCTTGGAACTGACAGCCTCCTAATTAAAGGGGAGCTCAGCGCGCACAGCTGTGCACAACATAACAGAACGAAACCAAAACCAAAACCAGAACAAAAGCGTTACAGGGTGGCTATCGGAATGTGCTGTGCTTTTGCGTAGGTATGTGTGTGTGTATGCGGTAGGGAACAGGGATGCAGTACAAGGAAACTGGAAAGGATATGAAAGAAAGCAAGGAAGACCTTAACCTGCCTGCCACGGTCCTACCTACCGTTTCTTGATTGTTCCTGGCATTGCCATTGCCACCGTCTAATTGCCATTGCCACCCTTTGACGGTTTGACCTCATTCCTGGGGCCCGAACGAGCACTGCATCTCTGTTAATTAGGTTGCTGATCAGAGGTTACAGTCTTAACAGACTCGTGATCGACGTTGTATGGTTACTAATAGCTTCTGCTTTCATCTTGAGCGTAGACAGATTTCCCTGTTTTTTCGTCCCTTTGGGTTACGTTGTAGATAGATAGCATCGAAGCCTTTCTGTTACTACTGGACTGGATGGAACTGCTCGTTTAAATTGTAGGATACCTCAGCCACGGGAAGGTAACTTTCTTTTCTAAGCAAACAGATATGTAACTCATGTTAGCAGTTGGGATTGAGTTGACGGCAAGCATACGATAGCTCAGAACTTCTCACCAGATAATTAATTAGTCTTTGATACATTTTCCAGAAGAAAAGGCGCGGTGTGCAATATTCCATACTATTTCTCCGTTACCTTACATGCAGCCAAACCAAAAAAAAAAGGTACAAAACGGGAATGCAGGACGATATTAGGTAACCCGCAGCCTAACATAGCAGCACACTAGCACTACTACATTTCTTTTGTACTCTCAGTACATCGCTTTGATAGTTTAGAGCACAAGAAACAAGCCATTAAATTACTACTGCTACCAGCAAGAGGTAGTAGTACATCTCTAGAGTGGTGGAGTACTGTTGAAAAGTAAGCAACAATCCGTGCCCTCTTCGGCACACCAAACTGGTACTACCAGTACAGAGCACAGACTCCTATTAGCTGGATCACATTTCATCAACAGCTGTTGCATTGATGGTATGGTATCACAATTGGAAAGGGAACGAACGAGCGATCGAGAGAAGCAACGAGGACGCACCGCCGGTCAGTGGACGATGATGATGCAAAAACTCGAAATGGCCCCATAAATAAGCTTTGTTGCACCGAGATGCCCAGCTCTGTGCGTTCCATAATCGTCGTCGTCGTCATCCCAACCGATGAACAGCACACAGAATTGTGTACAGTCACCGGCGCAGCGTCAGGCACATGGGGGAGACTCCTGCCCTTGCATGTCGCTTAGCAGACATCGTCGCCCAAGATCTGGAGCAGCTGGAACAAAGGAGCAGAGAGCAATAGTTTAGTCAACAAGTTAAATCTAATCACCAGACCATCATAAATTAATCGCAGCAGTGTGGGAGCAGATGCTGCAACTAAATTCAGTAGATGCTAGCCATTAGCACAGATAATTATGCGCAAGCGTCCACATTATCATGGAAAGTGAGCGGTTGTGCATGCAAAATTTGCGGCAACTTTGGTGGCTAGCTGTATAACTTTAGGCTTCTAACAAGAATAACTAGTATTTTCTTAAATGACGACGCCACTCGTCAACCATGAGATGGCCATCTCAATTGTTTACTTACAAAGCAACAAGTAGAAAGACACATGGATGCAAACGACAGTAATGGACACGAGAAACAAAGGAAAATCAGAAACAAACATTGGCATAGACGAATTTCAAGGGCAGTTCAAAGCTCACCACTTCTCTATTTCTTTTCTGAAAAAAAAGAAAGAGTTTACCCAAACTTGACAAACACGATAGACCAGTGTTCACCAAGATGCTAGACGCTAGTCGGCCGATAGACCAGAGCCTAATCGCCGATTAGGCGGGCTAAGCAGCCACGTACGAAGGATAAATCAGCCTAGACGGGAGGGTGAAGCCTAGTGCCTAGGTGTCGCCTAGGGGACAGCGCGATAGACGCAGTAGAAGATGGTCATCACCATGACCATTAGCACTCAAATAATTCGTAATTCAATAAGCCAAGCACAAGAAAATAGGTATTAACAGTGCTTAATCATACCTCACGGCCAGGTTATGATGTATTACCAGATAAACAAGTGGATAGTCGGTGGTCGGGTCTGGTGGAACAAGTGCCATCAATAATAGTACATAAAATGATAAAGAACCAGATACATGTGACAGCAACAACCATTGAGTGCCCCAAGAGAAATGGCTTGGAAAAAGAGATGTCCACGAGAGATAAGAGTAGGCATGTAACACTGATGAACCAAATATTATTGCATGTGAAAAAAATTCTGAGTGATTCAGAGCCACTGAGCAAAATCACTGTCAAATGAAATAAGCTGGAGTGAAACGAACATCATGAGTAAAAAAGAAAGAGCACAACAGAAAGCAGTCATGCTACAATAAGTCAATAACAAGCCAAAAAATAAATGAATTGAATAACGATTTCGACAAAGGGTGAAAATGTGAAACCATGCCACAACCATCTGAATACAACTATCACACACTCATATAATCCATGAAGTAAGCCTGCCTGGATAGATCAATTGTAGGAGCAAAAAACCAGAGGCATCACCAAAAGAAAGTCGGTACCAAACTGACAAGACTAAGACATTTAATCTCAAAAGAACAATATCTTCTTCAGCCCAACAATGGTAACATGTACATTTTGTTTTTAGATATCACATACGATACATGCTACATTAACTGGTACAATACTACTAGAATAATATTGTGTAGTTCATTGGATCAATCCTCATTGCATGAGTGCTTTTGACAAACAAGTTTCCATTTTATCCTCACATCTACATTCCTTCAGAGAAAGATGGTTCTAGGAAAATATGCAGCAAGTTCTAAACTGATTGTCCCAAGGTAATTAGCCAGTGCTCACAAATTAGGTTCAATGAACCTGAATCTGGCTGTAAAGAACAGTTCTTTTTCTTACCATTGTCACTATCAGCGTCCAATAGCATGCAAGGGAACACTACCATGCCAACTGATACCCTTATATCTAACCAGTCAGTCAGGGTAACAGGACTGGACAGATAAGCACTACAATGAAAGCAAAACAGCCAAGTCAATATCACAAATGCTCCAAAAAATATCTTCCTAAAGAATAAAGATATTCCATTTTTAGTGAATCATACTTTGTTCATCCCAGAATGGGAGGAGCCATTAACAGGTAAGAGTAATGTGTTGATAAATAACAACTAATAAGAATACCCTAGTATGTCATCAGCTAGAAAAGAACCACCCACAAACCGGCCACATGTATTATAGTCGGCTCCACTCCCTGCTATCCAGGCTAAATTCATTCTCAATTGCAATCTCTGTTGTCACAGCGTCGCCTAGGTGACACCTAGTCATCGCGGCGGCCGAAGGTGGATGCCAGGGTAGCTCGCCTCAACTGGAGTGGAGGCAGCGGCGAGCATGGGGCTGTCGGCGACAGAGGAAGTGAGGGGCGGGTGGCGCTCGGCGACGGAGCAGGCCCCTTGACCTCGGGCGATGACAAAGCAGGCCTCTCAGTGCTTGGACAGCAACGGAGGAGGCAGGCGATGGAGGTCTCCTCAGGCGGTGAGCCAGCAATGGAGGAAGCAAGGTGCGTGCGGCCATCTTCCGCCTCTGCTGCCACCCCTCTATGATCTGCCACCTCTCGCTGGCACTGCTGCTTGCTGTCGCTGCTCTGCTTGTTGCTTGCTTGCTGTCGCCGCTGCTTTGCTGCTGCTGCTCTGCCACTGCTGCTTGCTGCTGCTGCTGCTATTGCCACCGATACTCTGTCGCTGCTGCTACTTGCTGATGTTGTCGCTGCTGCTACTTGCTGATGTTGTCGCTGTTGCTGCTTGCTGAGGCTACTGCTGTAGCTGATGCTTGCTAATACTGTTGTTGATGCTTGATGCTACTAGCTTGCTGCTGCTTCTTGTTGCTACTGATGCTGTTACTGCTTCTTCATTGTCTAATCATCGCCTAGGCAACTAGTCGCTCTGGGCTCGCCATACTTAGCCAGACCGCCGTGACAACTATGATAGCAATAGTTTTCCACTTGTTTGTCGACAACACCATTCCAGTAATTCACAAAGCTGCTCCAAAACCTTTATCCAATGGAGGATCCCCACATAGGTTAGTTTACATTATAGTATTTGTTGCTTGTTATAGCAAAATATGACAACAGTTGAAAGAAGTGCATGTATCAGTTTTACGCATAGTTACCAGAAACATGATTCATCTGAGTCACAATACAGGATTCCGGTTTGTGGTTTGCCACTCTCTTCCAGTTTCCATTGCGAATACGAATCCCATACCATAAACCGGTTCAGGTTCGACTAATCTAGTTTGCGATTCACGGGGTTTATTGCAAATCCGGTTGGTTTTACCATTGGGACCTGTTGTGTCTGGTTGTACAGGTGAGTACCGGGACAATGACCGGCACAATGGGAGGTGGACATCGAGGTCGTGGCGGCGACTCAACAGGATACAAGCGAACGGAGCTACCGGCCTTGTTAATCGGAAGGCATCGCCAGGGAGGTAGTTGATGGCAAAATACTTGCTGTTTTCATTGATTTCATTCATACTTATATATGCCAAGAGTTCTGATAACTAACAATAGAAATCTAAACTATCATGTGATAGACTAACGACCAAATGAATTAAGCTAACAACCAAATAAGATACTAACTTGCAACTAGCATCTGCCACTACTATTCACACCTTCCTGCGCCTGGGCAACGCTAGGCCGAACGTTAGATGACGCCATGGACCGATCCTCCTTCCTGTGCCGAAAGTATACATTGTCCAGACCCATGACAGGACCCTGAAAAGGGATCAAGCTTCCCAGATAATAGCTATATAATGTTGCTTATATAGGCCGTCTCAAATGATATCTGAGTTACTTTTTCTTACTATTGCTTCACAAATGCGGTACTTAAAAGCAAACAGGACGTCCAATTTTTAGGACCAAGAAATGTATGATGACTACATAGAAATATTATAGTGGTATTATATATTTACAAAGTTATAGCATAATAAGGGATTTAAATCAACCTCATAAGCATATGAAACTTCAAAAAGGAAGTATATAACCAGTAAAAGACTAAAAGTATATAACTAGAAACTGAGAAAAAAATGCTTGAATTAACAATGCTAAGGTTCACTACTGCTTAGGGAGAATAGTATATGAATTTACAGACTCGATAACGAAAAACTTTTGCCTACATATTCAGACATACTACATTACTACCATAGTAATTGCCAGAGCATATGCTCTAGAGGCCACACAAATATCCAAATTTCACCTAATAAAAATATTAACACGGTTACTAAGAGAGAGAGAAAAAAAAGACAGTGCATTGGTGCAGCACTCCAGTGTAAATAGAAATTGGATAAAAATGTTATTACTACCCATTGAAGGTCACAAAATGTTTACATGGCAAACGAACTTATGCATTGCATATCAGAACTTCAGCAATTTAAAGACAATCTAATTCGCTATGAAGCACCCCAAAACCAGAATACTGCACTATCTAAAGAACATGGAGTTCTAATATCATAACTTCCAGTTCCATACTAAACTCAAGATTTATCCTGAAGAAGTATATATGGAATTTAAGACATCTTACTATTTCGTAATCAAACTTAACTGTTTGCAATAAAACAATTTATACAACATAAACAGATTATCATACAACTAACACTATGTAATACTTACTTTATTATGGTATAATATTTTTCTTCTTTTTTTATAACCAACAAAGCCCTTAGTTGATCAATATTTCCTCACATGAAAGTAAGAAGAGATACATGATAAAATTCAATTACCATTGCTGCGCCATCCTTCCAGGTACAAGTGGCAGAACCGCAGAAGAAATGTGAGGTTTAGTAGGCAAGCCTGAAAATCAGCAATGCAATAAGGTTTGATAAATTGTTAGTATATACCACACAGAAAAGACTATCAAGTATCAACAGAAGAACAGTACATCCAAATACCTTTTACTTTGCATGTTATGCCATTGCCATCACCAATGTTACTTGGACACAGGCATGAGAGTCAAAATCTAACTCGGATTCAAAGTGTCCGATTTGGCAAAAAATTTTGGATACAGGAAATGCTACTCAAAATCGGACACGGGTGTTGGAATCCGACTAGGATTCGAGGTGTCCGATTCGGCAAAATTTTTTGGACATGGGTGTCTGCATAACACTGGCCATCACACTTGAAGCTACTAGCATAACTTTGCTAGTTAAGCTAGAATTAATCCTGTTAGCATCTTGATGTCAACATGTCATATGGTGCTACAAGGTAGTGAACCACCAAGTAAAATCTTGAACCTTTCAGCATGACTTGATTCTGATGATTTAAGCTCATGATTTTCAGATTCTAAACTATCCATGCTAATGGTTTTGGGTTAAATTCCAACAAATGCATCATTCATGGATGAGGTTATCTACATTCTAAGCAGTTACACATCACCTTCTAAAGTTGGCTTATTTGACTGAATCACACAAACATGGAATAATCATGAACAGCAAAAGACTTCACTTATTCTATGATGGACATCTAGAACGATGTAAAGCTAGTTATAGGAATCAGAATTGTGAATCAGCATACATCACATGTTAACAGCATATTATGGTGGCAATAGCTAAGTAAGTTTTCCTATGGTACTTGAGGAATGATGAAAATATTCAGGTTGAAGGTGGTAGCAAGGTTGAAAAGCAGATCCACATCATTCCTTTTAACACAACATATTTGAGCTCTATATTTCTAGCAAAGTATCCTCTTACTACAAGCCTTCTGATCATTCTCGTAAATGATACTAAAAAAGTAATGGATAAACGCAAGATGAGCACATGTTAGCTAAAAATCAAAATAAGTTACTTTAGTTGTCTGTTTCCTCACAAGAGGAAGCAAGTAAAATGTTGCTATATTACAGCACAACCGCAGAGAGCTGCCGCAGGACTCGGCAATCCTCATTACCATCACCGGCAACAAGCAGGCAACAGGGAGATACGTAGATCAGGCCATATTAATCACCATCAGATCAAGTAAACAACAACAACAACAACATAGATGGGGAGTTCGTGTCGGCTACGAGAGAAGGGAAGAACTAAATATTTTTCTCCTTTTCCTCTTTCTCTAACCACCGGTGGTTCAATTTCAGAGCCGCAGCGCCGTCAGCCTCAGCTCCTCGTCTTCATCGCAGTAGTTACGTCCAACGCCGCCGCTGCTGCAGCCGGGGGGCAGGTTGAGGTCGAACGGGAGCGGGAGCCGGCAGGACGGCGAGGCGGCGACGTCCGTGCAGTCGTCGTCCACCACTGAGGCGGAGGATCCGCAGTCGCTTCGGCAGTCGCCGTCTGGGATCGGCGGCGGCGGGGGCCGCAGCGGGAGCACCGGCCGCGGCCGCGCGCCGCCGAAGGACTCGACGGTGGAGCTGAGGCTGCTGCTGGCCGGCCTGGCCGCCGCCACCACGGCGACCGACGGCGGGACGGCGGCGGCAGCGGTGGGGTAGGTGGCGGGCAGGTGGTGAGCGAGGTGGGGGAGGGGGAAGTTTGTCTTGGCCTTGGGCCCGCGCAACGCGCGCGCCGCGGCGTCGTAGGCGCGGGCGGCGTCCTCGGCGGAGTCGAAGGTGCCGAGCCAGACCCGCGCCTTCTTCGCCGGGTCGCGGATCTCCGCCGCGTACCGCCCCCACGGCCGCTTCCGCACCCCGCGGAACCGCGCCTCCACGCCCACCTCCCCATCCACCCCCGCCGCAGCACCGCCGCGCCGCATGCCGGCAAGCCAAGCAACAGGATTCGAAGCTCGTATGCTCGTGTAGATATGGGAATCGGAATTGGAGCTGGGATGGGGGGATGGGGAATTGGGAAGAGGAGGGGGGGAGGAGGAAGGTGGGGAGGAGAGGAGTTAATTGGAAGGTTTGCTTGTTTGTGCTGCCACCGCCCACGACGCCCACCCCCACCCGCTTGCTCGCTGCTCGACTCCCACCACCACCGTCCCTGCCTGCCTTTCTCTTCTCTCCTCACCTCTTTCTTCTTTTATTTTCCCCTTCTTCTTTAACCTTTTTTTTCCATCGCTGTGTGGTTGTTTATATTTTTAACTAGCACGCCAGCCCATAGGCTCGCATGAGTATCGTCCTTTTAAGATTTTTTTTTAAACCAGTGCATACAGGTTTCACGGAGATTTCACCATAAAAAGATTTTCACAGGATACGTTGTCTATATGTATGTGTGTATATATGGATTTATTTTTTAAAAAAATAGATGTTGTATAACTCTATTTGTGATGTTTTAAAATTATATACTATAAGAAAGAAAATACCCGCTTTGTTTTCTAATACCTATCACATATTTGCTTCATAAACATTTCAATGTTGTTGCTTTTTCACTACCAATGAGTAGGCAGTTGACTAAAACTTTTTTTTCTCAGATACTTGCGTAGCAAAACAGTAAACATAATATAATGTAACAATTTTTATTTATATCACCACAATCTTTTTCCTTCATTATTGCAATGCTTATCTATATTACATGCTCATAATGCATATAACATAGCTTATACCGGTATAAGCTATGTTACACCCATCGATGTATTACTCTATCCTGTGAAGATCCACCAAATAAAAGGGTCACAGTGTTTTATCTCTTGTAAAAATTTTAGCATATTCTCTTTTCTCTCAGAACAAAATGCTATCAATTTTTATTATATAATAGATTTTGGTTCCTCATTTATATATAGGAAAAAATATTCTTAGTCATTAACTCTTTGTGTGGATTAATTTTCATCTCTCATATGTAAAATCGGGTAAAACACGTCCTCCAACTTTGAAAATTTCTTATAACCCATCCCTCCCACTTGCAAAAGGTGGTTTTTGACCAATTTTGCCACATGGATCTAAGCTAGCAAAAATAAAAAAATTAAATACATACTAAAAACTGAAAATAAATAATATTTCAATGACATATGGTCCAGCCTTCCTGTGAGTCCACCGTGGACTCATTTTACCATGGAGATATGGCCCTACCTCATTATGGCCATATTGGATCCAAGGTGGCGTGCTATGTGTGGTTAGAATTACCTTTTGCTAGCAAGAGGGATGAGTTCTAACGGTTTTAGTAGTTGGAAGACGTAATTTAACTGGTTTTATATGCAAGGGACTTTCGTCAAACCATATGAAGAATTGATGGACCAAAAATAAACTTTTTCCATGTATATATGTACAAATTAAATTCCTTACCTTAATTTATTTTTCTTTATTAGCATGGTTACAAAATTTTAATTATGAATAAAACAAAATTTCAAATTTTCACTTAGTTTGGAATTTAAAAAACAATAGCTAATTTCCTTTTATTTTTATTCTGAATTTACATATTTTTGAATTGTTTTTTTAGATAATGGAAGTTTATAACTCCTAGCCTCTACATCATAAGATGCACACAGCCAAAATTTGAATTATACTTCTTATAGACTTTGTTTTTCAGTTTTAGGTTGGAATTCGTACCTAAATCAAGCTTCTAATTTTTATTTCAAATTTATGTCATTTTGTTGTGCTTGATGTGGTCTCTTTCTTTTAAGTTGTATTTTTTTTATTTTTAATTTTAGTTTGAGGTTAGGATTTGCAATGATGATATACGTAATAGGGCTGGGTAGCATCGATTGAAGAAAAGTTTGTCCAATGTTGTTTCACATGGTTTGTACATCTTCAACAGAGGACTTATGAGGCACCAGTTTTTAGTGTAATTTTAAGTTATCTCAAAAACATAAGAAGTGGCATAAGTCGATCGAGATGCGTGTAGGAAAAATCAGTTAAAAATTAAAAGGCTTGAAGGATTGGCATATATCTAAAGAGTTGGCTTTGAATTGGAGTGTATGGAAGATAGCGATCTATGTACCGTAACCCTAACATAAGATCGAAGGTTTAGGAATTTTGTTGGCTTTGATTGTATTTCATTCCTAACCTATCCCAACTTGTTTGAGACAAGAGGTTTGGTTTTTGTTGTTGTAGTTTGAGGTTAGAATTTGTATACAAATCTATATGCTAAATTTTCATGATTTGTACGAATTTTAATTTAGAGTTCATATGAAATCAAATGATCCACTAGATTAAGGACCATATGTTTTACTTTTTTTTCAGAATTTCTAGCATGTTCAACTATTTTTTCCTTAGCAGCTCTAAAATATCTGCCTCGAGCTTCTCATATATAAAGATTGGTTTTTTACCTTTTTCTTTGCTTTTCTTGTGGAGCTTTGCTTGTTTGGCTAAAGCAAGGTGTTAGTGTTCCGGGCCCCGGTGTACTTTATGTGTATTGATGTGCCTCTAGCGTGTTTTGGACTCTGCTGCTAACTGTTCACTTCTTCCTATCTTCTCTTACTTTGGACACCGTACAGCACCTCCGCCGCTGTCACCGGCGTTGTCTCTTCTCTCTTGTGACCTCTTTTATCAACATCATCGACCTTCGACCTCGTCTTCTCATCGCCTGAATCGCTGAAAACATACTGAAGTGGCAGCAACCAATGTGATCAGACGAGAGTTGCAATTGATACGGGCGTCTCCACTCTCACCCGAGTCCGCATGGTTATCTCGCCTCAAGAGCACATTTCCAGTAATTCCAGTCTTACGGTACTTTCTATGCTATTTTTCTTCGAAATATGGTAAGTGAAAGTTAAAAGCTTGTAAAGAAAGAATGCGTAAAGAGTGCGAGCCAACTCTACCTCTCTGTCTAGAAAATCGGGCAAAATTGTGCTGTAGAATGGATCATATATGCGAAATTTTGTGCTTTGTTGCTTGTTTGGGATAATTTGATGGCATGAAGGCATACATGTTTGGTTGGTTTAGCAAAGAGTTGAGGCGGATCTGAAATGCATGAATTTCACTCTGAAAAACACCTTATGTACCTAATAGGAGACAACTGACCTCACAGCAAGCACAAAAAAATACTTTAATCCTGCGAAAGCTATTAGCATAGTCATTAACATAGGAAGGACAGATTAGGTTGGTGGATCCCATCATAATTCTTTTAGCAACATGGGACCTGTTGAATATTTACTAGTTTCAAATAGAAGCCCCTCGACAACCGACAGAAAATGTACCCATGCCCAGCACTTACTCCTTTATATAAGGCCACTTACAAATTCAATTAATCACGTGCACACGATTAATTCCAGAGCGTGATCAAGTGAACAATTTTAGCCAGGCAACCGAGTTGGCGAGCTGCCACAAGATATTCTGGAGACACGATGTGTGAGGTGAGTCCACAGCACACTTTATCAGAGTTCCAAGATCAAAACCCAGATAGCTCTAGGAGAAGCAGAAGATCACTAGCTAACCCCGTAGCAAGGCTTTAGCGATGTACAAATACACGGCAGTATGCGTGCGCTCGCCACCATATGGCAACTTTAACCCTTGCTTCCTTCTTTTGCTTTCTGTAATCTGCACTCTTTTTTTTGGCTCTTTTTGCTCGCTTGGTCTTCGCTTCGCCTCTTTTCCTTCTGTTCTCCACATGACCTGACCTTGGTCTTCACTCTTCAGTCCTGTGCCGGCCGCGAGCGATCTGCCGTTCAAAGGCGCTGCTGCCGCCTGCTGGGCTTGGGGTTTCGTGAGGGGCCTGCCTGCCTGCCTTTGCATGCTTTTCCAGTGTCGTTTCTCTGAAACGCGCGGGGCCGAGGGAGGTCAAATTTTGCCTCGGTCTTTTTTTTTTTTGCAAGTTTTGATTTTTTTTCATAGACGAAATTGTACATTTAGTTCCTCTCGCACCATAACAGTCACCTACCATGATGTTATACCAATATGTCACGGTTTTATACTCAGCACGTTCCTTCCGCGGTTGAAAAGACACTAGATTTATAATTTTGTTTAAATAAAAAGCAAACTTTAAAAAACTAAACTACAAAAAAAACCCCAAAAACTTGAGGAGGCACCGTCCCATGGTGGGTTAACGAACCAAGCAACCCACCCAACCCAACCAACACCAACCGAACCGTAAAGAAATAAAGAAACCACCCTCCAGCACGCCGCGCTCTGTCACCGTAGATGCGGTAGAGTGGTGGCGTGCCTTCGACATCTGACTGCTACGGCTAAGAAAGAGCAGGAGCGAGAGCGGCGGCGCGGCCGGAGGAGCATAGCGTGATGGCGCCGCGTGCTCCGGCGCCGCCGTCCTCGTGAACCTCACATGTGCTACCGTTGCCGCATGCAGGAAGAGAAGAAAAGCAGGCGGAGACCTCGCCTCCAGTTCCAGTTCCAGTCCGCCGTAGCTTACCGCGTTTCATGGCTTTCCCGCCTGCTATTAAGTCGACTAGGAAGGAGATCGAGTAATTTTTGCCGAGACTACAGTGAACTTGGCTTCTAGTCGTGTGGTTGAATCAAAATCGCTTTAATTATAATAGTTCTATGGGTCCAAAATTAAAATAAATCTATTTCAAATGAGAAATGGTTAAGAGACTATAGTAACTCATTAGTTCAAATTTAAAATAATTATTTAAATAATAAATAAAATAGTTTTATATTAAATTATGTTAATTTCAAAAGAATCTCGATAATAACTTGACAAACCAACGCGTCTCTCTCCCTGGGCTGCGGATGGTCCTATTTGGATTCTGGCCAAACGCCCTCCAATTGCCAAGTTAAATTCCGTCGACCCCACCGAATTTAATTCTACGTCCGTTTCCAAATGTTGATAGCAAATCAAACAACCAATATTTCGTCTGGTTCGCAGAAGAAAAAAAAAATCAAATAGATCAGCGAGTAGAAATGCGCAGGAGAAAGAGGAAATGCGTGAGTCAGACGTCATGTATAGCTCCGGTACTGCATACGCATGAGTTCGAACTAGAGTGTAAAAAAAAACTTTACTCGAAAACTCGACTCGATTTGACTCGATCTTGTTCCTGAGTTGAATCGAGTTGGGTTTTAAACTCGTTAAGGTAACGAATTAAACGAGCGAACTAACGAACTTAACGAGTCTGGAAAAAAAATACTATAAGTCTGTAACTCTATTCCTGTTCCTTCAACTTTCAGACCCAATTCTTTTTCTCCATTTCACATCCGCAATTCGCCAATTCTCAACTTGGTTGCATCTATGCTCATACAGACATAAAACTATTGAATATTGAAACTTTGTAGCACCTTAATAAGCAGATAGTAGAGGCATCATAACGAGCTTAACGAGCTAACTCAAACCGACTCGAGTTTTTAACGAGTCAAACCGAGTTGAACTTTCAGCTCGTTAAGAAAATGAGTTAAATTGAATTGACTTCGTTATTTTAATAAGTTTAACGAGTCGAGTCAAGTTAGCTTAGTAAAGACCAGACCAGACCAGACCAGGAGTGGCTCTCGTTAACACGGAAGGGGCGGGGCACACTGCAACAACCAACAATCATTATGGCCGTGGAGCAGTACTACTAAGCTTGGAGACGTATTATGATCAGCTAGCGTTGTCGATGGGAGGAGAGGAGACGAGATCATGGGCAATGATACCGGCCGGCGCGGGGCGGTGCTCACCACGCTGCTCTCCACGCCGCTCCGGTCCGTATTACGTACGCAACACCGATAAAGAGCCATGATGCGCCGCGTGCCCGCGCCGCGTGTTAATGACTAGCCGAACGCCCACGCGATGTTACGGGAAATATCTCGTGAGCGTGTATTTCTCCACGGATGGACGGACGGTAGCGAGGGGTGGTGCCGTCGTTGCACCTAATTTCCCGCGGCGAGGGTGCGTGCGCTGACAGCACCCCGGAACCGCCGAATGATGAGCCGGCCATCCTCCGGAATGATTTCGTGGCCCACGTTACGTCGTTACGTACGCTGGCTCAACCGCAGGAGATGATGTTTCGCAGCAATACGCAAAGACGAAACGGGCCAGAACAAAGGGCAGAGTAACTCAGTAAGGTATGATAGGAGCAAGGCAGTAAAAAGCTGCAAGTCCAGGCGTATTTTCGTCCAAGAGAAGGATTATACCATTTTGAAACTCCTTACAGCTCTGTGATGATACGAGTTTGAGTTTCCTACGAATCACATCAAGAATTCCGTGTTACAAACGGGTCTAGGGATGGCTATTCACTATTTTGGTCAGTTTCCCCTCAAAAAAACATTTGGTCAGCTGATCATCTACAACTGGAAGCCATCTCCGCGTCGTACTAAGGGCTTATTTGTTTTAGTTTTTTATTCTGGATTCTGGTATCAAAAGCAGAATAAAAACAAACCGTCTAATTCTAGAATCCAATTCCCATAATCCAACCCACCGTATATATTAGAATCTACAATCTACTTCATATGTGCTTTTGGATTCCAGCTTTTGAAGAATCAATTTCTCTACAATCACAATCTAGAATCAGTTTTTAGAATCCAAAGCTAAAACAAATAGATCCTAGCCTTATTTTCATTAACCCAACCTTAGGTACAAACCATGTTTTCATCAGTGGTGAGGTTGTGTGCCATTTCATCTATCAGGATTCAGCATTCCCCAATTATGCGTGTATGAGTGTGTTTTATTAGGAATTTTATGATATTGTAAATTTATCTTCAGTATCTCTCTGTTTAGATGTGCGCGAAGAGAGCGTCCTTATATGTACTAGCAAGAACAACGCGTTACGCCGCGTCGCGTACGACGATGTAGTGTGAAAAATCTGAGGAATTTGGTTGTATTTTTTGTTTTCGTTTTTTTTTAAAAAAATAGGTCGGTAGGACCAATTGGTGAATCCATGAGCTGCTATAAACCTTCAACGAATCTGTTTTTTTTTAGAAAACCACTGTCAGGACCCGTTAGCGAATCTACGGGCTGCTATAAATCTTTGACGAATCTGTATTTTTTTTTGAGAAAACCGATGTTCGGACCCGTCGGCGAATCTATGGATTGCTATAAACCTTCGCCAAATTTGTGTTTTTTTAACTGTAGAGAGATATAAATTATTTTTTTCCCGGGGTCCGCTCCACTAAAAATCACCGGAAGGACCTAAATATAAACCGCGGAGGGATCTATACGTAATTTCGATATTTTTCGGGTCTATTTTATTAAAAAAATCAAAAAAATAACCTAAACGTAATTTTTAATTTTTCGAAGGACCTATTCGCGAGGGCTGACACATGGCCGGTCTGAATGGCCGGGAAATCTCGGCGCTATAAGGATAGATAGTATTTGGGCGTTTGGAAAAAAAAATAACCAACCTATATATGATTAGTTATGACATGTCATACTTCGAATATGGTCCAATCTCATGTACATAGGCCTGGTATCTATATGACTATTCTGTCACACCCAACGCCAAAATACGAAGGAAACATGCTTTTGCCGCGTAGGGCTGCACTCCTACTACACTAGGCAAGCGTGAAAAGAAGATACAGAGAGAACAAACAGCACGTCCTTACTTTTCTAGCTCTTTTTATTTGTTTATTTTTAAAATTTAGTCTTCACCAATGTATTTATAGATTTCACCTGTCACTCTCTTTTACCACTGAAAGTCACCGGACCTCTTAGGATCATAGCAAGACATGTTGCCACCCTCGCCAGCTCGTGCCCCCACACTCTCGTGCTCGCTCGCTCCCACGCCCTTTGGGCACGGCAGCGCCAGCTTCTGGGCTCTTCAGACGCGGTAAAGGATAAGTGTCGTCTACTATGCCTTCTGTTATAGAGGACTTATTCTCTGTCACGCCTTTCGCTATAAAGAAGAGGGCTAAATTTATAAATACGTTAATGAGAGCTAAATTTATATTAAAAAGAGAGACGTGGAGCTTCAACAAACAGACACGATAGTAAGGCGGGGGACAAGAGCATGAACATCATCTTCTCATATAGATGGGGCGTTGAGCTATCGGTTTTCTGGTCATCGATTGGCTCTCCTATATCTTCTACATGGCTCAGCTAATTCGCCTGGATCGTTCTAGACACGCCATAACAAACCTGGCATGTGCTGCTTAGAACTAAACAAGAAACAAAGATGGGCAGGATCATCTCTGGATTCACGCGACGTCGGATGGAGCACGTCGATCTGCCTGGGGAGAACGTCTCGCAGTTGTTCACCTCACTTCAACGCTGCATACGTGTGTATGTGTCCTTAACTGTTTAGCTGTTGCAATTTGTGGCAAAAGAAAATCTGATCGCTTTTTTTTTTCTAGGAGAGATGTTTCTATGTTTTTTTTTTTTTGACATTTGCACAACTATTAAAGTATGACTAAAGGGTAAATGGTGATTACTTACCGCTTCGCTTATTTTAAAATTTGTGTAAGTTATATTAGGAGAGAAAATATAGAAGCACTGCTCTTTTTCTCGTCAGTTTTTCATTTTCCAGATTACTTCGTTTGGTCCTTAAAAACTTACAATTTTACTCTTCAAAAACAAGTTCACGATCTTGCATGTGTTGCACACCGATGAAGCCTAAGCTCGCCGGCCCAAACTTTCTGGGCTTTGTAGCAACAGGCTCAAAACCAGGTCCAACGGAAGCGTAAAGCTGAAAATTCGTAAACGACCTGGGGTGGTGTATGGCACTTATCCCAACGAAGGCGGAAGCCGTTCTTCGATACCTGCCTCGCCGCTCTACCGCCGGCACAGCCGACTCCCTCCCTCCAAGCTGGGTGGCGTTGCGATTTGCAAGCTTCCAATCCAACTCCCTTGCTGCCGTAGCCCCGGTGAACTCACCACCACGACGCTAGTTCCTCCTCTTGCTCCCATCAGGTGATTAACTGTTACCACCACCAACCTGATAAATCTACATTGGCATATATCATAGGCCCAGTCGAAGCCAGATCTCATGTTGTCTAGGCTATGGTCTGAGGTCTAGAATCGATGGTCCACAAAAAATTTCTTAAAAATCACTAAAATACAAATTCACTCCAAAAATAGCTGGTCCAACCTGAGACTTGAGTCATGACGAGCTCCGCCCTTGACCAGTGTTGGAATTAGTAGGTTTTTCCGGCATTTTTTAATCCATAAAGTTGTATAATAAACCATGACATATGTGATCAAGATGAACAATAATATAGTGTTAATTGTTTTGCTAGACATATCAAAGTTTGAACAGACTATCATGCCTAGCTCATGATTTGTAGAAAATAGAACATACAAAAGAAGAGTTTAAGAAAGTACCCGATGGCGGGACCATTACGGAGGCAATGGTGGCGCTTGTTCTGGACCGACGACATTCGATCGCAGCTAATCGATGTAGTCGATCTTAGTTGATCTGGCGTAGAGGTTCGCGAGCTGATCCCGAACGGACTTGGAAGTAGAAGATGTAGTCGATCGAATCGGAGCGATCGCGCGATCGCTCCCCAAAAACTGATTAAGGCTATTTCGGCGAAACTTCGCGGCGGGCAAGGTTTGGAGGCTCGCTCTCTCGCTTTCGCCTGTCGCTTGATGAACAGAGACGGAACACCTGAAGCAGCAGCAGATGAGAGCTAGGAGGAGATGAAATGTATCTGTGGTGATGTAATGACACAAGGTGGAGCGCCTCCTTATATAGGCGCCAGGGGAGGATGCACCTGGATGTTTCGGTGGTGTAATGGGTGCCATCAAGAGACCATTAACCAAGTCAGTTACTTGCCATCAAAAGGGCCATTAACCACATCAGTTACAAATGGCGGCGTCGATTCTGAGCGACCATCAACCACGTCCGTTACTAGTAGCGGTCGATGGTCTTGGTCATAAACGCCTGATTTAATTACTCTTTAACAAAAAAACTTGCCCAACACATCACGTCATACAGTCGCTTTCTGCTTTTGTCTTGCATCATGCAAGACCTGACTGCGCGGCTCGGCTGCAGCAAGCATGTGGCACATCAAACCCTTTTCCAACCTCACAACATATGGACACATGACTGTCTATTTAAGTTTGGTCAACCACCTCTCAATTACCCATGGGGATTAAAGTCCTCGTAACTCCTAGTATTGCACATGGGCCTTGGGATTTATTGATTTTAATTATAAATGGACCCTAGCCCAATTATTCTAACAATCCCCACCAAATTCCAAGGCATATGTGAAATATTCTTAGTTCCACTATTGTTTGATATACGGTGTTTGATGGAGACTGTTAAGTTGAACATCCACCTAGGACAAAGGCTACACTCATCCACAACCGAACAATGGACTATGCCTTGAATTGGCAGTTTTGTGCGAATAAGTTTCACCAAAGTCCTTTCTTGGTACTAGGTCGCCATAAGCATCCCTCGGTTTGGGCGTATAAGTCATACTCCTTGGCCTTTCATGAGCTTCTAGAGATCACCCAGTCTCATAGGCTGTGACTAGCGATCGGGCTCATATAGGTGTATTCCTCGTAAGATGTTCTCAGAGGACAACATCTACGCTTTGTAAGCCACTCGGAACACATTAAGGTATAACCAACACGCCATCTGAGAATAGGAGAGTAATGCATCTCCAGCGGAGTGGGATATGTACAAGAATACTCTCCTCGGCCACCAATAGCTTGTTTCATCACCCTACTTCACGGGATCTCCGATCACATAGGATGAGTTACTACTAAGGCGTGACTCATGTGGGTCTCAAGCCCATCTCCCTCGATGCTTCATCTATCACATTCCGTGATAGTCCCTTAGTAAAGGATCTCGCGGTGTTTTAGCCGTGCGGACATAGTCCAATGCTATCACTCCGGAGTTTTTCATTTTCCTGACAGACTTCAACCGCCTCTTGACGTGTCTTGATGACTTCATGTTATCCTTAGAACTGTTGACCTTGACAATCACAGTCTGATTGTCACAGTTCAAAAGAATAGCAGGTACCGATTTTTCAACCACCGGCAAGTCCATCACAAGCTCACACAGCCAGTCGGCTTCAACAGTGGCGGTGTCTAATGTTGTGAGTTACTGCTTCCATTGTTGACCTCGTTAAGATGGTGCCTTGCAAGACTTCCATGAAACAGCGCCACCTCCCAAAGTGAATACATATCCACTTGTGGCTTTTATCTCATCGACATCGGATATCCGGTTAGAATCATTTGTAACCCTCCAAAGACCTTGGATACCCTGTAGTGAATTCCATAGCTTCTTTGTCCCTTTTAGGTAGCGCAATACTCTTTCTAGAAACACGCCCGGTGATCACCTCCGGTTTGAAACAAACCCGGTGAGTTTGCTCACGACAAGCGAGATATCTCGCCTCGTAGCACTAGCTAGATACATCGGCGAGCCAATGATCAGAATATCTCAATTGATCCATTGCTATACTCGATTTTTCCGTAATAGCACACTAGGATCATACGGCGTTGGAGCGGGCTTGCGATTACTAAAACCAAAGCGACTCAAGACCTTTTCCACATAATGGGATTGCACAAGTGTGACCCCACCATCATCTTCTCTTAACAACTTAATGTTTAAGATGACGTCCGCTTCTCCCAAATCCTTCATTTCAAAGCTTTGGACAAAAGTCCTTGACCTCCTTAATTAAATTAAGGTTCGTCCCAAATATCGGTATGTCATCGACATACAAACACAAGATCACTCCTCTCCCCACCATAAGCGGTAATACACGCATCTGTCGACTTCATTCACAATAAAAGCGGCGAGATGTCAAAGTTCTGTCGAACTTCTCATGCCCTTTGTTTAGGTGCTGCTTAAGGTCAGATAAGGACTTCAACAATTTACACACCTTCCTTCATGACCCTTTACTACAAATCCATCTGGTACATTCCATGTAAATTTCCTCCTCCAACTCTCCATTAAGGAAAGCCGTCTTAACGTCCATTTGATGGACAATCAGACCCGTGAGAGGCACCCAGTGATAGTAGTACTCGAATAGTAGTCAGTCTGGCAACTGGTGAATAAGTATCGAAGAAGTCTTCGCCTTCTTTCTGGGTATAACCCTTTGCAACAAGCCTCGCTTTGTACTTATCAATCGTACCATCAGGCTTAAGCTTCTTTTTAAACACCCACTTACATCCTACAGGTATACACCCGTAAGGACGATCCACGATCTCCCAAGTTCCATTAGTCATGATAGAATCCATCTCACTCCGAACCGCTTCCTTCCAATAGTCAGCGTCCTGAGATGAATAAGCCTCAGCAATGGTTTTGGAGTGTCATCCACTAGATATACAATAAAGTCATCACCAAAAGACTTTGTAGTCCTTTGTCTCTTACTCTTGCGAGTTACTTCATTGCCTTCATCTATAGGATTTTCCACAAGTGAGGGTTCATTGTGCATTACAGGAATAGTAGGCTCAGGAGAAATGATAGGTTCTTCGCTTGAAATGCTAGGTGTTTCTTTCATTGGAAATACATTCTCAAAAAATGTGACGTCTCTGGATTCCATTATGGTGCCTTCATGCATATCATGAATACCAGATTTTACTATTAAAAATCTATACCCAACGCTGTGAAAAGCATAACCAAAAAACACAATCCACGGTTTGTGGTCCAAGCTTAGGCTTCTTTGAGATTAGCACCTCGACCTTAGCCGACAACCCCAAGTTCGTAAGTAGGAGAGATTCAATCTTTTCTTTTCCCATTCCTCAAACGGGGTTATCTCTTTATTCTTTGTAGGAACTCTGTTTAGGACATGACATGCCGTCAATATAGCCTCACCCTACCATTCCTTAGAAAGTCCCGATGTATCTAACATGGCGTTAACCATCTCAGTTAGAGTGCGGTTCTTCCTCTCCACAACCCCGTTTGATTGCGGTGAATAGGGAGGCGTCCTCTCATGGATTATGCCATGTTCCTCGCAGAATAAATTGAACTCATTTGAAAAATATTCTCCACCACGATCGAGACCTAACCCGCAATCTTTCTCTCAAGTTGATTTTACGCTTCGACTTTATAGATTTTAAAATAGTGAAACGCCTCATCTTTTGACTTCAATAAATACACGTAGCAAAATCTAGTAGAATCATCTATCAACGTCATGAAATATTTTTTTCCGCCTTTTGTCAACACACCATTCATCTCGCACAAATCCGAGTGAATTAGTTCTAACGGTGCCAAGCTTCTTGCCTCTGCTGCCTTGTGAGGCTTGCAAGTTTGCTTAGATTGCACACATGTTTGGCACTTAGAACTTTTGACAGACGTTAACTTTGGAATTAAACTCATATTGGCTAAGCGCTTCATGCAACCAGGATTAATATGACAAAGCCGGGAATGCCAAACATTGGCCTCATCATCACACACATGTTAACAACGTTATTACACAAATCCGACAAAGATAAGCGGAACAAGCCTCCGCTCTCATAGCCTTTACCAACAAATATTCCAAACTTAGAGACAACACATTTATTGGATTCAAACACCAGTTTATAGCCCTCTTTACACGGAGAGAGCCACGACCAAGTTCTTCTTGATAGATGGGACATCTTTGCATGTTCCTCGGTGCCGACGATCTTTCTGAAGTAAACTTCAGATCGACCATGCCAACACCACGAACATAAGCATGTGATCCGTTCCCCATCACGATGGAGGAAGTCCTTGCAACTCGATAAGAAGAAAACAAGGAAATATCAAGCACACATGAATATTTGCCCGGTGTCAATCCACCAATCGGTAAATGACATCTTGAAAAACTCGAGGGTAAATTACCATACGGACATTCCAACATCAGTATTGGCAACAACAACATTTGTGATTTTTTCTGCTTATCCTTGCGTTCTGGACAGTCCTTGGCCCAATGGTCAGAACTTCCGCACACAAAGCGACCTCCTTTCTTGTTGTTGTTCTTCTTCTTAAAATTGGTAGTCTGAATGGCATTGTTTTTGTTCTCGGGCTTGTTTTTGCCTTTCTTTTGGGATTGGAAATTCTTTCTCGCACCACATTGGCACTAGAATTTCCCTCATGTCCCTTCACAGCGTGTCTTTTGCTCTCGCCTTCTCCTCAACATCAAGAGAACCAATCGGATCGAACGCCAATTCTTGTCTCTTGTGCTTTAGAGAAGTAGCAAAATCCTTCAAGAATCGGCAACTTAGCAATTATGCAACTTGCCACAAACTTGTCGGGTAACACACATGGGAAGTTTTGAGTTCTTTTACAAGCGGCCAATCTCATGAGCTGTTCTACTACAATACGGTTATCAACCATTCGTAGTCATGAAACTAACTCCATGACGATAGTTCACTTGCTGCATCGAGACCCCAAACTTGGCCTCAAGCGCATCCCACATTTCCTTGCGGTAGATAAGTGCATATATGCATCCACAATATTCTCACCAAGAACGCTAATGATTGCACCACGAAACAAGTTATCCGACCTCAAACGCTTGCTCCTTTTAAAGAGTGAGTTGCGTTTCTCGAGCTTAGGCTTTCCGCTTGCAACATGATACACGTTCATGGTCACAACCACAGGATCATTTTGCACGCCATCTTTTATAATTTGCGCCTCAAACACATTGGGTTTTAGCGCAAAGACAAAGCCGATGGCAAAAAAAGACCTCGTTCGGGTTTTTGGATTGTTGGAATTAGTAGGTTTTTCCGGCATTTTTAATCCATAAAGTTGTATAATAAACCATGACATATGTGATCAAGATGAACAATAATATAGTGTTAATTGTTTTGCTAGACATATCAAAGTTTGAACAGTTATCATGCCTAGCTCATGATTTGTAGAAAATAGAACATACAAAAGAAGAGTTTAAGAAAGTACCCGATGGCGGGACCATTACAGGAGGCAATGGTGGCATTATTCATGGACGATCGACATTCGATCGCAGCTAATCGATGTAGTCGATCTTAGTTGATCTGGCGTAGAGGTTCTCGGTCAGATCCCGAGCGGACTTCGGAAGTAGAAGATGTAGTCGATCGAATCGGGCGGTCGCGTAGTCGCTCCCCAAAAACTGATTGCGGCTATTTCGGCGAGAACTTCGCGTGGGCAAGGTTTGGAGGCTGCTCTCTCGCTTTCTCAGCAGCGCCAGATGAAACGAGAGACGGAACACTGGAAGCGGCGACAGATGAGAGCTAGGAGGAGATGAAATGTATCGTGGTGGTGTAATGACACAAGGTGGAGCGCCTCCTATATAGGCGCCAGGAGGATGCACTGGATGTTTCGGTGGTGTAATGGGTGCTATCAAGAGACCATTAACCAAGTCGATTACTTGCCATCAAAGGGCCATTAACCACATCGATTACAAATGGCGGCGTCGATTCTGAGCCACCATCAACCACGTCCGTTACTAGTAACGGTCGATGGTCTTGGTCATAAAATGCCCGATTTAATTACTCTTTAACAAAAAAACTTGCCCAACACATCACGTCATACTGATGCGGCACTTTTGTCTTGCCTGCATCATGCATGACCTGTTCTGACTTGGCCTTGCTTCGGCTCGCAGCAAGCATGTGGCACATCAAACCCTTTTCCAACCTCACAACATATGGACACATGACCTGTCTATTTAAGTTTAGTCAACCACCTCTCAATTACCCATGTGGGATTAAAGTCCTCGAAACTCCTAGTATTGCACATGGGCCTCGGGATTTATTGATTTTAATTATAAATGGACCCTAGCCCAATTATTCTAACAACCAGAGGTACATATCTTTCCGTACGAGTAAACTGAAGTCGAAGCCATCACTTTTTCAACTTCTCGCAAACTTTTTTTTCTTTCAAATTTGACCTTTTTTGAATAAATTTATAAAAATGATCCTCTCTCTAACTACAAAAGATGCGACAGATGACATATCATTTACCACGTGGATGAGCTGCAACAATGTTCCTGCCCAGGTAGCATTCCAGGAATATGCTATTAACTATTCACTTTAATTAAAATATCCTAAGAAATATGCCATTAAGTATTCACTTTAATTACTGATTTTGCTTAATTAAATCATCTAAGAGCATATACAATAGTGTGATGTTAGCTATCTATATGCTTTACTATGTAAGATTTTTGTTGATATGGAAAAGAGAGAAGAAGCAAAGAGAGTATAGATGTCTCTTCGTGAAGAGATGATCATATAGACAACATAAAAACACCATTACATGAGTTACTGTCTATAATAAACTCATTTTCATGTCATAATTAAAAGATTATAGAATTTCATAGAGATAGTCTTAAGATGACACCTTTTGTAGAATCTGCTATTAATTTTTTCTTTAGATGATACGGAGTAGTATATAGACACCAGTCGTCTCTACTGTTGTATATGCTCTAATTAATACTACCAAGGTAGCACTGCTTGGCCTGAGGATTTCTCACTCTTTAGTTGCAAGTGTTGATATCAGACATTAATATTAGAGTAAATTTCACAAAACTATATATTTCTTGTATAAACTATAGAACTACATGTTTTAGCTTTTATTTTACAAAACTACGGATTTTAGAAGAACTTATATCACAAAACTACAGATTTTAAAATTAACAGTTTCTTATAACAAATCTAACGGTGTGAACCCACATGGCAGTCTCACGCGCCAGTGAAATTGGAAATGGGGCGTGTGAGGCTACTATATGAGCCTACACTATTATATCCATTGTAAGGAATGATCAATTTTAAAATCTGTAGTTTTGTGACATAAGTTCTCATAAAATCTGTAGTTTTATAAAATATGAGCTAAAAACTGTAGTTTTCTAATAATTTGTACAAAAAAATCTTGTAGTTTTGCGAAATTTGTTCTTAATATTATTGCTGACCATTCTCACAAAGGATGTTCGTACTTGTTCGACAACATATTCGTCTTCGTAAGCCTCTGGAATCATAACAAGGGAGTTTTGTGCTTTGTTCATGCTTCGTTAGGCACCTTAGCAAAGAAGTGGTAACTGTAAGCTTAGAAGCTGCAGAAATAAACACATATTTGATACATGTCCTGCTAAACCATGGCACGCGGAACTTTGCGCATTGTGAAACCTCATTGTGAATCTTTACAAGCCATGCAAGAAAGAACCTCATTGTGAATCTTTACTTTCCTTACATTTCTTGAAAAATCCACAACTCAGTCGAGATATAATGCTTTTGTTATTATGTCAATTCTACTACCCGTGATGCAGAGCTCATGGTGTTACTAATCTGTGTGGTCAATAAGACTAAGTATAACGGTTTCAAAAAAATAGGGCACAGAAGAATACAATGCAATACGGCCTAATATATAGCTTATCTCGATTTCTTGACCTTTGCAACTTTACAATATACGAGAGCATACCCCAATGGATCAGTAACCACGTCCGGCAATTCCGCCGAAATGAAACTGTCAATCAAAGAAGGTGAAGGATCTCGGTCGGATGTAGCTAACCATACAAGTATGTGAATATGAGGGAGCCCTCTCTTTTGGAACTCAACAGTGTACACAACTGCGTAGCAAAAAACGATGGGATCAGCATGGACATAACAATGTAGCAAATGGTAGATGTCTGTAACGTAAAATAGAATCGAGGGCTACTGCTTGAAAGTAGAGCGAACATTTGTGCCATCTCTAATATCGGAAATGAATTCCTGTAGCTTCATATGGTAGACACGTGTAACCATGTCAGCACGATCATGGGCTTTCTGTCCTGGCTCAAATTGAAGCGCGGCAGCTATTTCCGGCCATTTAGGATTACATGTGAATGTAGTGAATAGTTGTGGAGGGCCATAGGAGCGACAGATCGCAATGGAATCATGATAATTCTGTATCATATATCTCTTCCCACCAGTAAAACTGGCTGGCAATAGGGTTTTGATGCCAACATCCTTTCCTGTATTGTTTCCTCTGCCAACAGCATCCGATATGCCCTGGTAAGTTTCGGAGCGTAACTTATCTTGGTTATAGAAGTAGAAAGCAAGACGACTTGCTTCAATACATGAGTAGGCATTGACAGTGATTTGATCAGAAAGTCTCCCACAACAGGTGAAGGGGTTAGGCTCACCACTACGGTAATGGCATTCGTAGCAATAGAATTCCATCATAGACGCGTTCTGACGGTTACCCGGAGGCTGTCCATCTATGTCTCTCAGTTTGATGCCCAAATGAAACCCTTTGTCTCCATAGGGGAATAGAAGTGGGTACTGCAGGGCCATAAGAAGCGGATGGACCGGAGAAATGCGCTTCAAACCAGCAGATCGCGATTCCACCACAACATCGAACCTACACGCCTCAATAGATAAATCGCCAACCACCAAAGCGGCTAACTCAGAAGTAGCCGGTAGACAGTACCGGTGCCCATCCAGCTTACGCGGAGCAATCAACCTGATGGCAACCTCAGGACTCTCAGGTGATAGCAATCTGTCACGAGCAAGCCTAAATTGCTGCACAATAGGGTTGTACATGTCTAACACAGAGATAAGCGACTGGATAATAGCCGGATCAGGCTGACCAACGGAAGAGGAATCAGATTGAAACACACGCAAGCGGTTCTGCAGTTCGTTCGGTGTATCATAAATATACAGTTGCGCAAACTCTGGGTGGGATCCGGGACTTGGAAGCAAAGATCCAATGCGGTGATGAACAACCCCGTTGATACGGAACACATAAGGGCCTGCACCGGTATTGATAGTTCTGTCCACATCAACGCCAAGGGAAGCAAAGGCGAAAAGCGAGTTGTAATGACGGATGAGTCGCATAAAAGCGGTAGACCGTGCATCGCCGTCAAACCGTATAAGATCCTTCAGAAGAGGCGGGAACGGCCTGTGGGGAGGCAAACAGACCTTTCCTTCCCGACAACATAGCCTGTAGATAATCCGGGATCGGGTATACGAACTCCGGTAGGCAAGACGCTCTTGGTACCAGAATAACGCACCGCATTTACCACACGTATAATCAGGTCCACCATAAAACGAGCGCTGGGGGTAGGATGCTACAGAAGGGTAGGGAAAAGGACAGTGAGCACAAAAGCGATAGGTATGTACACAACGAAGAAAGAGAGTAATTACCTTTCAACAGCTCAACGTAGTCGACTGGCAAAGAATAGCCAGGAGATATAATAGGCGCATGCTGGACGGAAACTACGGGAAGCGGCAACACAGAAACCCAACATGAGGGCAAGATACGCAAGAGCACGTAGGTAAGGTAAACAGGCAAGGGGCAAGGAAGAAAAAGTATAGAGAACCAAGGGATAGGAACCTGTCCTCGCACGTGCTCTACGGGCGTTAGCAATACGTCTCCTCACTCTGTTCGCACGAGCAACAGCAGGTGAAACAGACGAAGATGACTGCCTCCCTAAACACATGGACGGCAAACATCATACACGCAAAGCAACACACAGAGAGCAAAAAAGAACAAGCCGATAGTACTGGACAAGGATCGGAGCACACGACCAAAGGGTAGGGTAGGCAGGAACGGAAAGAGGACGAAGCAGCACACAACAGCGGACACCATGAGCAATACGCCTGGCACGTTAGGATAACGCAGATGAACAAGCACGTTTGTACCAATCGGGTAACCGTCTGGAAGAACAAAACAGCGAACATCAAAGACGAAGCGTGCGCACCTACAGAGGGAGCCGGAGCGCCTAAGGGCTGCACCGCAGCGTGGGTAAGCTGAATCGACGGCGGAGCAAGCGCATCCATAGGCAGCGAGGTGAGGTACTCCCCTTGAAGCAATGACAGAACACATTCCAAGAGCAGTAACAAGTAGGAGAAGCCAGGCACACCGGTGGAGCCGCCGCCAGCACCGCGACACGAACCAAGAAAGACAAATCGCTCTCCCTGTGGACAGGAAAAGAGCCATGGGAAGCAAAGCGAAACTACCTCAGCATATATATATATATACACGTATGGGCACGTATGGCGAGACAGGCGGCGCGGAGCATCCAAAAACAACACACGTGGAAGACGGTTTCTGCAATCAACGGAGGCATAGATGATGGCCAAGACCCAAACACAGCACAAGTACCACACAAACCATATTTATGTATACAATCAAGACGCCAAGCCGGCAACCTAGAATCTGGCATCGAACAGGCGGAACAAGGAAACAACCACACATGGGCTAAACGGAAAACATGGGCTCAATCGTACACGTAAAGCGAAGGAACGAACTCACCTGCGATCTCACAAGGCGGAGAGCAAAACCGGGGCAGAGCCGAAGAACGGCGATTCACAAATGACCCGAACTCGCAACCGCATTAACCGTCGAATTAGAAAAAGCATCGAACAGGCGGAACAAGGAAACAAGCACACGTAGGCTAAACAGAAAACATGGACTCAATCGTACACGTAAACCGAAGGAACGAACTCACCTGCGATCTCACAAGGCGGAGAGCAAAATCGGGGCAGAGCCGAAGAACGGCGATTCACAGCGAAGCCGAAGCTGCAACCGCATTAGCAAATCGTATTAGAAAAAGCACCTGAAGTACAAAAGGAACCAAGAAGACAAGAGGAGCACCAGGGGGGGAGCGAGCCAGCGGGAAAGGACTAAGCAGGTGCAGCGGCGGCCGGTACTTCCCTGCGGAGTGGTGGGAGGGGCCGAAGAAACCGCCAATCGCCTGACGAGCCGAAGCCGCCATGGCCGCTTCGCCCATAGGCGCATAAGCGGAGAACAACAGCCAGCCGCCCTCTGAAGGAAATGCAACGAGAAGGCAAACGATGAAATCGCGGCTAGCTAACCGAACCGGCGCGAGCAAACGGCAAGGTAGACGAACCGAGCGACCTCGGGCGAGGCGGACGGCTCCCGAAGCCGGACGAACCGAAGAAGGCGACGGCTGGGTGCACCGACGCAGAATCGGACGGGAAGAATCGGCGGAGCAGGCGGAGCAAGCGCAACGCGATGCGATACGAAGCGTGACGATGAAACCGAAGAGGCGCAATTCCAGGGACAGCTACCAGGTATCGCAGCGAGGGGGGGTTCGAGAAACACCGAACGGATGGAACGGAGGACACGTCGGCAGCAACGGAACGGGGACGCGCCAACAGGACGAAGACGTGGCGCACCTGAGCGATCGGCATTCTCAGCCTCTATTATATAGAGAGTATATCCCGCAGCTATATCAAGAAACTACAAGCTTGATACATTTTGATACTCTGATACAGCAATGGGAGGAAAATAGCCCATTGTTACAGAGAGTTTAAATCATTTGGTGAGCATCCTTGCTTTCAGTTCTAACCCAAATTTGGACATGAGTTCTGTATCACCATGCAAAATCTCAGTGCTGTTTGTTGCAAACTAACGAATCTAAAATATGTTCCAGAGGCACCCTTGGCCATGAAGGACGTGTGTGTGCCGTCACAACAATTCCTTGTAATTCTCACAGCTGAACGCCTCTCGCACCACACCATGTATCATATCCATCCTTGAGGTTGCTGATGAAATCGTGCTCATTAGCGGACCTTGCTGCAAACATCGTAGAAAATGACTTCCAAAGGAGCTGAAGAAGAACTGTTTGAAACGGGAAAAGGAAGTTGCCTGCTTTTAGCTTGCTGACAAGCAATACAAGCGAATTATTTCCATGATGAGAAGAAAAAGGAAGATTATTTCTCTGCAAAAAATACATTGAACGACTGCTGGAGATGGATGGCCAAGTCTGCAGTGCCAGTCTTCCTTGGAAATCTTGGTGCTGGACAGAGTCTCGTTGGATGAACGAGGCAAACAGTAGATCGGTGTTGTTGGATAGCGTCCTCTGCATTTACCGTGAAGAAGAGGATGCGGATGGAATTTAACAAAAAACATCAGTCGGTTGTTTGTAAACAGATAATAAGATTTTTGTTGCTCCGGGAACATGAAGGACATTGTGTAGCTGTAAAGAACGCGAAGGACTGTGAATTTCAGAGCGACCACGTTGTAAAATAGACAAACCTGAGCCTCCTGCAGTCTGAACTTGGTCCTTGCCGTAGTATTTCTCCTCGATGGCTAGCTTGTCGAGGTCGGCAGTAATGTGGTCAGCACTCAGCAGCACCACTGTCTGTGTATCGGTTGATGTCAATCTTTGTATGATGGTTACATCGTTCTTTGTCATATGGTGATGCATCCCATCTTGACTGGTACGAATGATCAAAACCTATGATATAATTTGAATGCTACATGGCCAACCTTTCTGCACACTTGGCACGCTGGTCTGTTGTCGTTGCCGCGTGATTTCCATACGAGGAGTTGCTCCTTTGTGGCACACTTCGCTGCTAATTGAGATCGAGTGTCGGTTTTTTGAGACCGTAATTTAAGCAGTTATTAGTTATATGTCGTGCGTTGCAATAGTAACTCAATTTATGATAAAAAATTTATTTACAAAGAGCATTAACCCTGTCTGAATTGTACTGTTTACTCTGAATGTGAAATAGTTGAATAATTGAATTAATTCATCAAAGCATACAAATTTCAAACTCCTGTTTACGAACTCGTGCTTAAAATTATCTTTAATCTCGCAATCTGAAGGCCCTCGCGTTATAAAATACTTTGTAAATTTTAGATACACATAAGTATTGCTTATGTACAAGCACAATGAATAGTAAATAAGATTATATAAAAATCCCATTTAAAATGTATGATTTTTTCATATGAAACAATGTAGTTCCCAAACCGTACAATGAACATATCATCAAACATGACCTAAAACCGTACTATGAACATCAAATTTTTTGAGCACATTTAGTAATATGTCGTCCTGTATGGATAGCTCAACTACTGGTTCGCAACATTAATGTTGTTCTCTACAATATTGGCCCCTTTCGGGACAGCTTCTGATTATGCAGATTCTGGATTTTAGTCAGCTGTCTGGAGAAGCGGTTGTCTGAAGAATCTGCTGACTGGAGAATCTGGTTGTTCAGCAATCCTGATTGTCTGTGTTGATTGTTGATCGGCGTCGGTGACGGATACGCGAATGATGGTGGTGGAGGGGCCTAAGGACGATGGCAGAAGCTCTTGTGCCTACGATGACTCGTGGGAGGCAGAACTCATAGAATCTGAGTCAGAATCCACAGAATCAGGTGGATGACAGCTTCTGATTTTGTGTACAAATCAGATTCTAATTCTTAGAGAAACTGTCTATAGTCCTATTGTTCGGCGCACAATCTGCTTTTATTTTAAGCAGAAGCTGTATTTAAGCTGAAACGAAGGGGGCCATTACCCTATGTAACCTTGACATGAAGAATCAACTCGCCATTCTCCATGAATATAGCACCTAGATATATATGTGTTCACAAGCACACTAACAAACAATGTAACTAATGGGCTATCTAGAGGCAACCTCAAAATGTGCAGCCTATGCAAAAAAGCATAATGAATAAAGCCATGGCAATGAGCTCTTCAAGATATAAGTCAGTTGCATGACGTACTGAAAGTGCATCTAAGCACTTATGTTATTTTGGTGATTAATGACAAACACATATAATGACAATCTATGTAATTGTGTAAATGCTTAACTTAGTGCTTAACAAATGACAAACCTCTAATATGATTATATTGCTATGAGACTAACATGTTCATTGCCAAGTTGAGTATTAGTCTCATCTATTTAGAGGAAAATCAAGTGGATGGTTAAGCAAAGATAAGGTATGCAATCTCGGTATCCCTTCCATATTTGTTATTGCATTCCTTTTGTGCAAATGCATAGTAAACTCCTAGTAGTATGTTGATTGTATATATGCACATTGGTTCATGTCATATTTATTTGTGCATATATGTTCATTTGAGTTCATTATGTGCTTTGCTTTTAGTATGCATGTAATAACTAGAGTTAAACTTCACATTGCTATAAATTGACTTGATGCATGCATGTCTTGGTTGTGTATCTTTTCATGCACCTCTCCTAGTGGAGTTTAATCTAGAGTTGGATCACATATTTACTCTTGTTCCAAGTATTATTTGCATATGTACAATTCATGTATATTCTATCATGTGCTTTATTTAAATAAAGACTGTGATCCTTGCCATGATTTAATTGACTCATCATATTGGCAATTATCTCTCTAGTGCATATAGATCAATTACATATTCATCATGATGCACTTAGTAGAGAGTATTTCTTATGTCAAGTGTTTCCTTTTATGTTATGCTTCTTTATATGAAACACTTGTGGTACTTAATTGCTCACAAATATCAATTTATTCACATCTACTGAGCTTTTGGGACTAATGTCTTTCATGAGTGGTTTGGAAAGAATTAGATCCCGTATGTGTATGATGACCAAGGTATCCGGGAGGATGATCATTAAGCCGAGGTCAACAAGACGGCGGTGTCACCAAGAGTTGAGGACTAAGTCAAGATCGACTTGGCGTGGAGATCGTCGGAGAGGATGATCAAGTCAAGGTCGATAGGACGAGAGTCTCATGAGGTGAATCGAGTCAAGTTGGACAAGACGAAGATGTCATCAATTATATGGTGAAGGTCTTCATGCACCGGCATTAAGAAAGAAGACGACAAGTGATTATTTCTAGATTTGTATTATCTTTGATTTAATTTGAGTCTAAGGATTGCCGTACTATTAAGAGGGATGCTCCATTGAATGACTTTTAGATGTGTCAAGTGCTCAAATGATTCATCCTTGTGAAATTTAGAGAGAGAGTGGTGTTGGTGGTGCCGAATAGTGAAAATTGTAGGTCTCTCTTGGATTCTTGGTGAAATCTGGATTTATCCTTTGAGATTTGGGTAGTGAGACCTTTTTGGTTGTGTAGCCCTTGTTCTTAGCTTTCAATAGAGTCTAAAATCACTTAAATCGGAGTCCGGAATCAAAAGTTATGCTCGTTTTCGTCGGACTGCTGAGTCCAGTCCGGAGTATCCGGGTTGGGTCTCTCGGTTAGGTCAGTCCGGAGTATCCGGGTGATTCCGGAGTATCCGGATATTTAGTCCGGACATTCCGGGGTAAAAATTGTCCGGAGTATCCGGACTTTGCGCAGTTCAAACGGCTAGTTTTTTGGGGTGGTTCCTTGGTCCTTTGGGGTGTATTCTTGGTGATCTTAAGCTCCCAAAAGCCCCTCTAACCCTAGATCTTAGTGATCCCCTTTTGAGTGAAGGGTTGGGTGTGAGAGAGGGTAGTGCTCGGGTTGAGTGTGATTTGAGTTGTTTGAGCACTTGATTTTCATCTTCAAGCTTGTTCTTCGTGAGCATTTGTTACTCTTGGAGGTTGAGGACTCCTAGGCGGCTAGGAGGTCACCTCACGAGCCACCGGTTCTTCGTGTGGTTGGTAGTAGGAAGTTTGTGAAGGCCGTTCCGCCTCCGCAAGGGAAGGAATCAAAGAAGTGAAGACCGGCGAGTGCATTTGTGCAACACCGGAGGAAGAGGGTTGAAAGAGACCCGGCTCAAGCGTCAAAGGAGTTGAAACCGTGAGTGCATTTGTGCAACAAGGGAGTAAGAGGGTTGAAAGAGACCCGACTCAAGTGTGACGGAGCTGCCTCAATCGGAGACGAGGATCCCCTCAAGGATCTGAACTTGGTGAAAAATCGTTGTCTCCAAGTTTGCCTCTTGCCCTTACTTTATTACTTGATTTTGAATCTTGAAATTGCGATCTATTTGATTATTGAGTTTCTCGCTAGGCATCTACTTGATCTAGGTTCCTGCTAGTGTTTATCATCTTTGTGTTCAAGTAGATTGTTTAAAAGTTGAAGAAATTTCAAATTTCATCCCGAGGCCCCCAACCCGGAGCATCCGCACAATTACCAAGGATAGTCCGGACATACCGGAGTATCCGGAGTAAAAGTCCGGAGAGTCCGGGCTAAACCCCTCGGCCATTCAAAGTCTCCAATCCGGAGTGTCCGAACGTAAAACCCGGATAGTCCGGACATTTATACCGAGTATCCTGGATAAAATCCTCGACACTCGGATGAAAACTTTGGGTGTTTTATTTCCGCTGCATGTTAAATTGTAAAATTGTAATTCGCCTATTCACCCCCCCCTCTAGGCGACATCACCTGCCCTTTCACGTACACATGATCTCCATCTGGCCTAGGAGCTGCATCCTTGGAAGACACATTGCGCTTTATATATTTTGACATGAAAAGGAGAAGAGTTCTACGAACAAAAGAATATAAATTGGTCTTAGCTATGACCATATCTTGATCAAGATCATAATTTGATATTCGAATGCAAAAAACAAAGAGTATTCAATTAAAAATCAATATCATTAAGAGCTAATTTAAATGAGAAAAATAGAGAATGTGTTTCAGTCTTATTGAACTGTACTTTTTTTCAACAAAGCACAATAGCCTGCCTATGCAAAAGACAATGAAAACTATAACACATATTATATTGGTAACATAACCGACTGAAGCTAGAAAACGCACCTCTAGAGCACTTGTTATCAAATCATTCACACAATAGGATGTCATGGCAAATGTGACAGGGTGTCATAGCAAATGGCAGGACAAAGCAACAAGATGAAGTGATTAGCTTGATTAGCACGATTAACAAAAGGTAGAACAAAGCAACAAGATGAAGTGTTTACTCAACATAACCTTTTTTTCTCCTATTCCTATTGATCAAAAGTATCCAGCAGCACCGCGCCAGAGTGGCTTCCAAAGCGCTATAGACGGAAGAAAATCTGACAGCCAATTGTTAGCTCTGAATAGCTACTCTCCACTACCATACCAGCATCCTAAGTAACCAAATTAAAGAATAATTAATTCCAAGAAACTATTAAATAGAGATATAGTACAAGTGTGCGGCAGTAAGCACCAAGGTGGAGCAAATGCCCGCATTTCTTCTCAGCAAACAAGTGTTTAGCAGTAAGTCCATGATTTTGAATGTTAGAATATATTTCATGTATGACTCTTTGATCCAGAATTTTTCTTTTGGTTTTTGGCCCTATGAATTAGTACTTGACATTATGATCTTATTCAAAATTCATCTCAATCACAATGAGGATTTATCATTTGGAGCACAATCACCTATCATATAAAATAAGTAAGTTGAGATGATGGTAGCTCATAATTGATATCTTTGATTTCTAGGATTTAGAGCATCCTATTTTACCAAAGCTAAAGTTTGAATTTTTTATGGGATGTTTGCGCTCATGGCTGTGCTTTGTTTAGTCTGAACTGTAGATCGATACAAATCCAACCCTCTCTTATTTACCATTAGTGTCGAAGCCATCTAGCTAACTTTTAGCCCCCTTTACGAAAGTCTAACAAAGCTCTAGCATCCTCAAGCTCAAACTATACAAGAACAACTACAATTCAAAAGAATCTATGAGCTAGAAGTAATGGTATAGAGATTTTAGGAAATCACACCTACATCGGCCATGGCCCTCCTCCTGGAAGCGGTTGTCGTGCATGTAGAAGGCGCCGGACGTGGGAACCATGAATGGCTCGTGCTCCTTCTCCTTCTCCTTCCCCTCCCCCTTGACCTCCGGCGCCGCTCCCTTCTTCCCAACCTTCTCGCCCTTGTCCCCCTGGCTGCTGGTGGTTTCCTTGGGTGGCACCGCCTAGCCATCGTACTCCTCGAAATCCTCACCCACCACCACCACCTCCTCCTCTAAATCATCATAGTACTCCTCGTTGTCCTCCTCATCATCCACCTTGTCCTCATACACCTTCGGGGCGCCCTGGCCGTCGTCATTGTGGTCGGACCCGATTCACGCCCTGGACGGGCGCCTCCCCTTCTCAGACCCCTCGTCGTCGCTGGCCTCCTGGTGCCACATTGCTGGGAGCGGTATGTCGTCGGGGTCGCTCACGTACTCCTCCTCCTCCATCCCCTCCCCCATCTCCATGCCTCCTTGTGCTCTGCCATCAGTGGTGTAGCAGGGGGCTTGTCGGCGGCGATAGCAGGCTGCTCCGATTGTGCATCTGGGAGGGGCATGTCATCCATGGGTGAGAGAAGCAATCTAGATTTGGCCACGGTGTGGTGAGATTTTCCCCCCTTGTGTGGGTTTGGTTTTGTGTGGGAGAGACGAGAGAGCTCAAATCGAAGGAGGAAACAATGAGCAAGTAGGGGACAGCGGGGCGAGTCGTGGAACACTGGAATGAAACAAAAATCCCCTTCCATCTTAGCCATTCGTGCTAGATCTAACGGATCAGGTACTCTGGAGAGAACAGATGACCGCCACCAACTCCTAATTAGAAGTAGTAGAGATACGTGGTGTCGGGACCCGGATATGCAAATCTGAAACCCTCTGTGTATACCGCACTAGTCCAGGATCACGCTAGTGCACACAGTGGAAACATAGATGACATATCATTCCATACATCGAAATAACTAAGAAGAAACAAATTATTATTGAATAAAGCAAACGACCTTATGGTCAAGGTTCATACACCAATGCCTCTTGGCTTAAGAAACAAATAAATTGTTGAAGCGGAAATAAAATAACTTGGGCCATTCGACATGCCACGAGGCAATAAATGCAGGGAAACGCCTTCCTAGTCGGCGTAGTTTTCATAGTACTCCTCCTCTTGATACTCATTACGGTCCTTCCTCAAAGAATCGAACAACGAGGGGCATAAAGCCGTGAGTACAAAACGTACTCAACAAACCGTAGGAAATGATGCAATATATTCATGCACGGCTTGACAAAGGATAGTTATATGGTTCATTTGCAGAAAGCAACAACTTGAATTTAAATACACTAAATAGATTGAAGGCGTTTGAATAAAACAATAATAGATAATCGATAAATCAATGGTAGACAACATGAGCGTAATGACGAGGCATCACCCTACATCATTGAAACAAGTATCAACCACACAATTCAACGGTATAGCTTGAGACAACAAAACAACGATGAACTCCCGTTCACATCCCAACCATTCCACATTTCAAGAAAATACTCTATACCCGTGTGAAATCCGGGCTTGTCCATGACCGCGGACACGGCTATTCGAATAGTTTACACTCTGCAGAGGTTATGCGACTTTACCCACAAGACATGATCATCCCTTAATGCCAAGCGCTAAGAACACACTTCCTTTAATGTGTGGTAGAGAGATCACTACAAAGCCTTTACAATGCATGTCTAAACCCATCTTGCCCTCTAAGGTTTAGCCCCTCGGGGCCCTCTTGAGCCATGTGAGTCTACCCGTCCATCTCGAACCCCACACCAACAACTAGCAATACTCAAGTCTGGACATTGCAAATTAATCACTAGGTCCGTCCCATAACGGACTTGTGGTTGCCGGTTAGGCCCAGTTCAATGGCGCACAAGATTAAGTCCTTAAATTGTCTCGAACCACAAACCACATCCCAATGTGCTAAACAAAGACCCCTTCTTTGCCACGATCAATTGCGAGGAAACATTTTGTTCAACCCAAAACCAATGGCATCCCGCCATGGTACAACAAGTTTTACAACAACGTGGTCAATGACCACAATTCAATATCTCATTAAGTCAAGATTAACATTAGTTCACAGATGATATGAATCCCATCGGACAACTAAGCATGGCTAAGCATAGCTACGATAACCCAATGCTGGTACTATGATTATGTCCAACTAATAATGTTCCAACCTATGGTTAACAATGGATACATGGCATACCAATATTCAAAGGGGCATACTCAAACAGGTAAATAGCTACTCCCATAAACTAGCATTGTTACACAAATAGCATGCAATTGTATAAAACAAAATACTTTTGCAAACATAGGTTCAATATGATCAAAGGTCTACGACTTGCCTTGTTGTTCAAGTGCTGATTCTTGGTCTTTGAAGTCTCCGTTCGCTCCTTCAGAGTTTGCGTCTACCGGAAAATAAAGCAACAAAGCCAAATAAATACAAAATAGAGAAGCAAACCAGCTCAAAATTGAAAATAAATGGCTCTGGAATGTAGAGCTCAATTTTACAAAAATTCAGAAATTTGAATCACTCCAATCGGAGTTCGGACGAAGGAGAACGGGTTCTCGGAAGATTTAATTCAAGGAAAATCCAAGAAATTCATCGAGGGTGACACGTGGCAACATGCTGTGGCTGGGATTTTCGGATTTTTCAGAAAATCAGAAAAAGAAAATAAATGCCGGCCCGACATGCGGGGCCCACATGTCGATGGCTCGATCCTGATGGACCGGATCTGCCGAGAGATGAGAAGATGACACGGCGAACAGTGTACGCTTGTCGTGGCGAAGGCGACAATGGCGACTTCGGCGGCTTCAGCGTGGTGGCATGGCTAGAACGCGCGTCACTCATCCGTCGGCGGAATCGGATCGGAACATTGAGAAGCGAAGCGCGGGTGAGTAAATGCTACGATCTGGATCGTCGGCAGACGTCGGATGGCGGAAGCTTCGTGAAGGAACTTCGGCGAGGCCGGCGCTAGCCGGAGCCGAGGAAGGCTGACACCAAGCGGCGGAGGGCGGCGGATCGGGCGGAAGAATCTGCGGATCGGGGAGAGAGGCGGCGCAGCGAGTTCGGCCGTCTGATCGGCTTAGCGACGAAAAGTGCACCATGGCCGAGAGCAAGCGGAGAAAGTGCTCGGGACGGCGGCGCGCTTGGCGAAGTTCGTCTCGCGGCGCAACCGAGAACTCTCGGTGGTGAGAATAAGGCGGCAGGTGCGGCGGAGAAGCGAACCTCGGGCGTGTGTGTGGCGGCTTAAATAGCCTAGGAGGCGTGAAAGAACACGGAGACCAAGCGTGGCGCTAGGGTTAGGGTTCTGGCGTGACGACAAAATTTGGTAGGCGGTTGAAACGATGATGGTAGGGAGGATTACGACGAGGAGAGTTTTGAAAAATTAAAACATTTTACGAATTAGAAAAATCGAGAAATTCAAATAAAGGCAAATAAATTCAAATAAATAGCAAATAAATTAGAAAAAATCTCCAAAAATACAGAAAAATTCCTTGAAGCACAAATTAAGCTTCAAATTAATTTGATACTTAGATTAATCTAATTAAATCTTTTAATTATTAGAAAATTCAAATTAAGCTTCGGTTAATTAGAAAAAATCTGAATGTGGACGAGGCGTTGGCGTCCTTGGCCGGTCCCAATGATACAGTCAGCGGACCCCTCTCTGAGCTCGGGCGGCCTTGGCCCGCGACACAGGTCTTGGAGCGCCGACCTGACCTTAATGCGTTGGCCCAGACCACGCCCGCTCGACCTCCTCGAGCTCAGGCGGGCTCTGCCAGTCCGCCGTCGCCCTTAGTTCGGATCAAGCGTTTGGCCGTGATTGCTCAAGGAGCGAGTCGTGAAAGCGGCGCGAGTTACGTCTTCAAGTCCGGAGCGATTCTGCCTACCCTCAGCGTGCATGAAGCCACTTCAGGGAGTTCCTCCGTCCGATTCTGTGCAGGGGAGGCCGAAGTCCTTGAGGCCACGATCTTTAAAAAGCGAGAGTCCTGGCAGGAAAAACACAAACTTGAGCACCACCATAGCCATTGTAAGAGCTTAACAGTATAACACCCCACTGCATAATCAATAAAAGCAGAACCATGCATGAGGCGGCTAGATGAAACTATTACCCTCGGGGAGCTCGAACGATATAAATTCTATCCGTGCTCGTTATCGCTTAAGCGACCTTCGCGATTCGACTTGTCTCCCTCGTCCGGGCAAGCCGGTTAAGATCCTGAACATTTAAACCCTGTTTTCATTTCATGCGGTGGCGATCGATCGTCGGCGGTGGCGTCACCGTGGGGCCGATTAAGCCGCTCTTTTCGCGAAATCGGCTGGGTCTCGGGAGCATGGCGCGCTTCGCCGACCGCGCGTTCAGCGAGCGCGGACCGGGCGCGGATTACGACTCCGTCCTTGTTCTCACCCTCGCCGCCGCCTCTCGAACACGCCGTCTGGCGGCGGCGCGATCGAAGCGGCGCCGCTACGCGATAGCCGTGACCCACAGACCCGAGAAGGCGCTTCGCCGAATGGTGGAGTTGCCGTCAACTAAGCAATAAGCGCTCTCCGGCGAGACACGAAGCGGCCGGCGCGTCGTCCAAAACCGACTCCCTCCTCGGGGAGGCGCCTTAGCTATGCCGAGTCATGGCCCGACCCGATAGGGCAAAATCGGCACTCTTTGGCAGGCGTTGGCGAAAAAGCTCGTCGGTAGCATCATCGGCAGTGCCCTCCGCGCACGAGTCGGCCAGCTCGGAAAGCCACACCTCGAAGCAATGGCAGCTCATCCCACTGAAATCCAAGCAGCGCTCGTGAAACGTCACCCCTGCGGTGCGCCCTCACCCATCGGCAATCGGCGCCAGGCCTTGACCTGTCTCGCCGCCATCCGAGGAGCTCCGGCCGGAGCAAGAGGCAGCCGCTGGTCGAGCTCCATGAGTTCCGCCTCGGCCCGATGATGGGTCGCGAGGTCCCTCCGGATGTGCGCCAGAGCGCGGTCGAGATCGTCTGCGTTACTGCCAGGCGACTCTCGAACCTGCAGCGCTCGGGTCGTGGCGGGGCGGGTCGTCGAGGCCGAATCCAGTCTGGCAAGGGCGAGGACTTGGTCGTGGCGACCACGACGGCAAATAGCGCGAATCGGCCTTTCTCGGTACATGACCTATTCAGACGACCGTCGTCAAGCGTCTGTTGGCCGGCGGTTCAAACCGTCGTTGATAGAGCAGCCTAGGCCAGGACCAAGAACCGGAAGAGTTCTGTCCATTTACTCGAGCCATCTTGGCGGCGAAGACGAGCTCGTCATGGCCAACTATCTCCAGCCCGTCTTTGGGCCAGGGGCCTTGTGACAGGCTTTTTAATCAAAGCTGGTTCCTTCGAATAAATGGCGCCCGGTCAGAGCGCCTCGCTCCAACTTTCGAGTTACTCTGGCGGCGGAAGGAAAGACTGGATCGCGTCATCGAGGCGAGAACGAGCCGCTCCGCGACCGTGCGGCGATTTATTATACGAGGAATCTGATCGAGCATCTCAGCCAGAGGCCGTCATAAAAGGCCTTCAAATTCGGCGTCCGCGATCGGCGTGATCCGCAGGACACAGAGATGCGTCTCGTGGCTCTCCGTCAACAAACTTTTGTATGGCGGAGCGATATCTGCGGACGAGCAGACGCCCGTCCATTGGAAGCATGATTCTGACCAAGGTAAGCTTGGTCCTAACCCTCGAAGCCCATCCCGCTCGAAGAGCGCCAAACGTGGGCGCCCGCTCCCAAAGCGGAGCGTGGCCGGAGCGGCGAACTACCTGAGTGATCAGTGATGGCCAGACGGAGAGAGTCAGTCAGGTCGAGGTCAAGCTCAGAAGAACCCCGATCGCGCCAAGGGCAACCCCGATCACGTCAGCGCAGGGCCAACCTCGGCAGCGGATCAACGACACGGCATGGCGTGCGGCGCCGCCGCAGAGGCGGGCGCCGAACTCGGCAGTCGAAATTTTGCTGTTTCCGCAGGCGGCGAACCCGCGACTGCTGCGGGCTTGCGAGGCTTGGCAAAGCAATGAGGCCTTCTCGATGGCGGGAGGAGATGCCGTGCTACCAAGGGCGATGCCTGGCGGACGGGGGTGAGCAGGGGAGGGGCTGCGACGACCTCGACACAGGTTTCGGCGAAGCGGCCCGCCAGATCGGCGTCATCTTGGCGGACTCGTCGGCTTATCGATGCGGCGTGAGCTCGAGGCAGCGTCACGGACCATCTATCGAGTCGCGCCCGGAAGGCGGTCGTCGAGCGGTGCAAGTGAAATGGAGCCACCATTACCTTCTCACCGGAGCGCACTCCAGGTATGGCGAGATCTGAAAACCGCCCTAGTTGTGACCCGACCATCGGCAACACCGCGGTCGGACGTGTCATGGTCGGCGGTGGCGGCTCCTCAACTTGCTGCGGTGGGCGCTCGGCCGGATCACGATTCCCGGTCGAAGGTGAAGAGCGTGGCCGTTCCTTCGCCGGGATCGTGCACAGGGCTCGACCACGCCTCTGGGGCAAGTGGTCTTGCCGTCACTTTGGCGACTCGGCCAATTTCCGTCTGGAGCTAATCACCTTGAGGTGGTGAAGGGACCTTCCGTCCTAGCGCCATCCTCGGGAGGCCAGCCAGATCAAGTTCATGGCGGCCAATCACTACTGACCACAGTGCATGAAGTTACTGGACAGTGGTGTCATAGCGTCTTGAGGCGACACTGACGGCCACGGCTTGAGACCAAGGCCACAGCCCTTCTGGCGATGCTACCCCACGAGGCCAGGAGGCGGAGGAAAGAGCGCCCGCCCAGGCGGCAATCCAGCCGGGGACCAGCAGCGGTCGTGCCCGCTCGAAGAGATGACCCGACCAGTCGTCCACATCTCGGTGGTATTTGAATCCCAAATAGGAACTCGAGCTCATCACCTTCCTCCGCGCCAACAAAGCGCCTTTGCACTGGAACCCGCGGACATGCAAGGGGTCAGAGGAGGTGATCGAGCACAAAGCTAAGTCGGGCGATTGCCGCCCGTCTTGCGAGAGATTCTGTAGCTTCTCTCAGGAGAAGGTGGCGATCATCAAGAGAACCTCGACAAACTCTTGAAGGTTGGATTCATTAAGTGAGGTCGACTACTCAGAATGGTTGGCGAATCGGTCATCGTCCCGAAGAAGAAGCGGTAAGTGGAGGATGTGCGTGACCACACGGGCTGAACTTCGGCTTTGCCAAAGGACAACTTCCGCTCCAGCGCATACGACGGATCGTCGACTCCACTGCGATGACGCCAAGATGCTAAGCTTTACGGGCGCCTATTAAAGGTACCACCACGGATCAAGCTAGCGGCCGGACGGCGAAACAAGGCGGCGTTCATCACGGCCGTTCGGCACCTATTGCTACCGACCATATCGTTTAATTACGCTGCAATGCCGGGGCCACTTTTCGCGCGTCGATGACCAAGGCGTTCGACCTCGGTCGGGAGAAACCTCGAGGTCTACGTGGGCGGCGTCATCGTCAAAAGCCTCTGAAGGCAACCACGTTCGAGACCTCGAGGAGACTTTCGCCAACAGGCGAGAACGAGATTAAACTCAACCCCGAAAAGATGCGTGTTCGTGTGCTCGTCGGGAAGGTGCTTTCAACTACATGATCGGGGCTCGGGGTTGGCGAACAGAGAAGATCGAGGCGATTGAAGATGGCGCCTCAGAGCCTCGGTCAAGCAAATCTGAGCCTCACCGAAGCCGCATAGCCGCCCTTAGCGAGTTCATCTCGAGACTCGGCGGGGGCTCCCATTCTTTGAGTACTTGAGCGGGGGGCTGAGTGGACCTCGGAGCCTGGCGGTCTTCGGCGACTGAAGGTATATTGTCCACCCACCCCTACGACCCTCGGCCCGTGAATTGCTTGCTCTACCTGGGCCGCCTCTCAAGCCGTCGGTATTTATCACAGTGGCAGTAGCGATCCGGCGGCAGACGATCTATGTCGTGAAGTCTTACACGGCCCAAAGGAAGGCGCTACCCGGAGTCTGGCTAGCTTTATGCTCTTCTCATGGCCTCGCGCCAAGCTTCGCCATTACTTCGGCGCGATGGTGGTGGTCCCGGCAACTTTCCGCTCGGGGACATCTTGCGGAATCGAGCGGCGGGCCGGATCGCAAAGTGGGCCATGGAACTAGCGGCGTTAAGCGTCGAGTGCAAGTAACGCAGCGACGGCTATCAAATCGGCCTTCGCCTCGACCGTGGTCGGCGAGACTAACACAGCGCGCCGAACTGAAAAGTCGGCGAAGAAATACTGGACCATGTTCTTCGGCAGCTCAAGGTCCTTCTAGCGCTCGAAATTTGGAATCCTCGCCGTCACCCAGCGCGACCACTTGAAATGCGTTATTGCGTTTGGTTTAGGAGACCAACAATGTGGCGAAATCTGAAGCCCTCTTGGCGGGTCTCTGAACTGCGCAAGGCATTGGGTGTACAACGGTTTGGTGCGTCAGAGGCGACTCTGTTCATCGTCAACCAATACAACAAGGAATGCCGATGCTGGGAGGACTCTATGTCAAAATACCTAGCCGAGTGCATCAAGATGGAAAAATGGTTCGAACACGGAGCTCAAGCACATTCGGGAAGGACAACTCGGCGTGGACCTCCTCTCCAAACTCGGTTCCTCCGGCGACAAGCTCCCACCCGGCGTCATCACAGAGGCGGCTGGCAGCCCTCGATCTCCGACCAAGAGGTCCTACTACGCCAGTGGAAGGAGCCCCTTCATGGGCTGAGCCCATCTATAATTTCCTCGCCAAGGGTGACCTCTCGCTGGAAACTTGAGCCGAGAAGCGAGGTCAGCGAAGGCGAGTTTATGCTGCGGCCTTCGTCGGCGAGGGCACTATCTGGAGGAATGTCTCGGCATTCTTCTGTGGTGCGTCTCCGCGGAGGAGGGTAAGTACTTGCTAAATGACATCCATTCGAGGCCTCGTGGGGCACACTCTTAAATCTGAGGCGATGGTCGGCAAGGCTTTCCGCATAGGCTATTCGCGGCCTTGGCGGTAACAGATGATCTTTCGCGACATCGTCGTACTGCCGAGCATGCAGTTCCACGCCCGGAAATCGCATCGGCCAGCCTACGCTCGAGACCATCCGCTTCGCTGGCCTTTCTCGGCGTGGGGCTTGACATCCTCGGCCCTTTTCCCCAAACAACGTGGGAAGAGGTTCTGTTAAGTCGCCATTGATACCTTCACCAAGTGGATAGAAAACGGTCTCGACCATAGCTCGCTCGGCGGCGATTCGATTTTTCCGCTTGTTTGTGGTCACGGTATGGGGTTCGTGCAAGATTATCGCGACAACGGTACGCGTTTACCCGATGAGTTGTTCCGGGAGTTTTATCGAGAACTTCGGCATCAAAATATGCTTCGCCGGTGGCTCACCCCGAACAGCGGGCGGCGAGGCATGCCGCGAACCGCAAATAATCCGAGGCGTCAAGCGAGTTGCGGATGAGCTCGAGCGATTGGCCAAGACACAGGTGGATGAACTCCCACCGTCTTATGGTCTATTCATTACCCTGACAAAGCGAGCCACTGGGGTCCACACCCTTCCGGCTCGTGTTCGCACTGAGCAAATCACCCTCCAGTCTGGCGCCGGCTCTGCCAGGTCGGCTTAGTCGACGAGTCGACTTCGAGCATGAGGTCTCTCGACCTTGCCCTAGCGAGGAAAGTAAAGATGCTGTGCCTGCCTTCGATCAACGCACTACTGCAAGCTCTTCAGCGGACATGCGTCTCGGTCAGTCGCGACCTAGGGAGCTCCTTGTTGGGGACTTAGCCTGAGGGCAGATTCGAACAAGCATTGTCAACACCAACAAGTTATCCTATGATGGGAGGGCCCCTAGAGTCGTTTCAGCGAGATCGCACGCGGGGGCTTATTCGGCTAGCGATGCCGATGTGACTCTCTAGCTCGTGGAACATAGACCAACCGAAAGTTTTATGTAAAACCCTTTACCACGAATTTCAATAAAGTCAATTTTGTTCTCTCTAGTTTATGAGTGTAAGTCATTGTCATTAGGCGTCTTTGGCGCCGACCTTAAATGCGTCTCCATACTTCCTCTTGGTCTTAGCATCGCGAGATCCATGCTAAACTCTGGTGGTGGAGCTAACTATAAGCCCACACCTCGCAACTTGACTCTCTCACTTTTCCTTTCGGTAACACAGGCTCGGGCCGTAGGTCGCGAGTTGTAACCATGGGGCCAGGTACCACGGACTTCGAGTCGCGTTGCTAAGCGTCGGTTCGAGGCAAGTCTCTTGCTTGTCATATCTGTGGACATTTTCTCCGCTTGCAGGTCGCGATCGCTTGCTCACGTCTAAGACTTGTGCCCAAGGCCGACATTGCTCGACCTTGGACCCAAGAGAGCTGGGCGAAGCATGGTGGCAAAGCGACCTAAAGTAGCGACCAAAAGCAAAGCGGATACGCCATGGAACCGACTAAATGGAATAGCGAAAAGGTTTTGTCCTCCCTATGTACATTTACCCTACTATAATTCCTTGACAGGCACTTTCTTTCTGAAGCGGCCATTTCGCGGTCAAGTTTCTCTGCTTTCGAGCTCAGCGATTATGGCCTTGAAATCGAGGTCACCCGCCTGATTGATCGGCTTGCTTGGAGCGTCCATGCTCGTGGCGTTCGTCTTGGAAATTTGAGCCCACGGCGTTAAATCGTATCTTTTGCTTGCTCAAGCCTCCTTCGAGCTCGAGACCTTGGCCTCGAGCAGTGCGGAGCACCCTACGCCAAGGAAGGCGATTGTCCGGGCCAGTTTTCTCCAGCGCCTCGACTTTGGCCCGCTCGTCCTCAGCTGAAATCTTGCCCGGCCGTTCGAAGTTTCCCTCGAGTTCGGGACCTTGGCCGAGTTGGAGGGCCTACGGCGGGAGGCGGCGTCGCTGCGGCGGCTTTCTCGAGCCGACCTTGGCCGCTCGACCTCGAGCCTCTTGGTCAGCGGTGGCGCTCTTGCTCCCGGCCTTGAGGCCGTGCTCGCCTTCGGAGATCTGGCCTCCTCGAGGCTCGGCCGCATGGGCTACCTCTGCGCCGTCATAAATGCAGGCGCGGTCGTCGAGCTCTGGGCCTACCTTCAGGCTCCCCCTGCTCGGCCTCGATGGTCCGATGAGCTGAGTGCGTTGACCTCCGGCGCCTCTCTGGCGTCCAAAAGCCCCTTAGCACGTGGCGTGCTCACAGAAACCTGCGGCCCTCGGGAGGCATGGGTGATCATCTTGTTGATAGAGGCGGCCAAAGGGTAAGGCAGGAGAAGCAGGACTTCAAATTACGGAGGCAGCGAAAGACCCTTACCTCGCGAGGCGACCCTCGAGGCGTCTGGGGAGAACTCCTCGCGATCGTCGTCTTGATTCTGAGGATCTCCTCCTCCTCCTCCTCGACCACCGCTGCCGGTGTCGGGGAAGGCCTCGGCCTCCTTGTTGGGGAGCACTTAGGCGATGCCACAGGCCCCAGCCCAGCCCTGACTGAGTCTCCGCCGTCTTCCCGGTGGATTCATTTCGTCGGTGGGGAAAGCGTGGCGGCGATGCGATCCGAAACCTCCTGGCCGGAACCTCTTCGTTCAAGCCTTGAGGCGGAGGCCGGATCGGCCGGCGTCCTCGGCCTCCATGACACAGGGGCTGCGGCCTCGGCGTCCGGCGGCGCGTCTGAGCAGGCTGCAGGCCCCCGCGGCTGGCCGTCTTCGGCCGGAGGAGCAGCAGTCTCATCGCCCGAGCGTCCATGGTCGAGAAAGCGGTTATCGCCTCGGAGTGCGGCCGCGGGACTCTGAGCGTCCTTCTCCGCGATGACCTCGGGAAGGTCGTCGTGGCAAATGCGGCTTCGTCCTCGCCTCGCTTGATCTTGAAGTCCGCGCCGTCGCGAACTCGATCTCCTCCTCGTCGGGTCGTCGATCCTGGTAGAACTCACCATCGGGCGGACTTAGCGGCGGAGGAATCCGGGTCAGTGTGGGCCGGCGCCGGACGGCTCGGCGTCCTCCTCGGACTCGGACTATACTGAACAACGGCCATCGTCGATGCGGGCAAGTCTCGAGCATGCGTGCTTTCGAGGCTGCGATCAAGTGGCGATAAGCTAAGAAGACGCGAGGCGGAATGAGCCAAAAGAAAAAAAAAAGGAAAAAAAGCATGGATGGGTTGACTTTGCCTCATGGGGCGTGTGATCTTCTTGCCTCTCGACCTCGGAGGCGCTTCGTTTAATGAAGCCGTCGATCGGAATCAGAGCATGAGCCCGCATGAGTACCTACAGCAACAACCCCGGAGGACCGAAGTCCGGGCACCACTGAGCGATTAGAGTCTAAGCGGCGGCCCGCGCTCTTCTAACTGCTGCGAAGGAAAACGCGTCGGGCGGCTAGAAGGCGGCGTGGGCTCGGGGGCTTAGCCGCGAGGATCCTTACTATGTACGATTCCCCCACTCGGCGTGGGGTTTCTTCACCTCTCCGCGGTCCGCCGGAGAGGGGGCCTTCTCTTCCCTTCATGCTCTTGCCCATCCGGGCAATGGGAGCATCCACTTTGGCCGTGTCGAGCGGCTCTGGTGGTCTGCGCTTTGAAATGTCATTGCGGGCCCGCGGGGGTCGTTCGGTCGGTAGCGGTGGTCCGGTATAAACACCTCGGCCAAGCCGCAGTGAGCATGTTCTTGACGGAGTCGTCCATGGAATAGTTGTGCGCCTTCCGAACATCTCGTTCATCTGGCGGCCACCCAAGATTCCCTTGGCTGCTGAGAAGGGAACCATTCTCGAGAGAAGCATGGCGACGGGACTCGAGCGGACCTCAGGTAGGGGGCGAACGTCGGGATGCACCCTCATGAATCGGGTCCTCGCGTCACTGGATCTCGTAGAGCAGGTGCTCCTGCCGCCATGAGAGACACCGGCCCATCATGAAATCGACGGCGATCGCACTTTGCCCGTGAAAGCAGCAGCTCGTAGCAGAGGTGGATGGCGGCAATGGCCTCTTAATTGCGCCTCGGGTTAAATCGTCTGCGTGCGGGTCTCCTTCTTCCCGCAAGCGGGCTTCCCTCATAAGACGACAGTCAAAAGCTCCCCTTTCTTCAAGTAAAACCAGCTCCAAGACCATGGCCCGAGTCCCGAGCTTGGATCTTTGGGAAGGACCACTTGAGCCCCGTCTATTGGCGGGTACAAGAACACCGACCACCGGGTCCTTCACGGGCGGAAGAGGCTAAAATGGCGAAAGAAGAAGCGAGGTTGGGAAGGATTCGGGAACCCCTCGCCGAGTGGGAAGAAGATGGCGAGAGTAAATTGAGTTGGCACCAGGTTTATGAGCTCTATCTACGCAGCTAGAAAGGACTACGGAGAGGAACTGCTTCTCCGGGGTCCATGAGCGAAAAAGCGTCTTGCTCGGTGCAAGCGATCTCGTCGTCCACAGGGCATGGCTCGATCTCGTTGGCGGCGGCCGCCATGTGAATGGATCAAGCGACCCGGGGTTTCAAGCTCCTTCATCCTTGCGGATGACGATGCTCCTCCCAAGCTTGGCCATAGCGATCGCGGCGGTTTGGTCGAGGGGAGTTCTCGCTAAGAGCTCGGAAGTTTGGGAAAGCGAAGAGATCGGACCGTTAGATCAAAAAGCGATGGTTTAGATCTTTTGAAAATACTGTTTAAAAACATTACGCAGATTTTCAAGCTTGAGTGCCATCGCATGAAAGATGCAACACACCGCTGGATAATCCGAATCGCTCGTTGATTCGATCGATTCGAGCCTATAGGGATTGCTACCATAGGGACTGCACATGATCTCTATCCCTTGCCGCGGCCAGTGGCGGACCAGGAACAAAAATAGAGGGGGGCTTATGAGTTAAGCCATTGGTCGTCGAAGAACTAGTATTAACCTCGGGTAAGTTGATTTAGCTAAAATATTATGAATTGCATCGCACTAATGCAAAGAACGATAAGCAACCGGTGGCAAGGCCCTTGTAATCTTGTACACATTTAGATCTCGCATGTATGCTTCCTCTCTTGAAATAGTGCCATGATTTTTTCTATAATAGCTAGACCCTACAGATATGCTATAGATGTTAATTATATGCGTATGTATTTCATCAAATAATTTAAGGATGTGCTACTTAAGAATGTTAGGATAGCTAACAAAGAAATCAAGCTAGCATACTTTGACATTAAATTACTACAAAACAACATCAAACAATGATATAAAAATCATATCAATTCACAATACAAAGAGGAAACAATAATACAAAATGAGTGCTATTGGCCTGTTGGGGTGTTGGAGCCCACTTTAGCCCCTCCCTTGGGTCCGCCCCTGGCTACAGCCACGGTTACTGTTGCTGTTGCGTGAGATAAAGTTTACAGAGGATCCTTCATCCTAAATCACAAGTGGCGTACATAAGGATGAGATGCGAAGGGTTCTGACCGTTATACCCCTGGTCTCTAGTTCCATAGCATTTTTCCTATAGCCTTCAAAGTTTTGTATTGGCCGCCGTCAAGATATATCGCAAGGAAGCCCATCAATATTGAGTATCCTCTCTATTTTTTACCTGTATATACCACTGCGAATCACACACGAGGAAAATGAAAAGCGGCACGGGAGGCAAAAAGAACCGGCGCTGCACAAGCTCCTTCCATTGTGCGCATGAAAGTTTTTGGCACGGGAGCCAATTTTTCCGCTCAAAGCAATTTTTCCAATAGAGACAACGCAGGAGATGGAAAATTATTTTTCTCACGTTTGGTATCCGTCAGGAGAAAAGAAAGGGCGAAAATTTCCTTTCGGTTGCTTTCTACCTATACTGATATGTGTTTTTTCCTGATGTGATTATGAAGCCCGCCAAGAAAATAGCTGGCCATCACTGAACATCTGAGATCAGGTAGTGCGGAGATGACAGGAATAACGGATGATTTGCCCTCATTTACTTATATCTACATGTCAGTTAGACAAATAAGATAAATCATCGATTGCACCAACTAAAAGGAGCAAATGATCAATTCTCCCCAAACTAGGGGATCTTGAGCCATGGCCAGAAATTGCAAGATGATCTTGAGCCGTGGCCAGAAACTTCAAGATTCTAATTTACTGCTAGCCTCATATAATCTTTCAGTTTGGCACTTCTCTATATCCTAGTCAGGTCAGTACGCAAGACAACTATATAAGTTACAGAGAAATTTGAGCTAGAACATGACATAAAGATATAGATTACATATGCTCACCTAAAACGAGTGACTTCATGATGTGTAGTTGCAAGACCTGGAACAAACAAATGAGGAAAAAAAATTATACTCTGCTTGTGCAGGCAGCCAGGGAAAAGATAACAAAGTTTATATATATTTGCTACAAATTTTTTCAGCAAATTGAACCGTACACGATGAATCCGAACATTTTGATCTGCAGACCTCACGTCGCCATCCAATCCGAAATCCAACATAAATTGCAAAGATGTGTCTCGCATGGTTTCTACTTTTAACTTTTCTTACAGTAGGTAATCAAATGAAGTACTAGAAGAGCAGAGGGCTTCCAATCTTTCAACCAAGGAATGTACAAGGGTAGAGAGGTGCTTTTATGTTTTTTTTTAAAAAAAATTGCACAAATTTAAAAGCATGAATGAAGAGTAGATAATTATTACTTACCTCTTCATTTGCTGTGAGATTTGTATAACTTGTATTGAAAGGAAAAGTACAGAAACACTACTCATATAATAATAATACCAAGGAAACTACCAAACTAAGGCTATTCCCAGTGCATGGTAATATGCCTATTTAATGCATGCCACATAAGTATTTTTGATGATGTGTCAAGAGAGTTAAGAGAGGAGAGAAGAAAGCTATATCTTGAGGAAGATATCACTTAGGCACGAAATTATAGACATTGAAACTTGAATCATCTAAGTGGCCCACAATTCATACTCTCATACATATCTAGCATTTAATTATCTTGTGAGGACTAAGAAACAATCCATGATACCATACATTAGGATAGTTGTATCTTCTATAATATTATATGACATGACAGCTTTAGATATTGTGACAAGATACAATGCATTATGAATAGCCTAATAGCATAATAAGATGTTGCATCCCACGAGAGAAGAATCTGAAACTTCCAGTGAAAGTATATGATTGGTTTAGGGAATTGGTTGAATACATGGTGGTGCTAAGGACAGGAAGCAAAAGCTTTTGCCAACATATTCACACATACTACCATGGTAATTGCCACTTGACAGAGCATGCTTTCTAGGGGCATAAAACATCCAAATTTACCTAAATCAAAACGTTAACAGGGTTAGCCTCAAAGCACTTACCTGCAAAAATGGGCACATCAATTGCAGCTGATGCCGCCAAACTCGCCGACGATGAACAGCGGCTTGGCAACTCCTTGCTTAACCAAAGACCACATCATACATCACGTTGGATTTAATATTGAGCAGTGCTTCAATGCTTTCTCTCTCAATCAATACAAGTTGCATAAATCTTGAAGTAAGCGAAAGGGTAAGTAATCGCTATCTACCATTCTTTTATACTTTAACATTTGTACAACTGTTAAAAAGAAAAATATGGAATCACCTCTCTTTAATAATTTTTTTTTGACCGAAAGCAGAAGAGGAGGCCCCTACGGTACGCTGGATTTAACATGTCTTTATCCTGTATGCTCAACAATCAAGATAGCAAGGTAAACACCATAACTGCTTACAAATTTGATCATCCTAGTAATAAGAAAATAACGCAAGTTCACTTGAGTAAAAATCCACAATTAGGAAGAAAGCAGCCTAAACAAAAATGGTAATCGCATTACCATAGGTGCCACACATTATAGTGATTTGGGAAAAATAGTTATCATAAGGAGAACATGATAAGGAATTGCAGCAAAGAAAATGAAAGCTGCATGTATTGTAACCTATGGCATTAAACCTTAATTCTACCCTTTTGTGTGTGGGCCTAACTATCTCCGGACATAAACAAAGTAAAATATAAAACTATATATATCAGTGACACTACATGGCATAATAGGTGATGTCTAATAATTTAGATCTTCAAAATTTGTACCTCTCCTAGTTTTTTTAGATAAAGGAAGCTTTTATTGATTTCAAGAAACATTACATCGAGGAGATACAAGCTCTTGAAATAACTCCCGGCCTCTGCTCATCAAGAAGCACACAGCCAAAAAACTAAAAAAGAAAAAGACGCACACACTCTAAGAACTATCAATCCTAAGCCTGGACCGCCATCCAGACGCCGGGAGAAGAAATCCATAGCCACTTGCACCAATCGTCGCATAGTCTGTACCTCTCCTAGTAATGTTAGTTCAAGCTAACTGCAGAAGTGGGCAGAAACCATCAAACATGCAAATGACTTTATATAAAAAAAAGAAGCAAAATGTTAATTTCAGATACTGCCTACGCCCTACGGTCCATAGCCTCAGCCCTCAGCAAACTTACATGCCAGAAGAAGCTTAGATAATCCGAAAAAGCAAGTTCATAAGAACAACTAGATAAGGAAGCGCGGCGGCATGCCGCGCCCGTGAACGGAGAACAAATTTATGTTTTTTCGGAGAAAAACGGAGCATGAAAACAAATTTTATCGCGTGCGTGAACGAAAAACAAATTTGTGTTTTTCTCAGAGGAAAAACGGACCACGAAAACATTTTTCCCGGGAAAAACGGAGCACGAAAATATCTTTTTCGCAAAAAATGGAGAAAGGACTAAACGCGACGCACGTCATACAAGGAACGAAAAACAAATTTGTGTTTTTCTCGGAGAAAAAACGGACCACGAATTTTTTTTTGGGAAAACGGACCACGAAAACATTCTTTCCGGGAAAAACGAGGAAAAACGGAGCACGAAAATATTTTTTCCGAAAAGAACGGAGGGAAAAAGTCTAGAGATAGAGCTGAATATATTTTTCTGGTGACGAAAACATTTTTTCCTGAGAAAAACGGAGAAAGGACCTAAATGTAAAGAGTAAGGACCTGAATGTTACGTTTTTAGACCTATCCGCTATCCTGAAAAATTAGAAAAGGGCTTGTTCGCGATTTGAATTTAACGGAAGGTTTTTTCTGTAAAACGGCGCACGAGGGACCCAAACGCGATTAATAAAAGAAAATTTTTCCCTCACAAAAAATTACGAAGGATCTATTCGTAATTTGTAGGGACCTATCCGTAATTTGAAGAAACGGAGGGGGGTTTTCGCAAAATGGCCTAGGAGGGTGACGTGGAGCGGCCTGGTCTCAGGAACTTTGCAAGGTTTAATAGGAGGATAGATGGGCAAGTTCATATTGCCAGGCATCCCAGGCTAAAAGAATACTTGTCTGCTGTGTCCATAGTCATACTCCCGTTGTCTGCAGGTGCTTAGCAATGAAAAATTAATTTTTCTTGTCACATAGGATAGATAAGATGCTTATTTTGAAGCATCGATGCTTAATTAAGCACCGGGTACTTAGCAGATGTTTACATATGCAATGAGACAATAACTTTTACATAGGTGCTTGATGATGTAACTATATTCTCTCACTTTAAGTACCCTCATATAAGCATCTTCCATTGTACATATCCTATACTCTCTTCAATACTTCTAAAGGAATCGAAATGACGATCACAAGTTTGGGGGTGCTGCCAGGGGGGGATGGAGGGATGATCACATAATTTTTTCACCAAACAAACCAATCAAACCTCTCTGGATCAAAGAAGAGCTAACAACAAAATTTTCTAGCAATTTCACCTGAGGGGCGGTGTTACCGCCTATGTAGGGGCATTACTACTATGCTACAATGAAATCAGGGGAATGAACAGTAAAATCAGTATGATCTCAAAACAAAAATCGATGAATCTTTTGATCGGCTGATCCAAACTGCGTAAAACTTTGTAGACACCTTTCTATGGATGTTAAGAACTCATTACAACCTTTAAATCACAAGGATTAACATCAAAGTTTTGAATTTTTTCCAATCAAAGGAAGAGTGTATAAGAACGGGCTCAAAAATAAAAACTTAGCCTTAACCTTGCTGATCTACAAAGTATACACCTATTAATCATATATCCTTGGTAGCAAGAGGTCAAGTAAGAAAGAAACCACAAGAAGAGAGCAAGAGCAAATTAAGAAAGAGATCAAACTTGAGGCAAAAAACCTAAGTAAGGTGATGATTTGTATTCAGGTCATGAAGACAAATTTGCAAAGCCTCTCACCTGAGAACAAATCTCCCAAGGAGCACACATACACCATACAAGAACACAAAATTTTGTGAAAAACCTAAAACACCTAGTGACTAAATATAAGGTTGTCGGTGTACTTTGCACCGAGGTACACTTTCTGCCGTGAAAAGTAATAGGCCCAAGAAGTGGCTTGGCCCAATTTAAAGCCCACGCTGCCCTCGACGAAAGGGCCTAGCGATCACGCCTGCCGCCGGGCGGCGACCAGCGTGGCGCCTGGCGAGCAATTGGCGAGCATGCTCGCCTCACGGGCGAGCTGCCCACGCAGCCCTCGGCGATCGGTCTGGCGATCACGCCTTTACTGCCGGGCGAAGCGGCTTCAGCGTGGTGCCTGGCGGCAGCTTAGGCGAGCATGCCCGCCCGCGGGCGAGCCGCCCACGCTGCCCCTAGCGATCGATCGGCGATCACGCCTCGCTTCGCCGAGCGAAGCGGCTGTGTGGCGCTCGGTAGGTCGCTAGGCGAGCATGCCCTGCCCGCCGGGCGAGGAGCCCACGAGGCGGCCTGCCGAGCGGGCGGGTGTTTGGGCCCCCCTTGTTAGGCCACGGATGCAACCAAAGGAATGAAGGGAAGGCTTCGCCTCGAAGTTTCCCTTTCCTGGCACCTCGTGTCAGGGTCATTAATTGTTAAGGGTCCAGCGTTTGACACGATGACGGTTCATCCCTCTGACGTCTCTCACCAACCCGTCGTAGAAGCGTCCTGTCCCGGGTGGACCGGGCGAGGCCTCTCACCAACATTAAATGATGCTCGAAGGACAAGGCCACGGAGGCATGCTTAATAAATGAGTCGTGGGTAGACGTGGAAGCTGGAATAATGGGTGTAATTAATGTGTGTAGATAAATATAGCGCCACCTTCTCTCCTGCTCAAGGTGGTTCGTCTATATAAGGGCCCCCTGGTGCATGAAGGAGGGGGGCGGTTGGCTAGAACCACCGACATTAAATGATGCTCGAAGGATAAGGCCACGGAGGCATGCTTAATAAATGAGTCGTGGGTAGACGTGGAAGCTGGAATGATGGGTGTAATTAATGTGTGTAGATAAATATAGCGCCACCTTCTCTCCTGCTCAAGGTGGCTCGTCTATATAAGGGCCCCTGGTGCATGAAGGAGGGGGGCGGTTGGCTAGAACCACCGACATTAAATGATGCTCGAAGGACAAGGCCACGGAGGCATGCTTAATAAATGAGTCGTGGGTAGACGTGGAAGCTGGAATGATGGGTGTAATTAATGTGTGTAGATAAATATAGCGCCACCTTCTCTCCTGCTCAAGGTGGCTCGTCTATATAAGGGCCCCCTGGTGCATGAAGGAGGGGGGCGGTTGGCTAGAACAAGAAGCATAGAAAAGCAGACACTGAGAAACACCTTTGTAAACATTTTCCCCATTTCCTCAACAAAGAACTCGCAGGACATAGGGCTATTACCCACATTGGGGGCCTGAACCTGGGTAGATCAGTGTGTCCACCAGCTTGCTGTCGCCCGGAACTCATCGCTGAGAGACATTATGGTTTCCGGCCACGAAGATGCCCTCTACCGAACCATAATTTCCGTCTAGGGAGTAGACACTCTGTTAGCGGAATCTTGTCAGGCGAAATACGCCGACAGGGGCGCGCCAGGTAGGGGGCTAGTGGTCGGCTCATCCGCCATCTCTCCGGCGAGTTTCGGTTCTCCGTCCGAAAGGACTTCGCACCTGGTGATGGCGGGTTCACACTTGCAGCAACAAGATGTGGCGGAGGCTAGTGGCTCCCGGAGCACGTCTCGGCGTTCTCGCCGGACGAGGGACCGCCTCTCACCGCCGCAGCAGGAGGACCGCACTGTGGCGTACATTCATGGTGGCTCATCCACCTATCCCTCCAACGCTTCCTATAAGCGGTTGAGGAGGGAGGTGTGCGCCACGGTGTCAGGCTCAGGGGCGTGTCGGATGCTGAAGTGGTCGGAGGAGCCGATCACCTTCAGTCGGGCTAACCACCCTGAAAGCACCGCCGGCGTAGGTCACCTTCCGATTGTGGCTTCTCCTACGATCCGCAACGTGAAGCTCAGCCGAGTGCTGATGGACGGAGGGAGTTCCATCAACCTCCTGTCCTTTGAAGCTTCCGGGGCTCGTGTGCCAAACCAGAGTCAGGCCTCGCTTTGTTTTCTATGGCATAGCCCTGGGGTCTAGCATGGTCCCCCTAGGCTAGGTGCGCCTTCCCGTCACCTTTGGAGAGGAAAACAACTTTCGTACGGAGTTGGTCGACTTCGAGGTCGCTGATTTCGACCTCCCGTACAATGTTAAACTTGGCCGACCAGCTTTGGCCAAGTTTATGGCGGCAACCCACTACGACTACATGGTGGTGAAGATGCCAGGACCCAGTGGTCCCATAACCATCCGGTGGATGTGTCGAGGCTTTGCGCTGCCACAAGCGCCAAGACTAGACCTGGCCGAGCCACCTATGGGAAGCCGGCCGATGCCGCCTTCCCGGAACCCTCAGCGAGAGACTAGCGCCTGCCTGCTCGCCCGATGAGGTAAAAGTGGTCTCCCGAGTGTGTAGACCGGAAGTCTGTCTTCATTGGCGCTAGCCTCGGCCAATAGGAAGACGCGCCGCCACCTTCCTCCGCCCACTCGACGTGTTCGCCGGCAACCATCCTATATGACCGGGTCCCTGTGGAGGTGATCGAGCACCGATCGGTTACGCCCCGGCGCGCGCCTGCTCGACAAAAAATCCGGCGCCAGGCACTAGAGCGTCAGGATGCCATTCGGAAGGAGGTAGAAAAGTTGTTGCGCGCAGGGATCATCCGGAAAGTCTCTCATCCCGAGTGGCTTGCCAACCCTGTGCTTGTCAAGAAATTCAATGGGAAGTGGTGAATGTGTGTCGATTTTACCGACCTTAACAAAGCTCGCCTGGCGACCCTTACCCTTGCCAAGATCGACCTCATCGTTGATTCTACGGCGGGATGTGAGCTGCTATGCTTTCTGTATGCGTACTCTGGGTACCATCAGATTAGCATGGCGGCAGAAGATGAAGATAAAACTGCTTTTGTAACACCCATGGGCGTTTGTTGTTATGTCAGAATGGCCTTTGGGTTAAAAAATGCTGGTTCTACTTACCAGCGCGCTATGCATATCACTTTTCGTCCACAGATAGGGTGTAACCTTGAGGTGTATGTCGACGACCTGGTCGTGAAAGTGAAGAAGAGCGAAGACCTGATTGAAGACCTGGAGGAAACTTTCGCCAACCTCCAGAAGAATTGTTTGAAGCTCAACCCCGAGAAGTGCGTATTTGGCGATTCTCCGAAACCGTTAGGGTTCCTTGTGTCCAGCGGGGCATAGAGGTCAATCTCGACAAGATAGCGCTATCGAGCATATGAAGCCACTGCTCGACTCAAGCAAGTGCAATGCCCGGCGGTCGCTGGCCTCCCTCCCCAAGGTTTATCGTCCGATTGGGAGAGAGAAGCTGCCCTTTTCAAGCCAAGAAGACGAACCATTTCGAGTGGACTGAGGAGGCTCAACAAGCGTTTGAAGACTTGAAGCAATACCTCTCCTCCCCACCAAGTGCTTGTCGCCTCACCTAGTGAGCCGCCGCTCAGACATTGTCAAGCTACCCGACAAAGGGTGAGTGCAAGATTAGTGGCGAGAGGGAAGGCATTCAGAAGCCAGTCTAGTACATTAGCAAGGTGTTACATGAGGCGGAGACTAGGTACCCGTAAGCACAGAAAATGCTGTACGCCATCCTGGTGTCGTCTAGGAAGCTGCGGCACTACTTTCAAGGACGAGAAATTACAGTGGTCACTGCCTACCCTCTACGAGAAATTCTCCACAATCGAGAGGCAGAGGGTCGTATCGCCAAGTGGTTGGTGGAGCTGGGGGAATTCTGTCTCAAATTTGTACCCCGCACCGCCATCAAGAGTCAGAAGCAGGCGGAGTTCGTTGCCGAGTGGACTCCTACCGCTTCTGAAGCTGAAGAAGCGCCCGCGCCTTCCCCTTGGACCTTGTTCTTCAATGGTTCTTTCAGACTCGAAGGCGCGGGGGCTAGGGTGGTCCTAGCCTCTCCAACTGGTGACATCCTTCAATACGTGTTCATCCTCGACTTCAAGGCCACCAATAATGTTGCCGAATATGAGGGCCTACTGGCAGGGCTGCGTGTTGCCTCAGCATTAGGCGTCCGACGCCTCCAGGTTAAAGGCGACTCTCTGCTAGTCATCAATCAAGCACGGAAGGAATTCCAATGCTTTGATCCTACCATGGCCGCCTACTTGGCGGAGGTTAGGAAAATGGAGCGCCACTTCGAAGGATTGGAATATATCCATATCCCCCGACGCGATAACCATCTAGCGGACGAGCTTTCGCAGCTCGCGTCTTCGAGAGCCTCTGCTCCGGTCGGGGTCTTCGAAGAAAGACTCTCCCGACACCCCCACTCCTTGTGGGGAGGACGGCTCTTCCGTCATTACCCCCGCTCCACGCGGGGAGGACGACCCAACCGTTATTGCCCCTGCTCTACGCGGGGAGAACGGCGGTGTTGCCGATGCAGCACCCGGGGAAAAACCCGGTCCAACTGAGTACCCGGGCGATCACCGTGTGATCGCCACTCTTGGCCGGGAAGGCCAATGGATGGATCCCATCCTAACCTTCTTGCGAGACCGAGAGGTCCCCGACGATGACGCTTCTGTTGAGAGGATAGCACGAAAGGCCATGTGCTACACCCTGGTGGATGGGGACCTATACCGCCGAAGCAGAAATGGAATCCTCCTAAAATGCGTCACTTGGGAAGAGGGGAGCGCCCTGCTCTCTGATATCCATGGGGGCATGTGCGGGAGCCATATGTCTGGCCGGACGCTTGTCGGCAAAGCGTTTCGCCAAGGGTTTTATTAGCCTACTGCCCTCCAGGATGCTTGCGAGCTGGTAAAGAGGTGTGAAGCATGCCAATTCTTCGCCAGGCAAACCCACCGGCCAGCCCAAGCTCTACAAACCATTCCGCTCTCTTGGCCGTTCGCGATTTGGGGGCTGGACATCCTAGGCCCATTCCCGCGGGCCATGGGGGGCTTCACCCACTTATTCGTCGCCATCGACAAATTCACCAAGTGGGTCGAAGCCGAAGCAGTCCGTGCTATCACGGCTTCCGCTGCCATTAAGTTCATCTACGGGATTTTCATCCGCTTCGGAGTTGCTAATCGTATCATCACCGACAACGGCACTCAATTCACCAGCGCGGCTTTCATGGAATTCTGTGAAGAGATGGGCACCAAGGTGTGCTTCACTTCGGTGGCGCATCCCAAAAGCAACGGCTGTCGAGCGTACAACGCTTAGTGTTGAGAGGTTTAAAGACCAGAGCATTTGATCGACCAAAGCGAGGGCGCGTGGACGGAAGAGCTCCGCCAGTGTTGTGGTCGCTCAACCACACCCAAAAGGCGACTAGCGTGACGCCCTTCTTCTTGATCTACGGTGCCGAAGCTGTCCTTCCGTCCGAGCTATCGTTTGGTTCGCCATGTGTTTCGGCGTTCAGCGAGGAAGACCAGGAGGATCACCACGATGACGACGTCAACCTTCTAGAGGAGGTGCGTGACCGGGCAGCCTTGCGCGCCACCCGATACCAACAAAGCCTCAGATGGTACCATGCCGCTCGAGTCTCCGAGAGAACACTGGCAGTCGGCGACCTAGTTTTGTGTAGAATTCAGACGCATGCCGGGCTCCACAAACTGTCTCCCCGATGGGAGGGCCCCTTTAAGGTGGTCTCAGTGTCTCGGCCCGGGGCGGTCCGGTTGGCTACCGAGGATAATCAAGAACTGGCCAACTCCTTCAATGTGGAGTTGTTGCGGAAGTTTTATCCCTAAAAGACTGTAAGTTTCCAGCGGTTCGCTTTGGCTGGTGGTGTGGGTGAACTCCCCCCGATTGGTCGGCGGCTGTTGGTTGTTAGTAAAGTTGTTTACTTAAAGAACTTTCGCTTTATTTCCTTTGTTTGTCCCCTGGCTGAAAAGCTTGCGCGGAGATGTCATGTGTCCTGATGGCTTGGCTACCCTTTGCTGATCCGTAGTGACGCCCGCCCTTCGCGTCGAGCTCGGACGGGCGACCAGGAGTGCGATCCTGGCACGGTGGCTCACATGCGGCCCGCACACCTCGGTTCAGCTCAACGGAGCACCGATGGTTGTCTCCGCGAGCACCGCATAAGCCCAATATCCCTCCTGCGAACCTGTTCCCATATCGCGCAGAGCCGTGGGCTAATTCCGAATCACAGGAGCCTAAGTTTCCGCGCAGAAAACCGTGACATACTCACGCAGGGCCTTACGCCCCCTAATATGTTTTCTATATGTGTTTGTACAATGCTTACTTGTGCTTTTGGTGGCTATGCGTGATCGCAGATGAAATGCTAAGTGCGCCTGTAGCTCAGGCCGTTGAAATAACCCCGTGGTAGCTGGGTGGGCAGACGAGCGACCACGCCCTGCCCGCTCGCCACCAAAGTGTTGGCCTTTGTGACCTGTCAAGGAGCTGATCGCCCAGTAGCCTGTGATCAAATAAGTTATGTGCATTTAACCTTGTTGGTTTATTCTTTTCTGTATCTGCACCTCGCAAAATCAAATTACACGCGATTGTTGTTAGCATTGGGAACCCGACGGCTCCTTGTTGGTAAAAGGAGACACCCAGTATTCACGTCGTGCAAAGTCGGGTCATCATGAGCGCGAACTTGGCACGGTGGCTCAAACGCGGTTCGCACACCTCGGTTCAACTCAACGAAGCACCGATGGTCGCTCCGCGAAAGCACCGCAGAAGTCCAATATCGCCTCAAAACTCAAGCACTGTCGCGATGTGCGGTTGGGCTCCAAGGGATCGCAAGGATAAAAGCTCCGAAAGAACAAAGGCTAGCAACAATCGTGTGTAGAGACCTAGGACACTATTTGTTGTTACCACGCATGATATATATATAACTATTGTTTGCGTCACGGTAGCTAATAAATGCTGAGACATTGACCCTACCCGAAAGAATCAAGGCGACGTGACACGGTCAAGCATGAAAACTTGCTAAGGAAGTCTGGAATGGTGTTCAAGCCTAAGCGCCGCGTGCACGCCGAACCGCCTCAATAAGAGCATCTCTTGCCTCGGCGAGTTTCGGGACAACGTCAATTAGAGCATCGACAACGGCGACGCCGCAAGATGGCAAAGATCTTGCTTGGCCCATTCGCCATGGCGAAGTTCAAATTCGCCCAAAGCTCATGAGGAAGACCTCTCACCAGAGCGTCAATGATCCACCTCCCGGTCGAAAAGCCGCTCTTGGCTAGGAAGAGCAGCGGCGAAGCTTCGTCATCGGAGAAAGAGGAGCTAGAGGAGGCCATCAAGGATTTGAAGGGAAAGGAGGTTAAATGTTGCAGGATGGTAGAAGGTTTACGAGATAAGCAGTCCCTCTGGTTCCAGCGTCCGTACCATTCTTATATATTCAAGGTGCGGAAGCTGAGTAGTGCTTGAATAAATGAGGGCGTGGGAAGCCGAGGCGCCCCTGCGTCTGCTGGGAGACTGCGCTACTGCAGTGGAAATGAAGTCTCTCAAGCAAAGAAGGCGAAAGGGTGAAGAGCAAAATCAAGGAAGCGTATATGGAACTGCTATGCGTGGGGTGTATGCATATATAGGCCTCCCGCGAGGACGGTTCGCGTCCAGGTGAAAGGCACGGCATTTCGGGTCCCGAGAAAAATCAGTGGTCGTGGAGAGGACCGAAGCGGTTGCGTGCGCAGAAGTGGTGGGCCTATCCAGGAGCGCACTGGCATTAATTAAGGTTTGAAAAGCAGCTGGCGCGCGCTCCAGGACGGCCCTGGGGGCTACTGTCGGTGTACTTTGCATCGAGGTACCCTTTCCGCCGTGAAAAGTAATAGGCCCAAGAAGTGGCTCGCTCGATGAAGCCCACGCCGCTAGCGAAGCCGCCCACGCGTCCTCGGCGATCACGCTCGCTCACGGGCGAAAGCAACAGTGGCGCTGCCGGACAATTGGCGAGATGCCTCGCTCACGGGCGAGAAGCCCACGAGGCGGCCACCGAAGCGGCGGTGTTTGGGCTCCCTTGTCGCCACAGATGCAACCAAAGGAATGAAGGAAGGCTTCACCGAAGTTTCCCTCTCCGCACCTCGTGTCGTCATTAATCAGAAGGGTCCAGCGTTCGACACGACGATGGTTCATCCCTCTGACGTCTCTCACCAACCCGTCGTAGAAGCGTCCTGTCCCGGGCGGACCGGGCGAGGCCTCTCACCGACATTAAATGATGCTCGAAGGACAAGGGCACGGAGGCATGTTTAATAAATGAGTCGTGGATAGATGTGGAAGCTGGAATGATGAGTGTAATTAATGTGTGTAGATAAATATAGCGCCACCTTCTCTCCTGCTCAAGATGGCTCGTCTATATAAGGGCCCCCTGGTGCATGAAGGAGGGGGGCGGTTGGCTAGAACAAGAAGCATAGAAAAGCAGACACTGAGAAACATCTTTGTAAACATTTTCCCCATTTCCTCAACACAGAACTCGTAGGACATAGAGTTATTACCCACACTGGGGGCCTGAATCTGGGTAGATCAGTGTGTCCACCAGCTTGCTGTCGCCCGGAACTCATCGCTGAGAGACATTAGGGTTTCCAGCCACGAAGATGCCCTCTACCGAATCATAATTTCCGTCTAGGGAGTAGACACTCTGTTAACGGAATCTTGTCAGGCGAAATACGCCGACAAAGGTCTAAGTCTTTCCTCCTATTACATCTCCTTATATAGTAGAGGCAACCCTAACCCTAAATCTGGACACTACAAATGGATACTATCCACATTTAAATGGACTACCCCGAAACCCAATACTTCTCACGGGTTTTACACTTACACAAGCCCACTTCTCAAAGCGGCTGAAATCCGCTCTGCAAGCTCGAATTTACGTTGGGCTTCACTAGTGCTTCACACTCTGGTTCCTTGTCTTCCCATCTTGCAATCACTTTCTGGCCCCAATCATCTTTCAGCGTCTCTTAGTTGTGCTAGACCTCAACTCTCCTAGCCTTGTCTTGGTCTCGCCTTCGCATCACCATGGTGATCCAGGTGACCGAGTTTATGTCAGAGAATTTGCTCTCATAGCACTTGTTTGTCTCTGTGTTAGCGAACATACAAACCCATCTTTCTTCCATGCTCTAGTAACGCCTGATACTTCCCTGTTTTTTTTTCCCCAGCACTCCATCTCAATTCGTCAATTTGGACCATCGGATTGTAAAACAATGGCCCATATTAGATTACTATCTATCTATTTATAGCAATTTGATTTCCATATGACTTCCAAAATAATATCCATACAAAATTAAAATTCGGAATAATAACTAAATGAAATTTAGCAATATAAACGAAAGGGTCCATGCTAAATACAATCCAAACTAACTAAAATTCGGAGTAAAACTAAACAATAGCCATTTGATTTCCATCCGATTTCTAAAGTAAAATAAAAAAACTAAAATTTAGAATTATAATTAAATGAACAGTAGTAATTGAATTTTTTATACAAATTCTAGCCTAAAACTGGAAAACAAATCCAAGCCATGTGTGATAAAAAAACATACAAATTCAAAATAAAATTAAATAATGATTAGGGGTTTGATTTGTATGCAAATTCCAAACCTAAATTCCAAAAATATTAAAATACTAATTAGGCATGTACCTATACTAATTATAAATTGCGAGGAAATTTCCACGTCTAATTGCAAAAAGGAAAAGATCTAGTGTTTGTCTACTGTACCCAAGTTAAAGTGGATTAGATTAAAAGAAAATATCCATGCCAAGTACAATCCAAAATAATGAAAATTCAATATCAGCAATTTGATTCCACATGAATCCCAAAGTAAATCAATAAATAACTAAACTAATAAAAATAGCATTTAGATTTGTATATGAATTCCAACCTAAAATTGAAAAAAAAACAACGTCAATCATAATCCAAACATATGAAAATTTAGAACAAATATAAAAATACAATAAGAGATTTGATATGTACACGGATCCACAGGTAAAATGACAAAAAGGTATGTTAAATTTCCATGAAAAACAGGAAGTTGGTGTTTTTAGATCCAGAATCCCATAAATATGCAAATTCACAATAAAAATTAAAATAATATTATGAATTTTATTTGTGTGAATATATGTTTGGAATCAAAATTAGGATTAAATGAAATATTATGTCAAGTAGAATTGAAAATTTAGAATAACAAATAAAAGAAAATTAGCAAAATTTTATGTGAGTTCCAAAGTAAGATGCCAAAATATCTAATGTTAAGAATAAGAACTTAATGAAAATTTACAATAATATTTGTATATGAATCCAAACTTAAATTCCCCAAAAGGAAGAGTCCATATTAAGGCAATTTGATAAGTGTATGAATTCCAAAAATATAAAAATTCACAATAAGAACTAAATGAAAATTATAAAATTTGACTTTTAAAATCACATATCAAATTAAATTATTATTAGACTTGGTCAAAATTTATATTGGACAGTAACTGGAGGGCGACTTTAATAGTTAGAGTAAATTTATAATACACTAATTACATACTCCCAGAAATTCTCCCGTTAATAAAAAATATATATCTGACCATCCATCAGGTAGAACCAACTCATAATGATATTAAAAGAAAGAACCCCAGTAAAATACAATTATATTAGATGAGCAATGTATTTTGATATGGTTTTGGTATAAACAATAAAAATATTTTGACTCCCACCGTTGTCTTCCTCCTTCCACTCTCTCTACTTTCCCTTCCCCTCACCGGCCGATCTCTTCCCCTAACCGGCGAATAGGTGACCGCGTCCCCTGGTCCGGTGAGCGGCGGCGGATCGCCTCCATCCCGCCCTCTCTCTCTCTCTCTCCTTCCCCCTGGTGTTCTCTCGTTCGACCCCAAGGTCACCTCTCTCTCCTCGGATCGGCCATCTGGCGCGGTGCGGTGGCCGGCGAGTGGCGCAACATGGACATGGACGTCGCCCTGATTCGGAGTTATCCGCCTCCGCCCACGGAGCTGGGCTCGATGATGGCGCACGGCAGACCAGAAAAGGAAACAAGAACGAGAGTAGAAACTGGTGTTAGGGGAGCGAGTGGGGGCCAAGAATGGCGGCACTGACCGCCGCATTGGCTGGCGGGAGCCACCACCGACTCCACCGACGGTAATAACCCGTCGCACTCGCGATTCCGAGTTCTTGGTTTCGTTTTCTTTTCTCTTGTGTTCGATTAATGCTTCGGTCCTTGCAACTGCGGCGCTGGGGAATCTCTGGACAGCCCATTGCAGCTGGCTGGCTGGTCGGTCGGCGGCGGTGAACCCTGCGGTGCGGCGTGGCAGGACGTCTCCGACTCCCCTGCCTCCACGCGCCCGGTGAACCCTCCCACTCTCCGGCACGCACCACCACGATGCAGACTCCTCCTCTGGCTCCCTCCAGGTGACGAACCGATACTACCGCCAACTCACCAAGTCTACATTGGCATAAATTCAAACATAAGAAAATCCTCTAGTTGGGGAATCCACCTGGTAGACGGCTGAGTAGTAGTTTCACAATCTCTGAACCATTAGTAGGATATGGGTGAGTTGTTGACGTGATATGATGAAATTGGTATATGAAATATTCATCATAGGGTTAAGGTTCTGACTTCTGAGAAGTGTCACTAATTACAACTTCCTTGAGTATGTATGAGGATTTCTTACTCCTTACTAGCAAGTGTTGATATCAGACATAAATATTAGTGTTGACCATGCACGCATAAATGGGATTTTCAATTTTTCATACCTGTAACCTGTTCAAGTGCATATATTTTTTTCGAGGACATGTTCAACCACATATTCACTTCATAAGTTTCTGGAATGAATGACAACAGGGGGAGTTTTAGCAAAGTGGTAACTGTAGGATTAGAAGTTTGCCATGTTATTATTTCACCCAAAAAAGAAGTAAGAAACAGCCTCACTGTGAATCTTAACTCTTCCTTACATCTCTTGAAAATCCATAACTCGATTGAGATATCATACTTTTGGTAATGTGTACTTCTGCTACCTGTGGTGTTACAAATCTGTGTGGTCAATAATGAATAATGTTTCAAATAAATTGGGCACAGAAGAATAAAGTGAAATACAACCTAATATACAGCTTATCTCACATTTCTTGACCTTTCATTCATTACAATACATATCCAGAAGCTATATCAAGAAACTTCAAGCTCAATACACTTATACATACTGATAGAGCAATGGGAGGAAAAATAGCCCATTGTTGCAGAAAGATACAATGATCTAGTGAGCATCCTTGCTTGCAGTTCTAATACAGATTGATGACTCATTTCAATCAGGTGCAGATTATGAAATAAGTGCTGTATTATCATGCAAAAACTCAGTGCTGGTTTCCTCCTTGCTGTAAACTAACCAAGCTAAAATATGTGCCAGATGGGCCCTTGGCCATGAGGGATGTGTGTGTACCCTTCTCCACAACAATTCCTTTTTCGAGCACAGTGATCAGGTCACAGTTTTGAATAGTGCTGAGCCTGTGCGCCACCAGCACGCTTGTCCTGCCAACCATCACTCGGTCCAGTGCCTCTTGTACCACCTTTTCGGACTGGCTGTCCAGCGCACTTGTAGCCTCATCCAGTAGCAAGATAGCTGGGTTCTTCAGGATGGCACGGGCTATTGCAATGCGCTGCTTTTGCCCTCCCGATAGCTGAACACCTCTCTCACCACACCATGTCTCATATCCATCCTTGAGGTTGCTGATGAAGTCATGTGCATTGGCAGACCTTGCTGCATTCTCAATTTCTGCCTCACTCGCTGTTTCTGTGCCGTACACAATGTTCTCTCTGATCGTACCTGCAAATAGTGTTGGCTCCTGGCTGACCAATCCAATGTGCTGCCGCAGGGCTCGAAGATTGTATGTTTTGATGTCCCTGCCATCAATCTTCACCGACCCCCTAAGTGGGTCATAGAACCGCTCTATAAGCCCAATGATGGTCGACTTGCCAGACCCGCTTTGCCCAACCAGGGCTGTTGATTTACCTGGTTGGATGCTCAAGGAGAATCCTTTGAAGATAATCACATCTGGCCTTGATGGGTATGCAAAGTCGACTCCTCTAATGTCCACTTCGCCTTTGAGCTTCTCTGGCTTGTGCCCCTCAGGGTTGTCAGGGTCAATTTCTGTTTCCCGGTCAAGAACAGCAAACACCGAAGCGACTGCATCAGCACCCTTAGCTAGGTCTGTTGTCATGCTACCTGCATCAGCAATCACACGCCCTGTGCTTACTAGAATCATGAAGGTTTGGAAGAGCGCCTTGGCAGTAATGTGGTGCTCAGCTATGAGCCTGCCACCATACCAAAAGTCAAGGGCCCATGTGCATGTCATAAGGCTCATGGAGGTGCCGAGGCCGAGGCCTGCAAACCACGACTGCCGGATGCTTTCCTTGCGTGGCCCATCCTGTGCTTGGTCGAAGAGGCGTAAGATGCGGTCCTGGGATGAGAAGGCTGTGATTGTGCGAAGATTGGAGACAGCCTCAGCAGCTAGCTTGCTACTATTGGCTTGTGCGTGTATTGATTTCTTAGACATGCTCTTGAGTAAGACACGGCGAGCATAAAAGCAGACAATGATGAGAGGCTGCACCGCTATCATGACAAGGGCCAAACGCCAGGCAATAACCAGACCCATGGTGCAGGCAATAAGCACTGCAGAAACTGTCTGGATCACCAGCGCCATTCGGTCACCCACGAGAGACTTTACCTACAACAAAAGCATTTTGCCAGGTCAGATAAGTTTCCTTTTTAATTATCAACATGCTTATTTTTGTCTTTATACTTACAACGTTGGCGTCCTTGGCAAGCTGTGAGCATATGGCACCACTGGAATTCTCATCACGGTCGAACCACCCAATCTCAAAAGTGAGGATCTTTGCAAGCATCTGTTCCCTAATCCTCTTGGTGAGGTATTCCCCCATGGCACCGAAGTTATAATGCTGTCCAATATTGATCAAGAACGAGAGCACTGCAAGACCTACGAAGATGAGTGCATAGGTCCTTGTTTTGTCCTTGATCTCTGCATGATCTTTCAAGAAGTAGACTGAGATCATGCTTCCCATGGCGTATGCATACACAGGCTGGATGCCTCCAAACACAATTGCACTGAAGCTCCCCATTAGTGCTTGCTTCCACTCTGGTGCATTAAGCATGAGTAGCCTTCTGAAGGATGGCACAGGAAGCTTTGGCTTCTCAATGTTGTCAGCTTCTCCTGCATCACCCAGTGACCGCGCTGAGCTTGACCTGCTAGCCGCAGAGAATCTCCTGCTCACGCTGTGGCTGCTGGACTGCCCAACGGCAGAAGTACTACCAGTTCCAGCGACTTCGTCAGCCTCATTTGAATCTCTGGTCTGCTGAAGGCGCACAAGAGATGAGTAGAGGCCATTCTCATTGGCAATGAGCTCATCATGGGAGCCCAACTCCTTGACCTCACCCGATTGCATGACAGCAATCATGTCAGAATTGCGGATGGTGGAGAGGCGATGTGCAATGACAATAGTTGTTCTACCCACGGAGGCCAGGTCAAGCGCCTCTTGTACAACACGTTCTGATTCAGTGTCCAATGCACTCGTGGCTTCATCGAGGAGGAGGATCTTGGGTGACTTCAGGATTGCTCTGGCAATAGCAATCCTCTGTTTCTGCCCTCCAGACATTTGGACACCACGCTCACCCACCTGTTTTTACTTCGGACATGTTAGTATCAGAGTGGTAACACCAACTTATTTCATAGATCATAGATGAAGGAAGGATTGTAGTTCCGGTGAACATTCATTTGGACATGATCAACAGCTTAATGAACTAGTTCCTTGACGAGCTAACAATTGTAAGTTGTAACCCTCTGTACTTTCTTGTGACAAACAGCTAACATGTGAATTACATAACTGATGACTGTTTCAAACTGATCAGGACATCTTCTCATTAGAAGAAATATTTTAGAAATTTTTGTATGATACTCAAAGTTGACATGTATGTATATATATAATTTATCCATTTCGAAGTTGAAGTTAGCTTCTCCTAAACATCTACCCCAATATTCTAGTGCTTTAAAGGGTTATCCTATTCTTACATGTATGTAAATTTTCCTTCCCTACTTAGTTTGCCTAGAAAACTGCGCACAGATGCTGTTAATGGCAAGCACAGGCTTTGTTAGCAGGGGAAAAAGCATCAATCTTAGTTGATGAGTAAAGAGACAAGGTACGCATCTTTGAAATGCTCCCTGAATATCTGCACAGTATTGACATGAAAGCTTGGTTATCATTGTCAAGAGTCAAGACCTTGAGACACTTTGAAGCATCATCATCCTAAGGGTAGAATCGTGTCGCTCAGGGATGAAATCATTTTTGTTTTCGATCAATGTTTCAGGTCGTTATTTGATTGTTTGAAGTGATCATACTTCTCTGTGGAGTGAACCACCTATAACGTTAGTCACTGACAGATGACAATATGGCCCATCTTTAACTGTGAGATAGGGTTGTCTTGCTAGATTTCCGCATCTTTTTTTTTAAAAAAAAATCTAAAATCTTCATGCAGTATTTACAGATACTTAACAAGATTACTGAGTTTATCACAAGTAGTTTGTATCCTCTCAGACTTTAAATCCCATCCTTACACGTAATATCATTTTCCATTCCCCACCAAGTTTGCTTTGGCAATTGATTGAAGTTCTCAGTGGACAGCGATATTCACCACTGATGGGGGACAGGCATATTAGGTCAGGGGTTAATGGTGATTTCTGAGTATATTTCTGCAGTGCTTATGCTTTGTATGGTATTTCTAGAACTCTCCAATTATCGTTTTGCAGTGGTGACATGTAATGGCTTGCTTTTTTCTGTACTTTTTTTTAGAAAACGGATCTTTTTTCCCCCAATGGGTCAGAAAGAAGCCAAGCGGCAAGACAACCATACAAGTATTATCCGTGCAAGAATAAAAGGTAATGCTTACTCAATTTGCGAATACAAAATCTCATTCTTTTTTGTTTTACTCTTAGCACTAACTCATCCTATCCATTCATGCAATACTTGTATGGCCGACAATTCAGAAGCCGTTCATGGCCGACAATAGTTTTAGGGCCTATTTGGGGGAGCAGTTGCTTTTTTGATAAGCTGTTTTTTGGCTTTCTGAGCTGAAAAGCGGCTGTAACTTTTTATAAGAGACCGTTTAATAAATAGCTAATTTCCCTCAGCAATAAGCTGGAACAGCATATCCATCCCAGCTTTTGGCTTTTGTAAGTTATATATGGCTTTAAGCCCCCCTCAAACAGGGCCTTATATGAGTGCAAAGTACGGTCAATTCATAATAAGGTAAGAGTTCTGAAGGCCACTACTCTTCTTGGATTTATCTTTTCATTTTTATCATATATCGACAATCGACATGTATATTTAGTTATTGGACAAGCTACATTGACATCATTATTCTGACCACTCAACTTTGTCTTTCAGATTTGAATCTTGCTTGTTTGTGCTCCAAACATGCAGTTAACCATTGTATTGTTTGAGTTGACCATCCTATCTTTTCACACTCTACACTTATTCTCTGCAATCGCACCAAGGTAAATGTCACAGCTGAAAGCAGCCATTAACAAGATAAGGCCATAACATATGAATACGCTACATGTGCTTTGGTTATACGTACTCTGGAAAAGCGTGTTCAGTTAATAATTCCACATTGTTTATCAGTGCAGGTTGTACGTACAGTGGCAAAATTAAACTGTCTATAATTTTCTGGGACAATTTCCTGAGATCTTTTCATGAGTGCTTGAACAATGGAAATGAAAGTTCGGTTACAAAGTGGCCCTTCATTGTAGCCAAACTCACAATAATACAGATATGAAGTGGTAGATATTCAAAAGGAAGGATATTATGAGTGCCTATCAGGTCACATCAAAATCCAGTGAGACCTATCATCTTGTTTGCGGGTTTGCCCACATCAAAATCCAGTGTGCCCTAATTTTAAGTGACCACAGCAGGTTTGCACACAGTAGAAATTGCTAGTGGTGGGGGTCTGGCCATGAATGAACCTTTTCAGGTTTACTTGTGTGCCACTTAGGGTCCGTATCATTAGAGGGATCTTCCATTATTAGCTGGGGCTGTATCGTCAAGAAGTCCTATGTTGAAACAGCAAGGCAGCCGAAAAAAAGGTAAATGTTTGCCCTTTTTACGATTAGTGACTTTTGATTATAACAGTTTGCAGTGGTGGCAACGGAGCAATTTAAAGCTGCTTTTTTCTGAATCGTTTTAATTTTTCACAGGTTAAAGCTGCTTTTTGGAAGCACTCATGCGACCACACGCACACGGGCACTTTCTTCTGTCAATCTCTGCCTAGCATATTGCTGTCAAAATTATTAACGCATGACAGGACCTGGGTGAAATGCTGTTTGCTGGGAAAGTTGGAACACCATAACTATTGGCTGGCAACCCTCTTCTGGTTACTAGATTTGCAAAAAGCCTCTAGCTGCTTGCGTTCAGTGTCCACCGACCATGGAGGCACACACCCCTGAGCGGCGGGCCTATTGTTCACCCTTTCCCACTTGGGCTCACTACCCCTCTATGATACCTAGGTCCCACCATCAGCAATTTTCCAAAGCAGGTGCTTTGAATTTTGATACCACCATCACTGGAAACCAATCACGGTGGAGTGTACTAGCTGCAGCAGTATAAGAATAGTACTGCTACTGCCTTAGAAGTAATAGCATTTGCTGCATTCCTAAGGGTTCTGATTTATAACTATTACTGATAAGCTGATTCAGCTACTGTTTTTTAGAGTTTGAAAATGGTGCTCCATGATGTACAGGTTGGTGCTTCTTAGTTTTTATCACCTTATGTTGTTTGTAATTCATGTGATTTGCAAGGCGTGTAATAGAGCACTCTGTTATAATGAAAAGATGAACGTCTTAATGTTATTTCTAGTCCAATTGGAGGTGACTATTGCACTGGCAGGTCTGCTGGAGAATAAAGGCTGGGTGGAGAAGAACCATGCTGAAGCGGAGGCAAGGATATTCGTCTCTGGACAATGCATCGTAATGTCAGGTGTTTCTGTGATGGAGATTTTTTTTTGGGGTTCTGTTATTGTTACTCGTCCAATGTAGACAATTTGAAGATGCAACGATGCACACTTAGGTTATGATTCATTTAGCTTGTGCGTTGGTTTGTTGTCACTTGTCAGGATTGTCGTAGCTTCCAGTGCCTGATTGGGTGGTGTCTCCACTCTGTGAATCCACTTTAAAGACACTCTGTGAATCCACTTTACTTTAACCTCTTGTAGTGAACACCTTGTTTCGGGATCTTGGCTCATCTACATGGATCTCAGTCGGGAATGGACCTCCCAAACAAGATCTAAAAGTGCTCAAAATACACTCGAACTTACATTGTAAGTCCCCTATCCGTTCATCCAGGCATTTATAGCACTCCTATAACTTAAATTAGATGGTGGACCCAGTGCTGTACTATTTCAATCATGTACAGCACTTCCAAGCTGTCGAATTTGTTCAATTGGGGCACTGTTTAGAGCACAATAATTTCGTAGGAATTTCACAGGAAAGGAAACATCGAATGATACTGGATGTGGGGTTGTCCTACGAAATTCCTATAGGAATCCTCGGTTGCAAAGGGAGCTGGTTGTCTTTTCCATGATGACATAACATAATTGTGGTACTCGTGACTTTCAGGGTAAGTTTTGCCCTTTTCAGCAGGGATGACACAAGGCAGACAGCTCTCTGAATCTCAGGTTGCATCAGGGCTTTTCTTGGAGCGCACAGGCAGGCACGACACGAGACCCATGGCCTCCGCCGGTGACGCGGCGTCCAGCGGCTATAGCTAGCGAACACTACAATGGACAGATGGGATCGAGTACTAGTGTTGCTTCCAAATAAAAGTGAGTGCTCCTACACAAGCAAAGGGTGTTGCTTCCAAGAACAACCTTTACTCGTAGCCAATCTTTTTATTACCCGTCTTTTCAATAATCTAAAGTGCCTTTCAATCCCCACAAAAGGAGGTGCCTTTGAATCCCCACAAAAGGAGGCACAATTCAACAAAAACCAAATGGAGGGGTTAGCAGGATGTGGAAATTGGAATCCCAAAGCTGCATGCAGCGGCCACCTAATCCTGTTCGATAAACAAGAGGTAAAATTTCTTTGGGACATATTGATTTCGGTTTATAGTTTTTTTTTAAAACATTTTGCTTTTATTCTCGCAAGAGTGATGTTTTTTTTTTTAAAAAAGTGTCCATATCCAAACGGCACTCTTCTATATGCGGATGCCTTTAGGTCCTGTTTATTTAGGTTTAGATTTTTTGGCTTATAGTTTAAAGTTAGTTTTTTTTTTGCTTAAACAGCTTGAAAGCTAATGGTTTTTGTACGCGATAAAGGTGGGTAATTTTATCTAACTTTAGTGTTATTAGTCTAAAACCAACCATTAATAAGTCAAAAAAAATTCTGACTTTTAGCTTTTAGTTATATAGAGGCTTATGACTTTTGAAAAGCTTAAATAAAAAGCTACTTATTTGTTTAGGCTTTAACTTTTTAACTTTTAAGCTGGCGAAAAAACTCAAACAAACAGGGCCTTATTTGTTTGGTTCCTTTGTATTACACCCTTATTGAACGATGTTCGTATTCTCGTAAATAAACTAGGCGCATCTTTCTAAATCTCTCTTCAAACATGGTTAAGAGAAAAAAAAGTAAAGTTTTGGAATAAATAAATGACACTAAAGCCATTTTATGTTAATAAAAGGAGTACTTCCTAGCTAGTAATTCATGTTTCTTAAGTTAAAACGATTTATATTTGCAACTGAAAGTAGCATATCACTAGAATATTTTATTTGTTTTATCACTTTTGAGTTGTTCGGTTGTTCCCCTAAAGCCCAATCCTTCAAATTAATTCAGAAAATAAAAGAATATAAAGGGGGAAAACATCATTAACATCATTCTTTTTACCACATTTTGTAATTAATACTCCGTACTAAACTACTGGAATCATCGGAAAAAAATTGAAGAAAAAACACAATTCGATGGATCACATACGTTATGCAAGAACAGGTGTAAATTAATGAAAATAGACTTGACGGTGACTTGCAAAGGATGGAAAAGCGTACTTCTGGAACGACTGCGTGCATTGCATAATCTATTATATACTAGTAAATTTTTCGCGGTGTATGATGTTTTTTTCGTAGAAATTTTTTTCTTTTTTCCGACGGTGTTGTTATTTTTTGAATCGTCGAAATAATGAGCGAAATGGCTGAAAGAACACAAAATTTTCAAGCGTAACATGTCACAAGGCTGTCTTTTTCAGAGAAAAATTTTCCTTTTTTCGGCGGCGCCTTATTTCCTAAATCATCGAAATAATGAGCGAAACGGGGAAAAAATAGAGAGATAGAGCTGTAAAAATATCTATTTCGATGAATTATTTGGAAAATATTGGAGACCGAACTGGAGAACCGCGATGGGGAAAAAGTCTAGAGGAAAAAGGGTGAAAAATTATTAGAGATGACAACATTCTTTTGCCGAGTCTAACACTCTACGCTACCATGGAGTAATAATACATGTTTTAAAAATATTAGAGATCGATGAGCTAAACGGGAAAAAAAATAGGAGATAGAGTCAGAGAAATATCTCTTTCGATTTAATTATTTGGAAAATATTGAGACCGAAATGGAGAACCGCGGCGGGAAAAAAGTCTAGAGGAAAAAGGGTGCAAAATTATTAGAGATGACAACCTTCTTTTGCCGAGTCTAACACTCTACGCGTTCAATGAGTAATAATACATGTTTTAAAAAATATCAGAGATCGAGATGGGAAATCGAGTCGGGAAAAAAGTCTACAAATAGAGCCGCACACATATTTCTAGTGACGAAAACATTTTTTTCCCGGGAAAAACGGAGAAAGGACCTAGACGTAAGGAGTAAGGACCTGAATGTTACGTTTTTGGAGCTGTCCGCTATCCTGAAAAATTAGAAAAGGGTCTGTTCGCGATTTGAATTTAACAGGAGGTTCTTTCCGTAAAACGGCGCGCGAGGGACCCGAACGTGATTTTCAGGGAAAAAATCTTCCTTTCACAAAAATCGCGAAGAATCTATTCGTAATTTATAAAAGGACTAAAACGCAAATTTTTTTTGAGAGCCGGCCGGCCGGCTCGGCTCAAACGTCCAGGAGGCCGGCGATTCTTCAGCCTTTAGGAAAGGCATTATTAGTGGATGACAGGTGCTTTACAACCGGTAAGGAAAAGATATAAGCTAGAAATTTTTAGAAAAAATAAAAACATTCGGCCTTTAATTTAGTAGACCTTAAATTTTAATGGCTTAGATATGATAGTTGCTTAAAGATATAAAGAATTTAAAATATAACCCTAAACGTAATCTAATCTTGAATTTGATGAACCCTAATTAAAGTTATACTGTCACGCCGTTTGATGGTTGTACTCGGAGAAATATTTTTATTTGTAATCTAATACCAAAAGGGAAGATAAGAAAAGAGATAATGAAACGTTCTCTCCCCTTTAATCACCTACGGGATTTTCTTTGAAAAATCACGCACGGGAGTTGTGATAGGAAAAAGGACAAAACGAGAGAGAGAAACGCCACTTATTATTCTCCTTGTGCCTAAAGTCCAATGGAGTTTGCTTCTGTTCCTTCTCACGACCAGCCGGCGAAACCATTTACACTTCTACGTATTTTTTTTCATGCTAATTATAAGTTATAAGAAGTTTGTTAAATTTCAATGCACACATTACAAGTACAATAGCTTCAATTTCGCCAAATATATATGCGGTGCTGTACATGAAGTTTTTTTTTGTTTCATATATAATGTTAATTAACAGTTTTTTTCAATTATAAAGAAGATATACACACACCGGAGCGTACTCACTTAGCACACATCTAGAAACACAGAGGATGGAGATAAATCTACGACTTCACAAAGTTTCCACTAAAACGCACTCATGTGTGCATAAAAATTGAGCACCAGGTTTTAGACCCTAATGAATGAAAGCATATTGCCACAACTTCACCACCTCCCAAGAGGTGGCTCCCCACGTAACACATTAATTGTGTTGGCCATCGTAAACGAGTTTTTAACGAAAAGTCTTTTGGTTAGAGGCTTTTTTTTAAGCGTTCTCTTTGTTCCTTAGAAGTGGTGTCGTCTACGGTTTTGTACTATAGATTAAAGATATAAAACACACATATCGATCCCCTCCAACAAGTGGTGTTATGTGAATATTTCAAGCTTCTAACTACCCATCTGAAAAAGTGGAAATTGTTTGAAAAAAGTATACGAATATAACTATGTTTGAATATTTAAAATTTATAAAAAATATTCATACATATTAGGATAATTAATGCTCCATCCGTTTGTAAATACGTGTTATTCTAGCTTTCAAATTTTGTTTCTAAATACATGTTATTCTACATTTTTAGGTAGCTTTTTATTTTTATTTTTTTTTTGCATATCCTTCTCATTCCTATTTCCAATGTCATTTACTGCTATGAACAAGAATTATACATGACATCTAAGGGCAATAAGTGACCAAATAAAGGAGGGCATGATGATCTTTTGTACATATGCCTTGGTTCTTGTTAAAAAAAACATCCTACAATGACATCGGTTAAGAAACTGAGTATTTAACAAGGGTGCCTTCTTTCGTAAAGATGAAAGGATGGTTTTAGAGTTTGTTTGGATTCATTAGCTCTAATAGTTAGCTGGCTAATAACTAATAGTTTGCTAACTATTAACTAGCTAATTATTAGCTGGAGGTTGTTTGGATCTACTAGCTAATAGATAGTTGAAAATTTGGTTGTGGATGCAAATATTCATTGTACCCTTGCATTAATGGGAAAATATCCTATGCAATCACCAATATGTGTGCAAGCGTGCAATCAAGCGATCTGGAGCATCCAATCTATATCCAACGCTGACTGCTGTTTTACGTTTAAACCCTCCCACCTCACCCTCCATCTCTTCTCCCTGAAATTTGCTGAACACCCCCTGCTATTGTCAGCGTTGGATATAGATTGGATGCTTCAGATCGCTTGATTGCACACTTGCACATATATGGGTGATTACACAGGATATGCCCCCTGCATTAATTAGCTGTTTGCATCTTTTTTTTTGCTACTGTACCATGGTGGAGGGGCTGAGGGCAAATTGGTCTTTTGACCATTCATTACCGCGGTGGAGGGGCCGAGGGTAAATTAGTCTTTTGACCATCCATTAGCTAAAATTAGCAGGGAGAATCAACTAATGAGATAACTATAGTTAGGTTGTTGACTAACTATTAGCTAGGCTATTAGTTGGGCTGTTTGGATCCATTTTAGCTAATTTTAGCAGCTAACTGTTAGTGCTAATGGATCTAAACATAACCTTAGTATTTCGCAGTCTACCGGCTAAATTTTTTAAAAAAAGGCTTCAACACAAAGAAAATATCGACAACTCTTTCCTTCCAAAGATATAATCTACTAACTAGCCGGCAGGAGCGGGCAAGTGTAATGCAGGCACGGGTTAGCCGAGGAGGGAGCAACGCCGACGTGGATCGGCGGAGCAAGCTGGAACTCCCCCGCTTTGACATAGGTAGTATATATGGGAAATATGTATACTTTATCATAATACAAATAATATCAGTTTTAACAAACATTAAAACTAAATCAAATTGATAATATTCTAAAATTGAAAGCATATATACATTCCACGGATAGTCTTATTCTATCCATGTGTTTTTCTATTCAAAAAACACAATCATATACTTCATCCTCCGTGTTTTTTACTTGTTGTTAGAAGCAGTTCTAGTTAAATTTGAGTCATGTTTTTAGGAGCAGTCCTTGTTGGAATTGAGTTTTTTCTGTAAGGTTTAGGAGCTGTTCTAGTCGAGTTGATTCACGAGTGGTTTAATTGTGAGGTTTTTCCCCGGTTTTCTCCCTAAAAATCGGGGACCAATTATCGTTCTTTTCCTGCTTAATAAAATTTGCAGCAATTCTCTTGCTGCTCTTTCAAAAAAAAAAAAATACTTCATCCTCCGTTCTTAAATTTGTATCATTCTAGCTTTTAATTTTTGTTCTAAATACATGTTGTTCTATAATTTTGATGTTATTTTTTACTATATTTTCCTCATGAACTTCTCCCCTTTAGCTATTTTCAATACCATTTACTATATAGACTAAAGTAAGACATTATCTAAAAATATAATAAAGAGAGGTAATAATGTATAGTCTTTTGTAGATGTGGGTTAGTGGTAAACTGAGCAAGGTAACCAGAATTACCTGCGTCTCGTAGACCTGCGGCAGCTGCGATATGAAGTTGTGGGCGTTGGCCGCCTTCGCCGCGGCGGTGACCTCCTCCGGCGTGGCGTCCTCCTTGCCGAACAGTATGTTCTCCCTGATGGACGTCGCGAACAGCGCCGGCTCCTGGCTGACAAGCCCCATCTGAGCGCGCAGCCACTTGAGCCGCAGCCGCCGGATGTCGAAGCCGTCCAGCGCCACCTCCCCGGCCGACGGGTCATAGAACCTCTCCAGAAGCGCGATCACGGTCGACTTCCCCGAGCCGCTGCCGCCGACGAGCGCCACGGTGCGTCCCGCCGGCACATGCAGGTTGAAGCTGACGAAGATGGGGCTCTCCGGCCGCGACGGGTAGCAGAACTCGACGTTCTTGAACTCCACCTCGCCGGCGACGTTGGCAAGCTCCTCGCCAGTGTCGCTCTCAGAGTCGATCTTGGGCACCCGCCGGATCACCTCCAGAATCCTCTCCCCCGCCGAGCTCGCCTCCGAGAAGTACTTGACGTTCGACAGCCCCGACCCCAGCGCCCTGCATGCATGCATGGACAGTTGGACACCGATCATGGTTCGTTAATGGCGGCGGCGTCGTCGTCGTCTTTATCTAACGGCAGCAGCTGTCATAAGTTAGAAATGGAAGAGACTGTAATGTTACGCACAGGCCGCCGACGACAATGGCGGCAGAGACAGCGAAGACGGTGCCGCCCTGGTAGCCGTGGTACATGACGAGGCGGCTGCCGTACCAGACGTTGAACGCCCAGATGGCGAAGGTGATGCCGTTGCTGCCGACGGCGACGCCCTTGGCAAGCCCCTGCTTGAGCCCGAGCCGCGCCGACTCCTCGAGCGCCGCCGAAAACTGCGCCATGGTGGTCCTCTCCGCCACGAAGGAGTACACGGTGCGCACAGACGACACGGCCTGCTCGGCGACGGCGCCCGGGCGCGTGTACTGCTCCCGGATCCGGCGCGCGAGGCCAATGAGGATGCGACCGTACATGAAGCCAGGGATGATGAGCAGCAGCACGGACGGCAGCGCCACCAGCGTGAGCCGCCACAGCAGCGCGAACCCGACGGCGTAGCTGCTGACGAACATGGTGGCGTTCATGACGAAGTTGGGCACCTTCTCGCTGAGCACGTCCTGCACGACGAGGCTGTCGTTGGAGACGCTGGTGATCACCTCCGCCGTCGAGCCCACCTTGAGGTCGAAGTACTCCACGTCCTGCCGGAGCACCGCCCGCAGGTACCGCGCCCGCATCCGCGACGCCTGCCGCTCCGCCGTCCGAGACCAGCAATACCCCTCTGCACGTCGCACGTACCCGTCAGACGCGTCCACACACACGTTCTGCAACACCGCACAGCATTATATTGGCACGCATATACTCACCCAGGAACGCCATGACCCAGGAGCCGCACGCCAAGAAGACGAGGTTCCTCGCGTTCTGATGAGTGGGTATCACGCACGAACTATTGTGATTACTTTGCCTGTGATAATGTTACGAACATTGCGTAGAATTGGGGATGCACGAGAGGTGATGGACTCAACGCTACGTACCACGTTGATCTTGGAGCTGAACTCCCGGAGGAGGTCGGGGCCGCTGCCGAGGTCGTTGAAGATGCGGCTGGTGATGAGCAGCATCACCGGCGTCGACATGCCGTCACCCATGGCGCCCACCAGGCCCAGGACCATGAGCACCACGTCCGCCGCGTCCGCGTGCATGAACACCGACGTGAACGACGACCCGAACACCAGCGCCGCATTCGAGTCCGCCTTCGCCTTTGCCGGCTGCCCCGCCGGCCCGTCCTTCCTGCCGTTTGCTTCGTCACCGCCACCCATGCCCGGCGATCGAGCGCTCGTCGACGCGCCGGCGCCTCCTAGTGCAGCTTGCTTCCGAGTTGTGAACTTTGTGATAGTTGTAATTGACTTGGCTCACGAGACTCTTGTAATTTGGCCCCCTTTTCTGGCAGTTTAATTAGGTGGTACTCCTCCGGCTCTCTGTGGTCCGGAGGATGAGAGAGAGGAGGGAGGGCTTATATAGGGTGCATCCGCAAGCCACTAAGCAGTTGATGGCAGTGATTTAAATAGTCCGCTATCGCCTTTTCAGATATAAAATGCTACATAATTAAATAAAATTATCAAAACACATCTATAACTGTTATAGCCGCTATTTTTTTTAGCTGTGATAGCTCTGATATGCTACATGTGTTAATTCTCTTTACATTTCTAAACATTAATTAAAATTATCAAAACACATCTGCAATTGCTATAGCCGCTATTTTTTTTTGTAGCCGTGATAGCTCTGATATGCTACATGTGTTAATTCTCTTTACATTTCTAAACATTAATTGTTTGTTGTTCATGATCTTCATCTTTTACCATATTTGTTATACTTAAATTGAATTAATTTGGCTCATAGAAAATAATAACTATTAGTTAACATCCAAATCCATCACCTAAATTTGCATAGTTATATACATTATTTTCTGTTACATATTATACAACTAATATATAACAATCATATATAACATGCATTTCAAATTTAAATATAGTTCATTATATATAAATTAATGATACCACATACCTGAAATGTTTTAAAAATTGTGTATTATAGTAAACCATGACGTGTAGCATAGTTTCCATGACAACCTGCTATATAGCCACAATCCGTGAACTGTGATTTTAAAAAAAAGTTCTTATAGCCCGAATGAGGGATCTATTGTCACTTATACAAACAATAGTAACTGAAAGGACATACCAGGATTGTAAAACCAGGTAGGATCGTATTTACTCTGACATGCAACCACCGCTGGCTATCTTTCGATTGTTGTTTTCTGTCTGAATAACTTTTACCAATAGATATTGCGTTACATTACGTGGTCTTTGTCGATAGATAGACTGTTGATGAAATTGTGTCACGGTATAGTGTGAATAACTAGTGAACATATATATGCCCCGTTAATTTGTTCATTATTTCAAAAGTCGACTGTAATATTACTTAGTTATCTATTCTGAATTACCATTGACTTCATCGTTTTAAAATTATAGTAAAACCGTCCAAGATTTTACCCGTTCACGCGGGCAGGTAGGATCTGGTTTGCAAGATTACTGCGAGACATGGCACACAGCTAAAACAAATGAAAACACTATCCAATTAAGCCTAAATCGACATGTGCTAGCATTGCATATATGTATATTAACCAGCTGACAAATTTCGCTGCCAGGATCTTCAGACATGCCTCAATCAGTGGGGAAAAAACCTGATTTTAGCAGCTGGACATGGGGATTAGCACCCGTAATTAGGCGGGGAAGGTTTGACTTGGGAATTAATGGGGGCAGGGCCAAGACGTCATTAGTGACGACTGTGCCGTGCTACGGCTCTCGTAGCCTCTCCTTGGGGCGTGAACTGTATAGTAATGCATAACACAAAAGGATAAGCTACGTATGCAGTCGTAGCTGCTGATCCCAGCTGGGACGGCGACCTGTCCATTAAAAATACAAGGCTCTTACAGTTCACCTATCGATCTGGATTACTTTAATCGGGCAAGGTTTACGGTGATAAACAGGCTAAGGCATGGATTAGTCGGTCGAGCTTGCACGCCAGCAGTGCTCATATGCGGCAATTGCTACAGTGGTTGCTAGGTGCTTTCCAACAGTGTTTCGGAAGATCTGAACTATGATTGTTTTTTTGATCAAACGGTCTACGTATAAGTTTTAAAGTTGCGGTCGAAACAGGGACTGCATTAGATCTCTTTGCTATCAGTACAGATAAAAGCTTAATTTGACACCTGTTGGCAGGTGGGTTTAACGCCATGTGCTGATCCGGTAGATTAAATATACTAATTTTAGTAAAAGATATTTACGTCTTGAGGAAGAACTTTCAGTCACAATTCGAGAGCAGCAACTTTGGAATTTTGTTTTCGGATTTTCTTATGTTGAGTTGGTGTCTGAACCAACTGGGTTACACCGGTTGTAAATGGTTAATTAGTTGCACATCATATGTTGCCAAAAATATTAGGAATTTTTTAAAATAATATCTTTTTAAAAAAGATTTGCACAGTTAATACATCGAACCCAAATTTGATAACAATATTTAACTATCGCCATTTGAAACGACAGAATCGCCGTTTCAAATGGCGAGAGAGCCTCTATTGCCATTTAAAATGGTGACAAAGAGATGTTGCCAATTGGAAGGTCCCTATCGCCATTGGAAATGGTAGAGGTATTGATGTCAATACTTTTTGTTGCAAAGTATTTGTGCGAATTATTTTTGCTGAGAATTCTCGACACATTATTTATGCAAATTTTGTTGCCACCCATTTAAAATGAAGAGAGGCTGTTTCGTTAATTTGAAATTGTAATTTCTAAGAAAATATTGACAGGGCATTGATTTCTTTATATATATGGACATCACAGTTTTCTTGTACGTGTACTACGCCAAAAAAAATTCTAAGCGGTTTTGGCCGACTGACGATGGAATTTTCGCAGTGTGATGTCTCTTCGGCATGGTGGAGCAAGTGCGAAATAAGAAATAAAAAGATAGACGACACTGGTAATAGGCTAAAAGAAATGACAAATAAATAGTAATAAAGGAAAGGTACAGTAATAACAAACAAGCTAACAAAAGTAACAAAACCGTAAATATAGTCGTTCACACAAAAGTACAACAATAAAGAAAAAACTAACACTAGTCGAGGTTCTTCTGTCGTGCAACACCCCGTGTGGTGCCAGGTCTACGACGGCACCGCACATGACGGGATGGGTACGTGAGCTGGTCTAGTGGCACTCGTCGAGTGCTCCTTGCAAGGCGTATTGGTGCAGATGGAGTAACAAGGGAGCCTACGATGGCTAGCTATGTTCGAGTGCATCTGGGAGCTGCAAGGAACCAACCACAATGGTCGACGACTGATGGGGGACGTCGGTGGAGCATCTAGGCTCCAAATTTTTTCTTTGGTTTTGGTAATTAATGACAATCGTGTTTTAAGGACTAACAAGTTTTCTTGAGTCTATGAAAAATAGGTTGGTCCTATGAAGAGGTGAAATCATTAAGTCATAAGGGAATTGGAATATCAAGCAAACACCAAGGTATAAATTGTAAGGACCCTTTTCTAGCTTTTTGCTGATCTAAGTGTTTAGTGAAAAGATCAAGTTGCTAGTTTAGGTGACATACTATCAAGAAGGACCTTTGGTTAGTAGCTTGAAGATAATCAAGTTTCACGACTCAAATTCATGATCATATTTTAGTCATGTGCATTTCTCAAAAAATCCTTCAAAGTCACTCTGAATTTCTGCATGATCGGTACTACCGACCTTCTAGGAGCAGTATTGCCACAAGGATGGAAGTATGAAAATTCAAGCTCCATTAATTTGGTTTTGGTGTTAATGACAAATCTAATATTGAGACTTATTGGAAATATGCCCAAGAGGCCAATCATGAAGATGATTGTCATGTATTTATACTTATATTGTTCCTTTAATAATGTCATATAATAGATCATCAAATATGTGACTTGATCATGAAACTCTATAATTTGATTATGACGTTATTATAAATTGTCCCTTGTTTATTCATTGGGTATACACCAATAAACTTTATTCAAAACAAGCATATGAATTGATTGATCATCATGTTTCATGGATTATGGGTATGTGATACCATTCAATCATGTGAATACATGTAAGTGTACATGCTATTGGACTGACCCGCTTATGAAACACCTTTTGAGGATTTGATTAAGTGTCATAAGTTATTTCATACAATAATAATGATTGATCCTTAGACCTGAGATCAACACAGTTTTCTACATGAGGATGGTATGTTTTGATGTTGTCTAACGTTGTAAATACTAGATAATCATAAGGACAACACTCAGGTATACTTTCAATAATGCAGAGGGAAGTGTATGATCAAGATAGAATTTGTCCTCCTCATATTGAGGAAATGATATCAATCGGCCACTCGATAAAACAAAGTAAAGAATGTGCATGGCTATGCCCGAACGATTAAGTTGTTAATCGATCGATCTTGTTAGTCTATTTTAGATAATCGAGAAAATTGGTTTAACAGTACAAGGATGGCAGACCTCAACCTTGAGTTAAACCATGATATCAAAGTGACAAAGGGATCGACATGTATTCATTGAAGGTTTGTCGGATTAATGACATTCATGTAATTTGGGTAGTCATTATGTTCTGCTAGGAGCCGCTTGCAACTAATAAACCGGTAAAGGAGTTTTTCGATTTATTGCCAATATAGCATGAAACTAAAGGGTCACACACAAGAATAGATTTAAGACAGATTTTTGAAATCTTCTCTTGTGACATACATGTCAATGCGATTGAACATGATATCTGGTTGTATGCAAAATGGCAATAATCCGCAAGCAAAAATTTTTTGCGCAGAGGTCATCAGAGCAAATGATGAAATTATCAGAGCAAAGAGATGAAACACTGTAGCACATTGGCAAAGATCAGAGCAAACTGGCTCGCAATGATGGCAGCTAACAGCCATCATCAGATCAACAACTTTGCTACAGTGCCACATGGCGGTTACTGTGACATGGCGGTTGCTACAGTAGTCACGGCTATAAATTTGCATTCCTGGTTGAAAAATTGTGAGAAAAATTGAGAAAAAAATAAAGAAGGTGAAAAAGTTTTGCCTGAACCAGAAAAAGTCACGAGAGTCGTATTGCGCAGTACTAATATATACCGCCATACGGCGTCGTCCACTTGTTCATGTGGATACTTGAAAGTCGTAGCTACTACTGCCGCGAAGATCTGACGTATCTATTTTTGTTGCTACGTCCAGGTATTGAAGCTGTGAGCTTCGCGGAGAGCTTCTGCAAAAGTGTTGTATATGCGCTCTCAGGACCACGGTACGAATTTATTGCTTTTGGTATTTTTTAAATCTTGGTTCTAATGCATGCGATCGGTCCGGAAAAGGGAATAAATTTTTGAAATTTACTAGGTCATTCCACCCCAATTCCCAACAATGGTATCAGAGTAGATCGTATTGCATTAGTTCTGGATTTACTTCGTGTGTATAAGATATACGCGTTTTATGTTATATGTTGATGTGATCGATATCTTTTCAATAACATAAAATCTTTGGTTGGCTTGATCTGATCATGTTGATTCATTGATTTAATCATTTTGGCTTCTCTAGATGTATAAGATGTTATACATGCTTACTTTTGTTCATGTTTTATGATGTTCATTTGAGAATTGACGTGATTGCCATATTGATAGCATATGCTTTGGTTAGTAACGTACTAATCATATTGGTCCCTAATTAAAACTGAGTTATGATGATGTCTTACCAATTCTGTCCACTGTCAAGATTTCGATCGTTAAATGATGGGCTTGCCAAAGCAAGGTATCATTAACAATCTTAATAAGACAGATGTAAGTGTCGGACACTTACGAGCTTTGGGGTTGGTTTAATTCTGCAAGGCTATGAAAACGGTTTTGGGCTTTGGGCATCAAGTTGATAGATTTATCATGCAATGTTTTTGTCGACGTTTGTAAAACAGGTTCCCGCCGAGCTTACTTGTTGATTGAGGGATCAACCAAGGCCCCTTTTTCGTGAAGGGTTTGCGTCTGAAGAATACTATCAGGGTGCTATGCTTGAAAGGACAATGGACAAGGAATTTTTATACTAGTTCGGGTCTCTCTTGACGGAGATAACAACCCTACGTCCATTGATCTTGCTATTGCTTGAATTCTTACAGAAAAGCCTGTGTGCTATGCCTTTTGATGTCGTGTCCCCTTATGCTGATCTACCAGTGGGGTTTTTATAGACGATCGAAATAACTACAGCCGAATAATGCGCCATTACCGCATTAACCAGGGCTGTAACCATATCCTAAATTCTCGCCACGTCGCGCCGTGGACATAATGGTCTCAGATCATGGCGTAATGGTCTTAAACCGTAGCGTAATTATCGCCACATCGTTATTATGGGCCGAGCACGACCTTTTGATCATGCTCTGGATCTTCCCTCAACTCTGACCGACCGTTGCGCACTCTCGAACAAGTATGCTCGGGGATTTATGCTGCATGCTCGGGAACGAGCTTGGGCATGATCGAGACGGACCCACCGATCGGGCTATCTGAGGGTACTCCTTGGTGACACCGTCCAAGGACATGCATGGTCGGCCGAAAATCGACTGCCGGGGTATAATAGTTTTTATGAAAATTATCCAATCTCCGACAGTTTTCTATCATCCAAGAGTTGCATGAGATGCAATTAGCAAAGTGTTTGCTTACCTAAATAACTTTTTCCGAGTAGTGATGCCAAAGCTCACTCGGGCAATGTGAAATATGGATCTTGGACATGCTATACGCTTTTGGGACACTCTTTAAAATGTATAGTAGATCTTGCTGTCATATGATGAATGTTATAAGCATAAATATATTTCTTACATACGATTGCATATTTTATCTGTTGTAGATAATGGCGAATAGTTTGTCATCTAGTTTCACATTGCAATCTGTCCTTGAAAGGAAAAATTGAATGGAACCAATTTTCTTGATTGGATCCACAATTTGAGAATTGTTCTCAAACAGGAACGAAAGGAATATGTTCTAGAGAATCATGTTCCTACTGTACCAGCCTCGGTGCATCTTGTGCTGAAAAGGATGCTTATAAGAAGCATGCTGTCGATGCACTTGATGTCGCATGTCTCATGTTAGCCACTATAAACTCAAAGCTTCAGAAGCAATTTGAGAACATGGGGGCATGCGACATGGTCATGCACCTGAAAATTTTGTTTCAGGTACAAGCACGTATCGAAAGATATGAGACAACAAAAGCATTGCATAAATGCAAAATGGCTGAGGGGATATCGGTTAGTGCTCATGTGATCAAGATGATTGGTTACATTGAGAACTTGAAAAGGTTAGACTTTCCATTGAACCAAGACTTAGCTACGGATATAATGATCTTAGTCTTTGCTACCATGTTATGAATAGTTTCATCATGAACTATAATATGAATGGCTTGGAGAAGTTGCTCACTGAATTGCATGGGATGCGAAAAACAGCTGAGCAAAATATCCGGAAAAAGACATCAGATGTCTTCATCGTACAGAAAGGAAAAAACTTCAAAAGGAAGGGAAAGAGAAAAAGCTAAAGGCAATGGTTTTACTAAAACTGAGAGTTCTAGTAGTAATCATAAGCCTAAAAAGTCAAAACCTAGCCCTACTTCTAAAGTAACCTGCTTCCATTGCCAAAAGGTTGGCCACTGGAAGAGAAACTGCAAGAAATACCTGAAGATCTGAAAAAGAAGGGAAGTTGACTTCCACTTCAGGTATTGATGTTATAGAAGTTAACATAACCAATTCTCCTTCAAATGCATGGGTATTAGATACTGGTGCAGGAGCTCATATTTGTTCAAATATGCAGGCGCTCCAAAGGAGTAGAAAGTTGGCAAAAGTCGAAGTTCAACTTTGCGTCGGCAATGGGGCAAGAGTTGCTGCTGTAGCCGTAGGAACTTATATGTTAATTTTGCCTTCTGGTTTGGTTCTAGAATTAAGTAATTGTTACTTAGTACCTATCATAAATAAAAATATTATCTCAATTCCATATTTGGATATGGAAAACTATGAGTTCAGAATAAAGGACAAGTGTTGTTTATTTTATCTGAACAATATATTTTATGGCAGAGCTTCATTATTGAATGGGTTGTACTATCTAGACCTTGAAATACCGATCTATAACATACCTACCAAGAAAATAGGAGTTAATGATTTGAATCCTACCTTTATTTGGCACTGTCACTTAGGTCATATAAATGAGAAACACATTTTGAAGATCCATAAAGATTGACTTCTTGATTCATTTGATTTTGAATCATATGATACATGCAAATCTTGTTTATTGGAAAAAATGACCAAAGCGCCTTTTACCGGTATAGGTGAAAGAGCAAATGACTTATTGGCTCTCGTACATTTCGTTGTATGTGGACCAATGAGTGCAGTGGCTAGAGGTAGCTTTCAATACTTCGTTATATTTACTGATGACTTCAGTAGATATGGCTATGTCTATTTGATGAGACATGAGGCTGAAACTTTTGAAAAGTTCAGAGAATTTCAAAATGAAATACAAAATCAACTTGGCAAGAAGATTAAAACTTTACAATCAGATCATTGAGGAGAATATCCGAACCATGAGTTCGGTAATCTCTCAAAGATTGTGGAATTATTTCAAAAATGAGTCCGCCAGGAACGCCACAACATAATGGTGTTTCTAAATGAAGAAAGCAAACTCTATTAGACATGGTGCGATCAATGATAAACCAAGCGGATCTTCCAATAAATTTCTGAGGATATGCTCTAGAAACAGCTGCATTTACCCTAAATAAGACTCCATCAAAATCAGTTGAGAAGACACCATATGAGATATAGACTGGGAAGCGTCCTAGTTTGTCTTTTCTCAAAATATGGGGCTGTGAGGCTTATGTAAAACGTTTGACGTCAGATAAGCTTGCTCCAAAATCTGATAAGTGCTTCTTCTTGGGTTACCCTAAGGAAACTAAAGGGTATTATTTTTATAATAGGGTTGAAAATAAAGTGTTTATTGCCCGTAATGGTGTTTTCTTAGAAAAAGAGTTTCTTTCCAAAGAAATTAGTGGGAGTTCGGTGGATCTTGAAGAAATTCAAGATGTACCTTAAACTTCCCCTACCTCTATGGATCTATAGGAAAATCTATAAATTGTTGTAGAACCTGTAGAAGATATACCGGTCCCACGAAGATCTAATAGGATACGTCACGTACCAGATAGGTATATACCTGATACGTACATGTTCCTTGCGAAGGAACAAGGTGACACACCATTGTTAGACAATGATGATCCTACTTATCAAGAAGCGATGGTAAGCCCGAACTCCGATAAATGGCATGAAGACATGAAATCCGAATTGCAATCCATGAGTGATAATCAAGTTTGGAACTTGGTTGATCTGCCCGATGGTGTAAAAACCATAGGATGTAAATGGGTGTTCAAAAGAAAAGTTGGCATGGATAGAAGAGTTTACATCCACATAGCGCGATTGGTGGCAAAAATTTTAGACAAGTTCATGTTATTGACTATGATGAAACATTTTCACCCGTTGCTATGATTAAGTCAATTCGGATTATCCTGGTAATAGTAGCATATTTTGATTATGAAATATGGAAAATGGACGTCAAAATAGTTTTCCTTAATGGAAACTGACATGGGTACCCCCAAAGAATTTCAGACGACTAATGGTTGCCCCAAGCCCGCTCGGCGAAGGCCTCACGCCACGGCGACACTCAACCCTGACCAAACCGACCAAGGCGGTCCGACCCCCGCCATGGGTCAGGCGCCCCACAAACCCCGACCAAACCGACCAAGGGGAATTTGACCCCCGCCATGGTCGGGCGCCCTGCAAGCTCCGACCAAGTCAAGACAATCTCCGCCAAGGGTCGGACACCAGACCATCACCGGTCATTGGCCACCTGCCCCACGGACACGACGGCTCACAATGACCATATGAGGGCAGGTGGCTCCTTCCCATGGCGGCGGAGAGGTCGCCGAAGTCAAGTGCCAACCTCATCGTCCAGTCATACACAGTGGGAGGATGTGCTCCCTCCCGAGGCAACACCGGAGCCAGGCGCTACGGCGTCAGCACCCGACAAACGCGCAGAGGGTAGGTGCGCCGCTTCGATGAAATGTAAAATCAGGCGCCAATGTGTCTACCGACCCAAAGATGGGCGAAAGCAAAGACTGGTCACGCCAGATCAAGACCAAGACTCCTAGGCGTAGGACACCCAATCCTTTCTTTTCTAAATTCCCATGTAACCTGCCCCTCCGTCTATATAAAGGGAGGCAGGACCCTCAGGGAAGGGGGACGGCTTTTACGGACGAACAATTCTTACTCACACGCATGACTTGAACGCTCCTACAGCTTCGAGTTCTTAGCATTTCCAGGCTTTCGAGCTCTCCCACTCGTTCGAGGCGTTCAAGGCCGCCTTAGCCCTCACAGAACACCGCGCAATCCACCGCACCTAAAGTAATACAGAACCACCACACTAATCGGAGTAGGGACATTCGGCCCGAACCAGTATACATCTTGGGCTCCCTGAGTCAACCATTCAAGGAGAGGGAACGCGCGACCCCTTGACTAAAAATTCACTTGCCGGTATTCGAAACACCGACAGAAACCTCAATAAGGATGTGTACATGACACAACCTGAGGGGTTTGTTGATCCAAATAATGCTGAGAAGGTATGTAAACTTCAGAAATCCATCTATGGACTGAAGTAAGCATCTCGGAGCTGGAATCTTCATTTTGATGAAGTTATCAAAGAGTTTGGATTCACCAAAAATGAAGAAGAATCTTGTCTTTACAAAAAGACTAGTGGGAGCGCACTTGTTTTTCTGGTTTTGTTTGTAGATGACATACTACTAATCGGAAATGATATTCCTATGCTTGAATCTGTTAAGTCATCATTGAAAAATAGTTTCAATGAAATACTTGGGCGAAGAAGCCTATATATTAGGCACTAAGATCTATAGAGATAGATCGAAAAAGCTAATTGGATTAAACCAAAGTACATATATTGACAAAGTGTTAATATGTCCAACATGCAAGATTCTAAAAAAGGTTTTTTTTACCTATGTCACATGGTATTAGTCTCTACAAGAATCAGTCCTTCGACACAAGATAAGTGAGACCACATGAATAAAGTTTTGTATGCTTCAGCAATCGGATCTATCATGTATGCCATGCTATGTACATGCCCAAATGTCTCTTACGCCTTAAGTGTTACAAGTTGATATCAAGCAGACTCCGGTGAAATTCATTGGACAGCAGTTAAAAACATCCTCAAGTACTTGAGAAGAACTAAGGATGTATTCCTTGTTTATGGTGGTGAAGAAGAGCTCGTTGTAACTGGTTACACCGATGCTAGCTTCCAAACCGACAAGGATGATTCAAGATCGCAATTTGGATTTATCTTCTGCCTCAATGGAGGAGCGGTTTGTTGGAAGAGTTCAAAGCAATCAACCGTTGCTAATTCTATAACAGAAGCTGAGTATATTGTTGCGTCTGAAGCAACAAAAGAGGGTGTTTGGATTAGAAAGTTCATTATTAAACTTGGTGTAGTTCCAAATGCTATAAAACCCTTTGGACCTCTATTGTGACAACAATGGGGCCATTGCACAAGCAAAGAAACCTAGAGCACGCCAAAAATCCAAACACATACAGCAGCATTATCATCTTATTCGAGAAATCTTGAATAGAGGTGATGTCAAAATATGCAAAGCAGCAACGGATGCCAATGTGGCAGATCTATTGACCAAGCCTCTCCCACAAGTGAAGCATGAGGCACATACTAGAGCAATGGGTATTAGATTCATGCATGATTGGCTCTAGTGCAAGTGGAAGATTGTTGGAAATATACCCAAGAGGCCAATTATGAAGATGATTGTCATGTATTTATGCTTATGTTGTTCCTTTAATAATGTCATATTATAGATCATCAAATATTTGACTTGATCATGAAACTCTATAATTTGATTATGATGTTATTATAAATTGTCCCTTGTTTATTTATTGGGTGGGACACCAATAAACTTTATTCAAAACAAGCATATGAATTGATTGATAATCATGTTTCATGGATTATGGGTATGTGATACCATTCAATCATATGAATACATGTAAGTGTACATACTATTGGACTGGCCCGCTTATGAAACACCTTTCGAGGATTTGATTAAGTGTCATAAGTTGTTTCATACAATGATAATGATTGATCTTTAGACCTGAGATCAAGACAATTTCCTACATAAGGATGGTATTTTTTTGATGTTGTCTAACGTTGTCCGTAACTGGATAATCATAAAGACAACACTCAGGTATACTTTGAATCATGCAGAGGGAAGTGTAGGATAAAGATGGAATTTATCCTCCTCATACTGAGGAAATGATATCAATCGGCCACTCGATGAAACGTACTAAAGAATGTGCATGGCCATACCCGAATGATTAAGTTGTTAATCGATCAATCTTGTTAGTCTATTTCAGACCTCAACCTTGAGTTAAACCATGATATCAAAGTGAAAAAAGGATCGACATGTATTCATTGAAGGTTTGTCGGATTAATGACATTCATACAATTTGGGTAGTCGTTATGTTCTGCTAGGAGCCGCTTGCGACTAATAAATCGGTAAAGGAATTTTTTGATTTATTGTCAACATAACATGAACCTAAAGGGTTACACAAAAGAATAGGCTTAAGATAGATTTATGAAATCTTCTCTTATGACATACATGTCAATGCAATTGAACATGATATTTGGTTGTTTACAAAATGGCAACGAATCTGCGTGCAAAAATATATTTTTTTTGTGCAGAGGCTGTAGCAGTGATGAAATTACTATAGCAAAGGCTAAAAACACTGTAGCAAACTGACCTGCAACAGACTGTAGCAATCGACTTTACTACAGTGCCACGTGGTGGTTACTGTAGCAAGGTAGTTGCTACAGTACCTGTGGCTATAAATTTGCACTCCTGGTTCAAAAATTGTGAGAAAAATTAGAAGACAAATTAAGAAAAAAAATAGAGAACGTGAAAAAGTTTCTCCTGAACCAGAAGAAGTCACGAGAGTCGTATTGCGTGGTACTCTCCTGAACCAGAAGAAGTCACGAGAGTCGTATTGCATGGTACTAGCATACCGTCATACGGTGTTGTTCACTTGTTTGTGTGGATACCTGAAGGTCGTGACTGCTACTGCCGTGAAGATCCGACGTATCTATTTTCGCTGCTACATCCAGGCATTGAAGCTGTGAGCTTCGCGGAGAGCTTCTGCAAAAGTGTTGTATTTGCACTTTCAGAACCACAGTACGCATTTATTGCTTTTGGTATTTTCTAAATCTTGGTTCTAATGCATGCGATCCCAACAAATTTTTGAAATTTACTGGGTCTTTCCACCCTGATTCCCAACAAGCCTAACCTTTTTGATAATCATAATATTGATTAGTCTCAATTGTTAATTAATGATAAATCTTTTTATGAGACTAACTTTTTTGTTGAGCTTAACTCTTAGTTGTCTCTTTTGGATGAAAAAGATGGAAATATCAAATGTATGCATTCGAGCTCATATTATATATCTTGTTGCATTCCTTAGATACAATACTCATGATCATATTGATAAATTCAAATATGAGACTAACTCTTGTATTGAGTATATCTTTGATTAGTCTCGTCTCATTAAAAAATGGAAAACCCAAGGTATGCACTCGTATTCATTTTATGATATCTTAATACATATTTTGGATTCAAGATTAAAGGATGAACTTTATCATTATTTAAATCTCAAGATGTGCATTAATGTTTCAATTCTATATATACATGAATACACACATTTAGAGGGAGTTCATATTTTACCTTGATGTTTCAGAATTATTGATCCATATCCAATTGCTAAACAACATATAGGATCAAGACTTTGAAATAATCCTTTGAGTATATGTAACTTGTGTAGTTATAGTATACTCATGTTAATATAAAATAAACTCAAATGCTATCTAAGATTGATTATGTGCATATTGATTTCAAGTTCAATTATTTATACGCACATATTTAATGGAGTTTATTCTATTATTGATGGTATTAAGAGTATTGATCCCTTTCCATCGCTCCAACATAATTTGGATCATTACTTAGTAACAATCAAAATGAGTATATGAAACTTGTATAGTTAATATATACTCATATCAATTTAAATGAAATTTAAATTGTGTTCAGTTGTCTTTCAATCAATCAAAGAACGTTTCATCATGTGTTGATGGTGTTTCTTCGTTGGTTAAGGACAAGTGGAAAGTTCTTGAGTATAATGAAGCATTAGTTGCATCAAAATACTCAAGACACCTTTAAATCATTCAAATTGATCCAGATTGTGCTCAATCGATCGTAGGGGCATCCATTATGTGTTAATGGAGTGCAATTGATGATTGACGCAACCGTGTTTATTGGACTAATTAACAATCTTCCATGAGTTGTGAAGTAGATTGAGTCCAAAAAAATAAAGAATCGGGAAGAAGAAGTTATCATGTATTGATAAACTTCAAGGATGAATCTTGAAGTGAAATGAAGTTAGAGAAGGTTCATCAGATGTTGATGAACAAGAAAAAAGGATCCAGCTTGGAGAGAAGATGATAGAAATTGTAAAAGCTCCAAGTGGATGTGCTAGAGGCAAAGGTATAATTAGCTAAGGCTAAGGATGTGTTTCTAGTCTTTTACTGGTCTCGGTGTTTGGATAGGAGACCGGGTTGTTAGTATAAGTTGCCGTAATATTAAGAGGGGTTGAGTTATTTAGCTTGAGCTCCATCATGTGTTGATGAACTCAATCTGGTTCACTCTAACTCACTCTTTTAGTTGGTTCTTGCATGAGCTAAGTATTTGCATATGTTGCAAATGAGAGAGCTCACGCTTGCTTCTTACTGAATCTTGATTTGGTTTTTATACAGAGCTATGGATTTGCATGAGTTGCAAAAGGGAGATAGCTTATGCAAGTTGGTTTAAGTAGTTATTTGTATAGAGATAGATATTTGCATGTGTTGCAAATAGAGGGCTCATGAATCGGAGTCTTGTGACTTGATCATGTGTTGATCATCATAAAGGCTAAGATAGGTTTATGCTTTGTGTTTGCAAAATGAGTTTTTGCAATTTATGGTTTAATTGAATCTTATCTTGGATCATGTGAATAGGGTTTGCAAATTGGTTTGATCATGTGTTGATCATCACATGGTTTAAAGATATGATCTTGATTGCTCTTGTTTGCAAGATTTATAATTGCAAAAATATTTTGCAAAATATTGGTGTTCATGCATTTGATCTTGGAGCATGTGATTAGAATTTGTAAATGTGTTTTGTAAAATTATTTTGATCATGAGTCGATCATCACATAGCTCAATATTCGATCTTATTGACTCTCTCTAATTGCGGTCATGCTCTTGATTAAGTCTAAGTGAGAGATTTTGATAAATCAGATTTTAGACTTGAATGACTACATTAGAGTCTTTATTTTTATGGTATTTAAAAATATCTATGGTTGCTTAACTATTAAAAATAGGTGGAGATTGTAGCCCTCTTGATAACCTTCGCATAGAGTCCAAGATCACGTAAATCAGAGTTCGAAGTAAAAAGTTATGAGAATTTTGGTGGCAGGGGGCGGTATGACCGGGGTCAATTCGGTGCATTTTTTCTAGAGAGTATGTATTTCGACCGAAGGGCAATTTTTGGGGTCCAGTATGATCGGATTTTCTGAGTAATAGCTAGTTTAAAAACTAGCCATTGGACTAGAGGCCGGTCATACTAGCCCTAGGGCGATATGACCGGGTTTCCTAGGCATTTTTGCCCATTTTGCACCCAAACGGCTAGTTTTTCTTATGGAGGCTATATAAGGAGGCTTAGGGCTGGTATTTAGGGGTTGCTAACTTTAGGAAAGTTTTGTGGGAGTTGTGTGCATGTGTTGCTCTCTTCCATTTGATTTTTTGAGCTAAGAGTGAGCTCTAATTACATGCGTTGCAATTAGGAGAGGATTGGGATCTTCTTGTGTATATGTTGCACTTGAGTGAGCCTTGTGTATGTGTTGCACTCGGTGATCACTATTGTACATATGTTGTACTTGGTGGAGCTGAAGCTGAAAGGCTTGACTTGTTACTCTTAGTGTTTGCCGATATCTAGACGGCGTGTGGAGGCATAATGCGTGGTGACCTTCTGAAGGAGATTGTGGGAAGGTCCGGCAAAGTTGTGAAGGTCGGAACTCACCTACTCGAAGGTGGAAAGAACTACCACTAGTGGAATCAAGGCGGGTTCTCAATTCATGGAGCCGGTCCAAAGTGGTTTGGACTTGCCTCAATGTGGATTAGGAGAGACCGACAAGTCTCCGAACACCACAGTAAAACATTGGTGTATCTCCTTGTGTTTGTTTGCAATTCTCAATTTACATTCCTAGAATTAAATTGCTTGATTGTCTTTAGGATTGTATATTCCTGTGTAGAGACATAATTAGCTAGTGCACTTAGTGAGCCTAGTTGACTTAGTCTTTAATTGTCAAAACCGTAGTTTATTGCTTCCGCATTTATTATCATTTAGGTTTTGACATAAAGGTACTTACGTAAGATTTTAATTAATTGTAAAAAAAAAATTAAAGCCACTTATCACCCCCTCTAGTCGGTATCCTCGATCTTACAAGTGGTATCAGAGTTTGGTCTTTCATTTATTAGGCTTTACCACCTAGAGAGTGAGGATGACGACTAGTGGTTTAGTGTACTACACCGATTCATATATTTTTGATAGCTCGAATTATGCTCCATGGAAATTATTTATGATTTCTTATTTTAAATCTATAAGCCTCCAAATATGGTGGATCGTAGATGTGGCCTTTTCTCTTCGGCTGAATGAATTTGCTCCAACTAAAGGAGAAGAGAAATGCCTACATCTCGACGCTCAAGATACTAATGTTTTATTTAGCGTTGTGAGCATAGATGTTTTTAATAAAATATGCAATCTCAAGAGCGATCATGAGATGTGGACAAAGCTTCAAGAATTATATGGCGTGTCCACATCCCCAAGTGAGAATTGCATAGAAGAATGGGTGTCGGAAGTTAAAGATTCAAGTTCAATCTCAATTAATGAAGAGCTGATAAGACCATTAACCGCAACTTCTACCTCAAGTGATGACGAGCAACAAATTCATTCATCATTAACTCATTGCTTCATGAGTAAAGGTAAAATTGAGGTAAATGATGATACCGATGATGAGCCCTCTTACGATGATTTGATGAATTTATTAAAGGAGCTCAATGAGTATCTTGGGAAGGAGAAAGCAAAACATAAGATTTTGAAACTTGAGCATGACTCGCTTTGAAATGATTATAATGTGCTTAAAGAAAATCATGAATCTCTCCTTCTTAAGAAAATCATTAAGCCAAGAGTGAACATAGGAATTTCTTATGATATTCTAGATGATATGCCATGCTTAAATGTTAATTCTTACATTTCATCTAAAGTCAATATGTCCACCTCTTGTGAGCATTTACGTGATATACCTTGTTGCTCTAACGAAATTACTTCAAGTTTCTCTATATGTTTAGAGACTAATCTTGTAGAGGAGAATAAGAGCTCAAGGAACAAGTCACTCAATTGAGAAGTGATTTAGAAAAATGTTACAAAGGGAAGGCCACCCTCGACGATATCCTAAGCAAGCAACGGGTCCCGCAAGACAAGAGAGGGATCGGCTACATCTCCAAGAAAAAGGAGAATAGCAAGACAAGGTACAATGCAAGACACTCGAAGATCATCAAGTGACTTAGATGCTATGAGAAGGGTCACTATGCCTCGATGTGCCCAAACCAAAAGGGTGTCAAGTCAAGGACATCAACAAAGAGGCAAACCGGTATTGAGCAAGACAAGAAGATCAAGAGAGATCCAAATAGCCAAACTTGCTTCAATTGCCGGGAAAAGGGACACATTGGTAAAAATTGTCCCAAGGTAAATCTCCTAAGCCAACTCTTTACAATGATCATTATTTGTTTAAGAATGACAAAAATGGCAATGTGTTTGCTAAATTTGTCAATTCTACTAAGACTAGTCAAAATAATGATAATCATTTGCTTAGGAAGAATAAAACTAGAAATGTGTTTGCTAGATTGTTAATTCTCCTAAACTCACTCTAAATAATGAAAATGCATTGTTTAGGAGGAATAACAATTGAAATCCATTTGCTAGAAATGCTAAATCCTCTAAGCCTTCTTATAAAATGTTAATCATGTGCTTAGAAAGGATACGTATAGCAAATCATTTGCTAAAAATGTTAGTTCACCCAAAATTGCTATTCCTAGGGCCATTTGGGTCCCTAAATATCTTGTGACTAACATTCTCATCATCTTTAGAGTATTTAATTCACATTTTGGGAGTTGTTAATAGAAAATCAAGTGTGTGCATTCAAGTTGAGCTATTAGACACTTGATCAACCTCAAGCAAGCGTTAAGGTCAATTCTCTTAGAGGTTGTTGTCTCCTAGATGGCTCGGAGGTGTGAAATCGATAATCTTTTCGAAGAAGATTGTAAAAAGGCCCGGTATGATGTGAATGTTGGAGCTCGCCTACCCGGAGCGGAGAAGAGTTACCACTAGTGATCGAGGGAGGCTCAATTGCGCAAGAAGCCAACTTGATTCATTCAAGTTTCCTCAACATGGAGTAGAGGAGACCAGCAAGTCTCTAAGATCACAGGAAAATCATCGTGTTCATTCTCTTGTGGTTTGCTTTATTGTGACCTTATTAGGTCTGCTTTATTGTGACCTTATTAGTACATTTACATTTCCAGTGATCATAGCTATTGATTATCTTCCTAAGTTTATTTAGGCCTTAAAATTGTTGTAGTATTGCATTTTGCATAATTTTTTATAATTGTTAAATTAGGGCCAAATAATTTAAAAATCTCCTATTCACCCTCCTCTAGTCAGTTATTCTTAATCATACAGTCGGCGAACCACTCGTCCACTAGGGTGTCATCACCAAAGTATGGGTCACCGGAGTGGGTCTCGGTGTCGTCCTGTGTAGTGTCATCTGCTCGTCAAGAACTTTTTATATTAGTACACAATAGAATGTACAAAATGTAACAAATGAGGTAATACCGTGAAGATGTACCTAGAAACATGTGGGCATACAGTGCCAAACTTTGCCAAATGGAGCCCTCGGACACATCGGGAGGAGGGGCGCTCTGCGCGTGTGATGTCCCAACTGTGGTGTGCGGCGTATGTCAACCATATACAACGAAGGAATCTGTACCACGTCGTCCTCCCTATGCCTCTTGCAGGACGTAAGGTGGACGATGTGCATCGTCTTGTCCTGAAGATGCTACAACGCCCCTCTTAGGTAGTCCATGTCGACCTCCAACCTATCTCCTAGGCCAACTAGAAGCCAAAGTGAGGCGACCTCCTCAAAAGCCTCCCTAGCGAGGTCGCTCTACGCATGCAGTAAAAGGCTTGTTAGCTATAAGAATTACATGAGCGGTACATTATAAGACATTTGAACAGAAGTTCTAAAGAAGTGATGAAAAGCTGAGTCTGGCTGTGTAAGTGTAGGTGTCCGCTATAGAGGGCATGTGACTCAGAGGATCGTCAATGACATGCATGACTCGAACGCATGTGCGTGGGTGACCACCGAATATAGTCGTTGTATGCCACATAGTCGTAAGGGGCAACCTCCTAGTGTACATCCACCAATGCATGTACATTTCATGCTCATCCCCTAATGAAATACCATAGTCAACCTATTTTCACTCTGGTCTTGTGCAGGAATAGGATCATTTTAATGGAGCTCATCAAATATGGAGTTCATCAAATATGGAGTCCATCAAAATGATCCTGTTCCTACATAAGACTAAAGTGAAAATAAGTTGCCTATGGTGTTTTCATTTGGGGATCGATGAGGATAAAGTGGAAGATAAATGAGAGCATGACAACTTTCCGGACAAAATGTGGATGGAATTGGATTTTACCTTAGAATCCATCAACATTAGAATAAGAAGGAGATGAAAGTGCTACAAATATTCATATTTTAAGACAATCCTGATCAGACAAGCTATGCCTCGAAGCATCTTAGATGTTTAGCTATTTAATTACAAAGTCTATAATTGGTTGTGTCTTGTAAATTTTGTTGCAGAAATACATAAGGAAAAGAAAAATTCTAACAATAAATACTAATCATGGAAATTTCATAGCTTTAGCACAGGGCACCAATAACTGATCGACCTCCAGTCATATATCTTAATCTCTACAAAAGCAATCATGTTGTTGTGAAAAGGGAGTCTTGGTATATTATCAGTAACCATGTCGAATTAAATATTGCAAACCTTTATATTACCTCTATAAGCTCAGCTTTGGTTTCTTCCAACCCTGCATTCGCCCGACATTCCTTAATGATGAGTACCTTGTTAAGAGATTCAATATCTTGTGATTTATCATTTATATCTTTCAGTTTTTGTTTCATCTCATAAATGTTTTTTGTTAACTCAGAATCTTCTTCATTTCTGTTCTGCTCCATTACACCAGACTTTTCCTTCAGTTGTTCTATCTCCACCTCAAGTTTTTATTTAGCATCCAAAAGGTTTTTCATATCGAATATCTTGTTTATAGGCTCCATTTTAAGTATAGAACTAACATACATCATTAATACTAAGCATAGTTCGATAGAAGCATGACGAAATACATATTATCATCATGATAATTAAAAAAATCATCTTCTCAATAACCAGATATGAGTGAGTGAGTGAGAGAGAGTGATTCTACTCTATATGTAATCAATATACAGTGGGTTTACTCTTCCATATAAAACTAAACAAGGCATATGGAGGTCCTTGGCTCCTTATTTGATCACTTCCTGAGGTTCTGTAATGCCTTACAAGAAACATTAGGTTTATTTCTCATGTTGTAAACACACGAGAAACCCTATTTGGATTAAAAGTAAAAAAATGAAGACAATTTGAATAAGCAAGGATTTGAAGTATAGATAATACAATTTTGTAAAAGGAGTGAATGATCTTTAGATGAAACAATACTGAAACATTGATATACAAATCATGGTAGGTAAATTAGATTAATGAATTTCAAGTTGCACAATAATAATGGAACAAGGCTAACATAAGCATACTTGGAGTTCAATTATAAGGATTTCTGTCATCCTTGTTTGATGTTCTTGCATGTGCTTAAAGATCATCAACCATTACATGACAATTGTGTTGCATTCTTGGAGTTGAAGTCCATAAGGAATATCTGTCATCCTCGTATGATTGTCTTCTATGTGCTCATAGAGCAACATTCATTAGGTGATTTTTTTTTAAAAAAAAATAGTCAGGATATCTAGCATTTACTAAACAAGGAGATGGGAATCCAAGGTGGTCCTAGGATTCAAACTCAGTTGGGTGAGGTTGCAACTGCCACTCTTTACCATTCGACCACATGTTGAAATATTATGATATTGTTCTTGTATCAATGCTAGAAAACATGATATATATTATCTACATAAATGGAGATAAAATCCATGAGAAGATATGATAGCACAAAGAACAACAAGCATATACATTGAGAAACAACATTAACATTTGATAGATCAAGACAAGAAGACCTTAGGGCTCAAGAAGGATGTGGTGATGGGCTTAGGGGAGGAGGCGACGATGGGCTTGAGGAGGCGGCGGCGATGGGCTCGAGGAAGAGGCTACAGTGTTGAGGACAGGTGGCGGCGATGGCAGCGAGGACGGTGAAATATTTTGTTTGAGTGAGGAGTGCGGTGGGCAAAAACCCTAGAATGATATATATAATAAGTGCTATATCACAGATAGTTCTTTATACAAAACGTTTGTGATATCATATTATCGCAGACGGTTCATGGTACAAACCGTCTATGATATGACAACATATCATTGATGGCCGTTTGTAATATAACTTTATCACAGATAGTTTTTAGCATATCCTGTAACTTTGATGATTGTGCTAGACAGTTTTTTAAAACCATCTGTGATGAGGCGTCTTATACAAGCCTTTTTATAGTAGTGATTCCAAATGGCGATACAGACTCTATCGCTATTTGAAATGGCAACTGAGAGCTATTGCCATTTCAAATGGTTATAAAGGTGTATTTCTATGATTTTTAGTTTCAGCATATTATTTCTATATTTTTTTAAAAAACTATTATTTCAAAAATATTCAAAATATTAGTAGACCGCAGAGCAGTATTCACCTAAAGCAGATGACTGTAAACTAATAAACTAATGAAGGATGTAGTAGTACTCACCCTGTTCTTGAATACATGACATTAGCTTTTAAGTTTTATTTTTAAATACATGTCGTTCTACAATTTTAAAGTGGCTTTCTACAATTTTTCCTTGCATACACCTCCCCTTTAGCTATTACTAATGCTATTTACTAATATGTAGTAGAGTAAGACACACTATCCAAAGAACAATAAGTGATCTAGATCAAGAGGAGTAACATAGTTTTTTATATATTTGCCTTGGTGGACATGCAATGTTCTAAGGCCATTCTCAGTGCAAGTTTTATAGGAGTTTCATTCTCATTAAATGAGATACTACAAAGGCAAAAGTGGTGACATGGTAACAAATTTATGAGGAGAGGGGAGAGATGAGTTTCATGGGGATGAAACTGTGTACACGGTTACCAAGTGCTTTGAAATTGGGATGAAACCCCACTGAGAGCGATTTGTTTCATCTCCACACCTTTTCTGGATCCCGTGTGGCCATATTGTAGTGTGCTAGATATAATTGCAAGTGGCTACACAATTTATATGGCACATTTGATCACAACGCCATGCAACAATTAAATGTTATGCCATGACTATGAAACTGCAAAATGAAACTGTGCATTGAGATAGGTTGTTTCATTCATCAACCCAAACATCTAAATGAAACTCTCCACTGAGAATGGCCTAAAATAACATCTATTCAGAGGGAAGTAGTTCTTAAGCAAGGTCTTTAGGCAAGACTAAACACTAGGATCAAGCACTAGTAGCTAGGCAACACTGTAGAGTTTTGAGCAAACACTCCTATGGTTAAGAAACTACACTAGGTCAGATGCTACATGCAGGAGTTAATTTTGCACCTTGCCAAAAGAGGGGCGCACAGAGCATTGAAATGCATAACGAGGTGGTAGAAAGGTGAACTGAAGAATGGGAACATATCCTGTGCAACCAGAGAGTTGGTGAAACCACGGTGCAACCCAACTAGAAAAAGTTTCAAAAATTTTGTCCTAATCATGGATGTACAAAAGACAGTTGATCATCTACAGTAACTGTTACTGTTCATGATCAAGTTTGTCTTTTTATTACTCTTAGCACAGGACGAATTTGATCATGAAACTTTATATGTAGATGGGGTAAGCTGAGATGTACATCCATGATTTTTTTCAGAATTTTTTGAAACTTTTTCTAGTTGAGTTGCACCGTGGTTTTACCGCCTGTCTGATTGCACAGGATATTTTTCCCTGAAGAATAGATCCTACATAATGCAAAGTTCATGTTCTGTGCAGATTCTCCCCCTCCCCCCAAGTTGGGAGATTTTTTATGCAGATTGCAGAAGTGAGAGATTGGAACCTCATGCTTTCTGTTGATACTTACAGCCTACTGGAACAGCAGTACAGCGCATACACATTGGCATATCCTCCTGTGTAGTGGGATCACTGTTCTTTAGTTGTAAATTGTGAGACTTGGGAGTTGGGACTGGTTCCATATTCTTTGCAGTACACTCAAGTCCCGACTGAAACACAAAGGAATATATATGGCATGCTGTGAGCCTCCTTTTCTTCTTATCAGCAGCATAATTTCTTGCAATTCCTGGTGATTAAGGGCCTGTTTGGTAGAGCTCTAGATCCTAGCTTCACCTGAGATCTAAAACTTGTAGGCTAAAATAAAGTGAATTAAGTTTATATTTTTGGTGTAAAATATAAACAAGATGATCCATCTAAACACTCTTAATGTACTCACAGCTCTAGCTCCACGGATTTGTTTTTTCGATAAAGGAAGCTTTTATTAATCTTAGTAAATTACATCAAGGTGATACAATTATACTAAGAAGACTCCCGGCCTTTACACAGCTAGGGTGTACATAGCCAAACACACACACACAAGAAAAGACAAAGGAACCGTCGCGGCAAACTACATCACGCAATATTGTCTTCAAGGCTATCCACCATCATAGCAACACTTGGACCGCGATAAAAACTCTCCAATGACAACGCCTCCAAGAAGGACTCGATACGCACACGCACCGCCATTGCCATGATCCAACCAGTGAAGGCCAGACCAAAGGTTTTCACCTCGGAGAGTAAATCCTCAGACTACAAAACAATGCCTTCAACAAGACCATTGCCAGGCACAACCAACTAAGGTCAGACCTAGGGATTTCTCTCTGAAATCGAAGTACCGGAAATCCCAATGTTGCAACCACCCGTATTCCGAGCTAGTGCCGCCATACCACTTAATCTTAGCCAATAGCAACGGCCATTTTCTCAAGGCCAGACAAACAATTTTTAGATGTTCGACTCTACGTTGACAGATTCGCGAGCTAGCCAATAGGCACATGATCATCAAGTCCATAGAGTGCATCTAAAAAATGAGTTGTGTCGCCTAAGAAAAGCGAATCCGCGAATCGATGCTAAGATGACATAGATCAAAAGAAATGTATGAACAACGTTAGAAAGAGATGAAGACGCTGAAGCGAAGAGTAGTCACCGGTGACAACCCAAACTTGCCGACGAAAGTGACGAAACGACCCACAAGGGCGTGACACCACCAGACAAAGCGGAAGCACCTGCACGACGCCCCACGGAGGAAAAACGACGCTTCACGCCGCCGTCGGTGAGGTGGAGGTGTTGTCGACGACACTTCAAGGAAGACAATGGCACCCGTGGTCGTCACCATCGTCGGCTCCAATAAAGTCGCCAAGGCGTTAGCCCAAACACCACCAACCTCACCATTGCAGAAGAAGGAGTCACCATGAGCACCGCGCCAATGAAGCGCAGCCATCGTAGCTACACCAACAAAGAAGAGCCATAGATAGAGGACACCGCCGTCCGACGCCGCTCTGAACCCTAGAAACATCTAGGGTGCGCAGCGAAGAAGCGACAGATCGCGCTAAGCCAAAGCCGCCACGCATCACCGCCGGCCAACCGATTCCGCCATACAATCAGACGCCAGCGCGCAGCAGCGCCGCAGCCAGCCACCGCAGAAGAACCCGTGCGACCTTCATCCGCCCGAGCAGAGCCCTCCCCAAACCCGCACAATGGCCCACCCCCGCCACAGCACAGATCCAGCGGAGGGGAGCCAGATCTAGGCCACCGAGCCGCGGATCCAACCTTCCCAAGGCCGGGAGGCCCGCCGGCAACAACGGCCGCAGAGGGAGGGGACGAGCCGCAGAGGGAGGGGACGACGGCCGCAGAGGATGGAGGAAGAACAACTCCCCGCCGCCGCCTTCCTTGCGCTCGCGCGAGCCTCTCGGCGGGACGCTCCGACGGCGGCGAGGCAGGGAAGGGAGGGGGAAGGCCTGGCGACGGCGGTTTGAATCCTCCACGGATCTGTGGAGTTAGGAATACCCAGCTCCATCAGATCTACAAATCTGGTGGAGCTGGAGCCCAACCAAACACACCCTAATTATGGGGACTTAGCTAAAGTAACCCATCTGAACTTTAACTAGGAGGGAGGTCTTACATGTCGGACTCACATCCGTAGTTTGCCACAACTAACTATGATTTGATGTGCAGTGACAAAAGCAATGGCCAACAAGTGTGGTGTCTAAGGTAAAGCATGCTCTCGTGCTCTGATTCTCACCCATCATTGTCAAGAGTCAGTGTAGGGGTTTGAGGTATTGCAAGCTGGCCCACAATTAGGAGGAAGACCATTCGACATGGAATGCTCTCTCAAGTACAATACATGTATGTGTCACTCTCAGAAAATTCGATGACCACCATTAGTTAGTCTGCAGTTTCGTGCCCAATTTTTCTGGTATCTTCCGTGGCGTGGGAGAACGGAGACGGCTCCCAGCTAGAAGGAATCGAAAGTAACCACGAAAATGCAGATGCTTCAACGTGGATGTGCCATCTGTAAGCTTGCTTTGGCCATTTCGTCCTAACATCGCATATGCTAGCTGGCCGTCAACGAGCTAGCTATGGCAAGGACTTAAGATCGATAAACCGAAATTTCAGAAATGTCTTCAAAAGATGTGTAAAACAATAACGGATTTCTCCTCAATTAATTTAGGTACGTTAAGAAATTCTCCGAAAGACGGTAGCTCCAACATCCGAGATCGAAATTACACTGAAAAAAGAAGCAGGACATACATGACAAGAAGTTTCATGGGTACTGTACAAAAAGATCGACCTTCTTTGATCATCCATATCCCTTTTAGGAGGGAGAAAAGCTGAACATGAATATATAATTAACCAACTTTTCTTTCCTTTTTTTTCTCTCTTGCCTACTACTTTGATGATATCTATGTGTAAATCAAGACCTTTCAAGTGGCAAAAGCAAAAGAGAGCGGCTCAATTTTCCTCTTGGACCATACCCATCTCCAATTCGTTTACTTTGCAAGAAAGCCTTGCCTAGTAGCACTCTCGGCCGTTCGTTCCTCACACACCTGGCCTTGCAACATGCACTTAAAGGAAAATGGATGTGCTACTAGCTAGGCAGGTTTTTCCTTTTCTAGGGCTGATCATGAGGTTAATTGCTTCTACTAATGTCTTAATTTTTTTGTGTAGTTTAATTTGTATGACAAACTAATTAATTAGTTTACATGCTGTCAGCTTTATATGAGAAAAACTAATTAAGTACATGTGCTGCATGTTGTCCTCCCTTTCTCCAACTATATAAACTAAGTTGCCATCACCAACATGCATGGCATAATTTAACTCTAGGGTTTCATACTTGTGCAAGCATCATGTGGCATCGATATCTCCAAATGGATTTAGTTTAATTTGTCCTATATATGAAACGTTTCCAAATAAGATTGATAATATCTCTCTTCTTGTTTCTTTCTTTCTTTTTTTCCTTCTTCTTTTCCCTGGTGTTCTCGCTCTGTGTTGACATTTTGTTCTAATTTCCTTTTATCTTTAATGCAAGACAGGGCTCCTGCCATTTATTTCAAAAATATCTCTCTTCTTGTTGGTATTAGTTGGTTTTTTTCATATACATACATAGATATATATGTATATATATCTTTCTTTCCTAGAATCAATATATTCTTGTTGTAACTAATGTGATCACGATTCATTTCATTGCGATACTGCAGCTATTTGATTAATTCAGATCATCAGCATACGATGCATCTGGATGAGGTTATATTCCCACGGAAAAGGGCTCAGAACCCATTCTTGATGTCCAAAAAAGATCCTAAAATGTACTGTATCATGGGAAGAGGCTAGGGCAGGATCGATGAGAATATATACATCTTTTTCCGATGAAAATGTAAGACGAAAACTTTACTGATGATGCAACTGGCACCCGATAATTAGCTAGTGGCAATGAGCTAATATGTTCTGTCGAATGTTCTAAAAGAGACTTTAATATTTGTTACGAAAAAACCAAGAATAATCGAATAAATAGGACGAGCATACGATTTTATAAATGTTGGCCTAATTTTTTATCTTCTTGTGAAAGTTACTAGGTACATGAGTCGGGAACTATGTTTCTAGTACGTACAAATTCATAATGCCGTTTGAACACAGCCCAAACTTAACATTGGGTGGTATAGCTCGCAGCACTGGTTGAGTTCTTTATTTCTGCTATCGACCTTGAAAGATTTGATCCAAAAAAATTTATTTTAGAACTGCTCCCTTGCGAAACATGATTTACAACCATGAAATTCATCGGTCACTCACTCTACGCGACGATGCTGGATTATTTTTAAAGGCTGATGTACAACAGATGACGGCCCTCAGCAGAATATTGGATACTTTTGGAAGGTGCTCGGGATTAAAAATCAACATGTCCAAAACAGAAATTTATCTTATCAGATGCCAGGAAGACCGGTTGCAAGAAATTCTGAATGTCTTCCCCGGAAAACTTGCAACCTTCCCAGGGAAATACCTCGGCCTTCCCCTACATGTTAGGCAACTAAGAAAGAGTGAATTTCAGCCATTGATAGATAAAATAAGTAGTAGGCTGCCTGGGTGGCAAGGTAAACTTCTCTCAAAGGCCGGTAGGGAGACCCTGGTTAAGTCGGTGTTAACATCACAACCAATTTACCATTTGACGGTCTTTTCAGCCCAAAAGTGACTAATTCGATGCATTGATAAATTGAGGAGGAGTTTCCTTTGGAGAGGAAAAGATCCGAGAAGCTGTAGTGGGGGCCATTGCCTAATCGTGGTCAGTCACCTGCCTTCCAAAAAACAAAGGTGGCCTTGGCATCATGGACCTGGAGCGCTTCGCCAGGGCGTTTAGGCTTCGTTGGCTATGGTTTAAATGGAAAAACAGTGAAAGGGCCTGGACGGGACTGGAACTTCCATGTGATAAAAAGGACGTGGCTCTCTTCAATGCCTCAACGATCGTCACGATTGGAAACGATAAACGGGCCGATTTTTGGAGATCAAGCTGGGTAGACGGTCAAGCACCCAAAAAAATCGCGCCGAACCTCTTCAAACAAGCAAAAAGAAAGAACATCTCGGTCCGGAAAGCTTTGACCAATAATTACTGGATTCGTTTCTGCAATCCGGCCAACTCAATTACAGAAATCAGGGAGTACGTCGCGCTATATGAAGCAATTAGTCGTACCAATAGGGATGAAGAAAGGAAGATCGATAACTTGGCGTTGGACACGGATGGTCAATATTCAACAAAGAGCGCATACAAGGTCCAATTTAACATCATTTCTTGTAAGATGAAGATCTGCCGATATGGAAGGCGAGAGAGCCTAAATGCCGTTTTTTTGCATGGACGGTGCTTCACAACAAAATCCTGACGGCAGACAACATGCTAAAGAGGGGGTGGCCCTGCAACGCAACCTGCGGCTTATGTAACATGGCTCTCGAAACACCAAGCCACCTTTGTAAAGATTGCCCCTTCGCCAAGCAGGTCTGGAATCTGCTATCCCAATGGGGGAATTTGGAGCGGTGCCACAACCTGAGTTTTGAGGGCTCGGTGTACAAGTGGTGGAGAAGGATACGCTCACAATTCGAGAAAGACAGTAGACGGGACATTGATGGACTTCTCATCTATTTCTGGTGGAATCTGTGGCTAGAGAGAAATCAACGCATTTTTCAGGGTGTAGTCAGAGCGCCGGAACAGGTGGCTTCAGCAATCAAAGACGCAATACGAGACCGTGGCTTAGCTTCTGCATGGCAGCCTAGGATGTAATTGTCAGACCTTGTTTCTTCTTGGTCTTTCCCTTCAACCTATTGGCTGTTTGAGGTGTTTAGTTTTTTGGGTTTTGTTTCTTCTAGGGGGCCATCTGTCGATCGTTAAGTCTATATTTGCGTTGTCGTTCTAGGTGTTCGGAGGTGGTCATAGTGGAGGTCGGTTTGTAAGGTTTTTTCACGGGTACGGTTTTTACCATAAAAAACAGGATCCACCCTCTCTTTCCCCTTTAATATATTTGCAGCAATTCTCGTGCTGCCATTTCGAAAAAATTCATCGGTCACTTTCTAGATCTTGTGTACTCATCCCCAATTTAAAACTAATCAAGGGATTAGGAGGGGCAATTGTACTTGCCGACGTATCAATGGTACTGTTTATTAATCAGAATGTAACTAGTAGAGTAGTAGTCTCCTAATCAAACATTATTACTAACCTTTACAAAATTAACAAGGTGACGCCAATCCCGTGATTAATTAGAGGCGGCTGTGCCCGAAGTTTGAGTCAGCTTCTAGAAGCCGACAATATTTTTTCTCTAAAAAGATAAAATAAAATGCTCCCTGCCACCTGTAAGACAGCTCTGGCAGACACGGGTTTGCTGCAACCTCTTAGAGCAGCATGCATGTGCAAGCCATCGGATCAAGAATTGATAGCGACTTAGCGAGCGAGTATTAAGCGGCTCATCTTTAAAATTATAAGAACATGTACAATGATGTAATAACGGCAAGTCTTACAACGTAGGATACGTGATGGTATGGAGAGCAAAGGAGAAGCATAGAGAATTAGACCGTTTCTCATGCAGTAATCGACTGTAACATGAGAAATAAGACACATTATATATGGAGGAGCTATATCTATAAGTACATGTAATTAAAAAGATAATCTATTGCAGGAGCTACCTTTGATACCATTTAGAGATGACATAAAAGGTATTATAGACACCTACTGTCTATATTTATCATAAGATGGCTACATTTCGATCTGTGTATGGTAAATCTGAAATGCTTATTGCACTAACGACTATGGTTCGAGTCCACTCCTATACTAACTACATATTAGTTAAATTATTATGGATTTTTCAGAATTTGATCCATGCATGTGTCTCGGTTGCTAATATTGATGACCATGATATGATAACCAACTGCACCCTTACGAGAGAAAGACCCGGCCGCCTTCGCTTCAACTTCTGTATAGTTTCTACTTAAAAAAAACAGATTGTCTGCCGAACGAGAGAATTCTGAACCCATAATCAGAATCTGCCCTCTACATAAAATCAGAATCCAGCTGAAACCTGATTCTCGCTAGCCTAGTCCGAAACCTAGAAGTCGCAGTTAGCCCGACCCGATTCTCCCACAATCAAAAGCAGCTTCTCTTATAATCCAGGTCGATCCTCTCCAAAAAAAAAAAAAAAGTGTTATAGCTACAGCAGATCTAGGTCGATCCTCTCCAAATTTGAAATACATATGCTCCCCGAGTAAACACCTATGTACATGTGATCTTATTTTAAGATGGTATCTGGTTGATAACTAAAGAAAAGGTTAATCTTTTATAGGGAGAAGAACTTATTCCGTTAATCTTTTATAGGGAGAAGAACTTATTCCCAAACCTGTGGCCATGAATGCATGATACCCCGTTGACATTTTAAGTGTACATTGCATGGACTGTGGTTTTGTCATGCATGACATAATTAGTCACGTAGTTTCATATCCATCCATTGCTCGGTACATAGACGACTAGTTCAATAACTAACTAGCTAATTGACAATCAACTTTTGCCAATGCCATATTGACATGCCTCGTGAATTGTTGGTTTATTTAAAACGTAATTTTTTGAAATGTATGATGAGGTCCTGATATACTCAATCTGGTTTCAAATATAAATCGTTGTAGAATCCATGTTGATCAAAACTCGATTATTTCATAATAATTATTGTACCTCACAAGTCACATTATTAATGTGCTTGCCGGCAGTACGTGTCAAACATTCTCATTTAAATGTCAATATATCATCAAATATATTTCCTGTGTAACATATAGTAGTATTTTTTTATTTGTAACAACATTTTAATTACGACAAGACATTAACAATCAAAGTGGTACATAATGGATAGCATGTCATTGTAAAAAACATGTCATACTGTAATTAGAGGGAGTAACCAATTATTTGGTAGAAACTAGAGATATATATTCTCAAAGGCCATTGCTGCTAGGATTGCATCCAAGGAAAAAAAAAAGGCTAGTAGTTCTATCCGATGGGGAGCTGTTACACGTTGATATATGAGGTTGACACTTCAGTGGCAAAGCTAAGAGATGTAACATACACAACACAAAACACTCGCTATAACATCTTTTAAACTTTTGCAATTGAAGATGTCCACCACTAGGGCAAAAGGGATGGGGGAGATACTGCTCCACACGACCGGAAAGCAGTGGCACACACCCAGCAGGCTACCTTATCATTGCAACCCAATATCATATCATACCATATCGTGGACTCGATCACACCGTTAATCATCTCCGGATTATTCGCGGTGCATATATGCATGGGTCGACGATGAATTCGACGTATATTGCAGATGTCTGATGAGAGACGGCATGAATGCAAGCAAGTCCCTCGACTAGCCCCAAAAAATCCTAGCTCGATCTATAAGACTTGGACAGCAGTAATGCTGAGTCTTCGTCTTCTTCTTCTTCAGTTTTTAGATGCTGTAACATCCGAAGCCTATGGCAGATATGCAGCTCATTAGTCTCTCAGACTGTCAGACATGCCTCACGTACGTTTGGTCTGAAATTAACGTGGTAACTTGTTCCTAGGCTGAATTTATTAGTTGGCCCAATAGTACAATAGTAAAAAATGGTCAGATATTTTATTTTATTTTTTTCCTTAATTATTTTTGCTAGAGTAATCCGAGATCATGTATTGCTCGATCAGAAATAAACGCTCTAGATTGACTCACATACTTGTGGATATCACTTTAACAGTATATTTGTCGAACACATTTTTTTAGATAAAGGATTAAAATCTGGTCTCTGCAATTGCACACAACCGAGTTTTTACAAAGGTCACAGCCGTATATCTTAAATGAAAAAGAGGCAAAGAGAACTTAAAATTAAAAGCAAATTCTATAATTGCTTCTCCATTCATTCTTGGCAAAGATGTCCAACGCCACAACCTCCAATGCCTTCTTGCCAGTTGAATGGTCTCCCTGTTGTCCTCTTACTGCAATAGTGTTCAAAACCATAACCAGTATGTTCTTCTGAAGGTAGCCTGCATGAAAGAAGAATATTATTTTTCCTCAAAGATTAGATCATTGCGTGTAGACCAAATAGCCCATAATAGGGCAGCAGCACCCACAAGAATCAGTCTTTTTTCACACTTCTCAATGCGTGTTAACCAACAACGACCAAGCATATGAGACATAGACTTCAGCGGTGATAAACCAGTAGCAATATGCACAATTTGCCAAATAGTTTTTGAGTGTTGACAATCAAAAAATAAATGTCTTTTTGTTTCATTACAATTACAGAAACAACATTTTTGATTCCCATTCCAATTTCTTTTAGCTAGATTGTTCTTTGTTAAAATTAATCCTCGTTGTAAATATCAGAGGAAAATTTTAATTTTTAAAGGAAGTTTCAACTTCCAAATGAATTTACTGGTGAAAGGGGTACCCTAGTTCATCAAATAGACATAGATTGTACAGAGAATTGCCCATGTCTATGTAGACCCAAGTGAAAAATATCCCTTCCATCGGTAAGCTGACAATTAGCTAATTTTGCTACTAGATTGTACCATGCCGTCAATTTATCCCCTAATAATAATCTTCAAAAATTAATATTTGGTGGCATCTGAGTCATGACCTTTGCCTCCGTATTATGTGGGTAATGGACAATGTTATACAGGCTTGAAAATTGTACCTTAAGTGGTGTAGAATCCACCCAAGTGTCCTCCCAAAACCTGGTTTGTGAACCATCTCTTATCCGAAAGGATCCACATTCCAGGAAATTATCCTTTACCTTTAAGAGCCCTTTCCAAGAATGTGAGTCCCCAGGTTTAATATGCACTTGGGACAAACATTTGGAACTTAAATAGTTATTTGTAAGCAAGGTCTGCCAGATCCCATCCTCATTCAACAGTTTAAATAACCATTTGCTTAGGAGACATTTATTCTTAATTTGTAGGTCTATAATACCCAGTCCTTCTTGATCTTTAGGACGACACAGGATATCCCACTTATCAAGACGATATTTTCTCTTTTCATTATTGCCTTGCCAAAAAAATCGAGAGCGATAGCAATCCAGCCTTTGTAGAACACCCTTAGGAATTTCAAAGATGGACATCATGAACATAGAAAGACTACTTAGCACGGAATTTAGTAGTACAAGTCTACCCCCGTAAGAGATGTGTTTCGCCTTCCACATATTGAGTTTTCTTTTAAATCTATTATCGATTACACCCCAGTCCGCATTACGGAGTTTGTGATAATGCATCGGAATACCTAAATATCTAAACGGGTATGATCCAATCCCACAGCCAAACAAGTCAGTGTATTCTTATTCCTATTGTCTAGCATCACCAAAGAAAAAAATCTCGCTTTTGTAAAAGTTAATTTTTAGACCCAATAATTGTTCGAACACACAAAGCAATAGCTTCATGTTTTTAGTTTGTTCGATATCATGATCCATAAAAAGGATAGTATCGTCTGTATACTGCAAAATCAATAAGCCATCCTCTATAAGATGAGGAATAACTCCTCGAATCTAACCATCCTCTTTCGCTCGCTTAATCAAAATAGCGAGCATGTCTGCCACAATGTTGAACAGGATAGGGGATATGGAGTCACCCTGCCGAAGCCCTTTTTTAGTTTGAAAGTAATGTATAATATCATCATTAACTTTAATGTCCACACTACCGCCAGTGACAAAATGTTCGACCCATGAGCACCACTGTTGGTCGAATCCCTTCATGCGAAGGGGTTGCTGAAGAAAAGACCATTTTACCTTATCATAGGCCTTTTCAAAGTCAAATTTTAAGATCACTCCATTGAGCTTCTGTCGGGACCCGAATTCGCAATCCGGAAACCCTCTTTGTTTTCAGCACTAGTCCCAGGATCAGTAGCTAGTGCCCACAGCTTACAAAGATGAATATCACAATCATACACAACGGAATAATAAATAAAGTATTCATCTTTTAATATAACATGTTGAACAACCTTAAGGTCAACTTACAATTGTGAAGCCTAGATGGCTTCAACTCGAGTATAAGCGAACAATAATGAACGAAGAACGTCGGTGAATCCCATCAAAATACCACGGGCATTTGACAAGGTTCAACTCCTAGATATTCGCCTTCTTGCGAACTTCTCCCTTCTTCAAGACGAGACTTCTCCTCAACTGGTGATGTTTTGTTAAAGCAAGGGTGAGTATACAACCGTACTCAACAAGTCGTGCATGAAATGCAATTCTATTACTACATGCATGGCTTATTCCAAAGGAATAGTGAAGGGTTCTTTTGCAATAAAGCGGCATTCACAAATAATTATAATAGATAAAAAGCGATAAAACAATAATACTCATAATAAATTTCGTAATCATTCTCAAGTAAAGCATTTCTCATCCTTAACCAATTTCTATATCACATTGTCCACATTCCCAACCTCATTTTTATCAAAATCTAACCCTTGACCGTAATCCCGAGCAATGTCCAATACAGTAGACACGGCTATTCAATAGTTTTTACACTCTGCAGAGGTTATACACTTTACCCACAAGATATAATCGACTCACCACGTCGGCCGTGAATCGCCATACAATAGTATGCGAATGAGTGATCATAACAAAGCCTTTCCAAAGATCCGTCTAAACCCAATACTGCCCGCTAAGGTTTCAACACTGGTGGGACTGGTTACCACATCCAGGGCCCCCCTCTTGCGCCTGTGAGTTTTATTACCCGCACATTCGGGACTCACTCCACCACGACAGTACCGAAGAATAGATTTCACAATTTACTCAGCTAGGTCCGTCCCATTCCGGAACTTGTGGTTGTATGAATGACTCAGGTCAAAGGCTCGCAAGGTTAAGTCCTTAGTTGACCGAGGCAAGACTAACTAAAAGTTCATCACATCAATATGTCATAAAACCAAATGCGACCGCCCAATTGCCACTCTTGGCCCACCAAACCAAATCGAAAATTGCAATCTTAAAACCAAATGCGACCGCCCGATTGCCACTCTTAGCCCACGAAACAATCTTGCCACTTGCCTCGGTCTAAATCACTTTCCCACCCCAGCCTTTACCATGCACCACGTGCCAACTCAATACACATGTCTCATTCTCAAAAACATGTTCCATATCTCATTAAGTCATCAATTTTCCAAAATCATGACAAATAACACATGTTGTTGGCAAATTATTAATGTCCAACTATTAATCCACAATCTAGGGTGACAAATGAATCATGGCATACAAATAATAGAGACAAAGTGGCAATAACAAGTAGGTTGATTATCTAATCCCAGATTAATTGAAATCAGTTTATTTCAAACTAGCATGCAATAATTTCAAACGAAGTAATTTTAAAACATGGGATCAATATGGTCAAAGCACAACTTGCCTGGCCCTTGCAATTTATATTATTCTTCACTCTTTATCTTCAATCCTTGATCCTTGATCTTCAATCTCTGCTTGCTTGATCCTCAGCTCATTCGAGCGACTTCTGGCAACGCGTCTAACGATAAACAAGCACAAATACAACGAAACTCAAAAACAAATCAAGTAAACTCTAAATTAAGAACGAATAGCATGGGCACAACGGCTTAGATAAAATTAAGAACTTGAATGGATTAGGTCGATGATTAGACAAAGTAGAACGGCTTTCGGAGAATACACCGAAGAGAAAGATTAATAACTGGGAAAGAAGGAATAACATTCCGAAGAATATTTCCTTTGAAGTTGCTATCTTGATTAGACAGACAATGACATATGGCTCTCGATCCATAGACCGGGTCCATAAAGATATGTTAGTTCATGATGAACTAAGCTGATGCAAAAGTTGACTTTTGTTAACTGAACAGATACACAGTAAACAAAAGAAAGATAAGCTGATAGTTTAGATATGGGTACAAGGAAATGACATATGGTCAATGGTCTAGCGACCAAGTCTACAAATGAATTCTAGGTTAATGGCATATTAGATTTTCAGAGATAAGACAAGGACGGATGGGATCGACATCCACTACGGTTCAATCCGGAGGTTAGTCTTACATCGAGGACAGAACTCGATGACAACAAGGCGGTGATGACAGGATTACGAGGCTGAACTCAACGCGATGGGCTAGATCACAATAAGGTGATAGAAAAGGTAAGAACATCACATTAGAGCTTTCACTTGCATGCACCTATGCGATGACAGCGATACAATGAGAGCAAAGCGTTAACAGCGGGACGTTAACGACAGAACGTTAACGATGAAACATTAACGGCAAAACATTAACGACGGAACGTTAACGATGGAACGTTAACGGTGGAACGTTAACGGCGGAACGTTAACGATGGAGGTGAAACGATGACGGAACGCTCATGGAATAACAAGGTGGTGCCCGTCGGTGCAACGACATGGCAGCGATAGAATGCTACCGAGGATAGCTAACTGAGACGCGAATCGATAACGAAGGACTAGGTTGAAAATACGACGGTTATAAACCGGAACAAGGCTTTGACGGCAAACGAGGACCCAATGCACTCCAAAAATGGGCTAAACGGTGAATGACGACCCACCGGACAGGACAACACGGCCAAAGCGAACTAAATTGGGTGGCGGCAAAAGACAGCGCGCAGCGGCGGCAAAAAAAGGCGGCGAATTTAATAAAATAAATTTTGGTATATGCAACAGCAAAGGGAAAGTGTCCATCGCGTAGAACGTGACGAGACGAACTCAACAAAATAGGCGGATTTGGCGGCGACCCACCGGATTAATCACAAACTGCCGATTAACGGTTGTTACAGCTAATAGATCTAATAGCCATAACTACTAGAATATTGAATGAAAAATTACAAAGAAATTTAGAGAGCCTACTGAGATCCTAGAACACAATATGACGCGAAGAGATCGGATTTTTACCTTCTGGATCAACGGGGAACACACGATGCCATTCCCTGCTGTTCGTACGCAGTCTGATCGGGAAAAATTGATTTTTCTACACAACTCCCGCAGGTAAAACTTTGAGTTAGGGTGAGCATCGTGTAGGGGACATCAAGGGGAGTCTACCATAAAAATTTCACGGCCAAACTCGCAGCAACGAAGGAGAACGGGCTCCGACAAGATTTGATCTTTGGGCGGCCATAACTTTTGATCCAGAGGATGAAATTGCACCAAATTTGGATGGAAGACAGAGGGTACCCAGAGGCACGACGTGACATAAATGGATCTTGAAAAGAGTCAACGAGTTGATAGGGAACGCGCCTCAAAGTATGGTCGACGTGCGGCGGCGCTTCGGAGGATGAGGGCAAAGTTTCTCGGTTTGGATGAGTTAATCTGAGGTGAGAACGTATGGGAGAGGTCATGGGAGGTCTACACAAGGTTGGGGTGGTGGCTAGATCAAGAAAACAAAGAAAACGTAAAAACCGGCTTCACAGGCATTTTATCGAGCAATTGGCTTGCGTGCATAGAATTGGGGCAACATTGGTCAATTGAGGGCCGGCCAGTGGTGGGGATGGGGTGGAGAGGTGAGGGGAAGCCCGTGGGCACGACGGCCGACGGCGGGGATGGCCGGAGCGGCAGCGAGAGCGGCGGCCGGAGCGACCAAAAACGTTCGAATGGCATGGTGCTCGAAATCACATTAAAACGCAAAATTTCCTAAAACTAATGAGAGCACAGCGTAGAGCAAGATCATATTAGGCTATATCTAAAAGGAATTTGATTGGAGATTGCCGGTTTGGGAGGAATCGACGACGAACGGAACTCGATTTGACGACGAACAAACACAAAGTCCCGGAGCAATTCTTGATGAAACCTGGAATTTCTTGAGGGGTTATGATCCACACACTAATGCGCACAATATGACGCGAACGGAATTTGATTTGCCTTACCGGATTAAAAGATGACACGGCGATGTCAACGGAGGACGTCCGGCGATCGTTTCTTCGATTTTCGTAAGGGAAACTATTCTGGAAATGAAGGGAAAAGGTGAGCACCATGCTGGGGAGACTGAAACGCTCATTTTGGGTGGTCACACGCGATGAGGGGATGAGAAATGAAAGAGTTATGGCTCAAACAAGAAACGGCAAAGAAGTGATTGCAGAAGCCGTTTCACTTGATTTCGGAGGGGGAAACTGTAGGAGAATTTAAGCCCTTAACTAGATCTTCGATTTGCAACTGACCTCACTCAATTTCGTTGAGAATTGTACAAGTTATGAGCATTTGAAGTTTGGGCTGCAAATGGGGCTGAATATAAACAGTGCGCACGGCTGAAGGGTGAAGATGAACAGTGCTGGACACGTGTCGCTTTCTCATTGGTTGGAAGAAATGAAGAGACAAAAGCGCGAGAAATAAAATAGCAAAAATGATCTAAAAATCTTGGAAAAATTTCTAAAAATACTAAAGATTATTTGGAACCCAATAAAATTGGTTTCACTGAATTTTGATGAGTTTTGGAATTTAGATAATTCCGGGACGAATATACTGGATTTAACGAAAGACCACGAGAGATAAAATACCAGAGAGATTCTATAAATCTTAGAAAAATTCCCAAAATCATTATAGAATATTGGAAACCTAATTCCATGAATTTTGATATTTTTGGAGTATTTTGGAACTCGGGTGAAATTTCGAATAAGGACTGGAAATTGAAATTTTGAATTTGCGGACGATAAAGAATTGAACTCTGAGTTTTGGAAGGATATGGATGCCAGGTTAATTAGAACACCGAGGAAAAATCTAAATTTTGGATTTAAACGGAATTTCAAAGGAAAGGTTTGAATTGGAATTTGGATATAAAATTGCCCGAACAATTAATAATTTGAATTAAAAATCCAATTAACATCCAAATGCTTAAGTTAATATTTTTAATTAATTTCTAGCAAATCTCAAATTTGAGAAATTTCCTGAGATACAAAGGACACTGTAAAAACTAAATTTTAAATTACTTGATGCAACAGAAGGCACATTAAATGGTTTTAGATTTAGAAAATTCTAAATTAAGCTTCTTTAATCAAATAAGATTGATGTAAAATTTTTGGAAAGCTAATGTAAATATAAATTTTTGAAAACCCAAATTTTGGGATGTTACAGCTTCTTAGAATTTAATTCATGAATAGTTTCATGTAGTATCACTAACTCACATTGAGCAAACATATGGGTCTATATTGTTGTATTTTTGTTGCCTCTTTAATTTTTGGAAGAAGCGTAATTATTCCAAAGTTAAGGCTAAACAGAGGTAAGTTCCCATGATAAAAATCATTGAACAACGCCATCAGGTCCCCTTTTATAATATCCTAGAAAACCTGATAAAATTCTGCTGGGAATCCATCAGGACTAGGCGATTTATTATGTGCCATTTGGAAAACCGCCTCTCTAACCTCTTTTTCAGTGAAATTTGCAATGAGGATGTCATTTTCCTCATTTGTTACCTGAGGCAAGTCATGATTATGAGCCTCCACTAGACTAAAATTATTTTCTTTTGACAGTCCAAACAGGCCCTTATAATAGTTTGTGATATGCTCTTTTAATTCAGCATCACCCACTATTATACCATCATCATGATCTAATTTGAAGATGTGCTGTTTTCTGTGTTTGCCATTAGCAACCAAATGGAAATATTGGGTGTTATCATCACCTTCCAAAAGATCTTTTGTTTTAGCTCTCTCATACCATTTAATTTCTTCTTCCCTCAACAAGTTCACCAATCTCTCGTTGAGGTAATTTTTCAAATTTAATTCGTGATCTGAGAGAACTCTATGTTCTGCCTTTTTATCAAGGTCATCGATTATCAAAATAATCTTTTTCTTCTCTTTTTTGTTGTGGCCAGCTGTGTGTTTGGCCCATTCTATTAAAAATTGCCTAAGAGATCGTATCTTATTCTGTCATTTTTCCATAGCAGTAGCCCTTCTAATCTCTGATTGCCATTTATCGGCAACCAAGTCATAGAAACCATCTCTAATCAACTAACCACGTTCAAATTTGAAAAATGGTGCCTTTCTATTATGAAACGAAACCCCAGTATTCGATAGCAATGGTGTATGATTTGAGTTGCTTCTATCTCTAGACTGCACAGTAGTGAGAGAAAAAATTTTCCCACTCAGTACAAACCAAGATCCTGTCTAACTTCTCAAAAGTTAGGTTATCACTACTACTCGTCCAAGTATATTGTCAACCAGACAACTTTATCTCTCTAAGATCTAGTGATTGAATAACCATATTAAAAAAATCAGACCATTTCTTGTCAAAGTTGTCCTTGTTTTTATCTTCAAGACCACGCATGATATTAAAATCCCCACCAATAATATATGGTAACGGTTCTTTGCTACAAATATGAGCCATTTCGGTTAGAAAAGTTTCCTTATATTCCTGTTGCGCTGGATCATAAACTGCTATTAGCACCCATTTGAAACCATCATTTTTATTGTGAAGAGTGAACTTAATATAAAAGTCCCCTTTATTGATGGCTCCAATGTCATACACCGTTAAGTCAGCCCCTAGGAGCATCCCCCCTGATCGACCATGGGGTACCATGCAGTGCCAAATAAATTCTTTGCCGCCATATAATTTTTTCAGAGTCCTATCCGGGAAATGATCTCAACCCCCCTCCATAAGGGCAATAAAATCAATTTGCTCCTCTTTTACCATATCCTCTAAGTACCTGTGTTTAGCCAAGTCTCCAAGACCTCTGCTATTCCAGAAAACGCCTTTCATTTGAGACTCAGCTTAGATGGTATTTTTGGTTTTTTAGTGATCAATCCCTCTCTATTGATATTTCTTAGTTTGGATTTTTTTTCCTACGAGGTGTAGCAACCAGATCACAACACATATGATCAAAACCCTCCCCAAACGCACTCTGTTCAAATTCATCGCGAATGTGATCGAGTTGAGTGTCTAAAATATCCTCTTCCTCCTCATCCAAGTAAATTTTAGGTGAGGAGGATTTACGACTAGTACTTCTATTTTTAGTCGAGGCACTAAGCCTATCTATTTCTATGTTTTTAATAGATGTAATAGCAGAAGAAATAGCACTATTGTCTCTACCCATAGAAACGCCCAGTTTTGCAATTCTAAAAGAAAATTCAGAATCTGAAATGGACGGGAAAGATTGGCATTTACTGGCACCAAAGAATTCTTTTTATCCACCAGATTCATTGCTTTCACTAGCATATTTGTGTCTCCCATAGCAGCTATCCTCATACTTGATCTACCTTGCGGCACATGTATCCCAGTTGATGGAAGCAGCTCAATCCCCCCCCATTGATTTTGTCCAGTAATTGGAGAGCATTCACCATGGCCATGTTGGAAATATTAGCACGAATATTATTCTTCTTACATAAGGTTTGCAGCATACGGCGAGGTAAATCTTGTAGCTTCATACCTCTAGTGTCAGCTTGAACAAAATCATCCCTTTCCTGAATATCATTAGTCTGTGCATCCACAAACTGAGTTGCATCAGGCAGAGCCTCATTACCGGTCGAAAACTGCATAGCAATCGGCGACAAACCATTACTTGAAGTGGGCATAATCTTTGCAAGCTCAGAGAATTCACCCACTGTAGTCGCTTCTAGACCTTCCTCCTCCATCAACTCTTCTGGCAGCACAGAGAGAAATGTCTCGTGTGAAAGCTGTCCCACGTCGTAAGCCCCGGTTTGATCATTAGGCGCTGGATTAGCCCAAACCGGTTGCCCATCCTCCGGCAGCAACTCACTATCTACATCAGTATTTTTGACAGGAAGTTCAGCCGGGCTGTTCAAGCAATTGAGGGCTAATTCATCCGTATTATTTTCACTTTCTAACACAACCCAGTTGCTTATTTCATCCAAATTGTCTACAGATGAACCAATATTCCTTTGAACTATCTGCATCTCAGAACCTGTTGGAGCACCTGTAGATGGACCTTTCTCAATCTGAATATTGCCTCTGGGAATATTTGCTGTCTTAGAAATGCTAATTTTGTCACCATTGTCAGCGTCTTCCATATCTTGATCTTTGTCCTTGGTTTGGTTGTCCGGGTCGTCGAGGTCATCATCATCCTCGAACTCATCTGGTTCCCCATTGTTATCATTGATCACCTAATAAACTTTGAAGAAGATCTCATATAGACAATCATCTACCACAATGTCTGCATCATCCGGTATGCAATTCATATCCAGGACATCAACCAACATTCTTACTACCCCAGTCTTTCTCATTGATTGTCGTGCCCCGAATTCCCATGGATTCGGACACTCTGTGTATTCTGTACTAGTCCAGGATCACGCTAGTACACACAGGATAAACAGGTTGAAGTACCACAATCATACACAGCGGAAATAAATAATAAGTACTTCAAGCATTAATAGTAACGAGTTACATGGCCTTATGGCCACCTTACAATACTTCGCCGCGCAGGGCGATAAATATCATCAGTATCAAGTTCATTCAGCGGAAGCAAAATACGATAGCGGGACCCTTCTTAACCACAGGCTACTGAGTGCGGCCCAACCCCTTAGTCCTCCTGGCCTTCAATGAACTCCTCCTCCCAATGCGATGCGGCTTCATCTTCTGAGGTTTTTGTCGATGCAAGGGTGAGTATACAACATACTCAACAAGTCATGCACAATGCAGATCTATTACTACATGCATGGCTTATTCCAAAGGAAAGACCTAATTGGTTATTTTGCATAAAGCAGCATTTCTTTTAATCGAGTAATCCTATTAGATTAAAAGCAATAAAATCAGTATTATTAATAACTAATTTTTCAATTCTTTCTCAAGAGTTTTGGCACACAGCCCTAATTTCATTCATCAGTTTCTGGCACACAGCCACCCATCCACATCTTTTATTTATAAAATCTAACCCTTGACTGTAATCACCGAGCAATGTCCAATACTGCGGACACGGCTATTCAATAGATTCACACACACACTCTGCAGAGGTCAGTACACTTTACCCACAGATACAATGCGTTCACCACACAAAGCGATTGATTGTAACAAAGTCTTTCAGAGACTAACACTTAGCCATGATCCTCTCGATGTGCCTTCCTAACACTTCCCTCACAGAGCCAAAGTTTAGAACAGCACATACCGTTAGATGGGTACCAAGCCATGAAGACAGTACGCTCCCCGTCTGATTACATTTTTGGTGTAATCACACCCCGAGGTATCAAAGGAAAGATATTAGAAACCTACTTAACTAGGTCCGTCCCATTCTGCACAAGTGGTTGTACACGGAACTCAGCTCAAAGGCTCGCAAGGTTAAGTCCTTAATTGTCCCTGCAAGACAACCATTTTATACATCTCGGCACACAGCCTTCACAATCTTTTCATACATCCCATTGCCACACAGGCCCACCTGGCACGAAGCCTTCTTGCCACTTGCCCCGGTTCAAATCATTTTCCCACCCCACTTTAACTTAAGCAACACATGCCATTTTCCACATCAGTTCAGGAATAGCACCACACAGGTCACTATCCCAGTTCCAATTCATGACATCATCGCATTTTCCAAAATGCGTTCCATAATTGTTTAGTCAGTATTCATTTGATATTTGAAAGTCATTCCACGATACAAGCAGGCTAGCGCCTAATCACGGTCTAGCCTCCCGTGTTGGCATCATATTAGCATCCAACATATTTAAGCATCTTAGGGTGGACAAGGTTTCAGGCATATAAACATTTATAATCAAGGTGGCATAACAAGTTTGGCTTTTAACTACCATTTCCCAATTTAATCAATAGTGGTTGTACTTAACATAGCATGCAATATGGAAATCAAAATATACTTTGAAAACTAGGCGCGAAATGATCAAAGCATGACTTGCCTTCAAGAGGAGTTGGTTCTGTCAAGGTCTCGACGGGTCTTCAAACTCTCCTCGATTTAAATTCTAAGCTCTAGGGTCTAGTCGATACAAGCAATCACTCAATAAACATACAATACAGACAGCAATATAAATTCTAAAAATAAAATAAAATCACCAATAAATAGTTCACATTTTTACAAATTTTTGGGCACTGGAATCACTCAAATCCGAGTTAAAATGCAAAAGTTATAGCCTTTACAATATTCGAAAATTCATAAAAGAATAAACCGAATTATTCATCTATTTTCTACCGATTTTCGGTTATTTTCCTCGGCTTGACACGTGTCGGCACCAGAGCGAACCACGCCGCCTTCTGGCCATCGACAGGTGGGCGGATGACGTCGTCTTGACGTCATCAAGATAAATGGCGGTCCACCCATCGACGTGTGGGCGGTGAAATGGCGCCCGCCCCACATGTCGGTGATCGACACGCGTCGAGAATTATCCGCCACGCATGCATGCATTCCCGATCGTCGGATTCGAATCTAACGGCGCAAGACTAACCGAAAGCGGTTTACTATTTGCGGGACTACGTGGCGTTACCTTGGGCGTCGGATGAAGATCGGACGGTGAGGTTGCACGCGAGTCGATGAAGATGCGGCGGTCTTTGGTCGCGGACTTGGAGAAGACGCGATGGCGGCGGCGATTCCGTGTGTCTCCGGTCGGAAGAAGTAACCACACGGGTGCTTCTCGGCTTGGGGAACTCGATGAGGGTCTTGACGACGGCGGGGAACGACGGACGGCGGCGGGGCACGGGAAAAACCGAGGCGGAGGAGAGCTAACTACTGGCGAGCTCTAGCGAAGCCTCACGGTGAGCGAGAGTGCACGAGAGAGGTGGCAACAGAGGCGGGATGGAGTCTTGAGTGCAGCGGGCTTTATCTCCGCTCGGGCGAGCCTCGACACGCCACAAGAAATCTCGACAAATCCTCGTGACCAACGAGCAACCAATGTGCACAAGGCGCCTGCCCCGAGATCGCTGTTGTCACATCGACTGCTTCGATCGCGATCCAACAGTCCAGAATCGGCGGCGATTTAGGGTTTTCCGGGTGAGCACGGTGTTGGGCCTACCCAACACTGTAGCTAGCTTATTTCGGCTTTTCAATAAAAATAATTCGAAGAATTCAAAATAATTATTTGGGGCACTAAAATACTAGAAAAATTCTAGAAAAATTCTAGAAAATATTTCAGAGCATTTTGAGCCTAAATAAAATATTTTCACTTATTTTTGATAAATACTTTTCTGGTATTAATTAATCAAGAGAAGAATGGTTTAAATAAATGTTTATTAATTTCAATAAATCCCCAAAAATTCAGATAAAGGCAATTAAATGAAATTAAATGCAAATAAAGGTTGGTTAATTCATAGAAATTCAAATAACTCCAAAAATTAAAATCTAGCCAAAATTCGGGACGTTACATTGATCTCATGTCCACTCGTTGAGTAGCTCCAAGTATAGAACCAACCGCCCAGAGAGACAAGAAAGATATGATCTCATATGGGACACTATAGACATGAACCCAGACTTTTTGAAGCTTCTGTTTAGGCGTGATCTCCATGTTCCACTCCTCAAATGACATCACTCCCTCATTATTATCAGTGCGGAGTCTCTTCATACTAATCATTCTTTGGAGTTCAACCTGACAAGGGAATGGTACAATGTAAGTGTTGATACCATGATTTCGAACCACCCAATTCCATTTCACCGGAATCGCCCGAGCCAACTCTTTTTTGATCAGCTTCGCCAGTATCGTGCCTTCAACAATTCTAATTAGGGCAGTCGCAGAAACTTTACATGGTGTCTTCGCAATAGTAGTATATAGAATGTGAAAAAATCCCAGACCATCACCAGCCAGCCCGCTGAATGTTGCAGATGGCTTCGGTCCATGTAACAGAGGACATTGCGGAGTGAAATGCTCTTCTTCACATATCTCACAACATGCAAAGAATGAATTTCTTCTTCTTCTTCAAAGCAGGTTCATTGACAGATTGTGTACCTTTATGCTTACCAGCCTGAATTCCAGAGCTTTCCCCCTTCTCCTTTGATTGCTTGGACAGATCATCATCTGGAGCCTTCCCTGTGTTGGCAGCCCGGTAGCCCCCTGTATTTGCAACATTCTGGGCGCCACCTCCATGAACACCGCGGCAATTGGAATCACTGCGCCCCCCATGGTCTTGGACGCGATCACGGCCTCCAAATCATCCACGACCGCGACCATGATATCTTGGGGGACGAGCACCACCGCGAGCAGCACGAAGTTGTCCTCCATAGTTTTGGCCTTGATGTCGATCTCCACCACCAGCCGCCACCGCACCGCCCGCCATGACTACTTGTGAGTATGTGCGTAGATCGTGAGAAGGTTTGTGATGGGTCAGCCGCCGGTGCAGCAGAGCTAACCCAGGGTTACGCTTGGACCATGCTGAAGTTTTAGGCTCCTGGCCCACCAACACAACCGGCCCAACAGTTGGACTAGCACCAGGCGAATTCGAATTTTTGATTGATGGACAATCAGGGACTGACGGATAATCAGGAACGTAGCGAAAAACATGCTGACCTGAGCCTCCCAACAATATGCATCTCGGTGATCTTTCATCGATCAATGGCAACAAGTAATCCCCGAATGTGCTTGGCAATGAAATCCTTGGTTTTGGCAATGGTCCCTTCCAACCTTTTTTCTTACCCCAAGGCCAAGCACCTTTGAATTGCTGCTTTGAGCGACGTCGCTGATTACCCTGCAGAGAATTAACAGACTTGTGATTATAATCAACACATTCAGAAGAGCATACCTGCGTTGCGTAGCTAGTTGCACATCACCGAGATTCTCCTCAGAATCAGAGCCGGAATCGTTCTCCGCGAGAAATGCACCATCTCCGCAATTGTGGATGAAAGACATGCCTTGCATAATTCTTCTCTTCCTGTGAATTGACCTTCCTGTCATCCAAAACTGATTTCGCACGGAACGCCATCTGGATGGAACGAGAGAGAACGCCATGGCATCGCCTCATTTGATCCTCCCTGTCGAACACATGATCAGTGTCAATCATGTAAAACTCTCTTTCCCCCCTTTTTGGTGGCAAACAGTAGTGGGGGTACAAAGGGTGCAGTACATTGTCCCTTTTCTTCTCAGTGGTGTAAATAACACTGTAATGTAATGTGTCGGTCACCAACTCACCTTGATAGACGTCACAGGCTGCAGATGGATGCTACGTACTTTGAACCAGACAGGGCGATTCCCTGCTCATTAACAGCGCTGTTAATTTATGTGTCAATTTTAACGTTTTAATTTGTTCAGGGAAATGCCATTTTACAAAACTTGTAAAAGGCCTTGTTCAGTTGTTCTTGCCGCATATCGCCCTTGCGAGTTGTGTGGTGGCTGCGACGAATTTTGGCAAGAAAGGAGAAACACATAAATTTATCCAGTACAATATTCATTGTTTTCCTTGGATCTGGTTTGTCAGTCAGATCATGCATTTCTGTAGAAATTGGCCAAAGGCCAGGGCACTGAATAGGTGAACACTGAACAGTGTATGATGAGCACACCATGGGTTCAGAACACTCCATGATTGTACCAACAAGGTGCTAGGGTTTGATCATTGGATCAGGCTATGAGCCTGTGACAAGGGACCAGGACAGCATTTGCATCCTAGCCAGCTAGTTGCAAGCATGTTGCTGGTCCAACCACATGTAGGTGAAGGTGAACAGCTGCTCAGCTGCATAAGCTGACAATGAGCCATCTTGTACTCCTTTTCTTGGCTTCAGAATGCCAATGATTTTGGGTTCAAGTTTTGTAGGTGAGTAGGTTCGATGCGGGGAGATCATCACATGAGGCAGGCCCATCTGAATGAATGGATCGTGAATGGTCCAAATAGTGCAGAACAATAGCAATCATGGAGGCTGCAACTGCGAAGGACTCCAGTCTGGATTGGGAATGCACGAGCAGAAAGGCATGGGAGCTTAACGACAGAGGCTGGTGAATAGTGTTAGGCTGTAAATGTGTAGTAGTATCGCACAAGTCACAGGACCAACAGATCATGGCGCAACATTGTCACATGCCCGCGTGCATGATGTGGTTAATTGCTTCAGGATTCAGGTTTCAGATTTGGGCGATCGAGCTGAATGTTTTTTGCTTTGGTGATCCAATGGGGTGTACATTGTCACAATGATTATTCTTGGGTTCGGGGATCGGAAAACCGGGGGTAACCGCCCTGTTGCTGATTAGGTACCATACGAGTTGGTCTAGCTACAGTCGCCGACTTTCCTTTCTATTAATTTGCTGCCTAACATTGTCTTGTTTTCTTCTTCCATAGCTGAAAATTTTGATTCTAGCTCAGTTTGACTGAGCAAGGATTCTGTAAGGGATTCCTGACATTTTTACCGAACAGCTGAACATAATCTAGTTTTTTTCTTCAATTTCTTCGTTGATAGATGACAGAATGATCAAGATGTCCATCATTTCAACCATTGAATGTACTGTTTTCCACTCAATTCTACCATGTTTCCCAACGCAACGCCTTAGAACTTAGAATTGGTTCACTAACAGTGCTACTATTTGCCCTTTAAAAAAAATACAATGCTACTATTTCATTAACTTGTGCAACTACTTCTTTTCCTTTCAACCTGTCAAAACCGAGTCCTTTTCATTTGTCAGGAATTGCAAATAATGGTCCTACTAGGTTGAGCCGCGCGCGATGCCATATCGCGAGGAAAAAATCTAGCATGAGTTTTTTGCAAATCGAATTTGCGGTGCGACGGGTCTCTTTTTTCAAAAGAAACGGGGAAAGTACCAGGTTTTGGGAGGGTCCCTAGATAGAGATTTTATTCTTTCCCAAAAATACTATGTGCAGTCTAATATAGCCCATGAGAAAATTTTGACTATGGCCGATGTTTATGAAAAGGGTATTGAGAATATGCAATTCAGAAAAACCTTAATCAATGAGAAAATGAGTGCATGGCAGCATTTTGTTGCTAAGGTTGGCTGATGGTTGCTTATCTGATGAAAATGATATGGTGAAATGGCAACTAAGCCGGAAAGGCTTATTTTTCAGTTCACTCTATGCATGCTGCTTGAATCAACTCTGGCATCTCTTTTCCTCATATGTTTATCTGGAAGGTTTCTTTGTGTTCTCGAAAAGAATAAGGTTTTTCTCTGGTTACAAGAGAGTTATTCTAACCAAGGGTAACCTTTGCAAAAGAAAATGGAGGAAACAGGACAAGCAATGTTGTTTTTGTCCTGAGTTTTCTATTGATCACCTCCTTTTCAGGTGTCCACTTGCTAGATATGTGTGGCAGACTGTTTCCTGTGCTTTTAGATTTCTACAACAGCAGCGTACATCATATGTTGGTTTCACAGTTGCTGAGTTTTGCTAAACCAAAGGAGAAGAATAGTTCAATGCGAGGGTTGCAAGCTGTGTCTTTGGTCTATTTGGAAATAAAGAAATGTCGCTTGCTTTGACAACAAGTAGCCAAATCATCCTAATCGTGCCATGTGGTTTTTCGACTGTCATGGAACACCATTATGGACAATCTTGCAGGATGTAACAAGTGCGAGGAGGTAGTCCAAGGTGTGAGGTCATAGCATTCTTCGCTAGTGAGGTGTGAATTGACCGCATGGTTGGGAGAATTTGACTAGTTTCTGGAATAATGGCAAGGAGTTGTCTCAAGAAGTCGACCGGCTATTTCCTAAAATCTTTAATTGTAGTTTTGTGTTGGATGTTGGTTCTTCCGTAATATGTCCACTAGTCGATTCAGATTGTACTTTGGTTATTTGCTTTCTGGGAAGCAGAGGTCGAAAGCTATAAGGTTTGATCTCCATAATCCAAAAAAATACTTGTTATTATTTAACATCATCAACCACAAACAAATATTTCGTATCAAATGAAATGGATTTAATCATTCACATTCATTCCATTTAGATCTGTGGAAAAGAAAGAGATGGGTGATAAAGAGAGACTGGGATACCTCTATTTTGTCCATGGAACGGAAAATGTCTTGCTCATCAGACAACATATCCTCCACTGAAACTTTGCTCACTTTGACATAATCCGAAAGCAGCAGCCTGTAAATGGCCTTTGTCACGTGGGTCATGAGCACCCTACCCCTAAACATTGTCTGCACACCAGAACAAATTCAGATATCAAATAGCATCAAAACCATCTCACCGCACCGTCGAAGAAAAAATAGTAGGCATTACCTTCTCCAAAAGTACGGTAGTGAAGCGGCGTGGTCCAAGTGAAAGCTGCAATTTGAGGTCCAGAAATTAAGCAGGAGAAATGTAGAGAGGACGGGTGAAAGGGGTCAAATCTCAAGAGAGGAGCAATTATCGGGTGACGAGGAGGACGTTGATGGTGGAGGGATCGATCTCGTCGAAGTAGGGCAGCGCCGCTGTCGGCATATTTCGCCGGACAGGAACCCGTCAATGAACAGGGTTGACCGCTCCCAGGATGGAGGGTATGGTTCGGTAGAGGGCGTCTTCGTGGTTGGAAACCCTAATGACTCTCGCACGAGGGACTCCAGGGATCAACAGATCGATGAACACGGTGATGTACCTAGGTTCAGGCCCCCAGCACGGGTAATAGCCCTACGTCCTGCTAGATCTTCATTGATGAAATATGGAGGTGATTACAATGGTTCTTCTGGTCTCGAGCTTGGAAAAGGCTCGGATTCGGATCCTTCGAGGAGAGCTCGCTTGCCTTCCCCCATGCGCCAGAGCTCCCTTATATAGGCGAGGTTGGCTCGAGGCAGTGAGAAGGTGACGCTATGCTGATCTACAACTCATTAATTACACCCATCATTCTAGCCTTACACCGACCCATGACTCATTTATTACACCCGTCGCTATAGCCTTGTCCTTCAAACCCCATTTAATGCCGCTGTATGGCTTCGTCCGGTCCGCCCAGGATATGACGTTCCTGCAATGGGTTTGGTGAGAGGCGTCAGAGGGATGGGCCGTCGTCATGTCGATAGCAGAATTCTTCGCAATCAATGCCCTGACACAGCATGTCAGGGGAAGGAGGCTTCGAGGAGAAGCCTTCTCCTTATTCCTTTGGTTGCCTTCGCGGCTTGACGAGGGGGGCCCGAATGCTTGCCCGCTTGCCAGGCCGCCACCTAAGCCGACGTCCGGCGGGTAGGGCCTGATCGCCCACCTGCCCGCCAGGCCGCCACGCGGGCTTCTCGCCTGGCGAGCAAGGCGTGACTGCCCACCTGCTCGCCAGGCCGCCACGTAGGCTTACCACCCGATGGGCAGGTGTCAGCGTACTCTACGCTAGGGTACCCTCTCCGCCGCTTCGCGATCAAACATGGCGGTCAACATGACAGTCCACGTGGCGCCCGGCGGTAGGTGGGCGAAACACGCCGCTGCCGGGCGATGCGCCCGGCGCCCGGCGGCGTGGAAGCACGCCGCCGCGCCGGTGGCGCCCGGCGGCGGTGGGCGAAAGCACGCCTGCTTTCGCTCGGTCATCCCACGAGCACCCCGGCGGCAGTGGGCGAGACGCCTGCCGCCTGGCGCGGCGATCCACGTGGCGCCCGGCGGCGTGTGGGCGAGACGCTTCGCCGCCCGGCGAAGCGATCCACATGGCGCCCGGCGAGCGTGGGCGAAGCACGCCGCGCGGCTCGCCCGGGCGCCGACGAGCGTGGCGAAAGCACGCCGCCGCCCGGCGGTCGATCCACGTGGCGCCCGGCGGGGGCGAGACGCCCGCCACCCGGCGATCGTGGCCCACAGCGCCTCGCCACCGGCGATCAGTAGGTGGGCGAGGCGCGAGGCGAGCTCACCCCGCCGCAAAGACAAAAAAGGTGGCGCGAGGTGGTTTCACCTCGAAGGCTCCTTCCCTTGTCGTACCGTTCTAGGCGACAGGACAGCGATGTCGGACACATCAACTGCGAGGATTTCGCTACAAGCCCATTCCTCTTCGCCCTCACCAACCCATCAAAAGGGTCATATCCCGTGGACCAGCGGCTTAGCCATCGTCGGCATTTAATGAGGCCGGAGGAACGGACAAAGACAGAAGGGTAATAAATGTATCAGGATCAGCATGATGACCCTCTTTTTACCTACTCCCGTTAGCCTGGCCTATATAAGGGCCTCCGGGTGCATGGGAAAGGGGGTCGAGCCTTCAAATAGTGTTGCATCCGAGCAAGCAAGAGCTCCGCAGCATAGTCTAAGAGAAAACTTGTAACCTGAGAACCTTGTACTAGCTTTGCACACTCTCTAAACAATCGAGCAGGAAGTAAGGCTTTTACCCAAGGAAAAGGGGGCCTGAACCTGGGTAAAAATCTTGGTGTCATCCCTAGTTCATAGACGCCGGAATCCTTCGTGTGGGAGTCTCTAGGGTTTTCACCCTCTAGGTTTAGCCAGCCGCGAAGACGCCCTCCTTCCGAACAAAATCCGGTCTATAGACTCCGGGCCTGTCAGGCGGAATACGCCGACAGCAGGGCTTGATTGCCCACCTGCCCACCAGGCCGCCACGTTGGGCCAGGCCGCTTCTTGGGCCCATTATTCTGCGGTGGAGAGGGTACCCCGGTGCAAAGTACACCGATAGTAGCCCCCGGGCTCATCCTGGAACGCGCGCCAGTTACCTTTTAGACCTCATTTAATGTTGGTGCATTCCTGGATAGGCCCACCACCTTTGAGCACGCAACCGTCTCGGTTCTCCCTACTTCTGGCGATTTTTCTCGGGACCCGAAACGTCGCGTCCTTTTGCCTGCTTGCGAACCGTCTATGTGGGGGGCCTATATATACGCGCCCCCAACAAGCAGTTCACGCTTCCTGATCTTTGCGCACTTTGCTCTTTGCCCTTTCATCTTCCTCGTTCAAAAAACTTTGCTTCTGCTCCAATGGCGCAACCCCTTCTCTCTTCCACTGTTGGCAAGGATAGGGTGGATCTGCTTTCCAAGATGGCGCCCGAGGGCTCCTTCCATCTTCGCCAGGGAGCCCCCGCACCAAGCTGCGAACCAAAGGAGATCATCGTCTTCGCCTGGGGGCTTTTGGCGGGCCTGGTGCCACCATTCTCTGAATTCTTCCTCAGCATTCTTCACTTTTACGAGATCCATCATCTCCACCTCTCCCCCAACTCCATCGTCATTCTCTCCATCTTCGCCTACCTCTGCGAGATGTTCGTAGGGGAGATGCCCAACCTTCCTCTCTCTTTACACTTCTTCATCGCAGCCTCCGACAATGGGGTCGCGAGGCCGCCACTTCCGTCTCCGCGACGAGTTAGCCCCTCACTACATTCCTTCTAGCCAAGATCCAACTGGAAGACGTGGTGGATCGACTGGCTCTACATCGGTGACGACAGCGGGGTTGACCTCCTCGGGATGCCCCACGCATGGGCAGAGGTCCGCGAAAGCTGGAGTTCGCCTGTCGAGGAGACGGTAGAGCTCTTGGCGATAGCGGCCCGCATCAACCGGTTGCCCCAGGCGGTAAGTTCTGTTGCCCTTCTTACGAATACATATTCCTCTTCGTGGTCACCATCAACTGGCATCTTTGTCTTCTTTTTGCGCCAGGCGAGGGAAATCTGGATGGTCTCGCCATCTCAAGATGGCTATCCGGGCTGCTCCCGCCAGTGCTGAGCGGCCTGGACTTTCCTGCCGAGGCTCGACCGCTCTGCGATTTGAAGTTCGCGGAGTGCCTTCAGATCATCCAATTGTTCCCGGCGATGGATTCCATCGGCCTCGCCGTGCTGCCGGCCCGCGGTCCCTTGGTGATTAGGGACCAGGCCCCGGCCAACGATCGGAGTGCAGTAAACGCGGTGATCGCTCGGACGCCCGTCGGACCCAAGAGGGTTCGCATCGGGGCCAAACTTCTTTGGCCACCAACTCCGCCGCTCCACCAAGCGCGCCCGGAGCGGGGGTGTCTTCATCTGGGGCGGCGCCCCTCCTCCGGCGCCGGCTGCACCGATGTCGACTCATGCGGCGCCATCCTCAACAACATCGACTCCACCGGCACCAACTCCAACTGCTGCTAGTGCCCGCCCGGGCGGGCTCACGGTTCCGGTGACCTCCTTTAGCTTCAAGTCGCCTCCAAGGCGGGCTCGCCAAGGCGCCGACCACAGCAGATATCCGCCAGCTACCAACGAACGCAATGGGGACCTTCGCCAAGGGCAACTCGGCGGCCCGGCAGCCAGATGGACGTCATCGGCGCAGCATTTCGCCAAACCCGCCGGTTGTCCTCGCCGCCGCGCCATCGGCTGGGTGCGCCATAGCCGAAGTTAGCGGCACTCTCACCATGAACGCCCTCCTCACGGCAGCCACCGGTCTGGCGCTTTTGACGCCGCAACAGATGGCGGTGCTACGCGGGGAGCTGGAGAGGAAGGAGGCGCTGCTGGCCCAAGAGAGGGCCACCAGGGCAACCCTGCTCGCCCGGGCGCAGGATGTCGAGGCAGCGCGAAGGCAGGCGGTGGAGGAGTAGCGTCGCGCTACACAACCTTGGTGTCATGCTCCGGCCGGCTTACCGGCGCATGGCGAGGGCTTTGGAGCCGCTGGGAGTGGATCTTCGCGAGCCGCTCGAGCCCACAGCAATGCAATACGCCCATTGCATCACTCAGGTTGCCGCGGCGCTCTCCGGCCTACCAGCCGCCATGGCCGCCTGCTCCGTCTAGGAGGGGCGGCAAGTCGCCGCGGCCACCGCGACCTTCATGCTGGCGTGCTACGCCAGCCGCGATGCCTTCTTCAACCCAATGACCGTCGTGGACGGTATTGAGGGAGACGAGGCCCAAGCGTAGGCGCGCGTGCACGAGGCTGCGGAGCACGTCGCCGGCATGATGGCGGTGGAGGGCCCGGACCTCGACGCGGTGGCAGCGGAGCCGGAGGCCGAGGAGGACGATGGGCATATTCAAGTCGTCAACGACAACTGATGGCTCGGGCTGCTTCCTTCATTTTCTTTGTTTCTTTTTGTTCCTGTTTCTCTGCATGCCAGAATAATCTTAGTAATCGTAATGACGTTGGCATTGTTGGGTTTTACCTGCGTGTGCTTGTTTGTTCGCGTTCTGATTATGTTTGCTCAACTCACCCATCGGGCGTCTAGCCCCCAGCCTTGCCATGATGTGAACCTGAATACTTAGGTTAGGTCAATACTTAGGCGTTTCTTGAGTAATTGCAAGCGACTGTTACAATGCAAACAATGGTCACGCAAAACATGCAGGATGTAGACAAATAAAGTCTTAAGTCCTTGCGCAAGGTTGTCACTGACTCCTACCCTTTTGGAACTTATATCCTTATGATCTCTCGGAGCCTGACCGTAGCGTTGCGTGACAAAATAGCAGGCTCCCAGGAGCGGTATTGGGCCAGCGGTGCTCGTGGTGATAGCCAACGGTGCTTCGCGGAGCCAACTCAAGGTGTGCAAGCCGCGTTTGAGTCACCGCGTCGCACTCGCACTCCTGGTCGCCCGTCCTTGTGACGCAAGGCTGGGCGTTTCCTTTTATCAACAAGGAGCCATCAGGCTATCAGAGCCAGCGACAACCGCACACAACTCGACCCAACAGGGTGCAGACACAAAAGATAAGTCGACAATACTAAGGCGAGCAACTTATCTTGGTCATAGGCCGCCAGGCGACCAGCTCCCAGGCTGGCCACAGGAGCCAACACTTCGGCGAGTAGGGCGTGGTCGGCCACCTGCTCGCCCGGCAGGCAGGGCTTGATCGCCCACCCGCCCGCCAGGCCGCCATGGGGCCATCTTGGGTGTTTGAACTACGTCAGTGCTCCAGCACTTCATCTGCGATTGCATGTAGCTACTGAAAATACAAGTAGGCATTACGCAAAGTATCCAAGAAATATATTGGAGAACGCAAGCTCCTGCGCGGGGTTGCCATGGTCCCTTTCTTTGGAACTTAGGTCCTTGTGACTCGGAATCAACTTCATGGCGTATGCGGCAAGGCAAAGAGTTCCCGAGAGTGGTATTGGGCTGCGGTGCTCGTAGTAGCGACCAGCGGTGCTTGCAGAGCTAACTTTGAGGTGTGCGAGCCGCGTCTGAGCCACCGTGCCGCACTCACGCCCCTGGTTGCCTGTCCTAGCATGACGCAAACACCGGGTGTTACCGCAGATCAACAAGGAGCAGCCAAACCACCAGAACCCATGACACCCCCGCGCAATATTACCCACCAGGGCACAAGCAAGAAGAATAAAGCGAAAGCCTTTATGGCTAATAACTTTTACTGACCGCCAGCAGTCGCCGATCAGCCGGGGGGAGAACCCGCCCACACAGCCGGTCAGAGCGAACTACTGGGTACTTACAGATCTTAGGGGTAAAATTTTCGCAACAACTCCACATTGAAGGAGTTGGCCAGCTCTTGGTCATCCTCAGTGGCCAACCGGACCTCCCCGGGTCGAGATACTGATACCACCTTGAAGGGGCCCTCCCACCGGGGAGACAGTTTATGGAGCCCGGCATGCGTCTGAATTCCGCGCAAGACCAGGTCGCCTACTGTCAGTGTTCTCTCATAGACCCGGGTGGTGTGGTACCACTTGAGACTTTGCTGGTACCAAGCGGCACGCAAGGCCGCCCGGTCACGCACCTCCTCTAGAAGGTTGACTTCTTCCCCGTGGTGATCTTCTTGTCCTTCCTCGCTGAACCCCGAGACGCGCGGTGAGCCGAGCGACAGCTCAGACGGGAGGACAGCTTCCGCGCCGTAGACCAGGAAGAAAGTGGGAAGCGCTCCGACCAGGAAGCGAGGTAGGGTCTTTGTCTTGATCATCGTCGCGAGGGCGACGCTTCTTGAGCCGCTACTCGACCATCTTGCTCACAACCTGGCAACTATCCAGGTCGTGAGTGTTGGTCCTGTGGATTGGGCAGAAAGGCTTGCCCTCCTTCTCCTCACGGCGATCGTTTCTTCGACCGCAGCGGTCATCCCGCCGGTCATGCCTTTGCGGCCGGGAGTCTTCATGCTCGCGCTCGGCGGTCAGGACCTACCTGGTCTCGACCGCCTCGCGCCTCCACGCTTTCTTGCTTGTAGGGTCGGGGCCCCTCGAGGTCCCAACTTCATCCCCGCTGCGTCCTCGCACGGCGCCAGGCACCGGCCCCCGAGCCTCCGCCCGCGTGCACTTGTGCGCCAAGGAGAAGAGCTCGGAGGTGGTGGCGATGTTGCGGGTCGCCATCTTTCCCGCATCTTGCGGTCTCGAACGCCTCTTCGAAAGGCGATGACGACCGACTGCTCCGAAATCTGGGGGATCGTGTTGCGGCGATGGCGAGAATCATTGAATGAAGTCGCAGAACGACTTTTTTTTCCCTTTCGAGGGCATGGAGGATGATCCCATGAGCGCACTGATCCCCGCGGGAGGTTCAACAGCCATGACCGGGCGGACCCCATCAAGGCCGTTGGGAAGTAGTTGGCCATGGCCTTCTCAAACCCGCCAGCGGCACGCACCACCGTGGTGTAAATCTGCAAGAACTCTTCAGGGTTGGTGGTGCCATCGTACTTCTCGATGGAGGCCGGGCGAAACCTTTCAGGCCACGTCACACGACGCAGCCGTCGAGAGAACGTCTGGCATCCGACGCCTTAGGGGGAATCCTGCCGTTCACCTGAACCCCAGTCCGGAGGCCATGCCGGAGTGTGGATCGTGACTCCCCAAAGAGTCGGAGGAGTGGACCTCCTCCTCGCTTTGGAGGTGAGAGTCGTGGGAAGAACTCTCACCCCCAGGGGCCATCCGCCCGTCACGAGTGCGCCGCCGCCACAGGTGATCACGCAAATCACCGCCGCACCGCTGGCGACGCTTCTCCAGATGAACCCTCAGGTCCTCACGGCTCCTCGCGGAGCCGGGACCCTCTTCTTGCACGCCCTTTCCCTTACTCTGGCCCTCCTGGCCGAAGCGCTTCCCGCTTGGGCGGCTGGAAGCTTGGGTGCGATCGACACGCACCCTCGATCGAGGGGTACCGACGGTCCCGGACTGGTCGGGCATCCCTACGCGGAGCTGGGCCGCGTCAATGAGGCCAGTAATGTCCCGCAGCCACGGGGTGGCCGGGATGTCTCCTGCAAGTTCCACCGGAGGGTGGTCCAGGAGGAGAAGGACCGCATGCAGGTTCTGGGCCGGAGTGGCTGCCTCCATGGCCAGTCGACGCCAAACTGGAAGTTCGGCCGCTGCCAGGGGCACCACCGCCCTCCTGCAGGGGCAGCGTGAGACGATCCCTCATCCGGCGGGAGCGCCGGGACGTGTTCTGGGCGCTACTAGCCTCCGCCACCTCTTGCTGCTGCGAGTGCGAACCCGCCATCACTAGATGCAAGGTCCTTTCAGATAGAAGACCAAAATCCGCCAGAGAGATGGCTAGGTGAGCCAACCACTAGCCCCTACTCGGGCGCGCCCAGCCGGCAGAGATTTAGTTGGACAGAACACGCAACGAATAGGGTTGACCGCTCCCAGGATAGAGGGTATGGTTCGGTAGAGGGCGTCTTCATGGTTGGAAACCCTAATGACTCTCGCACGAGAGACTCTAGGGATCAACAGATCGATGAACACGGTGATGTACCCAGGTTCAGGCCCCCAGCGCGGGTAATAGCCCTACGTCCTGCTAGATCTTCGTTGATAAAATATGGAGGTGATTACAATGGTTCTTCTGGTCTCAAGCTTGGATAAGTCTCGGATTCGGATCCTTCGAGGAGAGCTCGCTCGCCTTCCCCCATGCGCCAGAGCTCCCTTATATAGGCGGGGTTGGCTCGGGCAAGTGAGAAAGTGACGCTATACTGATCTACAACTCATTAATTACACCCATCATTCCAGCCTTACACCGACCCATGACTCATTTATTACACCCGTCGTTGTAGCCTTGTCCTTCAAACCCCATTTAATGCCGCTGTATGGCTTCGCCCGGTCCGCCCAGGATATGAGTGAGAGGCGTCAGAGGGATGGGCCGTCATCGTGTCGATAGCAAAATTCTTTGCAATCAATGCCCTGACACAGCATGTCAAGGGAAGGAGGCTTCGAGGGGAAGCCTTCTCCTTATTCCTTTGGTTGCCTTCGCGGCCTGACGAGGGGGGCCCGAATGCTTGCCCGCTTGCCAGGTCGCCACCTAAGCCGACGTCTGGTGGGCAGGGCCTGATCTCCCACCTACCCGACAGGCCACCACGTGGGCTTACCGCCCGGCGGGCAGGGCTTGATCGCCCACCTGCCCGCTAGGCCGCCACATGGGCTTGTCGCCCGGCGAGCAGGGCGTGAACGCCCACCTGCTCGCCAGGCCGCCACGTGAGCTTACCGTCCGGTGGGCAGGGCTTGATCGCCCACCTGCCCGCCAGGCCGCCACGCGGGCTTCTCGCCCGGCGGCGTGATCGCCACCGCCGCCAGTCGCCACGTGGGCTTACCGCCACGGCAGGCAGGCTTGATCGCCCACCGCCGCCAAAGCCGCCACGTTGGGCGAGCCGCTTGGGCCCACTATTCTGCGGCAGAGAGGGTACCGGTGCAAAGTACACCGACACCGCTATGCCGAGTATCTGTTGGTGGATGCCGATCAAACTATCCACAAGACCACCAAAGCAACGATCAACAACTATAGCAAGGAATCAAAGTCCTAGCTAGGAGGAGGTGAGGGAAGGAACATGCAATGAGTAGGGCTTGCAGGCGAAGTGAGGCGATTGGTGCTCACGAGGACGGTGTGCCCTTGAAGGACATGTAGATGCAGAACGCCTGACCTCATTGCCGGCGCCAATGGCGTAATCACTGGTGTCGCCTCCGGCCACGGAAGCTCCTGCTTCTTCACGACACCGCCGCGACAGATGCCATTTCCCCCTTCCTAAATCCAAGAGGGGGGTTAGGCTAGGGTTTTGGAAACGGCTTGAAACCACGGCTAGCAAAGAGCCTGCAATGCGGAACAAAGCGGGAGAAGCCGAACAGTGGCGGGTAGCGCGACGCAAGAGGCAAAAGGGGAAGCACAGGCGAAGCGGGCAAACCGCAAGGTAGGCGAGGGGATATAAGAGGCGGGGCGCGCGACCTAGGATGAGGGGACAAACGGCAGGCGGCGCGGGCCAGCAAGCGACGGACGGCGGAGCGTGCGACCGAGCGAAGGGGGAGGGGGCGGCGGAGCGGGTGACCCAGCGAAACGAACGTGAGGCCGTGACCGATAGATGTAGGGGGTCGGCGGAGCTCCCAGGGGAGAAGAGACGGAGCACAACCAAGCCGAGGCTTCCCAAAACGAGGCTAGCGCGAATCCAAGAGCCGCTACCAGCCATTGTAGCGACGGACGGCGAGGAAACCACCATGGGTGAAACGGACTCGGCGTTGGCGGCAACGGGACGACACCGCAGGACGGGACGTGCGCCGCGCATGGAACCGACGACGTGGCGTGGCTGGTTGCTCGCGAATCCTTGCCGCTATTATATAGTTAATATTAGGGTATGTTTGTTTTAGTTTTTGATTCTGGATTCTAGCCTCAAAAGCAAAATAAAGAACAAATATCCTGATTCTAGAATTCGATTCTCATAATCCAGCCCACTCATATACACTAGAATCCACAATTCACTTCATATGTGCTTTTGAATTTTAACTTTTGAAGAATCAGATTCTCTACAACCACAATTTAGAATCAGCTTTTAGAGAATCCAAAGTTGAAATAAACATACCCTTAAACGCCTGCCTTGGAGAGGGCAAGCTAAGATTTTGTACTACAAGCCTATTACTACTTCACAAATTAGCCAGCTTGCATGGTATCCTACTAACCTCCTGCCACATCTTAAATACAGCTAAACTAAACCACAAATTGATGGCATCTCGTGTAGTTTTTCAACTCGCCACATGCATGCGTTACTATTTAGTACTCATGTTCTTGACAGCATAGTTAATTAAGTGCACCGCACCGCACCTATAGATTGATAATCAAAATAAAATAATAGTAAGCTTGTACTAGTGAGTTACTGAGTTGTAACGGGCAACTCCATTACTCAAATGCTCGGTCAATACTCAATAGTCAGCACCCAACTTGCAACCGGCATGATCTACCAAAACAAAGTATGGAATTTAGCGGGAGACAAATGTCTTCAGCGCGCACGTCAATCTCAGCCAGATAATAAGCTGATGATAGTAAGTTTTTTTCAAGGAGATCGTCACTTTTCTGGCCTTCGTGCAATCGTGCTCTTTTTAAAAAATCTAGCGTTCTTCCGAGTATAATTGTAGAACTAATCCCCTCCTCACTGTAGGCCGCAGGAGGCTGACTCCCACACCGCCCCTCCGCGGTAGGATACGTCCTGCGCCGCCCGATCGTGGCACATCGCTGCCTTGTGCCTAGCACCCGCTACTCCCACGCTCACATCAACCAGTTGTGCTCATCGGCTGCCACGTTGCTCGAACACGGCAAACGACAGGTGTTACCTGCCACGCTTTTTACGGTGAGGAAGAGAGTAAATTTGTAATTGTGTTTGGGAGTAGGCTAGATTTTAAAAACATAAATAGATCATGGGGCTAGAAAAGTGAAATTTTCATATTTTTTTTAGAGCTGGTGTGCATTCCAAGTAAGCTGAATTAACAAACTACTTTTCCATTAGCAAGATGCTCACCCTTTTTGCCGGCACAATGCTTATAAATGTGTAACTTAGGACTGTTTGGTAGAACTCCAGATCCTAACTTCACTTGAGATGTGAAATTTGTAGACTAAAATAAAGTGAATTAAGTTTATATTTTTTGTCTAAAATGTAAACAAAATGACCCATCTAAATACTCTTAATATACTCACAGCTCTAGCTCTACGGATCTGATGGAGTTAGAAATACTTAGCGCTCCAGAATTCTACCAAACACATCATTAATTACCCACGTCTTTCACGAAAGAGATAATTTGCTCGGTACCATCGCGCAGATGTTTTAATTAGAAAATTCCATTGTATGCGAGGCTGACTCAAGTGATTATCGCGATGATACCGAGCAATTCGTTGCATGTCTATTTTTTAACTGCATATGTTCCGTTGGTCGCATATTTTACACACCTAGTCTATAATTGTAACTTACCAGATCTGTTTTTCTTGCATTACTCTCAAACTATAGAAAATAAAGAACTGTCCGTTACCTCAATCTTAGGCTCTTAGCTATATATTCATGGCAGGATCAAATGACTGAAAAAGATAGGTAAATACTAAAAATCGGTTTCACGAACTTCTTTTTCTCAGTGTCATATGCTTGTTGCAATAATTATTTGAAAATATTGTGATAACAAATTACATTACAATAAATGTTGTTTATTCACCTAATTGCATCCAACAATATGATGAGGAATAGAGCTGCAGTCAAAAGAGTATTTGAAGTTGGCATTTGGGAATGTGTTTGATTGGAGGGATGAAGTAGAATGAGATTGGATGGTTCAGTACTATTTAGTTCTATTATTTTAAACAAATAGAATGACTCAGATTTATGTATTTTCTAAAAAACTTCTCACCGTTATAGATAAAATATTTATTTTTATATATACCACTTGGTTTGACCAAGCACAATCAACCAAGCTGGAGGGAACGGTGAAGGGGGGGAGGAATAACCAGAGTTAGAGGCCTCCTCAGTCAAACACAAGCACACAATCATTGTACTATAAAAATTTGTCCATACCATCAGCAAAAGCATCAGCTTTGCTTTCCTAGTTCCTACCATCTGCAGCCTCACACGTTCACACCTCATCTTTCACATGCTCCCATTGCTCATTTATTTATCAAACCAAAGCACTTCAAGAGGGAGAGAGAAGACCAGAACTACCTAGAGCTGGGCGTTGGTCGGGCCTGGCAAGACTACATCATGGGATTCAAGCCATAGGCAGGCCACTGCCCGGAAGACCGACGGCCGCCCAAGAGATGTTTTACAGGCTGCCCTACCTGAAGCACGACGGGCAGGAGTTCCGCCAGTAGCTCAGCCCTACCCCACACTCATTCACTCTCTCCACACTAGTGTAATGGACAGAAAAATGACAATGGGTATTTGAGGAGAATGAAAAATTTTATTGATATTTACATATACAAAATTACTGCCTCGTTAAAAACCATGCCTAGCGGGTCCCTCGCGGCCTCGCCTCGTCACGTCAAGTTGGCCGAGCATCTGCATGCATGCGCGGCGCAAGCTAGCTAGATATATTTATTATCCATACATGCATGTACGTCCAATGGCCAGATAGCTTGGCTTGCTAGCTGTGCACGTGCAGCTTCTGCGGGCAGCTAACTTACCAGGCCACTAGTGTAGCAAGTTAATTCTAGACCTGACGTTCAGCGATTTTATTAGGTACCGTACGTACACATATATGCTCCGTCAGATCTTGGATGTTAATTTGCGTTAAATTTCTAACGTGCGTAAAGGATACATACGCACATGCGTGTGCATGCTTCGGCCTTGCAACTTAAAAAGAGCAGTTGCAGTTACGGTACGTATAAACACAGGACACCGTCAACCGTGGAAGCTAGCGTCTGAAAGTATAGCTGCATGCATACAGCTAAAGCTAGTTAGCTAATTTAATTTATACTAGGTTGAATTGCCTGCCCTACGTGTCCCGCCCACAGGCCTCCTGCCGCCCACAGGCTTCTGGGCTTCCGGCGGCCGCCCGAACTCGACCCATGTTGTCGGCCGGCTGGCGCCCGACGGCCTCATTCCTAGGTCTTGGTCCAGCCCTATAGCTCGGCCGGGCGGTCCGCCCGAATCTATTCAGACCGGGCCCGTGCTTGGGCCGGGCCGCGTCGGCCGGGCCTTGGGCCGCCCGTGAAAAGCCCGGCCCAACTCCCAGCTCTAGAACTACCCAAAACCCAACAAAATTTAAGAGAAGGGACGGGAGAGATAGAGAGAGGGGTGAGGAGAGAGATTAAATCTTTATCGACACCACGCCGCATCCAAATTTCCTGCCGGAAGCTAGATGGCATCCGGCATTTCTCTCTCCCTCTCTCTTTTTAGCTGTCTGCGCAGCGTGCGTTAGCTGTCCTTGGTAGATTGAGTGAGTGGAGGGGGGAGGAGAGAGAAGCACAGCCCATTGGCCACGCCCATGGTGATCCCTGTGTGCGTGTCCTAGGGGAGAAGCAACCAAGATGCCCTACAAACTCGTGTTTTTCTTGGGGGAGCAAGAAAAGAAACAAGGAGGAGAGTAGAGGCCGGTGGTAGGGGAGCGAGTGGGGCCGCCAAGAATGGCGGCACTGGCCGCTGCATTGTCCGGCCTTCTTCTTGCCCTCGCGGCGGCGCCGGCGGGAGCCACCACCGACTCCGCCGACGGTAATAACCTTTGGCCAGCTCCGCACCCCCGATTCCGGGTTCTTGGTTTCTTGGAATGTTATGACTACTTTTCCCTTGTTATTGTGTTGTGTGATTAATGCTTCGGTTCTTGCAGCTGCGGCTCTAGGGAATCTCTACACCTCCTGGAACAGCCCGTCGCAGCTGGCTGGCTGGTCGGCCGCCGGCGGCGACCCTTGCGGCGCGGCGTGGCAGGGCGTGTCCTGCTCCGGCTCAGGCGTTACCGGAATGTAAGGATCCTGATGCCACGTCAAATCAGCTTGATAATATCTTGCATGACTCTGCAAATTGATTTGTTTGTTTAGTGGAATGTTTAGGGATGCATCATGTTAGGTTTTATGTGGACGACGTCTTTGTTAACTGGTGTTTGATTTTTACTACATTCTAAGTTTGTGGAAGTTGATAGAGATGTTAAGTAGTATTTGAGAAGCTCCTGCTGTGATGCCACAATGTTAATTGATGTCTGAGATAGCTGTAGGATTTCCCAAAATCCACTGCCAGCATAAAAAGAAAAGAGGAAAAAAAAACCTGTTTGGATCTATGCTGTGGACAGTGACTGCTGTTTGTTTCATGGTTGTTCCTATTTCGCTAACTCCATTCATGGCGGTTTTGTTCTTTGGTGTCTCGACTCCTGATACCAAGATTGTTGGAAATACAGTGGAAAAAAGTTCACTGTGGAGCATACATGACCCTTAATTTTGTTTCATTTATTTGCTTGTGTGATGGAAATTCCTGAAATGGAATTACTCAACATTCATTCTTCATCTGTCATATTCTACAGTAAGCTTGCTGGGACAGGGCTGGATGGTACTCTCGGATACCAACTCTCCAGTCTCTTCTCACTGAAAACATTGTGAGAGCTTGCAACTTGGCTACTCTTCTTGTGTTTTATGCATTATTTTGATATCCCGTTTCATTACTTCCAGGGATTTAAGCAACAACAACTTGCAGGGTTCAATTCCTTACCAGCTGCCGCCTAATCTCACATATTTGTGTGTGTCCCACCTAGTATAATTTGTTCTGTAGTTATTGGTGTTTGTAGTTTCACTCTAAACGGTGGTGCAGGAATCTGGCAACCAACAATTTCTCTGGCAATCTTCCATACTCTATATCCAACATGGCTTCACTTGAGTACCTGTAAGCTTCTTTCTATCGCAACTTTTCTACATTTTGGATGCACAAGTATTAATGTATTACCGTTAAATTTTGCTGGCAAAATGTGATTGCAGTTAACCTTTATATGCAGCAATCTCAGCCACAATTCACTGTCTCAACAAATGGGTGATCTATTTGGAAGCCTGAATTCACTTTCGAAGTTGTAAGGCATCTTGAAACTTTGTTCTTTATTTTCAAACCTTAAATCTGATGTTATGTGATTAAGCAGTTTTGCTATTCACACACTTTTGGGATACCTCTTCCGCAACATGACATCTTTGACTTTTGGAAACCATGTAGTTCAAATTTTCTTCTTAAAAAACCTAATGTAAAATTCCATAAAATGCTTGCTTGCTTCACAGTTCATATGGTAAAAGTAAGATGTAGAAATTCATTATTAGTTCTGTTTCCACTGAGTAGACATGGAAAGAAGACCAATCAGCATGATGATTGGAATTGGGTTTTGGGTTGATTGAATACTTTTAGTATGTTATAAAATGTACACCCATACATTAAATGCTTCGAGTATTTTTTCCCTCAACTTAGTAAACACTGTTTCATACCCTTGATTACTTTTTAGAGTACCTGAGAGCTATTAACCCCTTAAAGCATGATACTTCCAGTGCAAGCTAAGCATCCCTTCCCACAACGAAGGATTAGAGTCAGAAATAATGGTGTCAAAACTTGGTATATGTTTTGAGTTTTGACATGCTGTTGTCCCTTGAATTGTGTAATGGTCATAAAAGGTTACCTTTTAATTGATACTAGCATACATACTCTTCCCATGGTTTCATGAATCCATCTTATGCTACTTACACTCCTTGACAGAGACATATCGTTCAACAAATTGACAGGGGATCTTCCCAATTCTCTTGGCTATCTGTCAAATCTTTCTAGTCTGTAAGTATTCAGTAATTTTCTTGAAACCAAAATTTAAAATTTTCTGTTTAACTTTCCAGCTCTGGTTGCTGTGTTTCTAATTTGCTGACCCATTTTGCAGCTATATGCAAAACAATCAGTTAACAGGTTCTGTCAATGTTCTCAGTGGTCTAAGCCTTACTACACTGTAAATGACTTGTCAGGCAACAATTTCACTTCTTTTGTTGCTTGCTTGATAAAATGATAACTAAGAAATTTTTTTAAAACAGAAATATTGCAAACAACAATTTCAGTGGCTGGATACCACAAGAATTCAGCTCAATCCCAGATCTGATGTACGTGCCAAAATGTTTTACTGCCCTTTCTCTATGTAAAACGTTTTTCAAACATTCTAATGATTTGTTGCAATTACAACCATAGGCTTGGAGGAAACTCATTCGCCAATGGACCTGCTCCCCCACCACCACCTTTTATGCCACCACCCCCTAGAATGCCACATAATCATACTAACCATCCTCCGGGAAGTGGAAATGCTCCAAAAGGCTTTGAGAGCCCCACCGAAGGTGACAATAAGAAAGGTCTGCGGACAGGTCCGCTTGTGGGGATAGTTGTTGGCTCGATACTTGCTGCGATGTGTGTAATCCTTCTTTTGGTATATGCATTCACAATGTTCGGAAAAGAAAGGGTGATACCAGCAGCGAATCAAAATATTTTGTAGGTCCACTATCAATTAACATAGAGAGAGGTACTACCCTTGTTCTTCTGATGCTGGCATATTTACTTGTTGCAGTATTTTTTCTTGTGTAATATTATTTTATTTACAGTTAGCTGAGATACCTTAGTTTATAAGGTAACCTTGAACTTGAGTACTGTTTGATTGATCTGGAAGCCGCATAGGGTGGGCGTTAGTGATGATAAAGCATGTAAGACATTTGAGATTTGACCGTTAGTAGAGCTTAAGTTAGTGGCATTTGCTGCTTTTGCATGCATAGACTCAGCTTACAAGGCATTATGATTCATGATGCAACCTCCAATACAGGGCACAATAGTGGCATTTTCTGCCTTTGCATCTGTAGCCTTGACCCCAAGATCAGTATAGTTTCACACTCTAGTTGTTGAGTTAGGACAGACTAAATCTAGTAGCGGAAAACTCGAAATCTTGGATAGCATGAACTCAATATACCTAATGGCTTATTTGAGCTAAATGAACGGCGATTGTACATTCGTTGTTCTGAAAATAGAACCAAAAGGGAGAATAATTGCCAAACCCCCCCCCCATTCCTCTCCTTTGATAATCTTTGGCAATTCTATAACTGAATTGTTGCATACCTGTCAGTCATAATTCAGATCTTCACTCTTCTGTGTGTTTTGGTTTTGTAGCTTTTAACAGGGAAATCCCAGAGCAGAGTCTTGAAAATACCTCTGTAGCAACTATGAAACTCCCACCTGCTGAGAAAATGACTCCTGAGAGGGTTTATGGTAAAAATGGTTCTATGAGAAAGACAAAGGTCCCCATAACTGCAACACCTTATACCGTTGCTTCCCTCCAAGTTGCTACTAATAGCTTCTGTCAAGATTCCCTTCTAGGCGAGGGTTCACTTGGCCGTGTTTACAAGGCTGATTTCCCCAATGGAAAGGTAAAATATGCTTCTTGTCTTCAATGAGATCTATGCACTGGGTGCCTGGGTTGGTTGTAACAATACCTTTCTTGTCAATACTCATAACCTTCAAGTTAGTCTGTGGCTGAATCAGCTTTATTTCCATTTTTGCCAATTTGGAATGCAACATTATTTTATGCATTACAAACTTGAGGAACCAAGATAGCTGAGTATTTGCTTTTACGATTGTTCATGGAATAACGCTGGTTACAAAGTCTAGGCCCCATTTTTTTAGCTTGTTCACTATTAAAGGCAGCAAATGTAAGTATATATGAGATTTTCATATCCCCTTGTCCATGTATTTTTTTCTTTGTAATGCTGTGTACTGCAGCTGAATTGTGTGTTATGGTTGCAGGTTCTTGCAGTTAAGAAGATAGACAGTGCTGCCCTTTCCTTGCAAGAAGAAGACAATTTCCTTGAGGCTATATCAAGCATGTCACGACTTAGACATCCAAACATTGTGCCACTTACAGGGTATTGTGCTGAGCATGGGCAAAGGCTTCTTGTCTATGAGTACATTGGAAATGGAACGCTGCATGACATGCTACACTTCTCTGATGAGATGAGCAGGAAGCTTACATGGAACATCCGTGTAAGGATAGCACTAGGGACTGCTCGGGCATTAGAGTAAGTTATTTGAATCATACCACTCTTTCTGAAGGTTATGGCAGTAGACAAACATATGACGTCTTTCAAACCTTCTCATAGGTACCTGCATGAGGTGTGCTTGCCATCTGTTGTCCATAGAAATTTTAAGTCTTCAAACATCCTACTTGATGAGGAGCATAATCCACATTTATCTGACTGTGGGCTTGCTGCCTTAACACCCAATACAGAGAGACAAGTAAGTTAATACACCATCACATTTCACAAGTGCTGAAGTTGTTTCCGGATAGGCTTGTTTGGCTCCTGTAGATGTTACTTTTCAATGGGTAACTATAGTTGGCTTGTTATTCAGGTTTCGACTGAAGCGGTTGGTTCATTTGGATATAGTGCCCCAGAGTTCGCCATGTCAGGAATTTATACTGTAAAGAGTGATGTGTACAGTTTTGGAGTAGTGATGTTAGAGCTATTGACAGGGCGGAAACCACTGGACAGGTATGCCATCTAGCTTCTATTCTGATTCTGGTGCATTGCATCTTATAGTAAGTTGAAATGACCTTTGGATGGATATTACAGTTCTAGAGAGCGGTCAGAACAGTCTCTTGTTAGATGGGCTACCCCTCAGCTTCACGATATCGATGCACTTGCTAAGATGGTTGATCCATCGTTAAATGGAATGTACCCAGCTAAATCACTCTCCCGTTTTGCAGACATAATTGCGCTGTGTGTTCAGGTATGTTGCAGATTTTCAGTTATATTGGCTCATGGGTTTCCTGTCAGGAGCATGTCCTAATAGTGTATTATGTGATTTGTTTGCATAGCTGGAGCCAGAGTTCCGTCCTCCAATGTCGGAGGTTGTCCAGCAACTTGTGCGCCTGATGCAGAGGGCTAGCATAGTAAGGCGACAATCAGGAGAAGAACTAGGGTTTTCATATAGAGCCACAGAACGCGAAGGAGAAATGAGCGACATTTCCTTCTGAGCAATCCCTTCTATGACACAAGCACAAAGAAGCTTGGAGGTTCACTTTAGGGTTTTCATATAGAGCCACAGAACGCGAAGAGATACGAGACATTTCCTTCTGAGCAGTCCCTTCTACGACACAAGCACAAAGAAGCCTGGAGGTTCAATTTGCAAGGACAAGAACTGGAACTGGAGAACATGAGTTGATCAGAACAATCCAAGATCGAACGAATTTGAGAAGATAATTTTGGTACTTCATTGTTCAATTTTGTTCATTCTTCTCTATTTTTTGTTTTACTGGGCAGTGTAATTACAGTTAAACTGAGGCTGAAAGCGATGGCGTGTATAGCTTGTTGGTCACTGGTAGAGAAAAAGGAGGAAAAGAAATGTAACATGAGTTCATGGTCTGCTCAAGTGTTAACGCTGCAAAGCTCGTACACTTTACAGCCTTTCACCTACAGGATAACTTCATTTGATCTAATCATCTAAGTCAAGTATGTACCTTTCACCTTTGCTGGTCACTCCATCCTACCTCCTGTTCTTTGCTTTGTAGGTGAAAACCACCGTGTTTGTGGGAAATTTTTTTATCTGTGTTTTACTGTTTGGACATCATTACATATAATACATGGAGTAACATACCATACAGCAATGTGAACTACACAGTTGTCATGTTACGGCCAAACTAAGTATCTCCCAGAATGTCCTAAACTGCTGTTGCTAATGGTGTTTTCTAAATCCTCTTTGCAAATCTTCAGATGAGAAATGCAGGTACATACCCTCCTAAGTCCTCACCTATCTCTGTCCTGTAGCAAGTTGCCAATCATCTTGGCAAGAGGCAGGGTGCCCTTGGCCATGATCTCCAGCCTCGACGTGCTGGACGCGTGCGCGAACAGCGAGAGCCCAAACATCACGAGTTCCGGCAGGAACAGCCTCGACGACAGGAAGCCGTGCCAGTAGTGCGGCTCAAGGTCGAAGAACCGTCGCGCACCGTCGAGGTCCAGCTTGAGCAGAATGTCCATGCCGAAGCAGAAGAACCCTCTCTGCCGCCGCCTGTCCACCGGCCACAACTCCTTCCACACCTCGGCCGAGAGCGCGTCCCGGGCAGTGCTGCCAATGCCATTATTGCCGGAATCAAGAAACCGCACGATGGACTCCGCCACGATGGGAGCGGTCGCCACTCGCCAGCGTGCGCGCCACCAGGGCCGTACCTAAGTTTTTGAGGCTCGGGTGCGAAACACAAAACGGGGCTCTATACTAAAGAAATACAAATAACTAAAATGTGATTCTATTATATAACTATATGTTTTTTCTCAATATTTAGAACTACAATAGGCATTAATGTTAAAAGAGTAAATGGTGAATCTTTCTTACCGATATCTTTTTAACTTCTAGTAAAAAGCATCATGCGTCTGGTGTTCTTCGAAACGAAATCTTCAATTATATCTTCATATTTAATCTTCTCCAGAACATTATTTTCAAGTGCAATTGTTGCCAATCCATTGAGTCTTTCTTGTGTCATAGTACTGCGCATGTAGGACTTTACCAACTTCAATTTTGAAAAGCTTCGTTCTGCAGATGCAACTGTCACAGGAATAGTCAACAAAATTCTATATGCAATAAGGGCATTAGGAAAACAACCCATCCGTTTGTGTTATCACCATTGTTTGTGTTATCACCAAGATTTTCATCTCTATCTATCTGAAGAGTTTGATCTTCTGTACTAGTTTGATGTTCTTTAACAACAAATCTATCAAGAGCACCTTTCTGAGTTTGCGCGAACTGTTCAAGTCTTTTTTTCTTCTTGCGCTTTTCATAACTAGAATCATATTTTCTAACTCTAGAAGATAAGATGAATAAATTGATCTCCTTGTTTCATAAATCACAAACACAAAAAAACTAATTAAAAAAGATAGTTTATGGAACCAATATAAATAGGACAATTTGCTCGTGATCGAACCTTGATGCAATGAAGCGGAGTTAGTAGAACCGGCGCACAAACATCCAAATTATATTCTAAGGGGCAAGGCAAAAAATATTCACCCTAAGATTGATCGCTGATTTGAATAATTGAACTAGTACAGAACTGCTGGCGAATGGCGATCATGCCTCGGCGGGCGGCGGCGGCGCACCCCATCGCGGCGGCTTCGTGCAAGACGCAAGTCACGATGAGTCACGGAATCGACAGAATACGATGCGTCGATGCATGCGTTAGAACTCAGAAATCTTAGCAGGCCATAGTAGTGCAGCATATGCTAGGGGCCCCAAAAATTTGGAGGCCCTGTGCGGTCGGCCCACTTGCGCTAGGTCTTAGACAGGCCTGCGCGCCACCATGTACCCCGTGGACGGGTGCACCATCCCGGCCGTGCCGCCGATGCCAACCACCCTCTGCGGCAGCACGGGCAGTGGCCCACCCATGGGTATGACGCAGCGCTCGTCCTCCTCGACCAGGGGTGAAAACGGGTCGGGTATTACCCGACCCGTATCCGGAACCGACGAAAATTCTACCCGAAAATTCGGATACGGATACGGGTATTTTTTTGTCGGGTCGGATACGGGTAATTACCCGGATCTCGTTGTTTCGGATACGGGTCGGATACGGACAATAGATATTCCAGAATACCCGGATATTCGGGTCGGATACGGGTACCCGGATAAAAATAAAAATCGGGTACCCGGTTATGGCCCAACCGCCCAAGCCCAACAGACGTTGTCACCGTCCGGCCCATTGGCATTAGGGAAAAAGAAAAAGAAACCCTAGACTCCCACAGGCCACAGCCGCCAGCGGCATCTCACGAGTCACTGCGCTCGGAGGAGGAGGAGGGATTGCAGCGGGAGCGAGGCTCGGAGGTAGGCGCGCATCACGAAGGTGGCGAGGAAGGCGTCCGCGTGTGCCGACTTGACGAGGCGCGCGGCGCTGCCAGTGCTCGGCCGACTGCTTTGCTTCTCCTCCTCCACGACGCTGCATTGCCGCACGCTGCGAGGCTGAAGCTCGCCAAGTCTTTGGGTTTGTTGCGGCAAAGCGAGTCAAGAGTCACGATCTCCTCATCTCCATTCTCTCCCGACTTCGGTGACTAGTCCATCCCGCCGCCGCCAAGACCAGACGCCACGCCAAAGACTTCGCCACCGTCCGTCCAGCGTTATCATGGTTTTGTTGGTGAGATGGACATATCTTGCCAAGAAACACGCCAATGATTGGATCTGCTCGAGATTTTGGTTCGAGGTTCATGGAAACTTTTTAAGAGGAAAACAAAATTTCGTCAAGATTACAAGAGACGGGATTATTTTGCATCGTTCTTTATTGCTTATAGTGTTGAACGCTTACCTTTTTTTCGCAATTCGGTTAAAATCTTAGTATTGGCAATTTGCAAGAAATAACTGTTATTGCCACGTCCAATGTTTGCTTCAAGAATGTCATCGCAACATACATTAGTTAAATTTCTCTGTTTGGCCTTATCAAGAGATTTAAGGTTAATGTCACCTACAAATGGTTACTGTATGATGGTTCGTGCTAATTTCCTTGTTGCATCTTTATCTCGTGCTATGATTGCTAAATGGTTCTTTGTTGCTAATCCGTAAGAAAAATTCATGCAAAGTTGATAAGGCTAAATCTTCGTGAATTGCTTCTATGTCCTCGGCAATTTGCGGTATACAAAAATGTTCTTTCCTTAGTGCTACATTTTTTGGACATTGTCAAGTTTCCTAGTGCTAAAATTGACATTGTTATACTGACTTGGTTGCTCTCGATCGATCGATGAGCACTACTTCTAGGAGCTCCATGGATGGATCGATAATCGTAAGTGTATTCTTATTCATTTTCTGTAAAATCATCATCATTGATATATAAACATATGCTTCATATATATTATATAAATATATGCAAGTTTTATATATGTGCTTTGATTCTAGATAGTTTGCGTGCTATCCGACTAAGTACCCAAGTATCCGTATTGTATCCGTCCGTATAATATCCGTATCCGTTTTCTACCCGTTCAGAAATACCCCAGATCCGTATCCGTATCCTACCCGATTTTCACTACCAGATCCGTATCCGTATCCGAAAAAAATAATTAGGGTAGGATACGGATGACCTACTACCCGATCAGATCCGACCTGCCACCCCTATCCTCGACGCTTAGACGCTGCACCCCAGTGCTCGAGCCGCAGCGGCCATGCACTCTGGATGTCCTCCATGGCGAGCCCCGGCGCGAGGTCTCCTCGAGGAAGATCCTCGTCGGCGAGAAGGGCATGGCGAGAGGAAGGTGGGCACGCTGGCGCTTCCGCGCCTTCATCTCGGAGCCCTCGAGGAGGTGGAGTCGCGCCGATCCATGAAGAGCATCTTGTCGAGGTCGAACGGTGCTCGTCGACTTGGTGAGGATGCCGAGGCGTAGGCTAGTAGCCCGGTTGTAGGGCTTGTCGTCTTACGAGGCATCGGGAGAAGCGGTGGCATCGAGGATAATTGATGGCGGGACGGCGGCGCCGTCGTCGCAAATGAGGAGGAAGGAGGCCTCGTTATGGACGGCCTTGACGACCTTTGCTCGGTGGAACGGACGCCGTCTTGCGACGCAATGGTCCATCATGGCGGACTTGAGCTTGCGTCAGGCGACTTCGGGCTTAAGGGGTCGAGCGACTTGACGCGCGGTCGTCGATGAAGACGGAGGCGAGGGCCAGAGGCGTCGAGGCGATGGGAGAGGCCCATGGCGTCGAACTCGTCGACCCAGACGCCGTAGTTGTTGGGCCAGACGAGCGCCGGGGAGGGGTCGATGGCGCAGACGGAGAGGCCCGCGTCCACTGAAATACCCCAAAACTTTCAAAAATGAATTTATTGGATTTTATCTGATTCTTTTCGGTTTTTCCTTAAATTTATTTGAGCTTCTTTTGAAATCTTTCCGTTTTGGGAAAGTGGCCCAAATCCCCGCCTTCCCTTTTTTTGGATTTCCGCTTCCCTCCCCGTTTTCGGCCCGACCGGGTCCGGCCCGTCCTATATTTTTTATCACGACTGCCCAAAGATTGCGCCTCCCTTTTCCTCCAAGGCCGCCTCCTCCACTTGGGCCTCGCCCTCGGCCCACCTCCGTCCTGGCCTCAGTCCGGCTCCGCACATTCAAGCACCTAGCCCACTTTTCCGCCTCGGCTTTGGTTTTGCTTGGCTTTGACCCATGCTCACGTCGCCCCGCTCGGCGTCTCCTCGCCATTGTGCCGCCTTGCCGCGAGCCTCCCACGTCACCTCACTATCGCCCGCCCTAGCGCCTCTCCAACCCCTATTTTGTTCCTCATGCGCAAGACGCTGCTCGGCCTCAGATGCAAGACGCCTCAGGTGCCTGCGTGCGCCCAGCCATGAGCTCATGTCGCCCCTCTCTCCCTCCCTCACCGGCTATAAATACCCCTCCTGAGCCCCATTTTCTCCCCTTGAGCTCGAAGTTCCCCGCTCTTCTCCCTTGAGCTCTCCCCTCCTTCTCCGACCTCCCCCGAGCCGCGTTTTTCCTTTCTTCTTCGGCTCCGGCCGCTCACCGCTGCCACGCCTCTTCAATCCCTCTCCCGCTCATTCCTTCCCACCCCTAAACTCGCTGTCATTCTCTCTCTCCCCGCCATCCCATTTCCTCCCTAGAGCTCTCCCCCTTGCTCGCCTCAGTCTCCTCCATCTTGGTGCCCTCGCCATGCACACTTGACTCTCGTCGACAATGAGCCCCACTCGCAGACTTCCCTCTCGCTCTCGGACATCAGGCCCCACGCTCCAGCCTCGCCTGCCACATCGCCTCAGTGGGCCACACGTCGGTCATACGCCCCTAGGCCGACAAGCGAGGCCCTTTGTCGGCCACTCCTCCGCTTAGTTCAGACAGGCCGGCTGGTCAGACATGCGCACAGCGTCGTGGGCCTCATGGACCAAGATCTTTGGGCCAGCAGCTCTTGTCTGGCCCACCCTAAAATATTTTCTTTTTTCGGATTTTTGAATTTTTGAATATCCGAAAAATCATTTAAAAATCTAGAAAATTCCCAAAAGTTCCAGAAAAATCCCAAAAATTCTCAAAAATCCAAAAATACCAAAAATACATATTCTTGACCAGTTCGAGCCGCTGAGTCCAAAAATAATCTCCGTACTGCCAAATCAAGTCCAGAAAATTCTCAAAATACCCCTGAACCCTGTTCTGGCCATTTTCTCTCTGGTTTCTTTTTCTTGTTCGTTTTTTCTTGGTTGTTTTTATTCGTTTATTTACTGGTTGCGTTTTCTCGTGCTAGATCCGACATTGGAGCAGCCCTTGGAGCACTTTTCGGAGTAGGAGCCGTTCTTGGAGCTGTACCAGGAGCAGGAGTCGTTCAAGACCGGACGCGACCTCGACTACAGCGACTTCCCACTAGGAACACCTTCGACCCCGCCAGGCAAGCCACACCCCTTGAACATGTTGAACCCAGTTCTATTACAGTAGTATGTATATTTTCTATACCGCATTATTTTCTAGTATTTTGGAAAACTACAAAAAGTGGTAAATTAGAATGACATGATTAGATATACTCGAATGATTAAACCTGTTGTTATGCCTTAATCCTTTTTCACCTTAGGTTATAAAATAATGAACCACCATAGATTAGCAATAAATATGACTTCACCTTTAGTTAAATTGCTTGAAATCTCCCAGAGATGGCTAGGGTGATTTTCAAAAATCGTTATGGTTAGGGAGACAGTATTGAGGGACCACAGGAGGTAGATGCTGGCCCAACCCCCAACCGATGACAAGCCAGGATGTGGTGTGGTGGTTGTTACAGTGGGTACCAATGGTTTCTGGTATGTCATTTGGTTGTGTCTTTGACACTTAAGGACCGATGTCTTGGGCAAAGTAAATAATTTTAGTTTTCGCTCAACCACAAGTTGGGCCGGTCAGCCTCATTGACCTGTCCCAACATAGCTCAGTACATTGTTCTACCCTTTTGAATACCTATAGGAGGTAGCTACCATTCTGGTAGGTGAATAGATCGCGAAGCGATCGAGGTGAAACGGAAATGGAGTGGCCATTCGTCGGTTCTCGTAACAGTAGGTATCCACAGTATGACCAGATCGCGTCTCCCACTTTGGCCAGTGGGTCCTTGACAAGGGCTGGGCGTCCCTTGACCGGCCGGTGCACGGTCAACGAATCCCCCAAGCTCGGAGGCCCCGACCCACGACACAGGTGCGTCTTAGGCGCTCGACCTAAGATGGCTGGACTGAACCGCACCCGCCGACCTAGAGCTCGGGCGGGCCCTTGTTCGGGGCCGTAGTCCACCCTTGGATTTCGGATCAAGCATTTGACCAGCGGTTGCCCAAGGCGCGGGTCGTGGGGTAGGAGCAGGTGCGTACAACAAGTTCGGAGCGGTTACTGCCAGCCCTCAACGTGCATGAAGGCCACTTCCCGGGAATCTCTCCCGTCCGTTGCGTACAGAGGAGGTATAAAGTCCAAGGATGCGCAGTCTTTTGGAGGACACGAAGACAACACACAACACGCCATAGCTCGAGCTTAGATATAGCCATTGTCAAACTTGAGCTGTAACACACCCTTGTACTCAGAAATAGCCAAGAAAAGCTGGGAAGGCGATCGAAAGAGCTATTACCTCCACAGGGCTCGAACGATATATATCTCGCCTCACGCTCGTTGTCGCCTCGCTCCGACCATCACCACGTCTACTCTTTTGTTCGCTCGAGCGAAGCGCGCATGGGTCCCGTGATCATCATGACTCCCATCTCATTTCTCGCGTTGGCAATCCCGATCATCGACAATGGCGCCCACCGTAGGGCTGATTGCTTCGCTCTTTCGCAGGAACTTGAAAGTGCATCTAGGCACTTATGTTATTTTGGTGATTAATGACAAACACATATACTGACAATCTATATAATTGTGTAAATGCTTAACTTAGTGATTAACAAATGACAAACCTCTAATATGATTATATTACTATGAGACTAACATGTTTATTGCTGAGTTGAATATTAGTCTCATCTATTTAGAGGAAATCAAGTAGGATGGTTAAGCAAAGAATAAGGTATGCAATTTCGGTATCCATTCTTTATTTGTATTGCATTCCTATTGTGCAAATGCATAATGAACATGTTGATTATATATATGCACATTGGTTCATGTCATATTTATTTGTGCATGTATATTCATTTGAGTTCATTATGTGCTTTGTTTTTAGTATGCATGTATTAACTAGAGTTAAACTTCACATTGCTATAGATTGACTTGGTGCATGCATGTCTTAGTTGTGTATCTTCTCATGCACCTCTCCTAGTGAAGTTTAATCTAGAGTTGGATCACATATTTACTCTTATTCCAGATATTATTTGCACATGTACAATTCGTGTATATTCTATCATATGCTCCATTTAAGTGAAGACTGTGATCCTTGTCATGATTTAATTGATTAATCATATTGGCAATCATTTCTCTAGTGCATATAGATCAATTACATATTCATCATGATGCACTTAGTAGAGAACATTTCTTATGTCAAGTGTTTCCATTTATATTGTGCTTCTTTATATGAAACACTTGTAGCAATCAATTTCTCACAAATATCAATTCATTCATATCTATTGAGCTTTTGGGACTAATATCTTTCATAAGTGGTTTGGAAAGAATTAGGTCCTGTGTGTGTATGATGACCAAGATATCTTGGAGGATGATCGTTAAGTCGAGGTCAATAAGACGGCGGTGTCACCAAGAGTTGAGGACTAAGTCAAGATCGACTTGGCGTGGAGATCGTCGGAGAGGATGATCAAGTCAAGGTTGATAGGACGAGAGTCTCATGAGGTGAATTGAGTCAAGTTGGACAAGGCGAAGATGTCATCAATTATATGGTAAAGGTCTTCATGCATCGGCATTAAGAAAGAAGACGGCAAGTGACTATTTCTAGACTTGTATTATCTTTGATTTAATTTGAGTCTAAGGATTGCCGTACTATTAAGAGGGATGCGACGTCGAATGACTTTTAGATGTGTCAAGTGCTCAAGTGATTCATCCTTGTGAAATTTAGAGAGAGAGTGGTGTTGGTGGTGCCGAAAAGTGAAAGATATAGGTCTCTCTTGGATTCTTTGTGAAATCTGGATTTATCCTTTGAGATTTGGGTAGTGAGACCTTGTTAGTTGGGTAGCCCTTGTTCTTAGCTTTCAATAGAGTCCAAGTTTTCTGAAATCGGAGTCCGGAGTCAAAAGTTATGCTCGTTTTGGTCGAGCTGCTCAGTGCACATCGGATAGTCCGATGTTGACATCGGATAGTCCGATGAGGACTTAGAAAATTTCTGAAACATCTTTGAAACTGGGTACTCTCTGGAAACATCGGATAGTCCGATGTTTGATATCGGATAGTCCGATGTTCTCTTGGAAATCTGGAGTTTTACACACATCGGATAGTCCGATGTTCCATATCGGAAAGTCCGATCTGTGCTTTTTATTCAAAAGAATTTGAATTTCGTGTGGAGTCGATCTGGAGTTTTACACACATCGGATAGTCCGATGTTCAATATCAGATAGTCCGATGTGGGTCTGACCAGGGCATAACGGCTAGTTTTTTGGAGCCTCTATTTAAAGCCCACTCCTTCCCATTTGAAAGGAGGCCATTATCCTGCAGCTTTGAGGTGTTCTCCTCTAGTTCTTGAGCCCCCTAAACACCCCTCTACCCTTAGATCTAAGTGATCCCCTTTGAGAGAAGGGTTGGGAAGAGTTTGAGGAGTGAGGTGCTAGGTTGAGTAAGGTTTGAGTTGTTTGAGCACTTGATTTCATCTCCAAGCTTGTTCTTCATGAGCATTTGTTACTCTTGGAGGTTGAGGACTCCTAGACGGCTAGGAGGTCGCCTACGAGCCACCGGAGCTTTGTGTGGTTGGCCGTAGGAAGTTTGTGAAGGTCGGTTCCGCCTCCGCAAGGGAAGGAATCAAAGAAGTGAAGTCTGGCGAGTGCATTTGTGCAACACCGGGTGGAAGAGGGTTGAAAGAGACCCCCGGCTCAAGTGTGACCGAGCCGCACCGGCGAGTGCATTTGTGCAACACCGGGAGGAAAAGAGTTGAAAGAGACCCCGGCTCAAGTGTGACCGAGCCGCCTCAACGGAGACGTAGGATCCCCTCAAGGATCCGAACTTCGGGAAAAATCATCCTTGTGTCTTCGCTCGTTCGGTTATTTCTCTTACCTTGCTTATTGCTTATTGATTATTGCTTGAATTGCTATATTGTCTTGCATCAATCTTCCTAGCAATAGCTATCCTGTTAGTTAGATATCTATTCACTTTGCTTAGATTATCCTAAGATAACTAATTGGTAGAGTAATCTTGTGTTTAGGCGTAATTGCTTCAAATCGTTCGGACTACTTGCAGTCGGATAGTCCGATCATATCATCGGATAGTCCGATCGTAATATCGGATAGTCCGATAACTAAATCGGATAGTCCGACTGCTTTTCACGTGATTTAGTTTTAAATTTTAATTCGCCTATTCACCCCCTCTAGGCGACATCCCCTGTCCTTTTAGAACTGCCTCAAGGACCCAAGAGCATGGCGCACTTCATTGACGGACTTTCCTCAGCGTGGATTCGCACGGACTCGACTCCGTGTCCACTGCCTTCACCGCCGCCACTCGAGCATCACGTTCGATGGCGGACAACAAGGCACGAAGAAATGCGGATGACCGTGATCCGCAGACCCTTGAAGACGCCACGGATGGTGCATGTCGCCATTAACTGCTTATAACCGCCCTCGGAGAAGCAGAGAGGGCCAAGACGTCTTCGGCCGCCCGAGCTCCCTCTCACGGGAGCGCCTCCATGCTATCGCCGGGTCATGGTCGACCCCGATAGGGCGAGGTCGGAGCTCTTGGCCGAGCCTCGGCGAAGAGCTCGATCGGCTCGACCGAGGTCGTCCCTCCGCAAAGACCGGTCAAGACTCGGGGACCCGCTCCCTGAAGCGATGAGAACATCGTCGCCATTGCCGCGCGCAAGACCCAATCTGGACGCCTCAAGACAGAGCTAGCCCCGAGCAAATGGGCTCGGACGAGACTTTGACGCAGACGCATCCTGCGGCACTGCACCGCAGGGCCGGCCGAGCTAAGCCACACGAACTCCGAAGTCGACCGCAGCAGTCTCGCGGACCTCTCCCAGACGTTCCACCCAAAGCGTCCGCAGGTCCAGACCGCTGCGTTACACTCGCTAGGTGATTCCGTGCGGCGCACCGTGGTCGCTCCCACCGAAGGTCGGGCGTCCGAGGCCTCGACTCGAATCCGGCAGCAGAGGGACCTTGTCGGGATGATCACACCCGGCGACCGTCCCGCCTATGGCTGCATGGCGTACTCGACGGCACCGTCACGTGCGGTGGCTTCGGTTCAAGTTCGCTACCGATCGAGCGTTTTGACGGACCAAGAACCCGATGAATTTTTGTCTATCTACTCGACCGCTATCTTGGCGGCGGGGTGACGAGCTTGTCATGGCCAATTACCTCCGACCGTCCTAGACGGCGCTGCCACGAACTTGGCTTTTCAACCGAAACCTAGTTCCTTCAGTCGTGGCGCCAAATCCAACGCCTTCGCCCAACTTCGAGAGTTATTACGGCCGAGGGAGAAGGACTCGATCGTGTCATCCAGCAAGAACGAGCATTGCGTGATTTCGTCGGCGATTCATCCGCACAAGGAACTCGATTCCAAGCATCTCCGACGGCGGTAATTAAAGCCTTCAAGTTCGGCGTCGCGATCGGCGCTATCAAGACTGGAGATCACCTCGAGGCTCACCACAACAAGCTTTTCCAGTATGGCGGAGCGGTACGCGGATGCGGACGACGCGTCTCACTGAAGCGCGACTATGACCAAGGTAAGCTTGGTCTAAACCAAACAGAGGCCGGCCCGTCCAACTCCAGTGGCGCCGACCACCAAGATCAGAAGGAATCGGATGCCCAAGAGGGGGGGTGAATTGGGCTTCTTCAAATTTTAATCTCTAAACTAATTTTATACTTGTGTCCAAATCTTAATGAAATGCGGAAGCTAGAAAATGATATTCGAACACAAGTTATTGACCTAGATGATGGCAAGGTGACAAGCACACTAGAACAAGAATTAACTAAATCAAGGTATGCGCTTCTAGAGTGACCAAGAAGCAAATTAATTCTAGGAAGGTAAATGCCAACAAATGAATAGCTCAAGATAGACTAGTTGGCTCTCACAAGTCAACACATGACAAAGACACAACTAGCAGTGAACTCACATAAACAGACAGGGCATACTATGCATAAAGGATAAACACAAAGTAAAGCAATGCATAAGGAGACAAGAGATACCACAAGTGACATAAGGATTTTTATCCCGTGGTTCGGAGCCACGCTCCTACTCCACGTTGAGGCAAGTCCTTGCTCCTCACAAAGACCGGCTCCCTCTCGAGCACTTTGCCTCGTCTCCACTCGGGTGACTCTTCCACCACAACGGTGAGGTGAGCCCCAACCCTTACAAGCTGCTAGCTCCAAGAGTAGATAGACCTTCCTCAGGCCTCGCTCTCTTGTCTTGCTAGCACACTGCACACCCCGGGCCTTCTCACAATCTTCGCTTGAGAAGATCACCGGTACTCAACGCCTTCCACGCCGTCTAGGTGCTGTTAAGCACCAAGAGTAACAAGCCCGAAACTTATTTGATCACACCAGATCAAGCTCAAGAGAGATGCACACAGGACACTCTTGATCACACACTAATCTCACTTAGGATTCTCTTAATCACACTCAAGAGATTAGTGTTCTGGACACTCCTAACACATAGGAGTTCCTCTCACACACCTTTAGCTCAAAGATGATGAATGGGTTGCCAAAAGTTGGTTCACAATAGGTTGGAGGGGGTATAAATACCCAACACACTCAAAACTAGCCGTTTGAACCCAAAACTAGCCGTTGGGAACAGTACCAGGGAATTTTACATTCGCCACGGACTGAACTTATGCGAAATCCTATGTATGACGGACCAAACTTTTGGTCCGTCACTGCATGTACAGCCAGCACGAAAACGGCGATAACTTTCTCGTCTGAACTCGGAATTGGGTGATCTTGGACTCTATAAAAAGCTAAGAACAAGGGCTATCCATCTAGCAAGGTCTCAGCACCCAGATCCCAAAGGATGAGTACAGAATTCACAAGGAATCAGAAGACACCCAAAACCTCACATTTTTGGACACCACTAGCTTCTCTCTTTTACTAAACACTTCTAACACCCCAAGACACCTCACTAGGCTCACTTAGGGGTAAGGAGACTCAATGTGCATCACTCGAGAGCTTTGGAAATGGTCCAATCAATAACAATCCGGACTCCTCTTGATAGTACGGCAACTATCCTATCAATCCAGTCTTTCCTCCAACACCAAGACCGGTGAAAGACTAGGAAACATTCTTAGTCCTATACTAGCCATACCTTGGCCTTGAGCATCTTTAGGTTCACTTCTAAGCTTCATGCTTTTTAATTGATGTGTTGTGCATGATGACCTTCATAATTATTGAAGTCTTCGTCTTATCAACCTTGACTTGATCACCTCATGAGACTCTTCCGTCTCTATCGACTTTGATTCGATCATCCGCCCGATGATCCTCTCATCAAATCGATCTTAACTCAAATCCTCAGCTCTTGGTGAATCTTTGTCTAGTTGATCTTGACTTAACAATCAATCCTTTATCACACCTTGGTCATCACACATGCTCTTGGAACCTAATTCTCTTCAAAGCATCTCAAGAAAGGCATTAGTCCCAAAAGCTCAATAGCTTTGCATGGATATATTTGATAGTCATTAAGTTTTAAGCTCAACAAGTGTTTGATAATGAAACCCAATATATATGAAACACTTGACATAAGAATGCTCCTAGTAAGTGCACCGAGATGTATATGCATTTGATTTATACACTTAGTTAGAATAATACCAAAAGGTATTTAAATTAATTGCAAGGCAAATCAATTTAAATTACTCAATTAATCTTTTATCTTCTTAATAATATGCACATGAATGAATATGAATGAGGAGGACATGTGCATTGAAATATTTACAATTCCAGCACCAAAGAACATAAAGATTTCCTTCACAACACAACAGCCAACTTCAAGAATTTTTATGAATTTTTCAGTAGCTCAAATGAGAAAGTTGTCAACATGAAAAAGATTCGTCTCGAAATTTTCTACAACTTTCATATATAAACTTTATTTTTATGAGCACGGGAAGACCCTCAAAAATATAAAATATTAAGACCCTGTTAAAAGCATGTGTATGACGGACCAAATAATTTAGTCCGTCCCACACACAGAAATTTAGTCCACTTCCTGAATTTTTATAATTTTTTCGGTTGTTCAAATGAAAAAGTTGTCAACATGAAAAAGATTCATCTCGAAATTCTCTACAACTTTCATGTAGACACTTTATTTTTTCGAGCACAGGAAGACCTTGAAAAATGCAAAATACGAAACACTATCAAAAGCCTATGTATGACGGACCAAAAAATTTGGTCCGCCATATATGTATGCCGGACCGAATTTTTGGTCCGTCATACATGGGAGTTTTAGTGAGTTTTGGTCCGGCTCAAAAAGGAAACTTGCTGTTAGATTGAATGGGTGATCCAGTGCATATTCTAAGCACTAAATCCGGTCCGTTCCCCATGAAAAGACTTCCGAAAATGTGTCAAACATCCAAATCCAAATTGATCACAATCAAATTCAATCACCAAAACACAAGTTATCAAATACCGATCATAAGCTCTCTAAAATCAAGGAATGAGGATATGTTGATCCAATGAATTAAACACACATAGATACATGGATCAACATCGAAACAAATATATTTAAACTCAATTAGACTCCACGAAGGTTGTGCATGATAGAAATATTCATGGTGAGCTTATATGCACAAACATAATCAAGCATGGTAAAGTCTATAAAGAATCAACCAAAAGATCACTTAAAGAATAGTCATATAAGGTCAAAGATCCAAAGACAAGCAAACCACATTCATGCCAGACTAAAAAGTTTAGTCCGTCATAGATGGGCAAATAAGAAGTTCAACCAAGAGATTCAAGTTGGCGCTGGACTAAAGTATTTTGAATGAGAGATTTGGCGCCGAACTAAGATAAGAGTCAACTTGGGAATCATTAAAGAACTAAATAAGAACATGATCCCAAGAGCAAAATATGAACAATGCGGTAATGTTTATGCCACAATGAATATGACATGATATGAATGGCATAAATGCAAAAACTATTGGCATGTACTTGCATATGACAGATGTACTGATAAATGAGAGTGGAATACCGAGCACATACCTCAAAGTTGCATACTCATTCTTTTCATATATGATTTCCCTTTAAATAAGATGAGACAAAAACAATCTTCACAATGAACATATTAGTCTCATATCAATAAGCATATTAGAGGTTTGTCATTAAGCACTGCTTTAAAATAAACATTGTCAATAACTATGTTTGTCATTAATCACCAAAATCATACAAGGGCTACCTTGAACTTACAGGCACCACCACCAAGAAGCGGAAGCGTGATCGCAGGGGCGGCGGAGGTCTGCCGCGGGTGGTCGTTTCGGCGGATGGCCAGCGCGAAGTCCTTGAAGTCCGAGATCAAGCTCGGGAGGGATCCAAATCTCGCCAAAGTCGGCCTCGACCTCGCTAGGCGCAGAACCAGCCCCAGCGGAGGCCGTGACCGGACCCCGGCGTGCGATCTTTCGACCACAGGCGGCGGAAGCGCCGAGAATATGACGAGGCAAAGTTACACTGTTTCATAGGGCGGCCGGCCACGACCTACGGGCCTGCAGGGCTTGGCAAAACAAGCTGGAGGCCTTTTATGATGGGCGAGGTGAGATGCCCGTGCTCCCGAAAGATGACGACCAGACGAACGGGTGAGCGCCGCGCCGAGCATGGCGACCTCGATTTGGAGTTCAGCGAGGCGGCCGGATCGGCGTCATCTTCGGCGGCTCGTCGGCGTATCCGATCGGCGAGTCAAGGCCGCCATGCGAACCATCTGCCGGTCGTCATTTGGGAAGCCCATCAAGCTGCCCGCAAGTGGTTGGAGCCACCATCGCCTTCACTCGAGGACGCTCTCCCGGTATGGCGAGAGACCTAAAGAACGCCTTGGTCGTGACCCCAACCATCGGCAATATGGCGGTCGGTAGCGTCATGGTCGACGGCGGCAGCTCTCTTAACTTCTGCGGGCGAAGCACTTGATCGGATGCAAATTCCTTGTCGAAGGTCAAGAGCATCGCCATACCCTTCTTCGGGATCGTGCGGAAGCTCGACCATCCCCTGGGCGGTGGTCTTGCCGTTACCTTCCGGCGACTCGAACAACTTCCGCACGGTGGTCACCTTGAGGTGGTCGAGGTGACCTCCGTCTAACGCCATCCTCGGGCGGCCGCCTGTCAAGTTCATGGCGGTCAACCATTATGGCCATCGATGTATGAAGTGCTGGCCCCAATGGCATCATCACCGTCTTGAGGCGTCTGCGGCGGCACATGGATGTGAGACCAAGGCCTTGGCTCTTGCAGGCATGCTACCCAGCACGCGGACGGGCCGACGGCAACGCCCGCCGAAGGCGGCAATCCAGCCAGTGGGCGGCGAAGATCGTGCTTGCTCGATGAGAGCGACCCGACCAAGTCGTCCGCGTCTCGGCCGTGAGTTCCAAATAGGAACTCGAGCTCGTCACCTTCCTTCAGCGCCAACAAAGGTATATTCGGCAGGAACCCGCGGACATGCCCGGCGTTCCGAGGGAGGTGATCGAGCACAAGTTGTAGGTGAAATCCGGCTCTCGACCTGTGCGCTAGAAGTTGCGTCGCTTCTCCTCGGAGAAGGTCGCGGTTATCAAGGAGAATCTTGACAAGCTCTTGAAGGCTGGTTTCATCCGTGAGATTGACTACTTCGAGTGGTAGCCAACCCGGTCATCGTCGAGAAGAAAGGAGGAAAGTGGAGAATGTCGTCGACCATACTGAGGTTGAACTTCGGCTTGCACGAAGGACAACTTCCGCTTCGCATCGACGGATCGTCGACTCCACCGCGAATGCCAAGATGTTGAGCTTCTTGGATGCTTACTGGGATACCACCGATCAAAATTTGGCGGTAGGCGGCGAGCAAGACTGACCTTCATCACGCCATTTGGCACCTATTGCTACGACCATGTCATTTGGTGCTGCAATCACGGGGGCCACGTTCAGCGTCGATGACCAAGATGTTCGAGCCACGATCGAGGCGGAACCTTGAGGTCTATGTGGGCGACATCATCGTCAAGAGCCCCTCCGAGGCGACCACGTTCGCGACCTCGAGAAAACCTTCGCCAACTGAGCGAGGCACAAGATCAAGCTCAACCGAAGTGCGTGTTGGCGCGGCATCGTGGAAGGTGCTCGGCTACATGATCGGGGCTCGGGGTTGGCCCAAACCCGGAGAAGATCGAGTCGATCGAAGATGGCGCCCGACCTCGGTCAAGCGGTGCGAGCCTCACCGGCCGCATGGCCGCCTCAGCAATTCATCTCGAGGCTCGGCGGCGTGGGCTTCCATTCTTCCAAACTCTGCACAAGCACGGGGCTTAGTGGACTCCAGAGGTGCAACGGTCCTTCGATGACTTGAAGGTATACTGTCGTCCCCACCCTCTTACTAACGCCACAACCCGGCGAGAGGTTCTTTGCTCTACCTCATGGCCACCGCCCACGCCGTCGATCTTTGATACGGTGGCGGAGCAGGGTCTCAATGACACCAATTTATTCGTCGGCGAGGTCTTGCACGGCCCGAAGGAGCGCTACCGTGGGTCTGAGAGTTGTTGTATGCTCTCCTCATGGCAGCGTAGAGCTCAGGCACTACTTCGAGCAAGCTGCGTGGTCGTCCCCGAGCAACTTCCCGCTCGAGGGACATCTGAGGAACCCAAAGGGTGGAGGACAAATCGCCAAATGGGCCATGGAGCGGCGTTCAACATCAGTCGTGGCGGGGCCATAAAGTCACAAGTGCTCGCCGACTTTGTGGTCGGCGGCAGGCGTCGCAGCCCGCTCGAGCTTGGATCGAGGAGGAGAAGCCTGGTCATGTTCTTCGATGGCTCAAGGTCCTTCAAGCGCTTCGGCAGGATCCTATCCTTACCCAGCATGGCGACCGGCTAAGATGCGTGGTTACGTTTGGGTTTCCAGCGACCAACAATGTGGCGGAGTCACGAGGCCCTCTGGCGGGCTTCACGAGCTTGCAAGGCATTAGGCGTCTTGGGCTTTGGTCGTGAAAGGGCGACTCGGCTAAATCGTCAACCGATTCAACAAGGACTACCAATGCTCGGGGAACTTCGATGGCAAAGTACCTCGCCGAGGTGCGCAAGATGGAGAAGTGGTTCGAACTTGGAACTCAAGCACATCCTCGGAGGGACAACTCCGGTGTGGACTTCCTCTCAAAGCTCGGCTCCTCCGGCGGCGATATCCCCCGCGTCGTTGCGGAGGCGCTAGCATGCCCCATCGATCTCCGATCAAGAGGTCATGCTCATTTGTGGTCGAAGGTATCCTCTCTGGGCGAGCCCATCCACACTTTCCTTGCTAGGGGCGACTGCCTCCCCGATCTGACGAGAGGAGCGAGATCAAGCGACAGGCGAGCTTGTACACTCGTGGGCGGCATGCTCTCTGGTAAACGTTTCCGGCGTCGACTTGGTGTATTTCTGCGGAGGAGGGTAAGTACTGTTAAGCGACATTCACTCGTGCCTCTGTGGAGCACACTCTTCATACAAGGCGATGGTCGGCAAGGCCTTCGCATGGGGTACTCTTGCGGCCTGCGCGCGGATGCTCGTGATATCGTCGCGCTTGCCGAGCATGCTAGTTCCACGCCGAGAAGTCGCACTTACCGCCCATCGCCTTCCGACTATCCCTTTCCGCTGGCCTTTCTCGACACGGGGCTGGATATCCTCGCCCCTTTCCATAGGCGGTGGGGAAGAAGTTCTGTTGTGGCCATCGACACCTTCACCAAGTGGATCGGTTTGAACCGATCTTGACCATCATCGCTAAAAGCGGTAATTCGTTTTTCCGCTTGCTCGTGGTCACCAGGGAGTTTTGCGAGAACTTCAGCATCAAAATATGCTTCGCCGTGGCTCACCCCGAACAGCGGAGCGGCGGAACGCGCCAGCGAACCAAATCGTCCAGGCGTCAAGAAGCGGAGTTACGATGAGCTCGAACGCTACTGAAGACACAGGTGGGCGAACTTCCCGTCCTATGGTTTATTCGTTACCACGACAAGCCGAGCCCACAGGGTCCACACCCTTCCAACTCGTGTTCGATCAGGCTGAAGCCGTCCCGCCTCCGAGGGTTCTGCTGGGCTCTGCGAGGTCGACAGTCGACCAAGTCGACTTCGAGCACGAATCGGTCTCTCGACCTTACCCTCGCAGAAGAAATAAGATCTTTGTGCCTTTACTCACGATCAACGCACTACCCGCAAGCTCTTCGCAGACATGCGTCTCGAAACATGCGACCTAGGAAGCTCCTTGTTGGAGACCTAGCCACGAGGCGGATTCAGGGGCTCGTCCCAACACCAACAAGTTATCCCCACGGTGGGAGGGCCCTCTGAGTCATTTCAACAGATCGCCTGCAGGGCTTCTGGGCTTAGCGATGCCCGATGGCGAAGAGCTCTCTAGCTCGTGGAACATAGATCAACCGAAAGTTTATGTGTAACCTCTATACCTTAAATTTCAATAAAGTTGTTCGTTTATTCTCGCTCTTTATGTTTCTTTGCTTGCTTGTGTAGTGCGGTTCTTTTGTCAGGACTCCTTCTTTCCACGACCTCGTCTGTTGCACATTCCTCTTGGTCTAAGCGTCATGAGCTCGGCGTCCTCCCAGAGGGGCGAAGCTAAAGCATGCCAAACCTCTTCGCAATCTAGCTTTCTCTGTGCACGCCGGACCAAGAGCCTCGCCACTTTGATCGTGGAGCGATGCATGCAGTCCGATGCGTGGTTCGAATGTTAGTCCGGGCGCAATCGTCTCTCTATCGATCTCGTTTTCGTCACGCCTATGTCCCCTGCGGATTTTTATCTCTATTCTGCAGGTCGTGTTCACTGGCGTGCAAATCTTGCGCCCAAGGCCGGCGTCGCTCGACCTCGGACCCAACGGGGGCTGGACAGTGGCATACTACCATCAACGACCTACGGCACACGAACAAAAGCGATAGAGGCGACCTCCAAACATCCTCAACGACGAATTTCAAAATGGGACAAGACCTTTTTTACCCAAAAGTAATGCAGCTTTATCATAATGTTTCCAAGCGTTTTTTACAGGACAGCATGAGGATAAAGTTACAAGTCCGCCATCTCGCGAGCAAGCTTCTCTTGCTCGAGCTCGGCAACCTTAGCCCGCAAGGTCGAGCTCGCTTCATTTCTAGAGGGTTTCCTGGCGGCGTCCACGGCTTGGCGGCCTTCGTCTTGGAGTTGAGCAGGGCATTTTTAAGCGCTATTTGGCGGCGCCTCGAACTTCTCCTCCACTCGTGATTTTGGCCTCCGGCTCGGGGGCGCCGTGGCGAGGATAGCGCCTACTCGGCGGCCTTCTCCAATGCCTCGACCTTGGCGCGTTAAATGCGCAAGCGCCTTGGCGAGAAGAGCGCTTCTGGCCCGGCGGCCTTCTCCGGCACCTCGACCTTGAGTCTGCGAGGGCCTCGGTTGGCGAGCCCGAGATGGCTTCGCTCGCGGCGGCCTTCTCCAGCGACTCTACCTTGGCGCGCTCGGTCTCAAGCGCCTCGAGCGCCTTGGTCGCCCGGGTCCGTTCCTGCTCTACGGCTTTGAAGCTGAACTCGCGCTCGGAAGCCCTGGTTTGCTCGAGCTCGTCCGCGTGAGCCACCTCCTGCGCCACCATCGTTTGGCGAAGGTCGTCGAGCTCCTTGGTCAGGCGCTCGAGCTCTGCCTGGTCGACCTCGATGGTCGTACAGAGCTTGGTGCGCTCCACCTCCCGCGTCTCCACCATGTTCAAGAGCCCCCTGAGCACGACGGCATGCTCGTGGAGGCCTTGTAGCCCTCGGGTGACGCTGCCGATCGCCTTAAGAGGACAAGGAAAGTGGCCCAGGTAAGAAGTTGACGAGAAGGCTCGACCTAACGTGTCGCAGGGCATGTGAGGGGATCCCTTACCTCGCGGAGATGACCCTCGATGCGTGCGCGGGTGTACTCTTCGTTCAGCTCCTCGATTCGAGCGCGGTCGATCTCTTCCTCTCCAAGGCCGGGATCGACCTCGACCTCCGCCGATGTGTCTTGGCTAGGTCCTTTAATCGCCGTGCCGGCGGCGGCTTGGAGTCCTGCCCCCTCGGTTGGCGGGTCCAACTTGCCGGCGAGAGTGGGCGCGGCGGCAGCATTGGGATCAACCCCGGTGGTCGGGGTTCCGCTCGTCTTCGGCGCCAGGAGGGCGGTAGCCTGGACCGCCGCATGATCATCCTCCGTGGCCGGAGGTATCCGACGACTCCCGCCCGGTGCGGCGTCGGTGAGGCGGGCAGCCCAGCCTCTGCGGTGTGGCGTCTCGGTGGCCGGGGCGTCGCCCTCGGCGTTAGGCGGCGGTGGGCAAAGCGGTACAGGGGCCTCGCATGGTGTGGTCGTCGCACTCGGTGCTCTCCCCACGCCGGCTCTGGAAGGCCGGTGGCAGCGGCGATCCTCGCCTCGCGGTGTCAAGATCCATCTTTGGTCGCGGTGGGGCTCTTCCTCGTCCGTCGTTAGCGCTTTGTTCGAACTCACCGCCCAGGACGGGCTCGGCGCCCGATGGGGTCGCGTCGGCGCAAAGGGTGTGGGACCAACTCGAAGGTGTCCTCTTCCTCGGACTTGGACTCACCTCGGACAATGGCATCGTCCAAGCGGGCAAGTTTCGAGCTCGGGTGCTCGAGTCCGCGATCAAAAACATACTCTAAGCGGAAAGATGCGAGGATTACGAAGTCCAAGAGGCCGTGAACTTACAGGACACCACCCTCCGCCTCGTTGAGGGTCGTGAAGGTCTTGTTGCCCGAGGCCGAGGGCACGCCGCTTCTTGTGACGTCGCGACCGGGGTCTCGGGGCTGTCTTGCGGTTCCACGTCATCCGCTTCTGGCCGGAGCTCGGGCTTGGTCGAAGTGGAGAAGGGCTCGAAGACTGGCGGCGGCCGCCGCGCTCTTCTACGCAAAAGGAGAACGCGTCAAACCCGGCAAAGGCACACGAGCACGGCTCGGGGCTCGACGGCCGGGATCGACCATGGCGCGTCGCCCCACTCGGCGTGAGTTTTCTTCGCCTCTGGCGGTCGCGTCGGGGAAGGTCTCTTCTTCCTTTTTGCTCTTGCCCACCGAACGGCAAGGAGCATCCGCTGGCCGTGTCGGCGGCTCTTGATGGTCCTGCGTTCATGAAAGGGTCATGGAGGACCTCGGAGTCGCTTCAGTCGAGCCGTTGGTCGGGATGGCACCTCGGCCTTTCGGCCGAACACGCTTCTTGACGCGAGTCGTCCATGGAGTACCAGTCGCGCCATTTCCGAACATCTCGTTCATCTGGCGGCAACCCAAGACTCCTTGGCGCAAAGGGAGCGATTCTCAAAGAAGCGCGAGTGGACTCGAGCAAGGCCCGAGGCGGAGGCTTACGGGCGTACCCTCGAGTGGTCGTCGCCCTGGATCTCGAAGAAGCGGGTGCGTCGCCCCGCGAGAGGACACCGGTTCGCTTGAAATCGGCGGCGATCGCCTTGCCTGGTGAGCGGCGCTCGGTGCGAGATGAATGGCGGCGATGGCTAACCAAATTCGACCTCGGGATCGTCCGCCTGGGGGTCTCCTTCTTCCCACCGACGGGCTTTCCCTCGAATGATGCCGTGCCAAGCTCCCTTTCTTGAGTAGAACCACCGCTCGGACCATGGCCCGAGGGAGTCCTTAGCTTGGATTTTGGGGAAGGACCACTTGAGCCACATGCAGTGTGCCGGAGTAGAGGCAACCGACCACGGGGTCCTTCCCAGGCGGAAGAGGTGAAATGCAGAAGAAAAGCGAGGGATTGGGAAGGATTCCTAGGAACCCCTCGCCGACAGTGGGAGAAGATGGCGAGAGTAAGAATGGAGTTCGGCACCGGGTTTATGAGCTCGATCTATAGCTGGTAGGACCACGGAGAGGAACTTCGCTCTCCGGGTCATGAGCGAAGGGAGCGTAGTGCTCGGTGCAAACGATCTCGTCGTCCCTAGGGCGTGGCTCGGTCTCGTTGCCCGGCAACCGCCATGTGAATGGGTCAAGCAGCCCCAGGGTCTCGAGCTCCTTCATCCTTATGATGGCAGCGTGCTCCTCCCTAAGCAGGCCATGGCGATCGCGGCGATTTCGATTGAGGCGATTTTTGCTCGGGCTCGGAGGCTTGGGAGAGCGAAGCGGCTGGTGAGGATTTTTCTCAATGCGAGCCTTCTGGTTTGAGTTTAAAGGCTGCGTCGCCGTCGCCAAATCGATCATGGCGCTTGAAGCGTCTTGCCACGATTTGACGAGCTCAATAAAGGCCCTGGCCTGCGGTTTTAGAACAAAGCAGTGTGTCGCCAACCGTTTGCATCCGTGCGGGGTTCCGGAGATCAAGGGCGCCAGTGTCGCACTCACGGCCGGGCGTTACGTTTCCGCCTCGACCTCGACCTCAGAAATTGCAGAATCGGTCGGCTATAGAGACTCAAGGTCGGCCCATGTTCCGTACCATGACCTTAAGCCTCGGGGCTACGGCGGCAGGCTGGCGTCCCTTGACCGGGCGGCCACGATCGCGAATCCCCCAGCTCGGGAGGCCCGGCCACGACACAGGTGCGTCTTGGGGCGCTCGACCTAGAGCGTCTTGGACCCGAACCTGCAGCCTCGCTCGACCTAGAGCTCGGGCGGGCCCTTGTTCGGGGCCGTAGTCCACCCTTGGATTTCGGATCAAGCATTTGACCATGATTGCCCAAAGCGCTGGTCGTGGGGTAGGAGCAGTCGTACAACAAGTTGAGCTGATTCTTGGCAGCCCTCAACGTGCATGAAGGCCACTTCCGGGAATCTCTCCGGCCCATTGCGTCTGAGGGAAGTATAAAGTCCAAGGATCGCCTGAGTCTTTTGGAGGACAAAGACAACACACAACACGCCATAGCTCGAGCTTAGATATAGCCATTGTCAAACTTGAGTTGTAACACCCTTGTACTCGTAAATAGCCAAGAAAAGCTGCTAGGAAAAATGGCGCAGATAGAGCTATTACCTCCAGAGGGCTCAAACCAATATAAATCTTGGTCTCACGCTTCGTTGTCGTCTCGCTCACCATCACCACGTCTACTCTTTTCCTCCGTCTCGATGCGCGCGCGTCAAGATCCCGCATCATCATGACCCCCATCTCATTTCTCCGTGATTGGCGATCCCGATGCGTCGAGATCCTAGAGATCTGTGGATCCTAGTACCCTCTTGGGTAGGAGTTAAGAAGGAAGTTCAACAAAAGCTATGATTATCTCGGTCCGACGCATGCATATAAGTTGCATGTTAATCCGGTGGCGCTAACGGCCGAAGATATCTTGTGGGTAAAGTTAAGCAGCTCTTCAGAGTGATATCAATGGTATTCGAATACGTCGTGCTTTCAATTAATAAAGCTGAGTTAATCTAAGGTGATTCATGTAATTGCGCTCATGTAGTTTTCTTAAATAGAACATGTCGTAACTTGAACTTTGCAAATGCTCCCCCCATGGTATCATCTTGTTATTTGGTTTGTGTTTCAAATGTAAAATGAAAACTGGCATTTAATAACTTGCATTCAAATCTAAAATGAAACCTGCGCCTATCTTTGTTTATTCTTGCATATAGTATTCAAAATTTTCCGTGTGGTTTGTTGAGTACTATTGTGTACTCACCCTTGTCTCCTACCCTCTCTTCTAGATTTCAATGAAGCTGGCGAATACCAGGAGTTCGTAGGTGACGATAAAGTTTGGTTTTGAAAGGCATTGATCTATCTGCTCAAGCCTTTCCTGTGAGTGTTTTGTAATATATATTGGTGCCTGCCGCACCTCTTTTGTAAAACTCTGGCCATTAGGCCCTTAATTTATCTATCAAATATTTGCATTCGCTCTTATGTCTAGCAATGTACACTTGGTTACTTACAGCTAAAATCCTGGGTAGCTGTGAAGGTATTTATATGCACCCCCTGAAAAGGGCAAAATCGCTTACATCCACCACCTGCATTTGCACGGCGATCCATGCCACGCCGGCTATGATGAGGTCGGCAGACTGGAGCCTGGTCGATCCGTGGAGGTGGTCGAGGATAGCGACTCGGGCCGCGTCGGTGGGGCCCAATGGCCTTGACTTCCTCTCTTGCCGTCGTGTAGATGCCTGGCGGACGATGCGGCGCCTGGTGCTTACTGCTTGTGGGGGTGGTGCGTCTCGGAGGAGGAGGTGGCTAGAGGTGGGTGTCGGGCCGTCTGTCGCACGGGTCCATCGTGCTTCGTGTCTGAACCGTGTCAGGCGCGACGGCCCGTCGTGTCCATCGTGCCGTGCTGGGCTGGCCCGACTCACCTTCGGCTAGCCCAAACACGGCCCATTTGCACTTCATGCCATGCCGTCTAGGCCCAGCCCATTTGCACTATTGTGATGAGAAGAAAAGAACCAGAGACAGATGGAGTTAAGATAGTGGACACAAATATTATAGAAAAAAGAACTAAATTTTATTTATTCTTAGAACGAGGAGGGTGTGCTGAACACTTGCGGCGAGAGAGAAAGCGGAAGAGTGAGTTTAGAGAGACAATGGAGATTGAGAGAGCGGATAGCGAGAGAGAAATTGAGAGAGCGGTGAGAAAGAGAGCTTCGTCTCTCAGGTGTCGACGGATGATTGAGAGAGAAATTGAGAGAGACGGGTATTTTTCATGCATCTATCCCTAACAAGTGGTATCAAAGCCTATGGTTCAGTATCAATCTGGCGGCACCCGCATGGCAACAGAAGGATCCACTGTCGACCCACGTCTCCATCGTCGCTCTGTCTTTCGTGCCGACCATCTTCGTCGTTTGGCAATATTCGTAGGCCGCCGCTTCGCCAGCCTCTGCGTGGCTTCCACCGAACTGCCAGTCGCCTTGGTCGGCCCCCTGGCCTCCGACTGTCTGCCCGATCGCAACGTCCGAAAGCTGCTCTTCAGAGCCATGCACTTGGGGTTCTGTTGCCACTTGCCTTTATCGCGCATCACGCTCGGCTCCGTCTTCTACGTCGGCCACCCAGCGTCATCTCGGCGCCCCGCTCTGCTGTCTCGTCGGCTTCTAACGACTCTGAGCGCACCGCCTTCGGCGAGGTGCGCCCTTCGGCCCGACTTGCAGCCTCTCCCATAGCTAGCCTTCTTGGATGCGGCCATCAGCCCACGCATGCTCTACATCGATCGCCGGCACGGACCGTCTCCAGTTTGCCTCCCGGCCTCCACATCCTGATCGGACTTGAAACGCCCGTGAAGAAGCTTGCTGCCGTGAAGAGCAAAAGTAGCTTGCTACTAGAGGTGGGCACTAGGCTAGGCCATTTTGGGCTGGCACAAGACACATCTGGCCCAGCCTGACTCACAGCCCGATATGGAACTGTTCTAAAAGGACCGGGTCAGCATGGCACGGTTGTCCAGGCTGTGTTGGGCTTGCCAATTGGGCACAATGGGCGGCCCGGCCTAGGATGGCAGTCCAGGCCGTGCTCGGGCAGGCACAACCCAAAACAGCTCGTGCGTGCATGCATTGTATGTGTGGGTGAGCAAATCAAGGAGTAAAGGAAGAAAATTCTAAATGGATAGAGAAAAGGAAGGGAATGTATGCATGCGTTGTATGTGTGGGTGAGCAAATCAAGGAGTAAATGCATAGCTGCATGCATGTGACTAGAAGCAGCAACCGAATCAAAGAAATCATGAAGAATAAACACAATAGGATTTTGTTTCGGCCGAAGAAAAAGGAAGTCCTAGACAGATAAAGAAAGAAATCAATCCATGGTCATTTTCTCTCGTAGCAATAGTATAAATGGGTCGGACCCGGACCGGTTCGGCACGAAGCGCAAATGGGTCGTGTCTGGGCTCGCCGAAGGCAAGTTGGGTCAGCTCGGCCCGACACGACGAGTACGATGGGCCGTCGCAGCCCAGCACGGTTTAGGCACAAAGCACGATAGGCCCGTGTTAGACCGACTCGGCACGATGCCCACCTCTACTTGCTACTTGGCTTACCCATCTGGACTTGAGTGCTGAACACGTGAAGAAGCTTCAACCTCCAAGAATCGACTTTTGCATCAGAACCGAGAAATGGCCGATCGATTTTTTTGCGGACTCCAAATAGATCCCAGTACCGGATTGAATTCTTTTTAGTCATGCTCACACTGTCACACAGCTCTAGTTCCAAAGCAATAGCAGCTCCAGCTTCACGGCTTCACAGTTCCTTGGCTCTAGTTTTTGATCAGTTGCTTCAGTTTCTGATTTTCGGTGGAATTTGCTATGTGCACCGGAAAGTGCATATGTGAACGTGATAAAAGAATTGCTTTTTACCCTGGTGACTATTCCAGTGCTAACAAAAGTGGATTTTTATTGCAATTCTGATTATTTGGCGGTATTTATGCATAAGTCAGGGAATTATACCTATTATTTTGTACTCATTATTGGCGGAATATTATGCGTAAATTCAGGCTTTCATATTTATTATTGGAAGATTTCATTCATCGCAATTAATGCTTTTATGCATATTCTTGGCAAATTTTGTTGCAATTTAGGCGGAATTTATCACTGGGGTTTTATTTGATGTTTCGTCGGTGATTTATCATTGGCGAATTCTTGAAAATTTATTCAACATTTCGTCATTGGTTTTCTTTAATGTTTCATCGTCAGCTTTGAAAAAAGAATAATTTCAATTGAGGAGACAACTGAATTTGGTGTTTCATCACCATTAATTGAAACTTGGTGTTTCATCACTATTATTTTAGTGTTTTATTCACCGTTTGGATATGTTGCATTATGGAAGTTTTGGCAACACTTATTTGAAATTTATCGACACCCTGATGGTAACATTATACTCTTCAGAGTTTTTCTAGTGAAGATTTTGCTCTAATGTCAGTTTAAGATGAAGTATTGAAGTGCAAGGAGGAGTTTTCTTCTGCGTGGATACTACAACGTTCTTTTTATTATCATTGCTCGATATGAGGGGTCTACTGTAATTTATACTCCATTGATAGCACAAGAATTTTTCTTCATATTGATATTTTTTGAGCAGTTTCAATCATATTATGGATTTTCAATAGGCAGCTTGTTGAATTTTATGTTTCAGATGGAGTATTCCAAAAGTCCATGCTATGAGTTCTTCATTATCTACCAAGCACCTTAGGTGATGTCTTGGCTTATGCTGTTTGACGATTGAGCGTTTGTTTTAGAAGGTCAGTTGCATAGACTCAGACTTTACTGGGGTTATAAATTCTTGAAGACCCAGATTCTTCATCTGCTTTGTTGACAGATATGTGTTTGGATTGACTGTTCCAGTCTTTTTCTCGACCTACTGGTGGTTTGCTTAATCTTGCTTCATGAGAAGTGTTTGAATAAGATTGTTTCAGTCTTTCATACCTATTGAGGTTTTTCGCACTACAAGTGTTTGGCTTGACTGTTCCAGTCTTCCTCGTTCAGTAGTACTTTGGACTTTTAACGTACTTGTATTCATGTGCTTAATTACCTTAGGGTTTTCTGGAAATAATTTTGTTATAGATTTTGAGTTAATAGGAGATTTGTTGGAGATAACTCGATATCTCAACTTACCATATCTTTTGTTTTTATCCAAATATGTTGTTTGTCCAAGTCATTTACAACTAGAACTCTTTGGCTACATAAACCACCCCCTTGTACTTATAATCTTTGAAGCATCATAGTAGATTGTTTCCCGTGATTTTTTTTATAAGGGTTTTTCACGTTAAATTTTTGTCTCCATTATTTGCCATGCATCTCTATCCCTAACCGTGACTTAAGTTGTGCAGGTAAGCTCATAGGATGAAGCTAGCGCCCTTGCCGAAAAAAAAAAGCCTCATAAGATGAAGCTAAAAGTACGCCTAGATTGTTAACTGATCATTCCATGCACCAGTAGGTCCAGTACATAGACTTCATCAGGATTTCTGTTTGTTATATTTTGTATCTCTCTTTGAAATGTCATTTCTGGAACTCAAGTTTGAGCTTAGAACGAAGAACAAAAAGGAAATACAGTGCATTGACGTTGCTTTCTTTTAGGACTATCCTTACTAATTACCATACCAACAAGATGCATACAAAAAGGTACAATTAACAGCTTAATTATGTGATAGTATATCGTTACTAGAAACTAACAAAATGTTAACAAAGCCATATGAATCCATAACTGGTTTCTGAGAGAAGAAGAACCAACTAAGAGAGAGGGAAAAAAAAGAGAGAGAGACGAAATATTACACACGAGTAAGCTAGTTATTGTCACTTGTAAGCTAGTGTATTCTAAGCAATCAATTGGCTGGCTAGTAGCTTCTTCTAGTTGTGCGTGGGAGGGTGCCTGTGGACTGAATGGTAATCGGCAGTGAAGGGCATGTGTCCATCAAACCGGGTTTTGACATCAGAAGGAAGCTTTCTGGTTCTGAAACGGCAGTTCATCCTCTCATCCTTGCTCCTGACCACCACCTCCTCTGCATCCTTCACCGCCATTTCAGGTTCCGTTCTGCTTCCACCGGCTCCAATAGCTTGGGCCTACATACCACAAAAAGCTTTAAATGTAGTTGTTGCTCTCAAGGATACATGGGTAGGACATCGTGTTTACAGCTCTTACTGCCATGGTCTGATCAGCTCCTTTCTCGCCGTTGGTTGCCATTGGCAGCTCTGAAATTAGACGGTGACAATGTCATGCGTCACTTTTCCAGCAAGAAGAAACTGAGCTTGACATGAACAAAACCTTGAATAAAATGTGCACGATTGTAATGGGAACGGCCATGTCCTCCCATTGTAATGCGTCACTGCCCAGACTGCGAACGGCCATGTGATGGGAATCGTCTGGAGGGCTTGAGCCGGGAGGTGTGTCTGCCGAGCGAAGAATTGGCACCCTTCGCAGGTGCGAACGACCTGCTCGGCATCAGCCACGGCGGTCGGCCAGTAGAAACCTTGACGAAAAGCCTTTCCCACGAGGGACCGCGGGGCTGCGTGGTGTCCGCATATTCCAGCATGGATGTCGCGCAGCAACTCCTTGCCCTGGTCGGGTAGGACGCACTTCTGGAGAACCCCGGAGGGACTCCTCTTGTAAAGGTCTTCACCGACTAGGGCAAAAGACTTTGCGCGCCGGGCGAGGCGTCGAGCCTCGGTCGGGTCTTGGGGGAGAGTCCCATCTGTCAGGCGGTCGACGTAAGGCTTCCTCCAGTCGGATTCGGTCATCAACACGTCTTGGCTCGACCGGTGGGGCGACGGGCGGCGGCGCCGGTTCTGGCTTGGCAAAAGCCGGCACCGCGATCGCCAGTCCGTTCGGACGGACGATGCGTTGAAGGTCGTGGGCAAGACTCCGGGAACCGGTCCCTTGCGGCGATGTTGGCGAGGTGGTCGGCCTCGCTGTTGTATCGTCGGTAGTGTGATGGAGCTCGAAACCCTTGAATTTCTCTTCAAGTTCGCGCACCTCACAAGATATGCTGCCATGCGTGGTCTCGGGCTCGGAGGTCTTCATGACACGTCGACCACCGACTTGGAGTCGCCAGATATGTAAAAGCCGTCGTCGCCGAGGTCGTGGCGATCCGGAGGCCGTTACGAGGGCTTCGTACTCGGCGACGTTGTTGGTGGCGTCGAAGAGAAGTCGGACAGCGTACCGGAGTCTGCTGCCGAGTGGGGAGACAATGACGATTCCGGCGCCCGCTCCGTTCTTGGTGTAGGACCCATCGAGTACATTGTCCAATATTGGGGTCTTCGTCTTGGTGGCGCTGGCTTCGGTCCACTCAAAGAACGGTCGCAAGGGCTTGGGACTTGATCGCGGTTTTGGGAGCGAAGCGAGATGTCGTGGGCGTTAAGTTCGGCGCCCACTTGGCTATCCTCGGCGTCCGCGGTTCGCGGGTAATCTCGCCTAGCGGCGAAGATGTCACCACCGAGATGGGGTGCCGCTGAAGTAGTGGATCGCTTTTCTCTTGGCGATTAGGCGCGTGGGCAGCTTACGCACTGCGTAACGAGCCTTGGATGCCGAGAGTACTCGCCGATGAAATGGACCGCGCTGACTTTGAGGGCATGGCCCTCCTCCGTCCGCCGACGACGAGTGCGCTTCTGACGCACCTCGGTCGTGGCGGCTATGTAGAGAAGGCGAAGGTTCACACGCGGCGCCCGGCGAACCGAGGCGACGCCAGAAGGCCTTCAATCGGGTCAAGGGCCTCCCCGAGCCTCGTGTGTGCAAAGCGAAGTGGTCGGATTTCTGACGGTTAGTAAGCGGCATCTCCGCCGCCGCCGAGGCGAAGAAGCGAACGGCCAAGGCTGCTAGGCACCACGCCGCCTTCGACGCCCTTTAGGTTCGTGAATCGCCCCATCTTCATGATCGCGGAGACCTTCACGGGTTAGCCCGATGCCGCTGCTCGGATATGATGAATCGAGGAGTTTTCCTTAGGGACCCCGAAAACACACTTCTCGGGTTGAGTTTTATCTGGAACCGCGGAGGTTCGAAAAGTCTCTTCTAGGTCGGTGATGAGGTCGTTTGGCCTTTCTCGATTTTACGACGATAAATCCACGTGACACCTCGACAGTTACGCCGATCTGGTCTTGAAACAGTGTACATCTGGCGTTGGTATGTCGCTACTGCGTTCTTGTGATCAAGGGCATGGTTACGTAACAAAACGAAAGCGAACGGAGTGATGAAAGAGGTGGCGAGCTGGTGGGACTCTTTCATCGAATCTGGTGGTAGCCCGAGTAGGCGTCTAGGAGCAGAGCGACTTCGCACCCGGCGGTGGAATCAATGACTTGGTCAATCCGAGGCAAGGAAAATGGTCCTGGGACATGCCTTGTTCAGAACTGTGTAGTCGCATACACATTCTCCATTGCCCGATTTCTTTTTACAAGGACAGGATTGGCGAGCCACTCGGGTGGCGTGCCTCTTTTATGAATCCGCCTCCAAAAGCTTGGCTACTTCTTCCCCTATGAGCTGCGCTTTTCCTCGTCGGCTTGAACGGCGTTAGGGCAATACCGACTGGCGCGCCAGTCGGATGTTCGTGGTGTGCTCGGCGACCTCCCTTGGGATGCGGCATGTCGGAGGTCTTCCAGCGAAGACATCCCGATTTGCGGAGGAAGTCGACGAGCCGCCTTCCTATTTGGCGGAGGGGGACCCTACCCGCCTGACGCTTGGTCGGTCTTGGGATCGATTGCGATCCCCTTAGCGGTCCTCCGGACTCGAAGGACCCGAGTCCCGACTTCTTTGGAGCGAGGATGGAGCTCGAGGGTCGCCTCAGCGGTAGCTCGGCTTCGCAGACGCGATGACCGCCGAGGCTAGCTCTCATAGCTCGCTCGCTTTCATGAGTTGAAAGCAAGCCGGAAGGATGAGGACATTGATGATGCCTCGTGGCCCGGGATCTTCACCGTAGGTGTAGTTGGGGACCGCCATGAACTTGGCGTAACACTGCCTCCCTGAACGGGCGTGGTAGGAACTCATGAACCCCACCACCTCGAATCACGAGGATCTCGGTGCGGAAGTTTTCGGGTCCTCCAAAGGTATAGAGGCGTGTCGACTGCCTCAGCCGGAGTAAACTTGATGACCGGGATGACGCCGTGGAAGAAGCGCCTTGCTCTGGCCGTAGGGTCGGAGGGGGCGCCCAGGCGTCGGCGTCTCGACACTCTGAGGATGTTGAGGCAGCTACCCGGCCCATGAGGACTTTGGTGAGGCGTTTCGATCCTACGATGGGGTCGACGACGAGTGGGTACCTTCCGGGGTGCGGGACGCGGTCGGGGTGGTCCGCCCGATCGAAGGTGATCGGGGTTTCCGACCAGCGAAGGTACTTTGGGACCACGGGGTCACCGGTGCACTCTCAGAGGCGAGCTTCTGCGGCGTTTATCGGTAGAGCTCTCTGGTCGCCAAGATCATAAGGCACCCGTCGGGTTCCGGGTACCCGGCGCCAACTTTGTCCTCCCCGGCCTCCGGCGTCGAGTCGCGCTTCTTTCCTTTGCCCCGCGGTAGCGTGGGGTTTCCGGAGAGAAAGCGTCTCAGACTTCAGATCCGTATTTGTGCTCGACGGGTACCCGTGGTTCGCACCTGCTATCCATTAGCTTTTAAAGTGGTCGGTGTGGCCGCCGCCGCTGTTTGTCGGACGGCGCTTCGGCGGCGATCAGGTGGTCGTCGCGGCCTTCTTCCTCCGCCTCGTCGGCGTGGGTCGAGCGCGTCGGCTCGGGCGGGTTCTCGCTGGCCTTCGCTTTATTGAAGATGGCACCCTCGCCCTCTACGCCGGGCGTGGTTGAAATGGCGATGTCGGCGAGTCCTTAGTGGTCCTAGGCTTGAGGCAGCCGCCTTTAGGACGAGGCCTGCATGTGGTGTCAGATATGAACGCCTCCAACGATCGGCAGATCGCCGATGTCGGGAGTTCGATACCGATCTTTGGAGAAGCGGCGATATAGTCCCGGCGTCTCCCAGTTCTTGCTTCGCGCCTTTCAGGTCAGGAGTTCCTGTGGCTTCAGTGCGTACCTTCTCGAAGTTGCCGACGACGACTCTTCAAGTCGTGACTCAGCCTCGATAGTCGTGAGCAGGTACTCTGAGCCGAGCTCGAGCCGAGTCCGCCAGATAGAGGGGAGGTATGAATGATGAAGAGGTCACTAGAGGCCCCCCCGCCCGACAGCGAGCTGTAATCTTCTAACCAGACCGCCGTTAAATCGCCCGTGTACTTGGCGATGTTGGCGGTGCCCGAATCGGGCGGGAAAAATCCGCTGGCATGATCTCCCGTGAAAGCTGAGAGCCCTGGGCCCTCGAAGTCGGGCTTGATTCGCGGCGGCGACGGCCATCGGCGACACCAGGGCGAGCCGCGACGTCGGCCGCTCTTCTTCGGCGTCCGAGAGTGTCGCGCGATCGTAGTCTGCTGGCGATGACGCCACGTGTAGAGAACTGGGGCGCTCGGTTCTAATGCGCTTCCTTCCCGTTCATGGCGGTTCGGTTGTGGACGGCCCAGCGAGACCCAAGGTGTGGCGCGTCGAGGGCGGTACATGCCGTGACGGCAGCGTGCTCTACCAACTCCGGAGGTGCCGTAGGTGGCCCACAACCTCGGGCTCGCTAGGTTCGGGGATGCGGGCGGCAAAGACGCTGCCGCCATGGCGTTTTAGCTCGAGAGGGAAGCATGGGGCGCTAATCGCTCTCCCGCCAATCTGCAGTGTACTGACGGCAGGCGCTACCTGCGCCGGTGGCTCGTGTTGACTTCGCCCAGCTGGTCAGCAGCGTGCCTTTTGCCGTAGTCTCGCCGTCATAGCGTTCCGACTCGCCGTTTGGCGGGGCTGGTCGGGTGGTTTGGGATGATCCGCCAGGTGGGGTGCCGGGCCACCTCCGGTCCGCCGAGCCTTGAGGCGTGATCCTCCCGACTTAGCGTCGTCGCCCGTGATCATTTGCACCGCCACATTGCACTGGCGAGTGTCTGGCGGCCTCGAGGTCGACTCGCGTGTCGGAACCGGAGTCGCCATCGGTGGAGCCCTCAAGATCTCATGGATGGAGACCGGTAGACGGCGGTCATTTACCTCTGGCGCTGGTCGAGAGGCAGGCGCCGCTTCAAAGGCCGAAAGCGCCGAGGCGGTGCGGCTACAGACGGCGGGCACCCGGCTTCGAGTAGGCGCGAGGCTCGAGTCAAGGTCGGCCGAGGGCGTGGATGACGTCGGGCGCAGTACCCCTCGGGGCTTTGGTCTGGGGCGACGGGAACAAGGTTGAGCTCTCCGCCATATTGACGATGAAGTCGAGGGAAATCAAACGGATTCGGCCGGCGCGAAAGGCGTTGTCGCGGACGGGCGAATCCATCAAGGAAGCTGAGTGGAAATCCGGAGACAATGGTGGCGCTGCAAGGCCCCTACCCTGGCGCGCCAACCGCGGTGTTTCGAGAACCTAAGTGAAATTTGTAAGTCTAGAGGGGCCGTCTCCGCTCCTTGAATGGTTAGGACCCCAAGAGAGAGAAAGGAGGGTCCGGGATATATAATCTGTTCGGGCTGAATGTCCCTACTCTGAGTTCGTGCGGTGGTGCGTGTTTGTATTGATGCCGATGAACCCGTCTTGATTACAAGCGAGGGCTACGCAGCGCTGCATACCTGGAGGTGAGCGAGAGAGCACTGAGCGCCGAGGACTTCGGAGCTTGGGTGTGTGGACGCTTCGGTCGTTCCAAGGCTGGCGCTCTGCTTGTATGTTTGTCCTAGTGTGCGCTACTGTTGAGGGCCGAACCTCCCTTATATAGCCGGGAAGTCGGTTACATAGAGCGTGTAAAAGGAAAAAAAAAATGATGGGGCTCCCACGCCTTGAGTCCGCCTTCCGCCTCGGCGTCGTCTCGGACTTGACCTCCGACGGTAGTGGTTGGCCTACTGTCGGGTTAGTGAGGTTGGCTGAGCGAGAGCGCGTCCGCTCCTCCGGAAAGCAAGCCCTGCTCTCTGCGGGTTCGTCAGTGCTGACGTCGGTGTCGGCCTGGGGATTGTTTAGGGAAGGCGCGCGCCTCCCTCCTGCTTGGTCATACCGAAACGCCGTGATCAAGGGGGTAGGTGGCGGGTCTGGCGCCGACTTCGGCGATTTGATGTTGGCTTGTTGACGAAGAGGGTTCGAGTTTGATTGAGGTTTCGGTCCGTCCGACCGCTCGGCCGGGCATCCTCGAAGCAAGCGCAGTAGCCCGGGGAGTCCGCCTATTGCGTTTGGTCGACCGCCCTGGTCGCTTGGCCGAGGCCTGGGCCCCGGGTTTAGCAGCCGTGGCCCATACGCTTTCTGGGCAGCAGGGGATACCTGTGCCGTATCCGCTAATAGCTCTTGAGCCCCGAGCGATTGGGAAGCCGGTCGGGGTTTGTTTCTGGCGGTGGATGTTGGTCGAGCGTAGCACTCGAGGCGGCCGGATGTCTGATAAGCCGCGGCAACCGCCTGTGTTTAATCGGGCGGTTCGCTCGGCGGCGAAAGATCCGGTGATGGAGTTTCGAGCCCCCGAAAGGTGCCTGAGAGCTGGTCGGGGTTTGTCCGAGCGAAGGTTGTCGTGGCCCGCCGGGCTCAACCCCGGCGGCGCCACGCGAGTAATCGCAATCGTGTTGGTTTCGGCAGGCGCTTTCCGCTGCTTGCCGTCCGTCGAATGGGTCGGCCCGGCCCGTCTGCGTCGAGCGATCCGGTCAGTGGATTCGAACCCCGAACCCGGTCGGGAGAACCGGTCGGGGTTTATCCGCATGAGTAAGGCCCGTTTGCCAGGGAAGTGATAGAGGCGTCCGTCCCATATTTCGAGCAGGGAGGCGGCCGCGTTTCCCACGATTACGCCCCGTCCGCAGGTGTGGGACCTGGAGGGGGTGAGCGAACGCGCGTTTGCCATGCGTTGGCTCGAACGCCGTGCTTCGTGGAGATAGCGGAGTGGTTCGAGTGGGCCTGGTGGTTTCGAGGGAAAGCCATTTCAGCGGGACGTTATCCGTCGCGAGCGTCCGACCCATCGAGGCGACCATGAGAGTTTTCGTTACTCGATCCCGAAGTCGGACCCAGTCGTCGCCGACTGGGCCTTGTTGGCCGCCACCGTCCGCAGGCTCCAGCGGAAAGTGTGACGTATGACCTCGAACACGATTCAAGGCGATTGGGTCGTCCGCCGACCCAACAAGGGCCCACTGGGAGCTCGCCTTATCCTCGTCCTCGCTCGATTTTTTTTCTTCTTTGCAGGCGACGCGGCGTCGTCGTCGGGGCGGGCGCTTCGGGGCCTGACGACTTGGTCGAGCCACGAGCATAAGTCGGTAAACCTTCGTGGTTTACTGGGGACCGTGGCGTTCTTCAGACGTCTTCCCCGATCGCAGGCGACCTTTGAATCGAGCGAGGCCCGGGCGTCAGACGCCTCTCTGCCGATGCCCCTTTCGCTGGGCAAGCAGTCTGTCAAGGATTAAATGCGAGGCGATCAAGAGTTTAGGGCAACAGATTGCTTGAACCGCCTTGACGGTCGGGGAGCGGAATGGGCGCCGTTCGGATTCATGACGCCTGTTTGGTTGGCGCTTGTCCGGTTGGCGGCTATTGCGTTCTTTATAAGCGGAAAGAAAGGGGGCCGTGAGGGCGGGTTCCCTGCGTTATCCTGTTCTTATTGCGAAAGGAAGAAGGCGAGGCGGCTGTGAGGGAAATCAAAGAGAACTCGAGAAGGATTCTTCGTCTTAGCCCTTTCTTCACCCAACGGTCCTGCCCTTTGGAATGGCGTGGCGGTCTGCGCGATTCTCGGCTTCGGTGCTCTCGGCTGGCGAAGCAGTTCTGCCGCCCATGTGGTGGGTGGAGAATGCCGACGCGAAACGTAGCTCGGAGCGGCAGCAGCGGCGAGTTATAGCCAGCGTCCTTCTTCGAGCGGCAGGTTCGGCCTCCCTCGCATACATTCGTCTGCTGGCTTCTCCACTTCTACAAGGTGGAGGTGCACCATCCGAACCCCAGCGAGTCTTTGCACATCGCGATCTTCATCACGCTTGTCGCGAGCTTTCCGAGGATCGAGCCCCATTGGGCCCTCTGGAGGTACTTCTTCCATGTGCGAGGGCCAAGGGCAAGTCGGTAGCGTCGTTGGCGCTAATCGTGATGCCGCTTATCCAGCTCGGTCAATCGGCTCGGGGAGTACCTTGACATGAAGCGCTACTTGAGCCGGGATGGCACCTGAGTGGTTTACATTGAACGCCGGGACAGCGCCGGCCTTCACGGGACGGCCCGTGGGCGGTGCGAATGGGGTCGCCCGTGGACGAGAGGAGAGCGGAAGATGGTGGTGATTCTTGGCGGCTGCGGCTCGAAGAGGAGCAGGCTTGAATGGCTGTCGTCGCGGGCGTTCATGGCGAGGCGCTGCAACCCTCATGGGCAGGCCCCACCCGATGTTCCGACACGAGGGTCCCCGACCCATGAGGATGGAGGGTTCGGACCTCCCTCGTCGGAGGTGGAGGCTCGGGTGGCCCCCGACATTGAAAACCACGGTGGCGTGGTGGCGTCCCGAACCTTTCGGGCGGAAAACCCTCCGAACTTGGTGAGTGGAAGCTCTCCTATCCTTCTTGCGTACCTTGATTTCCCCGCCTTCCGACTTCGACAGAGTTCCCGCCACTTTCAGGCCTGCTTTCGAGCGTCTTCCGGCGTTCTTTGCCGGGAGAAGGAGATGAGGGCGGCGATCCGCCAGCGAGCCGAAGCAGGGAATCCGCTTCGGAAGGCGCTGGAGAGCAAGAAGAAGGAAAGAGGCGGCTTGGCAGCCGCGACACATGCGCAGAGGAGGCGCCGAGTCGACGGCGCTTTTTCGCCGGATGGGGTCGCCCACCGACGACAACAAGTCCCGGCGTCATATACGAGAGTATGACTTAGCCGCCACGCCGACGACCCAATGGAGGATGTTGATCTGAGAGGTCGTCGCTGGCGTCTCGGGCAGGACACCACCGAGGGGTGCCCTGGAGGAGGGTGATGGCCATCCCTCGCCAGAAGACCCGAAGAGGGCGCTGTTGTTCGGCACCGCTCGGCGTGGTTAGCCCCCCTCCCTCACCGCATGTCGATTTTGTTGAAATGTCCTCACCGGCCTCGCTTTTTAGGGATTTTGCGGGGAAGGCTTGTGACAGCGGCGGTGGCGAATCGCTACCCGCCGGGCCGGCGCCACCGGCGTGGAGTCGAAGATACACCGTCGGCTGGGGGCAAACGCCGGGCGGCGGTGGCGGTCGCGCCATGATCGGCCGACGATGGGAGATCGCGCGGTGGTGATGCCGGGCGTCCGTAAAGTTGGCGTCCCGATGTCCCGGCGATCGTCGAGCTCGCCGCCACGAACGAGGGCCGAGGAGGGCGGACCGATCCTCGCCGCCCGGCCGTGCGGGCGCCGCGGCTCCGGGAGTCTCCGCACCGAGGCGGCCGCCATCGCCGCCGGCGGAGCAAGTAGGGGCGTCTGCGGTCGGTGGTGGCGAGGCCGCGATTACCGTGGCGAGGTGATGGGGATCCGACCGCCGGAGGCGGGCCACCGGACGACGCGGAGAGCTCCTCGATCGCCGACCACCCCGATCCGGCCAGCGATGACCTCCGGCGAGACATCGTTCGCCGGATGACGGGCGAGCTTGAGAATGGGAGTCCTCGCGGAGGGTTCCCAACTCGCCCGGATCGCGTTAGCGATTCAAAGCGTCTGAATCTCCTTCTTGAGTCTTCCCGGAGGCGTTGGATCTGATCGCCGGGGATCGACCCCATTTGGTCTTGTAAGTTATGCTCGAACTTTCTTTTTTCCGGACGCTGACGGATTCTGAAGTTGAGCGGTGGCTGGCTGCAGCGTCTTCTGGTGCGTTCGGAGGGCAAATCCGAACTCCTCCGTCGCCTGCACAGCCAGAGGGCCGCCTCGGAGGAGGATCGCGACCAACGGGACTCCGTGCTGCGGGAGGCTCGGGAAGCCGTGACCAGCGAAAGGGCGATCAATGGCGGAAGAGGCTCGCCAGATGGTGGGTGAGGGGCGCTCCGCAGGAAGAGCGCTGTTGGGTGAGTCCCTGAGGGCGAGGGTATCCGAGCTTGAGTCCCTCCTGGCGGAGGCCAATAGCGCGAGGGCCTGGCCGAGGCGATGCCGCGGCACAGGCTCGGGAGGAGGCTCATGCGACGCCGCCTCGTCGCCCTCGGGCCGTGGCGGTGAAGTCCGGCGAGGAGACCCTGGGGAGACTTCAAGCCATGGAAAGCGCCACGTCCGGTAGGTTGTTGCTGTCTGGGTTGGTTCGGAAGGTGGACGCGTTCCTAACTTTTGCCTTGATCTTCGAGCCGCAAAAGATCGGAGAAGTCGCGAGGCACCGCTGTTTACGCGGAAGAGCGCTTACGCGGCCGTGGCGCTAGAAGCGCTCAGACGACCCAAGGAATTGGAGGATGAGCGGTCCAACCGATCGCGAGTTGGGGACCTTAGGGAAGGTCGGTTCGGACCGTCTCATACCGATCGCTGGGGTCCATGAGGCACGAATCCGCTTTCATCGACAAGTTGGCCCGTGTGCCGGAACATGTCGAGAAGTCGGTGAAGACGAGCGCTGCCCTGGGGGCCACTTCCGCTCTCGTTAACGCCATGTCCTTCTACAATGGTCTTGACTGGCCAAAGTCGGCCAGCTGATCGCCGGAATCGGACCGACGAGGAGGTCGAGCGCTTCGGTCTCGAGGCCGAGCCCTATGCCCGGGCGATCGCCGACCGAATATCCCCGCAGAACGTCCTCCACGGGGTTTACGAATAGCGTTAGATATTTATGCGAATGTAAAGAACTTTGCATAATGAACGGTTTCGTTTTTTGTGCTTGCTTATTTTAAGCTCTTCCTTTGCGCTCAAAGTCGTGACCTCGAAACCACCGAGGGTTCTTTCGGCGAGGCGCTTTTGATTTTACTGAAGGAGCGCGAAGAAGGGCTAAAGAGAGGAAGACCCCGAGGTCGGATTACGTTCATTCAAGCCTTACGCAGGAAGGAGTAGCCCGACCGACTTGAGGCTCGCGACCGTATGGGTATCCCTTGCAGTAAACGCTACTTCGAGACCGTGAGTACCGTGGGCGAGGTCGCGGCGTTTAGGTCAAGCAGGGTACCCACTAGAGGCAGTAGTCGGTCGGGCCGACCAGATGAACATGAATGACGGGGGGCGAGAGCACTGCCAGACTTTGGTCGGGGAAAGGACGTCCGACCGCCCATGGCTCGGGTCAGTATAGGTAACTTGCTACCACGAGGTGCAACTTCGAAACCGTGGCCGTAGGGCGAGGGTCAAGTCGCGGCCTTGGGTCGGACGGGTTACCCATTAGGGGCCGAGGGCGGTCGGATCATCGACCGTATGAATGTGGATGTCGTTTGGCGAAGCGGAGTACGCATTTCGTCTTGAGCTTGAAGGGGCGTTTTCGGACCGCCCATGGCTCGCCAGACAGTTACCCCTTCCTGAGCGCTACTTGAGACCGTGAATCATTGCGGGCGTGGTCGTGGCGCTTAGGTGACGAGTTAGTTGGTTAGGGAGCCACGGTCGATCGGATCGCCGGCTCAGACGATGCACTCTTACCGAGCCCGGCGATCGCGGCGACTGGGGTGTGGTCGCACGCGTATCGCTGGTCGCTCAAGAGAATTATGAAGGAGAGGAGTCGGGTGACTTATCTCTTTTGGGTCGTCGCCGGCGGCCAGCGCAGTGCCGTGCGGATTCCGAGGATGTCCGTATAATTAGGTGCGCGGAAGACCGGCGCCGTGATCACGGAGCAGGAGCGGCGCTTACGCTACTTGTGTCGCCGGGCGCATTAAATGTCAAGTGCGATTTTACGCGCTGTCGATCGTAGCGCCGTCGGGCGGCGCGCCGAGGACGCCATGAGCGCCTGCGCGAGGCGTCGGCGATTCGGCTCGGTGAATCCGCCCTTATAAACGGGGCGTGGGAGGAGGTGGTAAACCACTTTCAGCCCTAACGCCAAGTTGCCTTTAGACCCTTTGCCTTCAAGCCCGTTCTCCGGAGAAGCTCTCGCTTGTTATGGCAAGCGGTGGCGAGACGCAGAGGAGGGCCGGCAAACGAGTGGTGGGGAGTCTGGGGCTCACCTCCAAGCGTCGCCGACGGAGGGGCCCCTCCGTAGCAGCCAGCGATGGGCGGATCGACCTACCGCCGCCAAGGTTCTTCATCTGGAGCCCCGTCGCGGGTAGGTGCTCTTTTTCGTTGTTACGACGTGGCGGGGTTGCTAGGAGTGTCCGTTGACGTTGTTTTCGCCTTGCTTCGCAGTCCGACCAAATTTAAGCGGTGCCGTGAGCGACGTCAGAGGTGGCTCCAGCGCCCAGGGGCCGGAATCGCTTCCGAGGATCGGGCGGCCAGAGTGTGGACGCTTGGTGCGGTCCCATGCCGACACGGGTGTCTCAGCGGGCTCTTCCGCTGCCCTAGGGCGCGGTGACTGCGGCCGGGCGCGGTCAAAGCCGCCGAGACGAGGCGGCGCCACGGGCAAGGCCGAGGCCGCTGAGGCGGAGGTGGCCCGCGCGAACGAGGACTTCGGCGCCACGCGCGGGGTCCTCCTCTCCATGCTCCGCCCTGCTTACGAAAGCATGGGTAGGAGCCTGAGGCCACTGGGGGTGGAGCTCAACGAGCCGGTTACGTCCACCGTGGCGCAGTATGCCTTCGGCCTCACCCGAGCGGCCGAGGCGTTGGAGGGCCTGCCCCAGGCCCTGCGGGAGCGCTCCGCCCGCGAAGGGCGGAGGGTTGCCGCGTTGGCGGCGGAGTATGTGTTGGCGTGCTGCGCCAGCCGGTGCGGCTCCTTCGACCCGGAGGACACCGTCTCCCATATCCGAGGCAACGCGCCTAAGCAGGGCCCGAAAAGGGAGGCGGCAGAGCGGTGCGGGAGGTCAGCACTGGAGGTCTCGGATGACGAGACGGACGCCAGCGAGGTCTCCGGGGAAGACGCCGGGGAGGACGCCTTCATTGGCCCCGACCCTTAGGTAGCCGCCGCGGTTCCGCCTGGACTTTGTCGTGCAGGCGAGGTATCTCGGACGCCCGGGCGGTCTTGTTGTTTTTGCTGATTTTTGCACCCTCTTACGCTTCGTGCAGAATAGATATGCTTATGTCCGGTTTTCGTGTCGCGTTTTTCATATTTGTTTTGTTGCTGAACGTCTGATGGTTGTGGGATGCTTGCGAAAAAAACCTTTGCGCATCGCCCGTGGGTTACCCGTATGAAGATTGCTCCGCGTCGCGGGCCATCACTTTAGCGGCCGTAGTCAAGAAAAACCACCGGGGTTTTCACGAGACGTAGACCGTGATAGTCGGGACGAAGCGGTTTCTTCAGGGGAAGGCTTGCGGTCGACTAGGGCGCTACGTAGCAAGGCTACGATTTACAAGCCCCGGCGGGTTCGCCGCTCGAGAGGTCGAATAGATAATCGTGTTCAGCAAAGGAGGAGATCGTTTAGGGGAAGAACCGTCTGAGCTTTTCGATGTTCCAGGCGTTTGAAACAATGTCGCCCTTGGCATCTTTGAGCCGGTAAGTGCCAGGCCGGATTACCTCCACGACGGTGAAGGGCCTTCCACCTGGGCGAAGCTTGTGTTTGCGGCGTTGGATTGAACTTGGCGAGGACCAAGTCGCCACGTTGAAGGTTGACGCGCATGACTGGCGACTCGATAACGCCAGCGTTTGTTGGTATTTGGCGATCGGAGGACGGCGATGTCGCGCTACTGCCGAAATCGGTCGTCGTGGCGTCTTCTTTGCGAATCGAGTCCCTGGCTCGGTCGAAGACGAAGCCTAGGGCGCCGTACTCGGTCGGTCGGCGGGGACGACCTCGGCGCCAACACCAAGAAGAATGGTGTGAACCGGTTGACTGGTTGGAGTAGTCCGTAGACTCCAAGGGCGGAGGGCGCTGGCCACGCCCGCCGATCGCCTTGATCGATCAAGGTCGCGGCAGAGCCCTTGAAGGATCATGCCGATTCGCCTGCCTCGGCGCTGGCCGTTGGTTTTGCGGGTGGGCGACGGCCATCAATCGACACGGATGTTGAAGTCGTCGCGAGTCGAGAAATTCCCTCCGGTGAATGCGTACCATTGTCGGTGATGATGGAGTTCGGGACTCAAACCGAAACGATGCTGCGGAAGAAGCGGCTATCACTTGGGCGTGATGGTAGCGACGGGCTTAGCCTCTATCCACTTGGTAAACTTGTCTCCGCGACAAAGAGGTGGGTGAAGCCCCGGCGCTTTCTTGAAGGGCAGGACAGGTCGAGTCCCCAGATCGCGACGGCCATGTGATGGGAATCGTCTGGAGGGCTTGAGCCGGAGGTGTGTCTGCCGAGCGAAGAATTGGCACCCTTCAGCGGTCAAGCGAGCGACTGCTCGGCATCGGCCCGGCGGTCGGCGGTAGAAACCTTGACGAAAAAGCCTTTCCCACGAGGGACGCGGGGGCTGCGTGGTGTCGCATATTCCAAAGATGGATGTCGCGCGAAGAACTCCTTGCCCTGCCGGGTAGGACGCGCCGAGAACCCCGGAGGACTCCTCTTGTAAAGGTCTTCACCGACTAGGGCAAAAAGACTTTCTTGGCGGCGAGGCGTCGAGCCTCGGTCGGGTCTTGGGGAGAGTCCCATCCGTCGGCGGTCGGCGTAAGGCTTCCTCGGTCGGATTCGGTCATCAACACGTCTTGGCGACCGGTGGGGCGGCGACCAAGGCGGTCGGCGCTGGTTAAGGGCGGGGCCGGCCGCTGATCGACCGCCAGTCCGTTCAGACGAATGATCGTTGAAGGTCGTGGCAAAGACTCGTGGAACCGGTCCCTTGCCCGGCGATGTTGGCGAGGTGGTCGGCCTCATTGCCATGTATCGTCGGTAGCTGTGATGGAGCTCGAAACCCTTGAATTTCTCTTCAAGTTCGCACCTCGCGGCGATATCTTTGCCATGCGTGGAATCTCGAGGCTCGGAGGTCTTCATGACTGGTCGACCACCGACTTGGAGTCGCCAGATATGTAAAGCCGTCAGTCGCCGAGGTCGTGGCGATCCGGAGGTCCGTGACGAGGGCCGTACTCGGCGGCGTTGTTGGTGGCGTCGAAGAGAAGTCGGACAACGTCTGGAGTCTAACTGCCGAGTGGGAGACAATAGCGATTCCGGCCCGCTCCGTTCTTGGTGTAGGACCCATCAAGTACATTGTCCAATATTCGGGGTCTTCGAGTCTTTGGTGGCGCTGAGCTTGGTCCACTCGAGAAAGTCGGCAAGGGCTTGGGACTTGATCGCGGTTTTGGGAACGAACGAGATGTCGTGGGCGTTAAGTTCGGCGCCCACTTGGCTATCCTCCCGGCGTCACGGTTGCGGGTAATCTCGCCTAGCGGCGAAGATGTCACCGAGATAAGTCTTTGGTGAAGTAGTGGATCGTTTTTCTCTTGGCGATTAGCGCCAGAGAAGCGGCTCTGCACTTGCGAATGCGAGCCTTGGATGCCGAGAGTACCTCGCCGATGAAATGGATCGCCGCTGCGCTTTGAGGGCATGGCCCTCCTCCGTCCGCTTCGACAGCGAGTGCAGCGCTTACGACTGGTCGTGGCGGCTATGTAGAAAGCGAAGGTTCACACGGGCAGCGCCGTCGAAGCCGGTGACGTCGAAGGCCTTCAATCGGTCAAGGGCCTCCCGAGCCTCGTGTGTCAAGCGAAGTGGTCGGATTTCTGGCGGTTTGTAGAGCGGATCATCGCTCCGAGGCGAGACAAAGAACGGCTCAAAGCGCTAGGCACCTGTCTGCCTTCGGGCGCCCTTTAGGTTAATGAATCGCCCCATCTTCATGATCGCGGAGACCTTCACGGGTTAACCCGATGCCGCGCTCGGATATGATGAATCCGAGGAGTTTTCCCTTGGGGACCCCGAAAACACACTTCTCGGGGTTGAGTTTTATGCGGAACCGGCGGAGGTTCGCAAAAGTCTCTTCTAGGTCGGTGATGAGGTCGCTGGCCTTTCCTGATTTTACGACGATGTCGTCCACGTACACCTCGATGTTACGGCCGATCTGGTCTTCGAAACAGGTGTACATACAGCGTTGGTATGTCGCGCCTGCGTTCTTCAGACCGAAGGGCATGGTTACGTAACAAAACGAGCCGAACGGAGTGATGAAAGAGGTGGCGAGCTGGTCGGACTCTTTCATCGTAATCTGTGGTAGCAGTAGGCGTCTAGGAGCGAGGCGACTCGCACCCAGTGGAATCAATGACTTGGTCAATCCGAGGCAAGGAAAATGGTCCTTAGGACATGCCTTGTTCAACTGTGTAGTCGACACACATTCTCCATTGCCCGATTTCTTTTTACAAGGACAGATTGGCGAGCCACTCGGGTATGGCGTACCTCTTTATGAATCCGCCTCCAAAAGCTTGGCTACTTCTTCCTATGAGCTGCGCTTTTCCTCGTCAGCTTGGCGCGGGCGTTGAAGCAACCGACTGGCGCCAGGTCGGATGTTCAGGGTGTGCTCGGCGACCTCCCTTGGGATGCCCGGCATGTCGGAGGTCTTCCAGGCGAAGACATCCCGATTTGCCCGGAGGAAGTCGACGAGCGCGCCTTCCTATTTGGCGGGGAGGGCGGACCCTACCCGCAGATCTTGGCGGGTCTTCGGATCGATGCGATCCCCTTCGTGTCCTCCGCGGACTCGAAGGACCCAGGTCCCGACTTGCTGGAGCCGGGGATGGAGTCGAAGGGCTGCCTCTGGTAGCCGCTGAGCTCGGCAGACGCGATGACCGCCGAGGCTAGCTCGCATATCGCTTGCCTCGCGATTGAAAGCAAGCCGAAGGATGAGGACACGGTGATGATGCCCGTGGCCGGGATCTTCAACCGGTAGGTGTAGTTGGGGACCGCCATGAACTTGGCGTAGCACGGCCTCCCGAATGGCGTGGTAGGAACTCGCGAACCCCACCACCTCGAATCGAGGATCTCGGTGCGGAAGTTTTCGGTCCTCAAAGGTAGCAGGCAGGTCGACCTGCCCGGTGGGTAAACTTGATGACCCGGATGACGCCGTGGAAGGCGCCTTGCTCGGTCGTAGGGTCGGCGGGGGCGCCAGGCGTCGGCGTCTCGACATACTGAGGATGTTGAGGCGCCGCCGCCGTCCATGAGGACTTTGGTGAGGCGTTCGATCCTCTGATGGGGTCGACGACAGTGGGTACCTTCCGGTGCGGGGCGCGGTCGGGTGGTCCGCCCGATCGAAGGTGATCGGGGTTTCGACCAGCCGAAGGTACTTTGGGACCACGGGGGTCACCGTGTGCACCTCTCGGTAGGCGAGCTTCTGCCGGCGTTTGTCGGCGTAGCTCTCTGGTCCGCCGAAGATCATAAGGCACCCGTCGGGTTCCGGGTACCCGGCGCCAACTTTGTCCTCCCCGGCCTCCGGCGTCGAAGTCGCTTCTTTCCTTTGCCTTGATAGCGTGGGGTTTCGGAGAAAGCGTCTCGAGACTTCGCGATCCAGTATTTGTGCTCGACGGGTACCGTGGTTGAACACTGCTATCCATTAGCTTTTCGAAGTGGTCGGGTGGCTGCCGCGCCTGCTGTTTGTCAGGACGCTCGGCGGCCGCGACCGTGTGGTCCTCGCGGGCCTTCTTCCCCCTCCGCCTTCGCCCGTCGGCGTGGTCAGAGGGCGCGTCCGGCTCGGGGCCGGGTTCTCGCTTGTGCTTCGCTTTATTGAAGATGGCACCTACTGCCTCCTCGCCGGAGGCGTGGTTGGTGGCGATGTCGAGCAGGTCCTTGGTGGTCCTAGGCTTGAGGCAGCCCAGTTTGTGGACCAGGGCCCTGCATGTGGTGCCGTATATGAACGCCCCAACGACGTCGGCGTCGCCGATGTCGGGGAGTTCGTTGCACTGCTGGGAGAAGCGCCGGATGTAGTCCGGGCGTCTCCCATCAGCCGCCGCTTGCAGCCTTCAGTCTCAGAGTTCCTGTATGCTTATGCGTGCCACAGAAGTTGCCGACGAAGACGCTCTTCAAGTCGGCCCACTCTGATAGTCGTGGGGGTACTCGAGCGAGCTCGGCCGAGTCCGCCGAGATAGAGGGGAGGTCTTGAATGATGAAGAGGTCACTAGAGGCCCCCGCCCGACAGCGAGCCGGTAATCTTCTAACCGACGCCGGTTAAATCGCCCGTGTACTTGGCGATGTTGGTGGTGCCGAATCGGCGGGAAAATCCGCTGGCGGATCTCCGTGAAAGCACAGGGCCCGGGCCCTCGGGGTCGGAGCTTGATTGCTGGCGACGACCATTGCGGCGACCAGTGAAAGCCGCGGCGTCGGCCGCTCTTCTTGGGCCGAGAGTGTCGCGGCGATCGTAGTCTTGCCCAAAGCGATGACGCGCCGGTGTAGGAGGCCTGGGGCGCTCGGTTCTGTGCTGCCTTCCCCTGTTCAGCGGCGGGTCTGGCTGTGGACGGCGGCGAGACCCCAAGTGCGGGGCGTCAGGGGCCGGTACATGCTGCACGGCGTGCTCTACCAGCTCCCGGAGGTGCTGGTAGGTAGCCCTGGCCTCGGGCTCGTTGGGTTCGGGGATGCCGCGGAGCAAAGATCGCGTCATGCAGTTTTGGCTCGGAGAGGGAAGCATGGGCGCTAATCGGCTCTCCGCCAATCACAGGTATTCGACTGCATAGCAGCGTCGCCACCTGCGCTGCGGTGGCTCGTGTTGACTTCGCCGGTCTGGTCAACGCGTGCCTGCCGAAGTCTGCCAGCCATTCAGCTCCGTCCCGCCGCTTGCCGGGCTGGTCGGGGTGGCCTTGGGATGATCCGCCCTGGTCGGGGTGCCGGGCCACCTCCGGTGCCGGCGGCGCTGTGGCGTCCTCCTCGACTTGGCGAAAGTCGCGTCGGTGATCATTTGCACCGCCACATTGCACTCGCGAGTGTACGGCTCCTCGAGGTCCGACTCGCGTGTCGGGCCGGAGTCGCCATCGTGGAGCCTCTCAAGATCTCATGGATGGAGACCGCGCGTAGCCGGTCATTGCTACTGGCACGCGGCTTGAGAGGCGCAGCGCCGCCCTCAAAAAGCGCGAGCGCGCCGGGCGGTGGCGCTGCAGACGGCGGCACCGGCCGGAGTCTGGTGCGAGGCCTCGAGCCAAGGTCGCCGAGGACGTGGATGGCGTGGCGCAGCACCGGGGCTTGGTCTGGGCGTGACGGGAGCAAGGTTGAGCTCTCCGCCATATTGACGATGAAGTCGAGGGAACCAAACGGATTCGGCTCCGGTATGGCGTTGTTATGACGGCGAATCCATCAAGGAAGCCGAGTGGAAATCCGGAGACAATGGTGACGCGCTGAGCCCCCTACCGGGCGCGCTAACCGCTTGTTTCGAGAACCGCAAGTGAAATTTGTAAGTCTAGAGGGCCGCGTCTCCGCTCCTTGAATGGTTAGACCCCAAGAGAGAGAGAAAGGACTGTTCCTAGCTACGAGCAGGGACGGATCCACCTTCTGAACATGTCCAAGGAGGGCGAGTGTCCGAGCTTACCAACGACGAGTACTGAAACTTCAGTGTAATCCAGCTGCTGTTACTCAAAGTTTGTCGGCAATGGTTAGGACTTAGGCACCTGACCCTGGTTTGAACTACGAGGAATCGAGTGTACAGTGCTCCTCTGATCAGACACACAGTCAACTCGGTCTTCTGGGAGGAAATCCTGTTTCAAAGCGTAACCGCTGGTTTTGGTTAAAGGTGGGTATAAAAAAACCGAAACCAAAAACTGAACTAAACCGAATTAATCGATTATTTTGATTTTTGTTTTCGGTTCGATTCTTATTCTAGTGCTATTTGGATTTCGGTTTCTGACTCTCAAAAACCGAAAAACCGATATACTCAATCGACACCAGCGTCTACGCGAATGGCCCGTATTCCCCATTCCCCGTCGGTGATTTCGTTCGATCGTTCCTTCCCCATTCGGTGAATTGGCGTTCCCCATTCCCCATCGCCATCAGCTCCCATCCGGCCATCCCAACCATTCCCTGCGGTCGCGGCCTCCATTCGCAGCTCCACACCGTGCGACGCCTCCCTCACCATGCAGACCTTGCGGACTCCACTCCTTGCCAGCTTGGCATCTCGCCTTCTCGTCTCTCCGTCGGCTCGTCCAACCCCGCAGCTCAGCCTGCCCTCCGAGGCTCCACCGTTCCACCCTCCGATCCTCCGCATTGATCTGACCAGCCCCTCCGTAGCTCCGCCATTCCGCCCTCCGAGCCTCGATCTCTGCTCGCCGTCGTCCATCCCTAAGTACGACCGGTGAGGTAAAACTCCAAGTTCAACTCCTCATAAAATCTCTATCAGATCTAAGTTGACTGGTTGTATATTTGTCTGTATGTATGTTGCATCTGTTGATTCTTATCAGATCTGAGTTGAGTAGTTGACTGGTTTTATATTATTTGCTTTTATATGTCTGCTAGATCAGTCTCAAAGCCAAACTAGTTAGACAGAGCAACTTGCATGGTCTGCACTCTGCAAGAACTGTGATAGCGGTCAGAAATATGTTGTAGATTAAATGTTATTGCATCAGAAGTTCAGAACAAAAAATACCCCTACCTAACTAGTGGTTCTGAATCTTCATTGATACTTCAGGATATCCACACCGATCTGCCTCTTCTTGTGATCGTTTGATGACTCTGATTATGATTGGAGCACGATAATGAAACTGAAACCTGCTTATCCTGCCTCTTTTTCCTTGCAAACTTGAGAGAAATTGCTCTTTTTTCCCGTGATGGGTTTTCGGTTAATCGAAAAATCGAACTAACCGATCAATTTAGTTTGGTTAATTCGGTTCGTTTTTAACTTGTTTCGATTTTGGTTCAGTTCTAGAATTCAAAAACCAAAAATTTTAAAAACAGAAAAACTGAATCGAAAAAACCGAACGGTGATGCCTAATTTTGGTTTGTGCCTCGGCAATTGCCGTCTCTTCTTCCATTGTACAGCCAATTAAAGGGCTACAAGACTTGGGAGCAACACGCGCGTGCACGTTGTTGCTTCACTTCCACGTCCCACGCCTCTGTATTCGTATATTGATGTAGAATGCACATGTTACGCGTACTACTGGCTGTAGAGCGATAAAGGAGACATATGCTTGTTTGACTAAAGACTACTACTTTGGCGCCTGGGTTCCAGTACTAAACCGCTGGTAATGCAACCATCGCGATTGTTACTTGATGTATGCTCGTTGATATTTATAGTATTATATTTTTTTAATATATTATCCTTTGAAATTATACTTAATATTTATCTATTTTGAATTAATCTAATTACTTAATAGCGTCTTACTCGATGGAACCAAACTATTGTCATAGAAATATTCTATTGCATAAGAGATGAAAAGAAAATTTGTTATGAATTGAAAACTCTGTGATCCACATGTTTTTTTACTCTCTTGAGAGAACTTCCGTAATTAATATTTGTTGTTGAAAATTTTCTTCTCTTTAGATATTTCTGCAACGACATTTGCAAGATAGCTTCGATGCATCTCGGATGTTTAGATATTTAATTACAAAATTTATAACTGGCTATGCTTTGTAAATATCATTGCAAAAATATATACGAAGAAGAAAATTTTCAACAACAAATTATAATCATAGAAGTTTTTCAGAGTGAAAGAAAAATATCTAAATCATAGACGGTCCTTTACACAAACCATATATGATAATAGCCTTTTACAGATAGTTTCTAATACAAACCGTCTATGATAACATATTATCACAGACAATTGATACCACAAATCATCTGTATTATCACTAATACAAACTTGGTTCATAAAACCGGCTGTAGTAGGAAGCACGGCGGTTAATCGCCGGTCGATCGACCGGGTCGGTCTTCCGTGCATCCAGCCGAGATCTTCTTTCTTCCTCGCTTGGTTACCCAACCACACGAGCCGGACGAGGCACCGCACGTCCCGAGCGGCAGCGTCGCCGCGGACCACAAGCCGTACGTGCGGCGAGCGACACAGGCGCGTGCGCGCGTGGCACAGCTCCACCGCGTACGTACGACTAGGCACCGGGCCGACCAAATCGGGGGAGTCCCATCCCCTGCTAATCGATCCCACGTCCGACCGTTTTGGGGGACACGGGCGTGCGCGGCGACCCAAGCTCCGTCCGTTTTCCCCACCCCACGGCGAGCTGCCTCGCTGACCGTGGCGTGCATGGCGGCAGGCTGTCCTCCTTGCCGTCGCGGGTTCGGTTGGTGGGTGTAGCGCATGTAGTTGCCTGTAACCGTGCGCTTTTATCGATATAGATGATAGCTGTCTATAATACACCTTTATATTATTTATAGGCAGAACTAAAAATAACTCATATAATAGATTGTCTATATTGCTGTCTATAATAATCTCTCATACAATTAATGGACTACCTGTACAATGGTATACATAGTTTATAAGACCATTTATTAAATAAAATAGTAAATATCATCTTTCTTTCTCCTCCTTCACTCTTATCACTCTTATCCACGTCATTTAAAATACTATATGACATACTTTTATAAGTTGCCGACATGTGCCATTGTACAGGCCTTAGAACAAACCATGCACGTCACGCGTTGCAACGGCACATGGCTCCGATCCAACCATAACCTCGCCAGAGCTCGAGGGGCCCCTCAACTACAACCAGCTAACACGGTCTGTGGTCTGGACAGTCTTTAATCTTTACTTCGTGATAGTAATATCACATGGTAAATACTCAACCAACAGAGTAGCTTCTCAAGGACGGCTTACTTTTCTGCAGGGACATGTCTTTCAAAACAATCAAATGGGGAAAAAATAGAAAGGTTATGAACAGATTATTATTTCATCTCAAAAAAAGAAGAAAATTCAAGGGAAACAATACAAGCCCCCATTGTATGGAATACACCTCCTACAGCCGAGCCAATCACCCAAACGAAGTAAGTTATACAAATGGAATACATACAGACAAGCCCCAACACTAACCTTTTGGTTGGTAACTACTATTTTCAGCTCCCAGAAGCTGTTGTTACTTTGAAACAGTCGATATTGCACAGCCTGACGGACTTCATCATCCCTCCAAAGCTGTTGCACCATTGATCACATTAGTCAAGAAAACTGAAAACTGGTTTTCTTGAAACGGAATCAATCAACTGTAGGAACACAAACGCATACACATCATGCAATTAAAAGTAAATATTTGGTAGGTATCAACCATACCGGTCAATGCTTTTCCTTGGCCTATCAGATTGATCAACACTAGCCCGTGGTTTCTCACGATGGTCCACACTCTTTCTGCTTTTGTCCCTCGTATCTGTACTGCCCCTTGGTTTCTCCCGACGATCTGTGCTAGGTCTATGATCTATGCTTGGCCTTGCATTCTCCCTGTGGTTTGTGCTTTTCCTTGAGTCCTCTGTACCTTCAGGTTCTGTTTGAGTACGATCTGATGGACCTGAGCTCTCTGGAGATTCATCATTTGGGGGTGGTGATTTCTCTATGGCTCCAACAAACTTTTTTAGATGCTTAATGTATTCTGGGTAGAGTTCCAAATTACAGTGATTTCCTCCTTTGACCCATAGAGGCTCATACTTTACTTTAGCGAGTTCCCACAATGCCCTCCCATGGGAACAGTCAACGACTTCATCAGCTGTACCCTGAGAGAAGATATTATATTAGCACCATGAACATGTGCAAAAAGGTATTACAATTATTCAGTACTCCATCACGCAATATAAGTCCCTATAGTTGGGAAGTGTCGTCCCACAATATAAGTCCATTGCACATATCAAAGGTGTGGTTATTGTAATATTTCCACAATATGCCCCTATTTTAATGCTAAAGAATTGGATAAGTAGTTGTAGTATACCATTTAATAGGTGTATGCATGGTCCAATGACATTTAACTTTTTTCTCAGATTTAGGGGTGTTTAACACAGCTCCAACTTTACCAAAATCCGTGGAGTTGGTAGAGTAGAATATTCCTAACTCTAGAAATTTATAGAGTTAAAGCTGTGGGTACATTAAGAGTGTTTAGATGGATCATCTTGTTTACATTTTAGACTAAAATTATAAACTTAATTCACTTTATTTTAGCCTACAAACTCTAGATTTGAGATAGAGCTGGGATCTAGAGCTCCGCCAAACAGGGCCTTAGTGTCTTTTTGGTCTGTGCACATGGTGGGCTTTGCACTTATATTGCCGGAGGGAGGGAGTATCAGCTTTCTTCTTCTTTGACATCTTGACTAGATCACTAGAATGAATAGGCTGTACGACCTCATAAGGAAAATTGCAACCAACTTATTAAAGCAAGGATCACACGAATAGTACAAAATTACAATCAAGATGAAGCTATGCCTGCTAATGGAATACTTGTCTCATGTTACCAGGGAAGCTATTTTCAAGTGTCATTCTTCTTTTTATCTCAGTGAACCTAGAAACTTTTGCTAACATTAGCATTATTTTAGTCTTCATGACAGAAACGATAGCACTGATAGCTCCATGCTTTATATTCACAGAAGGATTTTAGCAAGTTTCTCAAAACTCTATATATAATAGTGTGAATGGTAAGTAGGCATATATAATATATTTATGCGTGACAAAACCAAAATAATCATGAGAGGCCACAATGTCATAAGTTTTTTTCCTCTTGGCAAAGGCTCGGTTGGATGAATTGTACACTGTACGGTAAGACAATTATAGAGGATAATGTAACCAATGTCATGTTTTTGGCAACTATAGTTAACAGATGGCGAGATATTCGCTCCTGAATACAAGTGTGATAAAATAAATGCCTTATATTGGATGACCTAATATGGGAGTTGTAGGCACCTACACAAGCAGTATGCAGGACTATAAACCTTGCCACAAAATTAGCCACTCTAGATGTTCACATGATCACACTTGCTTGACCTTCTCTCCACTAAGTAGCCCAATCACTATAATGCTTGTCTAAGTTCACTGTTGCAACATTTTTATATCAGATGTGCATGTATGCCTGAGCAGAAAGGGACACACAAGCACGTGCATGCATGCTTAAAAAAAACTCTATATTAACAGGATTAGCTGTAAGAATGAAAATATACTTACATGTATTACTAGCACAGGGCATCTGACCAATGGAATTTTGTCTATGTTCTGCAGATATAAGACGAAATTAGATGCAGGTCAATGCTAAATAAGATTGACACAATGTAAATTTACCTTATATATGTCAAACCAGTATGTATATTTTACAGGATACATCACTCTTAAGCCAGATAAAATTGGGCTATGTAGAACAACTGCTCTCAAACGATGTAAACGGGTGGCCAAATCCAAAGTAGGACCACTGCCCACTGATTGACCATAAAGAATGATATTTTCCTCAGATGCTCCATACTTTTCTATGAGACATCTGTAAGCAGCCTCTATATCAGCGTAAGTGTTTTGCTCACTGGGCTGCAGCATTAGATAAAAATAAAGGGGCATTATGCATGTTGAGAAGATTAAAGACTAAAATAAAAATTAAAAGAATAAAGAAATAGTTTTGTACCTTCCCTGAAGATTTCCCATAACCAGAATAGTCATAGCTGCATAAGAAAGGTAGAAAAGCTATTAATGTTCCACTAAAATAGGCCCAAAAGGCACAAAAAAGAAGTTCATCAAGTGGTTTCCGTTATGTAAGGAGGTGACTTCATTTGATATGTACTCTTAATTGTGATTATGAAACCTTCATATTGCAAGGTGCTAATATGACAGGACGAATCAAGCATGGCTACGATACTTAACAATGTAAACTGGCAAGGAACAGATTGATCACTTGAAAGTTCAAACTGCATCACCTTGTTGTATCATAAGACCATGAATGTTTAGGATAGTTATTTGTTAGTTTATATCCAGCTAGTCATCATTTTCAGAATAGGAAGACTAAAGTGGGCATTGAAGGGTTTCCCTATAAGGAAATTTTACGTCTTAATACAGTCATTCATGGATCTAACTTCTATAATAATAGCACTTAGCATTTTTATGATAGAATTTCATGAAGGTTTTACCCTTTATGTTCAAGGTACTTCTTCAAGCCACTTACCGTTTTTAGCCACCTTAATCTCAGCAGATAACATATCTAAATAAGGTCATGCAAATAAATTTCAGTTTTCTAAGTTGCATTTAAGAAGGCATTGCATCACTACTCATTAGCAAGGGTGGCTGAGGCCTAGATTATGTATTATAAATAACAATGACACAATAAATGGTCATCATATCCAATCTGGGCAAAAACAAAACCCTATGGATCATGTCAAAAGGAGTCCTCGATGACGTTGACATTACTCAGTCAAATACAAGTACATAGTAATAATAATGTAATGACTCAACATTACAACGGCATGTGCCAAAATTAGTGACCACAGAAAGGACGAAAGTAAGTTCAAAGGGAAGAGCTATCACACAAAGATAAATAAACAATGATTACATTAGTAACCAAGCTAGGAAACAAACAGACATCTTGAGTTAAAAAAAGGAGCTAAGGACAAACCAATCACACCTAACCACAATTTAAAATTAGCTAGAAATTATAGATCCACTGAATCAATGAATGATTCTTCCATCATTAACTCAACCATCAGAACACTCATCAATCAACAGATTCACTAGGCCAAACCTTCCTCCCCAAAAACATGCCCCTCTAAAAATGTGGTTTGGAATGGAAATTAAAAAAACAAAGGTTCCTTCAACCAATGCATCAGGAAAATGCAATGGCCTAAAATTTTGACCAAATAACTAAATAAGAAAATCGAAACAATAGAATGATTGAGATTCATATTTCCTCTATTCCACTTCTGGAGAGATAACTGGTAGTACTGACAAAAGTTACTCAACTGTTCAAACGCTTCCTCAGAGAATTCATGACTGAAGATTTGCAAAGCAATTACAACGGTTACATTAGAAAGACGACAACTTTGATCACATATTTTGATATTCACACATTTATGAGAGCTACGGAACAGACAAAATCGTGTGCATGCAATAATTTAGCGAAAATCTTCGTTGAAGTATTGGTTCTTCTCACCGCACTTCATTGGTAAGGAAGGAATACAATTTCATGTATGTAATAATTCAACCAAAGATTCACTATGAACATCTATTTTTCTCTGCGCACTTCATTGGTGAACTGTGATCAGTTCTACAGAAAACAGTTAAAAGGAACTCTGGTAGGTGGTAATATCTAACAACTAATTGAACAAATCTATCCAAACCTTGACCAAAGATAGTGACAAATTAACACCACCAGGTTCTCCACCACCTACCATAGAATGATAGAATTAACTGAATCATGAAATATACAACTGAAACCTAAATATCCATCTTGCTACCCAAGATGGCACAAATACCAGAAACTTCTAGCGGTCACCTAAAGCAGACATGCCCAGCAATCTACAGCACCCAGGAAACATTTCAAAGACCAGCAGTTTATTCCAATCAATCATAACTAAAAACAGCTTTGCCGAAAAGCAAAATTATCCTAGCCACCCGTTAGCAAACCAAACAGTGTCAAACTTAGCAAACCAAACAGTGTCAAACACAATATATCCATGCCCATCAAACCAACAGCGTACGCCGCCTCAAGAATCAAAGTTTGAATCAAATCCCACAAGCTCCGCACAGCAAAGTCGAAACTTCTAGCGAGACTACAGCTACTGAATACAACAGCACGGGCACTGTTCCAACAGTAGCACACCTTCATACTCATATCGAAACCTCAACCCAACCAGACAAGCCTTGAACAGAACATAAGAAGATTGCATCTTTCCTCGAAACTACGAGGTGGCCATCCGATCCGCCCCAAGAATCCCAACAGGTCCTACAACCCAGACGAGTTCCATTTATAAACCGGCCCCGCGGAAAGGTTCAACTTTGATCTAGAGGAACACGCCCTGGAAGATCCAATATTATACTCGAATCCAGCATCCAAACAGCACAGCATCCCAATCTAAACAATCCAACCTAACCCAATCCGGGAGTGCGTGCATACGTACCCCATGAGGTTGACGTTCAGGTGGGCGCTGAGCTCGACGAAGAGCTCGTACATCTGGCCCAGGTCGGCCGCGTTGCCGTGGGAGTAGAGCAGCGTGAGCCGCGCGCCCGTCTGCCGCACGTACATCGCGACCACCTCCGTGCCCCGCTTCGTCCGCAGCCGCCGCGCCTCCACGTTGCCCCTCCGCGGCACGCCGGTAAGCTCCACCACCCCATCCTCCTTCTCCGCCCCCGCCACGGCCGGGGGCTCGATGCCGTACGACGGCGGGCTGGGCGGGAAGAAGGCGAAGCGGGCCGCCACCGTCGAGGTTACGGCGCCCATCAGGGGGAGGTCTAGGGTTAGGGTCTAGGTCGCGGAGGAGGGGGCGGCTGGCCGGGGAGGGGACGGGGGAGGAAGACGACGACGAGGAGAGCGCCTCGGGTCGAGCGTTTCCGTTTCGTTGGAAGGGAAAGGTGGAAGGAGACGGCTGTGGCCTGTGGAGGAGGGTGCCGTGCCGTTGGAATTGATGTTTAGGTGGTTAACCTCTTGTGATTTTGCAGAACAGGGCCTGACCAGTTGTTGAAAACCAAAGGTCCGCTTTTCTTTTCATTTCACTAGCATGTGCCTTTACGTTGCAACGAAAACTCAATTTACAATAAAAAATTTATTTGCAGAGCAATAATAGCTTTTCTTTTCATTTCACTAGCATGTGCCCTTACGTTGCAACGAAAACTCAATTTACAATAAAAAATTTATTTGCAGAGCAATAATAGTGGCAGAGTGGGCAATTAAAGAACAGTGGCAAATATCGGTAATTAAATAGCAGTGGCAAAGGTAGGTAATTTTGATGAAATAACGCGGGCAAAAGTGGGTAATTAAAAAGCAGTGGCAAAGATGAGTAATTTTAATGAAGTAATGTGGGAAGAAACTCACTTTATATAGTAAAGATTAGACTAATTTCATTAGACTAAAATAAGATATTTTTCACAACACTTCAAAAGGAAAAAAAAATAAACAGTTTAGAAAATGAGATGGTTACCCGAAAATGGCTTCGCAAAATTTTAACGCGCGGCTTACATAGGCTTAGGTTGTATTTGGTATAGCTCTAGCTCTATCAAATCCGTGGATCTGGTGGAGCTGGTATTCCTAACTCCACTAGATCCGTGGAGCTGATACTGTAGGTATATTAAGTTAGGTGGGTCATTTTATTTTATATTTTAGATTAAAAATATAAATTTAATTCACTTTATTTTAACCTACAAGTTTCAGATCTGAGGTGAAGTTAGGATTTGAAACTCTACCAAACAGAACTTTAATGTTTTATGAGATGTATTTGCACGCTACAAAATCATGTTGCTTTTATGAAACAGAATTTTAGTTTGGCGTTTGGTGCGCACGCTATCTTTTACTAAGGAAAAACTAGAATAGTTATTTATACATTTGTTTGTGGGTGGGTTTTTTTGGGTGTTATATTGTATTTAAGAGTTACAGTGGCTTCTTCAACGTTACAATTTAGGAGGAGTTAAAAAGGCAACAAATCTAAATATATAATGCAATAACCTATTTATAATACCCACGATGTCCATAAATAATCTCAAATGGTTTTGATTATGATGAGAAAATGAATTGAGTAAATGCATCAATAAACACAAATAAAGATGGCTTTACTTTTTTCTCTCTCTCTTTTACATTATGAGAAAAAGAGGTTGGTGTTTACTTCTTTTCTAGCTTGTGCGTACTAAGCCTGTTTTAACTCGTTACTACCTTAAAACTTTTACCCGGAACTAAATGTTTCAAAAGTTAAGATTTACCTTAGTCTAGACTCTAGTGTTGCTAGGATTATTCCCCATACCAAAACTAACACAATATAATTTCTTTTCTAGATCCAAAAGTCCATGCTCCCATTTTTTTTATTTTTTAAAACATACTCCCTCTTGTTCACAAAAACTTATCGGTTTAGCATATGTACAGTCAAACTTTTAAAACTTTAGCTATTGATATCTTTTTAAATATTTAAATTGGATGTATGAAATTTATATATGTAGATTCGTCTTGAAACGTATTTTCATAATACTATAATTTTATTAGTTTTTTAAATATATTACAATAAAAATTAGTGGTCAAAGTTGAGTTTTAGCAACCGTGTCAATGCTCAAAACAACAACTATTTATGATCAAAGTACTTTGTGAGTGTTCATGTTAGAGATGGCAATCAAACCCGCGAGTTCCGGTACCCGCAGGTTTTGCACTCGATCAGGTCGGGTTCTAATTTTTATCCGCTGTTCTTCCTGGTGGTGCGAGATGGGTTCGGTTTTAATTTTCACCATGGTACTCATCGCAATTCAAATATCAAGATATACCATCTGCAATTCAAATATCCGACATACCCATCTGCAATTCGCTGGATTCCGCACCACCGGGTTTGGGGTCGGAATTTGGGTACCCACCAGATTCGGTTCGGGTTTTTTGGTTTGGGTTTTTTATCGGGTCGGGTTTTGTAAACCCACATCCGACTCGACCTATTGTCACCCATACTACACAAACCCGTCGGATTTCAGGTAGTCGCCGGGTTTAGGTTCGGGTATAGTTTTTTACCCGATAGGTTATTTAGGTTCAAGTCGGGTTTTCAAATTCGAGTTTTCTATCGGGTTGGGTTTTGTAAAATCCGCATCAGATCCAACCCGTTGCCATTTCTAGTTTATGTGCAGCAGAAGGCCGACATCATTATGCAATATCACAAAAGGTTGAGGGCCAACCTGCAACCACCTGATTAGATGCGCTGGATAAGAAGGAAGGCAGCTCGGTACCGTGGCCTGTGGGGAGGACGTCATTATCTTCGACAAAGAGATGCTTTCCTTTGCTTATTAATCCGCTTAACTCGATTCCCTCCCTGTCTGACAAGCGGGCCACACCCCGAGCTTGGGCCCACTCCCAGTGGGAGTAAAAACCAGTGTGCATTGTATGGTCGGGTTTAGTTAGATCAATCGCTTTCCTCTCTTCATATCTCGTTTTGGAAGAACGGTCTCGCCCGTTTCCGAAGAAACTTGCTTAGTTTAATCCTCCGTTTTGACATTTGGGCAGAGGACACGAGGTCAAATCGACGGGTTTCCCGGGGCAGTGGAATGAAGCCAAACATAGAGGTGAAATGCAGGATATCGCCACAGCAACTCACAACTGGGCTGGCCCTTGTTCTTGGTCTAATCTCTCTCTCCCCTTCTTAGGTCATTCTCAGTGTAAGTTTTATAAAAGTTTTATTCTTATTAAATGAGATGTCACATAAGTAAAGGTGGTGACATGACAACAAATTTATGAGGAGAGAGGAGAGTTGAGTTTTATGGGGATGAAACCCGGTGTACACAGTTACCAAGTGCTTTGAAACTGGGATGAAACCCCACTGAGAGCGATTTGTTTCATCTCCACATCTTTTCTGGATCCCGTATGGCCATATTGTAGTATGCTAGATATAATTGCAAGTGGCTACACAATTTATATGGCACATTTGATCACAACACCATACAACAATTAAATGTTATGGCATACCTATGAAACTGCAAAATGAAATTGTGCATTAAGAGAGGTTGTTTCATTCATCAACCCAAACATTTAAATATGATGTGGCACTATCGGAAACCATGTAATGAAACTCTCTACTGAGAATGGCCTTAATGCGATGACGCGCAAGCGCAGCTCTATTCTCGAAAGGGGAAAAAAACTTTAGTTTGGTCGCGATGCATGTGTTTTAATCAAACGATCAATGGTTTAGGGTGTGTTAGGATGGTGGAATGAGGTTAGATGGGATATGATGATCTTATACCATTTTGTTCCATTGTTTTGGGTAAATAGAATGATTCAGTATCTATAGAGAATATTTCTTAAATTTGTATCACAAGTTTAAGAGAGATGATTCTATTCAACCAACCAAACATATGGATAACATTTTTCTTAAATCATCTCATACATGTACCATTTGGTACAAGCAACCAAACACACCCTTAGATCATTCGTCTGGTGGAAACTATTTTATATGATCTCGTGGTCGATGTGGAGTATAGAGAAAATCAAATGTGCAGAAAAATAAGAGGTGCTGAACTGCTGATGAGCGGTGATTTTGACTTTTGTTCATGAAAGAAATATGCTGTTCTAAGGTAAGTCCAACCAAATCCTTGCCATCAGTTGCGATTAGTAAGCTGTGACAGTGGAGTGTAAGCTCATCTCGCCAGCTGGACGAGCAGGTCACTTCTTTTCAGTGGCTCAAGGTGTTGACTACTCGAATTTACGGCATCAGTACACTACTGGAGGATTACCTCCGTAGTTTCTTCTTGTTGTTTGTGACATAATCCATGCTAGCTTTCAAAAGAATAGAAGAAGAAATTAAGTTCCCTTCCAAATGGTTTGTTCAGCGATGATACGTCTCAAAACTGTCTGTTGAAAGATTCAACCATAAGAGAAATCTGGAGTAGAGAGGTGGACAAGTATAGGCTCAGGACAAACAAACTTGCAATTGAAAGTAAGTCCGTCACAATTGCAATGATAAAAATTTTTGGATACCAAGTTGCATGTGAAAATGTCCAGCTAAAGAATTTTAATGGCAGAGGCTTCAACTCCACTGCCTCCACATGTCAATGACCAGTTCATACAATCGATCCCATGAATTGAAAATTTGCAGGAATTTTCGTAGAATTTGCACATGAGAATGCCAGGCCAACCATTGCTGCAAAGTTACTACACAACAGAGGCAGGCTTCTTTTAATACTGTTGAGGCAAACTGCATGATTAGGGTCTGTAAATTTGATCCCATGCATCAGTTTCCTAACGTTCATAATGATCACAGGAATGACAAGTGAGAACAAAATCTTACACTTGTAGCAACAGATGCCCGAAATTTACAGCACAACAAACAGGTTAGCTAATAACCCAGCTAATAGTTATCTCATTAGCTGGTTCTCCCCTGCTAATTCCTGCTAATAGATGGTGAAATGACTAATATGCCTCGGCACTGTGCACCGCAGTTCCTTTTCCCTTTCTCAGCCGCCTCGTGAGCCATCTCCCGCGAGCCATCCCTTTCTCTGCCGCCGCTCCAGCACGGCCCATTCTCCGCCACCGCTGCCCATCTCTTCGCCGGCGCCTATCTCTCCGCCGTCGCCCATCTCTCCGCCCAACCGACAATGCTCCATGAGTTCTTTTTCGCCACCGCCTCCCAGTTCTTTCTCTCCGCCACCGCTCCAAGACGGCCCTTTCTCCACCGCCATCACCCATCTCTCCGCCACCGCCCGTGACGAATGTAATGAAGGTGATGATGGGAGTCCTATGAGCACCACTAGTATGAAAAGAGCTAGTAGCAGTAGTACATGTGCTACTAATCCAAGGAAGAAAACAAAGAGCCATATGATCAGGATCATGAAAGGAATATGTGACACTATACAGTCCAATAGTGTTGTGGCTCAAAAGGTGATGCAGGGGGAGTTCAGGTCAGAATCCATTAAGCAAGCAATGCGTTTGGCTATGGAAAGTGGGGCAGCGAAAGGAAATGTCAAGCATTTCATGGCTAGCAAACTTTTTGTCGAAGCTGAAAATTGTGATATTTTCTTCACCTTTACCACCAACGAAGGAATGCTTACTTGGTTAAAGAGGTGGTACCACGAGAGGAACATATACTAGTTTCTTAGTGATCTGCAATCATGAAGTACTAAGTTGATGTTATCAACTCAATTTATTTACCAACTGCATCATTGTTAAGCCACACTTTGCCAATCCGTGTAGCGACTCTCGCTTCGCCGTCCGCCGGGCTCTCCCGGGCCCGTGCGCTCTCCGCGCGATCGCCAAAAAAAAAGTGCAAACAACTATTAATGCAAGGGTACAATGGACATTTCCACCAACAACTAAATTTTTAACCACCTATTAGCTAGTACCTCCAAACAGCCCTAGCTAATAATTAGCCAGCTAATAGTTAGCTAACAATTAGCTATTAGCTAGCTAACTATTAGTGCTAATGGATCCAAACATGCTCTTGCCATCCAATTGCACCACACCAATGTTGGAAACATTAGGTCTACAGTACAAGTTTCTCATCCACGATCTTTTTTTCACTTAAAAGTAAAAAAAGAGACAGCAAAAGATTTACAACATGTTCTGGAGAGGAATCATTGGGTAGGAGCAATGTGATAGGCAGACTTCACTTTCTTTTCCAAGAGGGAGACATGCTTATCAAGCATGGACACCACTGCTTCAAACTCAGTCACCTGTTGGTCTATTTCATCAATCTGCGATACGTACTCATCAAAGCTTTGATTTTTCTCATTCAGTTGCTCTACAAAGACTCGCAGACCAGATGCAACATCTCCATAGTTATTGTATTCCTCTGCTACACGGTGATTCATCTTTTCAAGTAGTTTTAGCTGATTGTTAGTCCCCTGAAAAGAATGAGATCCGTCTTAAACTGCTGATGAATAACAAAATGAAAGAATAAATGTTGATCACAGACAATGAGCAAGGTGTACATGCAACCTAACCAACAAATCTCAGTCATTATATCCCCCTACCAGTAAACATTAGCGAGGGAGGTTCAACTTTTAGAAATAAAATATATCCTCATTTACTTCAAGGTCCAGATTTAAGCAAAGTTAATCATCTCTTAACCTTTAATGAATCTAGTATATGGTTTGGTGAAGTTATTTACAACTTGTTTGCAAAGTCTTAAGCAGCCAAAGCACTTCTGTCAAAACTCGAAGGCAAAGTTCATTACTTCATTTATTGCTCCAATCATGACAACAGTTTTTTGGCAAACGTTAAAACAATCTTACTACCTGGTAGGTACCGTACCGAAAAGCAAGTGAAGTGCCTCCATTTTCTGCAAAGGTCTCAATCTCATCGATCCACTTTTCTTGTTTTGATCCAGTATGTCAAAGAAGAGAAAAAAGTTCTATGATTTCGGCCAATCTGAGCTCATGCACTTGCACTGTTGCACAGTGATACCTTACCCATGTCAAATGAAATAACAGGTCTTTCTTCCTAAAGTTGTGAGCTACAAACAATGTACTGTGTGATGCCATTTTGGCCTAAATAAAGAAGTACCCAATCTCTCAAGAAGCAAAGAAAACGAGCCCAAACCACATAGCATGGTTCAAATCATGAAATCAGACCTGTCTAAAATCACCAAAAACCTAACTGAAATGCACAAATGTGAAGCAATCCTGGAAACTGGCATGCAAGCAGCATTTACCAGCGGCGAACAAATGCAGACGACAGGCATTCATTTAGACACACCCATGATGCAACAGCCACTTTAATTACTGTTTGTCGCCGAACACCAAGAGGATTGGAGCTGCTACTAGTCCTTAGAACATAGTAGGTGGTAGCAAATAAAAGGGAGAATCGTAAAGGAACCCATGGACATGTCAAATTTAGCAAATACCTAGCTAATTAGCAACACATGCATCACTCTAAATACGGAAGTGAAACATAGAGTAACTGCCGCGAAAGAACAACCATGGAAGTAAGATTCTACGCTAGGGTTACGGCATGATTTATCGTGACATCTTGTCAAGCCAACATCTAAAAATTGGGCATGTGCAGTACGAATTTCAGGGAATCACCAGATGCCAGCGATTTGCTATGTAAAGCTAAGAACAGGGGGAAGTCGGGAGGGCGTTGGGGGGAACGAACCTGGAGCTCGCCGCGGACCATGAGGGAGACGTTGGTGAAGAGCTCGGCCAGCGACTCCGCGAGCTCGTCTCGCTCCCCCGACGCAGCCGCCGGAGACGGGGTCGCCATCGCCGCCGCTTCCCCAGCGAAAACCGAATCGGACGGGACCTGGCCCAATATGTGGTCGTCATTACTTGCCCCAAACAAATATACTCCATCCATTATTTGGGCCTCAAGCTGGGCCTCCTTTGTAGCCCACGAGGAGCAGTTCCCCATCTCCCTCTCTATCTAGGGCGCGGCGGCGAGCTGAGGCTGGCGGCTTGAAGCGTGCGTGCGGCTGGGTGTTCGCGGACAGGAGGTGGCAGCCCGGACAGCCGGAGTACGGAGGCCGGCGGTCGCGAGCCAGCGACCACTCCACTTGTGTTTAGGCTGAATGGAGGTGAGAGGGTTAGAGTTTAATATTTTATATTTAGTAGAAAAGTAATTTTCTTTCATTCTAATGGTAAAGTTAGAATTTTAACTCATTGAAACTGTGAGAAGCTGTTCTAGACTAGGGGTGTGTTTGGTAAGACTCCAACTTCATCAGATTTGTGGATCTGGTGGAGTTGGATATTCTTAGCTCCACCAGATCCGTGGAGCTGGAGTTGTGAGTATCTTAAAGCCCTGTTTGGGAGAGCTCCAGCTCCCAGCTCTAGCTCAGATCTGACACTTATAGGCTAAAATAAAGTAAATTAAGTTTATATTTTTACTCTAAAATGTAAACATGATGATCTACCTAAACACTGTTAATGTACTCACAGCTCCAGCTCCATAAATTTCTGGAGCTAGAAATACCCTGCTCCACCAACTCCACAGATTTTGGTGGAGCTGGAGCTGTCCCAAACACCCTCTAAAAGTTCTGGTGGAGCTGGAGTTGTGAGTACATTAAAAGTATTTAGATTGATCATCTTGTTTATATTTTAGACTAAAAATATAAACTTAATTCACTTTATTTTACCTTACAAGTTTCAGATCTCAAATGAAGCTGGAATCTAGAGCTCTACCAAATAGATCCTAATTTTTCAACTTTCAGCTTCTCCTAATATAAATAAGCCACCGATTTTTAACTTATGGCAACAGCCAACCATTTGGGACAACCTTTAGAGTGAAGAAGTTGGAACTGAAACGTCCTAAACGACGAGATATAAAAAGAACTCCCTCTCAAAACCGTGGCGTGATCCAGGCCTCTTATGGAGACGTATCCTAACCTGTATAGAATTGTTAGAAACAAGGATGTCACAGTGGCAAAAGTTTTTCAATCGGTTCCGCTAAACGTCTCTTTCCGCAGATCTTTGGTAGGCTTCGACTTGACATCTTGGTTTGAACTAGTGTCAAAAGTTGTTAAAGTTCCTTTAACTCGGGAGAAGGATAAGTTTAGATGGGATCTTAGCAAGAAGGGTATCTTTTCGGTTCATTCCATGTATAATGCTTTGATTCAGGAAAACGCCATTCCTAGGAGGTGTGTCATTTGGAAGTTAAGTATTCCTTTGAAGATCAAAATCTTTCTTTGGTACTTAAAGATCGGAGTAATTCTAACAAAGGACAATTTGGCTAAAAGACAGTGGCAAGGAAGTATTAAATGTTGCTTTTGTAATTCTAATGAATCAATTCAACATTTGTTTTTTGATTGCCAATTGGCGAGATTTATTTGGAACACCATATTCATCACTTGCGGAATCCTTCCTCCTCGTAATGTATCTATGATGCTTGGTTCTTGGCTTAGGGGTATTAACTCTAAGCTTAAGGGCCAAATCTTAATAGGTGCAGTAGCCATGTGTTGGTCTATTTGGCTGTATAGGAACGATTTGATTTTCAACAAGTTCGTTTAACTCATTCGTGCAGGTAATCTTCAGGAGAACGTATTGGATCAGAAGCTGGTCTCCGCTGTCTAAAGAGGAAGAGAAGGGGATGTTGTTAAGGGGATGCAGGCTGCTTGAGACCACAGTTTTCGATTTATTTACCAAATTTGGTTGGAGATTGAGTCGGAGAATTGAGGCCTAGGGCATGCTGTTGTAATCTTTTGGGCACTTGTTTATCGCCTTGGGAGACTGTATGGTTTGTGTTTTGTCGGCTTTAGAGCCAGTTGTTATTTGTGTAATACCTTTTGGAGTTTGTATCGTTGACCGTATTCCTACTTGAGCAAAGAGGCCGAATTGTTTCCTTTATCAAAAAAAAAAGGTACCTGATGTTCACACCATACTCACTGTCTCACTCACGGAACACTGGTCTCCTGAACCTCCCATTGTCCCTCCTCTGATGGCGAGTCTCCCTAGCTGTGTCGTTTAAGATTGAAAGCATGCAAATTCAGTGGTTCATTCAGACCCAACGTTGACACCGACGAGCAAGCTGTAGATCGAGGTGGTTCATATTCGACTAGAAAGCAAACGGCGTTTCGCAGTCTGCACGGCGTACATTCTCGACGCACAGAAGTCTCAGTTCAGGCAAGGGCTTCAACAGCTCCGCCGATTTCTTGGTCGCTTTGACGGTCTTCAGAGTCACCAAATCAAAAACACCGTCTGGAAACTTCACACCATGGAAGTAGCTTAATCGCTGCAATTTTGGGTTGGCCGATTTCTCTGCAAAGATGTGCCTCAGCTTCTTGAGCTATATCACTATATGAGAAGAGATGTTTATAATGAAAGTTTTTCTCTTCTCTTATCTTGCTCTATTCTATGAAATACAGCTATATATTTGAAGAAGTACATATATAAATAATTCTGAATAGGAGTATAACTCTGAGTCGAAGTTGGAAATAAATTCCTATAACACTCAAACTCAACATCAAGGCATATGTTTTTCTTTTTGAGGTGAAGCAAGGAACGCATATATTCTTGCCCGGGCACCTCTGGTAGCTTTCCCTTTCGTGCGAACAATTAAAAGCATGGTGCATCTTTGCTGACCTGACGTCCATCGCCAAGGAAAGAGAAACAGCCTGATGCCACCATGTTCATTTGATCTATTTTAGCCTTTTCCAGCGGTGGCCGTCTGCTGAAATGGCTCAGCCTCCTGACATGGAAGAATAATCATGTAGTTCAGTAGTTACAAGCAAACTAGTAGTACTGATGTTAACTTGGCAGAATTCACATTGATAGAGATCAGTAGGATTCATGCAATCTGATTGAAATTTTGGCCCTTTCCAGCGGTGGCCGTCCGCGGAAATGGATCGGCCTCCTGGCCCTGTTTCCCCCCAAAAAAAAATCCAGCGGTACCTCACCGCTCAAAATCAATGCAAAAAAACACTATACATGTACCAAATTCTTATCAGAGTCACGGACACTGATTCAGACTACAAAGAGAAAAGTATGGATGAAATAAAAAAGATCAATTCTCCTTTTTTTAAAAAAAGAAAAGAGAGAGAGGGAGAGGGAGGGAGAGAGAGAGAGGAAAGAGCAAACAGCAAAGCTGTTCTGCTATTGCCACATTTTTCATTTGAGTCAGGAAAACTGTTAATTATAATCGACAGAAGGAAAAAATGAGTAAGATTACCTGTTAAAACCTGTGGCATGGTATTGATGCACTCTTCTTGTTGGCCAGGCCATTCCTGCAGAGACCTTTGCCCAGGGAAGCTTGTGCCAGAATGCAGTAGTAGCAGCCATCAATAAAGCTGAAGTTCCTCTGAAATTTGATGGCCCTTCGGATGATGGCAGCACAGGTATAATGATGAGTGGTATGACTGCCAAGAACTTTGATCCAGTTCGCTACTCTGGTAGATGGTTTGACGTAGCCTCGCCGAAACGTGGATTTGCTGGTCAGGGACAAGAAGACTGTCATTGCACTCAGGTATTGTAATAGCAGATACATCACACAGAATAGTACTGAAGCAGTCACTTTGGTGCTATAGCCCTTAGTCTGTATTATGCCCCAAAAATATATTTGACATCTTTGTATCGAATTGACTTGGGATTCATCATTCATAGGCATGCTATTTTCATACCCTTTGCATCATATGACCTTTAATTAGATATTTTTTTTCCGAAATCTTTAAGCAGATTGTCACAGAAATTTGCTGGTACTGCAGGGAGTGTATTCATTTGATGAGAAATCACGCTCAATCCAGGTGGATACATTTTGTGTCCATGGTGGGCATGATGGATAGTTGGATACATCACCGGTATTCGTGGGAGGGTGCAATGTCTGTCCGAAGAGGACGTGGCTAATGCTGAGACAGATCACGAGAGGCAGGAGATGATCCGCGGGAAATGCTTTCTCCGTTTCCCGACGCTGCCATTCATCCACTATCCAAATAGAAGGTTGTTAACTAGTCCAAATTTTTACCGACCTGGAGTCTCATCTGGCTATATAAGGCATGCAAACTTGAATAGAAATAATGGATTGTTTTTCGTGAATTTTTTTGGCAAAAGTTTTTCACTTCAATCTTATGTCCCGTGTGCTCATCTAACCTAACAATAGTGGTATCAAAACTTAGTGTTAGATAAGTCACTCCCGCGGGAGGAAACACTCCTGGAGCGGCAACGACATCTGTCAGAGGGGATCCCCCTTCCGCAGCAGAACTTTGTTCCACGCTCTGGTAAATGGATTGATCCGATGATTGAGGAGGCTGAGGCTATGCTGCTCCAAGTGCCTGGAAGGTCTTCGCTTGGGTCCTCTCCGACGTCTGTTGCCCTGCCAATTGTGGATGCTGCTTCTGTTGGCCTTCACCGCCTGCTTGCATCGCGCGCCACGATCACTCCTCCAAGCCGGGACTCGGTGAGCAGTATGACCTCCCCGACTTCCGAGGCCTTCACCCGTGAAGTCTTTGCCAAGCCTTCCGAATCAATCCTTGGGGCTAGGCCAGTCAGCACCTGCCAGCTGCGACACCCTGCGGCTCCTGGAAGCGATGCCCCTGAGCGTCGCTCAGCGGGTCCCCGGCGTAGTCTCCGACTCGCATCCAAGACAAGAGCCGTCCCGACGGCAAAAATGGCGGAGGAGCTTCTCTCCCGGCGCCTAGGCTTCTGCTCACCAAAGTCTGGCCGCGTTCGCCCGGAGGATGTGCTTCATTTTCAACAACTGTTCTCTGAGCCGCTCTCCGACCAAGTCGTTGCTGCCCTGCGAGAAGTCTACCGCCTTGACGATCCAACCAAGCAAGCTATCCAGGCAATGGCGCACCTACCGGCAGTGGAACCTACTGCTCAGAGCGTCTGAAGCCTCGCGATCCTCAAGCCTGGATGTTGTAGTTCTCACTCCACATGTTGCATGTCTTTTGTTTCTTTAGTCAGGCGCTTGGACACGGGGTGTCCCCTTTTGCTCCCCCATGCTCTGTACTGCTACCCAAGAATTGCACTTCTAGCCAGGACTGAGACACGGGGTGTCCCCTTTTGCTATTGCATGTTCTGTACTGCTACCCAGGATTTGCTATCCAAGACTTGCATGTTCTGTGTTGTTTCCCTGGAGTATTCCTGGTTGCTTGCTCATTGAAAAGTCCTTCTATTTCATGTCTGCGGTTGTCTTCCTTCCTTCCTATGCCTGATTGTTCTATTCTCAGCTGGAATGTCCGTGGCCTCAATGGGTCGGCCAGACGAGCAACTCTACGACAGACAATTGACTCCGTCCGCCCCGATATTGCCTGCTTCCAAGAAACCAAACTTCAGTGCATCGATCAACATCTAGCGTTGGAAATTGGTGGCCAGCGATTATCTAACGCCCACTACCTCCCAGCCCAAGGCGTTAGAGGTGGTGTGCTGTTACTTTGGGATAGCCTCAAGGTCCGAGTGACGTCACCGCAAATCTACCGCTACTCTCTAACAGTTCGAGTCTCTTATCTGCACGATGATTCTTCGTTTTTGTTGATGGCAGTCTATGGACCGACTGAGGACATGGAAAAACAGGCCTTCCTCTAGGAGATTACTTCTCTGGCGCCCGACCGCAATCCCTTGGCTTGTTCTTGGAGACTTCAACTGATTCTGGCGAGAGACAAAAACAATAGCAATCTAAATCATCGTTTAATGGCCCAATTCCGGGTACTCTTAACCGCTGTAATCTCAAGGAGATCCCCCTTCTAAACCGGAGGTTCACATGGAGCAACGAACGAAGCGACCCAACCCTGGTTAAGCTTGATCGGGTTTTCTGTAACCAGGGGTGGGACATCATGTTTTCTGATCATCTGCTTCAAGCGCTATCCTCATCCATGTCTGACCATTGCTCGCTCCTTCTGGCCTGTGAAAATGGCCCTCAAAAACCTCGAGCCTTCAGGTTCGAAAATTTTTGGCCACGATTCCCGGGCTTCCAACAAGTTGTCCAGCAGGCTTGGTCGGTGCCATGCTCGCACTCCGACCCGGTAAAGCAATTGACGCATAAGCTCCGCATAACTGCAAAAGCACTTCGCATCTGGAGCTCCTCAATCTTAAGCGATGCAAAGCTCTAGCTCCACCTAGCAAATGTGTTGATCTTACGCTTCGACATTGCTCAGGAATCCAGAGAGCTATCCCAAGTTGAATGCGATCTTCGAAAATTGCTCAAACTCCGGATTCTTGGCCTGGCTGCAGTGGAAAAGGCTCGCAACAGACAAGCTTCTCGCATCGTTTGGCTCAAAGAAGGGGATGCAAATACCCGTTTCTTCCATCTAAAGGCAAATGGTCGGCGCCACAAAAATTTCATTCAGTCTCTAAATTCCCTGATGGCTTAGCCACCAAGCATGAAGACAAGGAGCGCCTCCTATTCGATTACTTCTCCTCCCTCCTGGGCAGCAACACCCCGCGTTCCTCAGTCATAAACTGGCAAAGTCTAAATCTGCCAGCTCATGATGTCTCTGATCTTGACGCCCCCTTCTCCGAGCATGAAGTCCTGCATGCAATTTGCCAGCTTCCTGCCGAAAAGGCACCTGGTCCGGATGGCTTCATAGGCACTTTTTTCAGACACTGCTGGGAAATTGTCAAGCACGACATCATGGCCGTTTTCCGCTGCATTGAAAACTGTCGCATTCGAGATTTTGAACCTCTCAACTCAGCTTCCATTGTTCTAATCCCAAAAAGCGAGGGCTCAGGATCTGCCACGGATTACAGACCAATCAGCCTCATTCACTCATTCGCAAAAATCCTATCTAAGGTTCTAGCGTTGCGTCTTGCTAGGCACATCGACGCGCTAATCTCAACTCTCAAAGTGCCTTCATCAAAGGAAGATGTATACAAGAAAACTTCTTATGGGTGCAAAATCGCGCACGAGCCTATCATAGGAATCAAACGCCGGTGCTCCCACTCAAGCTTGACATCCACAAAGCTTTTGACTCTGTCTCCTAGGAATACCTTCTGGACCTACTTCAAGCTTGAGGCTTCAGTCCTCGTTGGCGAGATTGGCTGTCAATTTTCCTCGCCTCAGCCACACTACTACAGCGAGGCTTATATCAGACGCACGATCACAGACGGTTTTGAAAAACCGTCTGTAATATGGAACATCACAGACGGTTATGGACTCAAACCATCAGTGAGGATATCACAGACGGTTTTATATTACGATGCTGCATGATGTAAGAAATATCACAGACGGTTTCTAAATATAACCGCTCGTGATGGCTACAAGATACTCATTACGATTTGTTTGAAGTAAAACCGTCTATGATTTCACAGACGGTTATATAACACAACCGTCTGTAATATCTACAGTAGTCATTACAGACGGTTATATTTAGAAACCGTCTGTGATAAAACCGTCTCAGCCTGTAAAAACAGAGTCTCGATCCATCCACTTTGTTTATAGGGTTTCGGTTTCTATCCTAAGTGGCGGCTGTGGAAGTGAGGCGATTTTTTGAAAGAAAGCCATTGATTTCGAAGGGTGATATTAGATTTATTTGATTTTGGTGATCTAAGGTTAGTAATGAGTTCTCTAATTGCATGCATCCAATTCAATATCTAGGTTGGTTAGGAGAGAATTAATTTAAAGATTGTTTGATTAGATCTAGCTTAATTGTAGCTGGATCCATATGTGTTTGTGATATTTGGTTAGTAATGTGTTTTAATTGCATTATATTCAACATCTATCTTGATAAGGAAGGAATTTGATGATTTTTTTAGATCTAACTTGTAGAACCATGTGTTGGTTGTTTGATCTATAAGGTTAGCTAGTAATGGTTCTATTTGCATAATATAATATTCGATCATGATGTAGCTAGCTAGCTTGTTAAGGATAGAATTTAAAGATTGTTTAGATCTAGCTTATAGATCAATTCAGGTCTTTTGGTGATCTAAGGTTAGTAATGGGTTCTAATTTCATTATTATATTGAAGATTAATTTGAATTGTGTTAATTATTTCTTTGTGATGTAATTAAGGTATGTAATTGCATAATTAGTTTAAGAATGTGTGCATACGCACTACACCTGGTGCACTTAATATTTAATACTAAGTGTTACATGTGTAGCGTAGATGTATCGAAGTTGGATGTACGCTGAGAACCGCATTTAGTGTTGAGTACCTTAATGGCGTCTCCACTTTCAAAAAAGCTGCAGAGGAGGATATGTTTAATAAGGGGTGCAATTCATGTCATGTACGTGCATTGATTGCGAAAATATGAAGATGTTTCAAACTCGGTGCGGATCGAAGCACACTTGATTCAAGGGTTTCAAAAGGGCTATACATGTTGGACCACCATGGCGAAGAGCATAATATACGAGAAGCGACAAGTAGTGTTAATATCGTCGACGAAGTCAATGATATGTCGGATGATCATATCGATTGTGCTTCCGATGAGGACAAAGTTGCATGATGACAATTTGGATCGGATGCTACGCGATGCGTATGAAACCTTGATGACAGGGAATATGGAAAGTTCCAGGCTTAATGGAGGACTCGGAGAAACCTTTGTTCGCAGGGTGCAAGTTGAAATACACAAGGTTATCATCCGTGCTTGAACTACTCAAATTGAAGGCAAGCAACGGTTGGTCCGACAAGAGTTTCACAATATTATTCGCCTATTGGCGGACATGCTTCCAGAGGGAAACGAGTTGCCGACAACCACCTACAAAGCCAAGAAGGTTCTTTGTCCCTTGGGAATGGAAGTAGAAAGAATACATGCATGTCCAAACGATCAGATCCTCAGTCCGCAAAGAGTACACAAACTTGCATATATGTCCGGTGCAACGATCTCGGTACAAGCGTAAGAGTCATTCAGATGATGATGGCGAGAGCATTGAGGTGAAAAAGGTCCTCTGCTAAGGTGGCATGGTATCTGCACTGTAATTCCCGCTTGAAGCGTTTGTTTGCGAACCCAAAGGAGGCAAAAGCTGTTACGCTGGCACTTTGAAGAGCGTAAGAATGATGGAATGCTAAGGCACCTGCCGATTCCATCCAATGGAGAAACATCGACAGAACTTTCAAGAATTCGGTGGATCCGAGAAATATAAGGTTTGGATTGAGTACGATGGAATGAATCCTTTCGGTAACATGAGCAAATAAGATAGCACTTGGTCCAGAATCTCAGATTCTACAACCTTCCTCCTTGGTTGTGTATGAAGCGGAAGTACATTTTGTTGTCTCAGGCTTATCCAAGGACCGAAACAACTGGGAACGATATTGATGTGTACCTAGCTCCATTGGTGGAAGATCTAAAAATACTGTGGGTTACCGGGTACACGTATGGGATGCGTACAAATGAGAGAACTTTACTTTGCAATTGCTTGTTGTTTTGCACCATAAATGATTACCCCGCCCTTGCTAACTGTCGTGCCGTAGTACAAAGGAACCAAAGCCCGCACTCACCGCTTAGATGATACCGAGAGTTTATGGTGAATCACTCCCGCAAAACCGTGTACATGCGCCACCGTAGGTTCTTTCGGAGGAAAAATGAGTAAGATTACCCGTTAAAACCTGTGGCATGGTATTGATGCACTCTTCTTGTTGGCGTGCCATTCTGCAGAGACCTTTGCCCAGGGAAGCTTGTGCCGAATCGATAGTAGCGACCATCAATAAAGTCAAGTTCCTCTCGAAATTTGATGGCCCTTCTGATGATGGCAAGACAGTATAATGATGAGTGGTATGATCGCCAAGAACTTTGATCCATTCGCTACTCGGTAGTGGTTTGACGTAGCCTCGCTAAACGTGGATTTGCCGGTCGTGGACAAGAAGACCGCATTGCACTCGGGTATTGTAATAGCAAATACATCACACGTAATAGTATCAAGTAGTCACTTTGGTGCTATAGCCCTTAGTTTGTATTATGCTCCAAAAATATATTTGACATCTTTGTATCGAATTGAGTTGGGATTCATCATTCATAGGCATGCTATTTTTATACCCTTTGCATCATATGACCTTTAATTAGATATTTTTTTCCAAATCTTTAAGCGATTGTCACGTAAATTTGCTTTGATCTGCAGGAGTGTATTCATTTGATGAGAAATCACGCTCGGTGGATACATTTTGTGTCCATGGTGGGCATGATGGATAGTTGGATACATCACCAGATTCGTGGGAGGGTGCAATGTCCGTCCAAGAGGACGCCGCTAATCCGAGACAAATCACGAGAGGCGGGAGATGATCCGTGGGAAATGCTTTCTCCGCTTCCGACGCCATTCATCCACTATCCAAATAGAAGGTTGTTAACTAGTCCAAATTTTTACCGACCTGGAGTCTCATCTGGCTATATAAGGCATGCAAACTTGAATAGAAATAATGGATTGTTTTTCGTGAGTTTTTTTGGCAAAAGTTTTTCACTTAAATCTTATGTCCCGTGTGCTCATCTAACCTAAGGATAGTGGTATCAAAACTTAGTGTTAGATAAGTCACTCCCGCGGGAGGAAACACTCCTGGAGCGGCAGCGACATCTGTCAGAGGGGATCCCCCTTCCGCAGCAGAACTTTGTTCCAGGCTCTAGTAAATGGACTGATCCGATGATTGAGGAGGCCGAGGCTATGCTGCTCCAAGTGCCTGGAAGGTCTTCGCTTGGGTCCTCTCCGACGTCTGTTGCCCTGCCAATTGTGGATGCTGCTTCTGTTGGCCTTCAGCTGCCCGTGCTGCATGCGCCCGCTGATCACTCCTCCGAGCTGGGACTCGGTGAGCCAGCGCAGCCTCCCCGGTCTGCTGAGGCCTTCACCCGTGAAGTCTTTGCCAAGCCTTCCGAATCAATCCTTGGGGCTAGGCGATCAAGACTGCCACCGCGACACCTTGCGGCTCTGAGCGATGCCTCGAAGTCGCCGCCATGGTCCCGGCGTAGTCTCCGACTCGCATCCAAGACAAGAGCCGTCCTGACGGCAAAAATGGCGGAGGAGCTTCTCTCCCGGCGCCTAGGCTTCTGCTCACCAAAGTCTAGCCGCGTTCGCCCGGAGGATGTGCTTCATTTTCAACAACTGTTCTCTGAGCCGCTCTTCGACCAAGTCGTTGCTGCCCTGCGGGAAGTCTGCCGCCTCGACGATCCAACCAAGCAAGCTATCCAGGCAATGGCGCACCTACCGGCAGTGGAACCTACTGCTCAGAGCGTCTGAAGCCTCGCGATCCTCAAGCCTGGATGTTGTAGTTCTCACTCCACATGTTGCATGTTTGTTTCTTTAGTCAGGCGCTTGGACACGGGGTGTCCCCTTTTGCTCCCCCATGCTCTGTACTGCTACCCAAGAATTGCACTTCTAGCCAGGACTGTGGACACGGGGTGTCCCCTTTTGCTATTGCATGTTCAGATCGCTACCGTGATTTGCTATCCAAGACTTGCATGTTCTGTGTTGTTTCCCTGGAGTATTCCTGGTTGCTTGCTCATTGAAAAGTCCTTCTATTTCATGTCTGCGGTTGTCTTCCTTCCTTCCTATGCCTGATTGTTCTATTCTCAGCTGGAATGTCCGTGGCCTCAATGGGCCGGCCAGACGAGCAACTCTACGACAGACAATTGACTCCGTCCGCCCCGATATTGCCTGCTTCCAAGAAACCAAACTTCAGTGCATCGATCAACATCTAGCATTGGAAATTGGTGGCCAGCGATTATCTAACACCCACTACCTCCCAACCCAAGGCGTTAGAGGTGGTGTGCTGTTACTTTGGGACAGCCTCAAGGTCCGAGTGACGTCACCGCAAATCTACCGCTACTCTCTAACAGTTCGAGTCTCTTATCTGCACGATGATTCTTCGTTTTTGTTGATGGCAGTCTATGGACCGACTGAGGACATGGAAAAACAGGCCTTCATCCAGGAGATTACTTCTCTGGCGCCCCAGTCGCAATCCCCTTGGCTTGTTCTTGGAGACTTCAATGTGATTTATGAAGCGAGAGACAAAAACAATAGCAATCTAAATCATCGTTTAATGGCCCAATTCCGATGTACTCTTAACCGCTGTAATCTCAAGGAGACCCCCCTTCTAAACCGGAGGTTCACATGGAGCAACGAACGAAGCGACCCAACCCTGGTTAAGCTTGATCGGGTTTTTTGTAACCAGGGGTGGGAGATCATGTTTTCTGATCATCTGCTTCAAGCGCTATCCTCATCCATGTCTAACCACTGCCCGCTCCTTCTGGCCTGCGAAAATGGCCCTCAAAAACCTCGAGCCTTCAGGTTCGAAAATTTTTGGCCACAATTCCCGGGCTTCCAACAAGTTGTCCAGCAGGCTTGGTCGGTGCCATGCTCGTGACCGACCCAAGAAAGCAATTGACGATAAGCTCCGCATAACTGCAAAAGCACTTCGCATCTGGAGCTCCTCAATCTTAAGCGATGCAAAGCCCCAGCTCCTCCTAGCAAATGTGTTGATCTTACGCTTCGACATTGCTCAGGAATCCAGAGAGCTATCCCGGGTTGAATGCGATCTTCGAAAATTGCTCAAACTCTGGATTCTTGGCCTGGCTGTAGTGGAAAAGGCTCGCAAAAGACAGGCTTCTCGCATCGTTTGGCTCAAAGAAGGGGATGCAAATACCCGTTTCTTCCATCTAAAGGCAAATGGTCGGTGCCGCAAAAATTTCATTCAGTCTCTAAATTCCCCTGATGGCTTAGCCACCAAGCATGAAGACAAGGAGCGCCTCCTATTCGATTACTTCTCCTCCCTCCTAGGCAGCAACACCCCGCGTTCCTCAGTCATAAACTGGCAAAGTCTAAATCTGCCAGCTCATGATGTCTCTGATCTTGACGCCCCCTTCTCTGAGCATGAAGTCCTACATGCAATTTGCCAGCTTCCTGCCGAAAAGGCACCTGGTCCGGATGGCTTCACAGGCACTTTTTTCAGACACTGCTGGGAAATTGTCAAGCACGACATCATGGCCATTTTCCGCTGCATTGAAAACTGTCGCATTTGAGATTTTGAACCTCTCAACTCAGCTTCCATTGTTCTAATCCCAAAAGGTGAGGGCTTAGGATCTGCCGCGGATTACAGACCAATCAGCCTCATTCACTCATTCGCAAAAATCCTATCTAAGGTTCTAGCGCTGCGTCTTGCTAGGCACATCAACGCGCTAATCTCAAACTCTCAAAGTGCCTTCATCAAAGGAAGATGTATTCAAGAAAACTTCTTATGGGTGCAAAATCGCGCACGAGCCTATCATAGGAATCAAACGCCGGTGCTCCTACTCAAGCTTGACATCCACAAAGCTTTTGACTGTCTCTTGGGAATACCTTCTGGACCTGCTTCAAGCTTGAGGCTTCAGTCCTCGTTGGCGAGATTGGTTGTCAATTTTCCTCACCTCAACCACCTCCTCGGTCCTCGTCAATGGGATCCCTGGACCCAAAATCAGACATCGCCGTGGCTTGAGATAGGGCGATCCGCTATCGCCCTACCTTTTCCTTCTCGCCATCGACCCGCTTCATTACTTGCTCTCCAAAGCTACTCATGACGGGGTCCTATCCCCTCTTCAGGGATGTCATCCGTTGCTCAGAGTATCCTTATTTGCTGATGATGTGGTTATATTCTTGAATCCGGTCAAGGAAGAGTTAGAGGCAACCTTTGACATTCTCAGGTCTTTTGGCGAAACGTCTGGATTAAAAGTAAACATGCAAAAGAGTACCATTGCTGCAATAAGAGGAAATGACCCGAGCACCCAGATCGCCTTACAGGCTTTCTAGGGGAACATCTCGACCTTCCCTTTCAAATACCTGGGGATGCCACTGGTGCTTGGACGTTTACATCGAGCAGACCTCTAGCACATCTTAGACAAAGCGGCCCGACGGCTGGCGGGCTGGCAAGCTAACCTTCTCACAATGGGCGACCGTCTGACCTTGGTTAAATCGGTCCTTTCCTCCCTACCTATCTACTTATTGACTGCGGTAAAGGTGCCAAAGAAGTTTATCTTGGATCTTAACAAACTCAGAAGACGGTTCCTCTGGGTGGGTAACAACAGTTTGCCGTCCGCTCCAAAGGGGGGCTAGGCGTCCTTGACCTCCATAGGTTCGCTAGAGCGCTCCGCCTACGCTGGTTATGGCTCAAATGGACTGCTAGTGATAGGTTGCGGATTGGAACATCGACTCCATGTGATCACATTGACCGACAGCTCTTTTCCGCGGCCACCAGGATCACCATCGGAAATGGCCGAATGGCATCCTTTTGGACTGACAGATGGCTTCATGGCTACGTCCCATCACAGCTAGCTCCATCCCTCTTTAAGCACTCCAGACGAAAGACAAGATCGGTCGAAAACGCCCTCTTGCACAACAATTGGATCCGGGACATCGGGCAAAACCTAATTGTTCATCACCTTCCTGAATTTGTAAGCTTGTTGCTACGAATATAGTCGACCCCGCTGCGACCGCAACATCAGGACGTCATAACGTGGACACAGAGCCCCACTGGGACCTACACGTCCTCGGCATACTGCATGCAGTTTGCAGGAAGCACCTACACGTCCTACCCTGCAACCATCTGGTCCGCATGGGGATCGTCGCGTTGCAAAATTTTCTTCTGGCTGGCACTCCAAGACTGACTTTGGACAGCGCAACGCCTGCAACGGCGGGAGTGGCCAAACCACTATTTCTGCCAGATGTGTTGCCGAAACCTTGAAACGGTCTACCATCTCTTCATAGATTGCCCTCAGGTTAAACTACTATGGGCAGACCCTCACGCCCTCTCTTCTTCCGGAACGATGGGAACCGGCCGATAACCTAGAAAAATGAACCCTGCACCAATTAAACAAACAACCAGGGTCCCGCAAAGGTGTCAAAACCGTCGTTATTCTAACATGTTGGATATGGTGGAGAGAACGCAATGCAGAGTCTTCAGAAATGAATGTAAAACAAGCGACACGATTTTTCAAGCCATTAAGGATGAGGCGACAAATTGGATCTGCGCGGGTGCAAAGGACCTCAAAAAACTCGTCCAGCGATGTAGTTGATTCTCTCCTTTCTTCTTGTTTTCTTTTCCTTTTTTCCTTCTCTCTCCTTTGTTCTCATTCCCCTTCCTCCCTGCCCCACTGGTCTCTCTCCGACGGTGCAGCCTGTTGCACTGTTGTACTCTTGTTTCTTCTCCTATCTAATATAATCGCAGTCCGTTGCCTTTCAAAAAAAATGCTAGTTGACTTCAGGTCCAGAGTTTACAAATTAGAAAGCCTTTTAAGTAAGCATAATAACTGGTATTTCGCGACTGCGTTAGTTGCGATGAATGCCCGAAAATGTGGAAGATCCATGCTTGATCTAATCAGCTGATTCACCTGATCAGAGTTTCACTAGTAGCCGGCGAACATCGTCCGTGTGCTCAATTTCAGGGCTCATGTCGGCCAGACTGGATCTCTGCTTCCTAGAAAAGGAGAGGGGTTAATTCTCTAGCACAATGTCATTATCCTGCAGGTTACTACTCTACCGATCTCATCGTTCTCCACAAGTTGCATCATGCTTCGATGGATCAGCTCAGTGAAGTATCCATCTGCAACCTCCTCCAATGTACTGTGCCCTCTCTGTGCTACGAAACACTACTATCCATAGCTTGACAAGGAGCTCACAAGTGAAAAGATAATCTTGTGTGCTCCCCTGTTGCAAGGCTGACCCTCCAAGGGCCATGCCTTGGGATCGGAATTGCCGGAAAGTTCGTTTAGGTCATTCGCCAGTTTCTGTTGCATTTTCTTGTTTCAAAAGCTGCTAGGATGTATCTAAATCAAACTCTCTGTTGTATTCCTGAAAATCTTCTTTAATGCAAAGCAGAGCTCCTGCCATTTTCTTTCAAAAGAAAAGATAATCTTGTGGAAACATACTGCAAAACAGAAAGCAGTTCTTGAGATGCCTTGGCAAGTACATGAAGTTTATGCTCAGTTCGCTCCTTACTTTGTGTAGGTCAGGGTTGTCCTCAAACTCACACTTGAATTGATTATCCGTTCTTCTCCATGTTATCTCTTTTGATTCCTGTACAGCCAATACGTTGCCTATTGCATTAATTGCCAATGGCAAGCCTCCACACTTTCTCGCAATCCGCCTAGACAATTCCTCTAAGTGAGAGGGGCACTCCATATTGCTTTTCTGAAAACTCCTCCTACAAAAGAGTTCAAATGCATCATCATCGCCGAGTGGGTTAAGCTTCATCTTGTATATTTCTAGAGCCCGTGTAGCAACATCATTGTTCCTAGTTGTGATAGTTATCCGACTTCTTTTAAGGTCATCCATCAACGCGTCAGATAGCTCATTATATGCTCTTGAATTCATATTATGTGCTTACAGAGTGAGATGAGAATCCTCTGTGATCAGGACGATCAGCGCCTACTCCGCTGAAAGAAGAAATTAATCAGCTTGGCAAGTATTCAACGTTCTGAAGGCATGCTTCCTTCAAAAAGAAGGAAGAAAAGAAAAAGTTAAAAGAAAGTCAAGCTTACACACAGTGACGGAGCCAGACCTCGGACCACGAACTATGGTCTAAGGCCTGGCATCAAAAGCCTGTGAAAAAATAGCCTAGAATCAGTGACCCACCTAGAAGATGGCCCCATCACCAGTAGCCTAGCCCGAGGCCAGGCCCAGTCTGGCTCCGCCCCTACTTGCAGATCATGTATGCAGCAGGTTCCGTACATGTAGCAATCAAAGTAGATTAGGGAATGATCAGAGGAACACACCAGAACAAAAATTAATTCCTATATACTTCTTGAAATGAGCATTGAAGAGATCTAGATAAGCAAAATTTTACGGAGGTATAGCTCTCCGTATTGGTTATCTCATATCTGAGGTCGGAATGTGTTACCTCTGGGTTCCGTAAGTAATGATCAGATTACCATGAAAATAAGGGGAAAAAACTATGGGGCCTATGGGTATGCGGGCTTGAAAAATAAAATTTTAATAAAGTCGTTGTATCTAGTGTTGGAGCTATCCAGTACAATATCATGTAGGAAAATTATATGTTTAGCTACACATCGTGTATCCTAGAGCTAGAAAGTGTTTCTATATTTTTTCTCTTAATACAAGTCGTACAAATCTTGAAGCAAGCGAAGTAGTAAGTAATCACTATCTACTCTTTATTCATGCTTTAATATTTATACAGCTGTCAAAAGAAAAGCATGGAATCACCTCTCACCTACTAATCAGGCAGGAACTTTGTGGGAATTGCTAACGCAAACTTGATGCGACACCAGGTGAAGGATATGTAATCTACATATCTCTACTATATAAAGTGAGAGTTTCTATTACCCATCTTTGCCACTGCTCTTTAATTACTCACCTTTGCCCTCGTCACTTCATCAAAATTACCCACCTTTGCCACTGCTCTTTAATTACTCACCTTTGCCCGCGCCACTTCATCAAAATTACCCACATTTGCCACTACTCTTTAATTACCTACCTTTGCCACTATTAGTGCTCTTTGCGAATAAACTTTTTATCGCAAATCGAGTTTCCGTTGCAACGCACAGGCACATGGCTAGTATCATATTAATTAGATTGTGTAAGTTGTGGGTTTTACTTGCTTCTTATCATTATGCGACGAGGTCAATTCTGTTGGCTGCAGCCCACTGATCAAGCGTATGCCAAACTGTCAACTTCAGCAACCGGTATTAAATCGTATAAAACTTTGCATCATTGCATGGATCGTCCTTCGCGAAAGAGTCGAGTTGCGTCTGAATCGAGCACGCTTCTTTTATCCAACGCATCAATCACATTGCGATTGCTAGTTCCAATTTGCTACTGCGAGAGATTAATCCGTGGGGACACTGAAAGATAGGGACACACAACAGCCGCTCGGTGTCTTTTACACCTATGATTCTGTCTACTCTAGGGAGGCGCTCACCTCGTTACTGGACGGCTTAGATGTTCGCAGTTCAGGCAAGAAATTTTTGCGTGGTATACCTCAAGATAAGAATGTATCAACTTGCATCTGTCTGCCTTGATATTAATCTATGCACTAGTTCATTGGTCACAAGAGAATGCACAACCACTGATTCGATGACTTGACTGATGAGTATACAAAACAGTGTTTTCGATGATTTGATTGATACTGACCTTTGCATTGCCATGACAGATTGCAATACAAGCCTGTATAGTGTTCTTGATTGGATGATTCTAGTATTCGCACTCGACGCAAAACTGCATCACTATTGACAATAACCATCGCCCGCAAATTTACATGCTTGTTCATAACATTGCGTCAAATGGCGCAGAGCTCATTGTAACACAAATCTAAGCTTGTCCAACTTCGACAGTCGACACCATCCACACCGTAAATCAACTCAGTACCAGGAAATCAAGTTCCAAGATGAGTGTATATAAACTCTGCATTATAGTACATAAACAGCTTTCACAAGCCATCCATTTCAAGATGATTGAATAATCATGTACAGAGCCAAAAATGTTTCTTTTTGGCATAGATATGAACACCTATCACAAGTGGCTCATCCAGATGTTGAGCAGGATTATGTTCAGAAAACTAGACAAATGCAGCAAAACAAATCCTTTCAAGTGTCCAAAACAAAAATTACTGGCCACCATGAAATCATATTGCTTCGCTGCGTGGTACTAAATAAACTCAACAATCACACTAAATGTACATTCCACTTCTTCCCTTAGAGTATGGAGTCTAGGCCTCCTCTTTCCTGTGGAAGATGTTCAGTGCATCGCTGTATAGGGCCACAGAATTAGAGAGCACAGCGAGCACAATCATGGTTACAGCCAAAACCTTGTCACGCTTGGTTGCAATTCCATAAGAATCCCTACAGAAATAACAGTCAAAATTATTATTAGGTGCATAAAACAATTAGCACATGCAAATCAGGAATATATGATTAAATATCATACTAAAAGACTAAAACTAAATTACCTGAGTATGATCATGGCAGGGAAGATGAAACCAATAAGGACAGCAGCTGTGGCACCAGTGAATTGGAACGCGTCCCAAATGCTCGGTATGAAGATGGCAGCCAGATAAATAACAGCAAGGAGCGAGATTGTGATAATGGTGAACCTTCGGTTGTCACGAGAAATGTGCCTTGAGGTGGGGAAGAGTAGACCATCCAAGTTGAGCCTGAGGGCAAAGAAGACTATAGGAAACACAAGCATAACATGGACCGCATAGCTCACTCTGACTATATCATTGAAGACGGAACTGAATGGAATGTGAAGGTTGGAGTCAAAATTAGCGAGCACATCGGCCAATGTACCCTCCCCGAAGAGGAGATAGGCAAAGAAGCTTGTTGCAATGTAAACACTTGAACAGAGAGCCAGTGAAGTTTGCACAATTGGCTTAATTTGAGTTTTATCCTCCAGCTCGTTGTCAATGCTGTGAACTGTACAATCATGAAAAACACACATTTAGATCTCGCAGAAATGAAAAACAGTGAGAGCAAACCAAGTGGGCAGTACGTGCCATACCATTGTAGTGGCAAATGTAGGCAGTGACAAGAACCGGCACAGCTGTAAAGAGTTCCCAGATGGAATTAATTCCATCTATCTCAGGAAAGAGTTTGGGAATCTCCACAGTTCCTTCTATTAGTCTGACAATAGCAATTCCAGCAGTGATGACAACAAAAATCACAGCAAGAGCAACTGATAGTGCAGATGTGTATCTCAATGAATCTATGACCAAAGATATTTTATTAGCATCAAGGTAACCATAAAGCAAAAAATAGCATAGTGAACCTCTTTCTTCAGTGCAGAACGCACTTACCCAAACGCTTAAAGCTCACCAATGGAGCAAACACGAAAAGAGTTGTAGCAAGAAGAACAACAGGACGAGAATTCCACAAATGAGGTCCAAACCAACCCTCGAAGATGCCACGGTGATGAACACCAGTTGTTGATGTTCCGGATAGCACATCACCTAAAAAGAAATGAATGGATCAATAGTAGTTTGAGGTGAGTCACATGGTCTATTCAAGGACAAAATTAGTTCCTAAAAGAAGAGACAATTTCCTATTCTGATTCTAATGATATATATAGGTAATAAGCATTTTAAGCTCTATTGCCAAATATGTGTGTTCCTCTAAGGTCACATGCCAATGTTCAACATGAATAATTAAGAAACTTCCCAGCTTCCTGCAGTTCTAGATTATTCAAATGAGTAAGTCAAAATTAGCACCTAAACATATACTACCAATGTTCAATATTCAGCAGCACAACTCTAGATCAAAAGTAGGCATCACAAAAACAGTCATGTTCAGAGGCATACCAATGATGATCATGTATACAATCATCACACCAATGTTATTTATCACCACAGATGCTTGCAACGCAATCCTCCCCCACTGTCCAAAAGTGTCACCCATGAGCCACCCATAGGAAGTAATCTTGCCCTGGTGGCTGCTCCTGACCAGCATGTCAATGGATGCCTCAGTGAGCAATGCCACAAGGATGATCATCAGAATACCAGGGATAATGCCTAGCATCTTGATACTCGCTGGTAGAGCCATAATTCCAGCCCCTACGATGGTTGTTGACAGATTGAACACTGCCCCAGAGAAAGAAGCTCCATTGAATTCATGAATTCCGTCCTCTTCTGCCTTCATTGGGAGAAGTGGTGTGGTCTCATCTCGCATTTCCTTGTGTGATGCATACCGGTTCTCACTGGGTGATCCATTCCCAATCCCCATTTGTTTCACTCTCCTGTATGTGAAAAATCTTCAATTAGGAGTTAGGACAGCAGAGCCTTGATTTTAAATTCCCAGATACTACTTGTCTTCAATCCTCCTTTTATTGGCTTATATACCTAAATTAGGATAGCAGAATTCCAATTTGATCTTTGGATTGGAAAAGTCAAAACAACTATTCAGGGGATATTAACAATTATGGTAAAATCACTCAATAAAGAAACGGACTTTGAGCACCATCCACAGGATAAGCCACCTAATACTCCAAAACCCAATCTTTCCAGTAGAACCATACAAGGTGACTCAAATGAGGTCTCAGTACAACCATCGACAGGGACAAGCATTCACAGCCAACATCAAAACCTTAGAATTCCCCGAAATCCCAACAAGTAGATCAAATTGAGGTTAACTGTCAGAGTGCAGATAATTCGAGGCCTACGAAACCCCAAGCAAAGATTCCCAAATTCCAATCCTACCACGGATCCATGTCGTGAACTACGAACAGAGAACAGAAGGCACAATTGACAGAAAAGAACATACCTTCCCAAAACCCCAACCCTTGCTCAGCACCAACAACCTGCACAGAGCAAACAGAACCAAATAGAAGAACTTGCGTGCGTAGAGGGAGCACTCCTCCTTCCCACCTCCCGTCTTCTTATAGGCGAATGCAGGGTGGGTGGGCAGACTCCTGTATGGGATATCTCTCTCTGCCTTCCAAGAACTGGTGATCTTGACTTCCTGGCCGCCGCAACCCCGGTCCCTTTCCACCGAAAGCCAAAATTTCCAATCCAGATTGCGTCTCTGTCTTGCCTTCCGCAGTCGATCTTTTCCTTTCCTTTCTTTCCTTTTACTTGCCGGATTAAATTATTCTTGGCCGGTTGCTTGCTGCCTTGCGATTCGTGGGACGGAAATAGCCGGCTCTTATCCACAGCAAGATGACAAAAAAACGGCGAGGCGTGCGGCACCGGTGAGCGACTGGCCGGAGCACGCGATGACAACGACGACGACGACAACGACGACGAGAAACTGTCCGCGAGATTTTGTTCAGGGGCTTCAATGCTGAAATTTTAGAAAATAACATTCAATTCGTACGTCTCTTCAATTCTGTGTATGATATATATATTCATTTAAATTACTGACAGTAGATCAGAATGTTAAATACCGAAAAACGAATTTTAAAGATGCTAAATACTGAAATCTCTCGATGGGGGTCTTAACTGAAGCGACGAGAGAACTGCAATGTTTGTGGATTACCCTAAGCTCATCGACCTCATCAAAACAGGGATTATCCGAAGTTGTTTAAAAACCTAGTCATTGGATGAGTCCATGAGTTCGTTTACAGTCATATTTAGATCTATTAGCACTAACAATTAGATGCTAACATTAGTTGGGGTGAATTTAAACAATTCAAATTAATAGCCTTCAATAATAAATTTCAGCAAGTAATAGTTATCTCATTAAATTTGCTTCCTCACTAATTTCAATTAATGGATGGTCAAAGACCAATTTGCCCTCGCCCTCCACATAAACAGATAATTAATGCAATGGACATTTGCTTTCACAACCAAATTTCCAACAACCTATTAGTTAGTAGATTTAAACAGCCCTAGTTAATAATTAGTCAGTTAATAGTTAGTCAGCTATTAGTCATTAGCCAGCTAACTATTAGAACTAATAGATCTAATCAGGACCTAAAACGCATGAATTTCACATAAAACCGTTTTAATGCTCCTAAGCGTGCTTATCCAAAATTGTTGGAATCTCGCCTCACAACCTGACGACCGTTTGATCTCGGTCCAACTTTTTTCGCGGATGCAAATTATAATCTAGAATAGATTTGCGATTTATTTATATCAAATTTGTGTACGAACAATCTGTGAAGATGAACGCTGGTAGACTTGTAGTACATGACTACTACTGGAAAGTGTCAAACGCATAAAAGAAAGCAATCTTGATTGACATGTTCACTACGTTTGGATCACTCCAAGCCAACTTTGGTCATCGATGAATTTTCATTTTTGAGACAATAAATTGCATGTCGCTAGATAACTTTGTATGTACACCACACCGTATGTTATCGATATCTCAATAACACGTGAACCTCACAATAAGTAACGCCGTAAGTCGTGTAGTTAGTTAATGGCATATTGTCTGTTTCTTTAATTTGCTTTTACTACTTCTATATGACGTGTGGACTCATCGGTTCTTGGATAATACGCTACCAACTGTTGAAAGCGGAATAGAAATCGCGCCGCTGAGCCCTGAAAGGGGGAAAAATGCCAGTTCGTGCGACCCAAATTAAGGCGACCAGGCCAAACCCGAGGTCCCAAACCGAACAAGGGCCCCACACTGTCAGAAACTAGCCCCCATCCATCCCACCCCTTCCGCCTCCCTCCCCATGGCAGGGCTCGCCGGCGATGACCACTTCGAGGACGACAGTGAAGGCGAGGAGCTCTACCACGGCCCCTTCTTGGACGACGGCGAGGGCGAGGTGTTCTGCGGCGCCCCCTTCGACGACGAAGGCGACGGCGTGGAGTTCTGCGTCTCCGGTTTCTCCTTTCCCGATGGCTCCGATCTCTCCGACACGGACCACGGGTCCCATGGCGACTCCCTCCCGCAAACCGTAGCCCGCTCCTTCGACTCCGACGGAGGGCTCGGTCCCTTCCTCCTCCAACGTGTGTCCGCATTGAACCTTTCGGAGGACACCTCCGAGGAGGCGGAGGAGGAGGACGCCGGCTTCGTCGGGGGGTTCATGCTGAGCGGGTTCGATCTTGAGCCGCCGCCGGTTACCGATGGCTTCCTTGGGGGCCTCCAGATTGTGATGGACACCGACGACGAAGTGGAGGAGGAGGAAGCCGCTGGCAACGGGAGCGGCGAGGCGCTCATGCCGAGCTGGTTCGACCGCGGCCCCCCGTCGATCACCAGTGGCTTCCGGATGCTGGTGGGCGCCGATGACACCGACTCCGACTCCGACTCCGACTCTGACGATTCCGACCTCGTCGAGGTGCTCACGGGGCAGGTCGGGGAGGCCGTGTCCCACGCTCGGCCGCTGCCATCGTCCCGCACGGTGGTGGATGGCTTACAGGAGGCGACACTCAGCGAAGAGGAGGCCTCGCACGGCTGCGCCGTGTGCAAGGACAGCTTCGCGACAGGGCAGCGCGTCGTCCGGCTCCCGTGCAAGCACTACTTCCATGAGGACTGCATCCGGCCGTGGCTCGCCATCAGGAACACTTGCCCTGTGTGCCGGTACCAACTCCCCACGGATGATGCTGAGTATGGGCAGCGACAGGCACGGCGTGTGACGGTTCTTGTGCCAGTGGTACATCAGGGTGCATCGGCACAGGTATGATCTTCAACATTGTAATGGTAAAATCTTAAATTCAATGTCAAGGTAGTAATATAACCTCATTCATCATCCCAAGAAAGCAAGAATTGTAAAAGGTTTGGAATTTAGCTGTTTTTCTTTTCATTTCAATGACAGGTATAACTTAGGGAAATCTTGCAATACTTACAGTTCAGTGATTCGATTAGTTCCAATAGACAATAGTGTAAGATCGAGGATGTCAACTAGAGGAGGGTGAATAGGTGGTTTTAAAAATTCTTCTCTAAAGATCACTATGACCAAAGTCTAGAATTAATGCGGAAGTGTAAATCAAATGATTTTGACAATTAAGGTCTAAATCCTCTAGGCTCATTATGTGCACTAATAATCTAAGACTAAATTAAGATTTGCAATCCTAGATTGACAAGTAAGCAATTTAATTCTAGAAATGCAAATTGCAAGATAGTAAATGAGCAATAGAGAGCAAACCACAATTGACACACAATTTTTATCGTTGTGTTCGGAGACTTGCCGGTCTCTCCTAATCTACGTTGAGGTAAATCTAAACGCAAGCGCCTTTCCACTAGCGGTAGCTTTTTTCCCCTCCGGGTAGGTGAGCTCCAACCTTAGCCATATACAAATTATACATTTGCCTCTAGCACATCCACTTAAAGCTTTTATGATTACCATCATCATCTCTCAAGTCAGGATTTCGTCTCGTTCATCAACACATGATGGCATCCATCTTCCTGATTCTTGACTTGATGGCAATCAATACATGATGGCATCTAAATCTTCATCACCGTTGGACTTAACTTATTTTTACAACTCATAGAAAAGGTTAGTCCAATAAGTACGGTTATCTCAATCATCAACGCACTCCATTAACACATAATGGGTGTCTCCAAGATCCGTTGATCTAATCTCTTGATGATTGATCACAATCCAAATCAATTGATTTAAATAATTTGATTTGTCTTGAATATATTAATGCAGTTGATACTACGTATACTCAAGAACTTTTCATTTGTCCTTTAACCAACAAAGAACACCATCAACACATGATTAGTTCTTTGATAATTGAATGACAACCGAATACAATTTAAATTGACTTTAAATTGTCATGCGTATGTATTAACTACACGAGTTTTATATACTCATTTTAATGGTTCCTAAGTAATGATCCAAATTATATGGAGCGGTGGAAAGGGATCAATACTATTTAGACCATCAGACATAGAATAAACTCTCATAAATGTGTGCACATATAAAATTGAACTTGAATCAATATGCACATATTTAATTTGAGATTGTTTTGGAGTTTGTCCTATATTAACATGAGTATACTACAACTACATAAATTTTATGTATATATTCACGAGTTTGTTTCAAAATAATGATCCTTTATAAATGGAAAGAGGTAAATGGATCAATGCTATTGAAACTTCAAAATTAAGCATGAATCCCCCTTAAATGTGTGCATTCATGTATATATAGAATTAAAAACATTATGCATTCTTAAGATTTAGACTACGGTGAAGTTCATCATTTATCTTGAATCCAAGGAATGCATCTAAAAATAATAGAGTTGTATTGGATGCTTTGGAATTTCCATTTTTAATGAGAGAAAACTAAACAAAAGTATACTCAATAAAAGAGTTGGTTTCATATTCAATATGATCATGAATATTATATCCAAGGATTGCAATAAGATGTGATAATATGAACTCAAATGCATACCTTTGATATTTTTATCTTTTTCATCCAAAAGAAACTAATAAGAGTTAAGCTCAACAAAAGAGTTAGTTTCATAAAAAGATTTTTTATTAATTAACAATTGAGACTAATCAATATTATGATTATCAAAAGAGTTAGTCTCAATATTAGATTTGTCATTAATATCAAAACCAAATTAATGGAGTTTGAACTTTCAAATAGTCATGCAATTCTTAGTATGCTCTATGACTATTGTTTATTTGCTTGCTTATTCCAAATAAACATTTGAAATTCAGGAATAACATTGAGGCTTGCAATGTTCTTTATACTTGAAATCTAAATCAATTCAAGCACTGGGCTTTCTATTAATTACCATTTCATTGCAGTTCTACAAAAATCTCACATATGAACTGGAGGAAGCATAAAAGAAGTCTTTTAAGGAAACCAGAAGTTCAGAATCCTTACACCTAAATGCACGAATATCAAACAGAGAAAAAAAAGTAAGGGGTCCTGTGTTAGTCACTTGCCTGCAGCAAACTTTCCTAATTGTGCGTTGTAGCTATGAGCAGGGTTTCAAAGACCGACGAAAACCGCAGTTTTCGACTTTACTGCTACGGTTCGAGATCTAAAACCGCTCGGTAAACCGGTCTAATTAAAAAAAATCAAAAAATGTGAAAAAAATTATGCATTGAAAACTGCTTGAAAACCATTTTTTAGGAATATTCAATTGGTCGGTTGGTTTTCAGTAAAAACCGAGCAGTTTTTCATGAAAACCGTTCGGTTTTTTATTTTTTTTTCAATTTCTTTTATTTCCTAACCGGTTTTCGAGCGGTTTTTGCGGTTTTCGAATTTCGAGCGGTTTTTGTAGTAACAGTTTTTGAAACCCTGGCTGTGAGTGATATTGATGTTTGTCTATGCTGACGAAGAGATTGGTACCAATCTGTATGCCGATGTGGTTATCAGTTAACCAATCCTGTTAGTTGCGTAGTTATATCTATAGGGCAAATGATGGTCAACGTAGCTCCATTTGCAATAGCGTGCGGTACTTTTGTAGTCTTTAGGGGGGAAAAACTGTATTGGGGTATGATGAATGACCTAGTGCCTAGATCTGAACATTTACCAACCGGTCACTATCCATTAATCTTTTCGCATTCATTTTTTACTTGAGGTCCTCAATGCTCGCATGTTTATCTATTTTTTTGGCATATGATGAGCTTTCCACTTCCAATCGTATTGTTGCTTGTATTTGAGATGGGCTAAACTTAGATCTTGTGCCACATAAAAGATCAGTGTTATACACTTACTGCTTCTGTACATTTCCGGTTGTCATCCAATCACCATCTTTATCTTCTGTTGGATTCCACCATGCAATTTTTAGAAGGTTTGAGAGTTAGTATTTGTGTAAAGCCCGATTTTTTGTGGTTAAACTTTACCAAAGTTGAGTATTTGCCGCTCCCTTGCAACATCACAGTTGACTTCTAAAATTATTCTTCAGAATACGCTGCGCTTGATCAAACTATGTTTCAGAACCAAATTGTTGTGATGTAATTAGTAAGTGTTGTTTTTACCTGTAGAGGCAGTGTTGATGTAGGGCAGTAGGAGGCTTGTTTGTGGGGGGATTGATTATATGCCTTATTTTACTTGGTGCAATTAATAAAATGCCCCGTTTGTCTCATTGACATGTGGCCTCAGGACCCACTTGTCAGCGAGACATCATAGGCCATTTTATCAATGGCACATATAAGTGAGGGTATTTTATCAATTGATCCCTTGTTTGTTATGTGGTTGCTGCTCCTGCTAGTTTTTTTCCCGTCGTGGAATGAAATAGTTGTCCTAGACTAGTGCTAGTTCTTGATGTTATCGTTTGAGGACCCACTTGTCAGTGAGACATCACAGGGTATTTTATCAAAAAATAATTAAAATTTGCCACTTAAAAGATTGGCCCTTTAGATATGATGCCACTTGAGCCAATGATATATGGGACCATCTGAGTCAATGAAATGTGGGTCTAGTGACAAATTTGCGAAGCCACATGTTTGAAGTGGCAAATATCCAAATATCTCTTTTATCAATGGCATATGTAAGTGAGGGCATTTTATCAATTGATCCCTTGTTTGTTGTGTGGTTGCTGCTCCTGCTGTTTTTTTTCCGTCGTGGAATGAAATAGTTGTCCTAGACTAGTGCTAGTTCTTGATGTTATCATTTTAAATCTGTTTTGTCTTTCATATTTAACAAATACCATCGGATGGTTGAACTATTGCTATGTTAATACGATGTGTTGATCTGATGGACCTTCTATTGGCAGAGTGGAGGCAGAGCAGCTACGGGTGCAGGAGGCGCAACTGAATGCTCAGCAGAAAATGGACATGGGCAAAGTGCATCTTGATGCAGCAGCAGCGGTGGATCATCTGATGACAAACGTCACTAACCAGCAGCTAGAATTTATCAGCGTTCGATAGTTCATCACTCAGTAAACTGTGGTTGTTTGGTAAGCCATGAAATGCTCAACACTCAGTTAGCTTGAACTACTCATTTCAAATCAAGTTCAGAAGGAAAAAGTCTATATAACATCTCAAACTTTGTTTGGAAGTCTATCTAACATCCGAACTATGAAACAAGACATTTGACTCCTAAGCTTTGCAATCAAGTTCAAATAACACTCTGAACCGGTTTTCGTATAGTGGTATTGCTCATATGAGGAATGAGTGGACAATTTTGCTATACAAGATAACACACCGTACAAGTTTAAGTGACTGGTAGGTGGGACCACAGGGGCTTGTCCCCCAAATCGAAAAAAGAGAGGCAGGATAACACGTGTGGAAGTATGACATGCAGCTTGGCGGGGAAAAGCTCCTATATTGATCAATCTATAAGTTACACATATCTCCTGTTTTGATATTTTGTTCCTGTTTATTATTGTTTTGCATCAACGTTTTATTCAGGATCAACTTTCTTTCAAGTTTTACCTATCGTCAACTTTACTGATTTATTGAAAAATCGGCTGGCACGCCGCGTACACTGCTAGAGAGTATCCTCCGTAGGAACACGGGGTTGTTGTCAGGAAATTTCAGATAGCAACAGGTGAGTTGGTTTCTATTCATAGCCATGGCTACACAATGGTGCTCAATTTCCATGGGAAGAAACTGGTCTCATGATGTTAACTGCTAATATTATATCTACGCTTTTCTAGACCAAATTGATAGCTCGCTTCAGTGAACCGTCCTTACCATTGTCTCGGTAATGTGTAATTTCTGACTTGTGATTGTTAATTGTCAAGAGTACCTTCATGCATGCGCTCTACTTTGTATACAAGTACAGACAGCGATTATGTTAAACAGATCAGCCATGCACACTGAGCAATCGATGCAAAATTGGAAATGATCTGTATCTGACAGGTGGGCCCAATCGCTTCCTGTTGCAGACTTTTAGTGGTACTTATTTTGTAACGGATGTCGTTAACAAATAGCAGTACTGTATAGAGAAAATACTTGCCAATAACATCCACAGGAAAAAAAGTAGTCCTTAGATACTGCACAGATTTTTCACTGTAGCAAGTACTGTACCACATGCTTTTTGTCGATCCGAACGGTTCACGTCTACAGGACTGGACTGCAACCTGAACAGTGAAGAGACTGCAGGAAAGAATACAGATAAAACAAGTAATCTCCTGTACACATATGTTCCCTTGCACAACGGAAGAAAATAATCACCAAATTAGTATCTATATATATACTCTATACAACAGTACTATAATGCTACGAGGCATGGTACGGTGCAAGTCGATCTTCCTAGTAAGGCCAGTCTGGTGTTCTTGTACCGGCTTCAGCTTCTTCCACTTCCATCTGATCGAGCCTTTCCTGCAGGTCAGAAGCTTCTTCTCTGAGCTTGGCATTCTCATGGACGGTGCGAGCAAGCTTACCGATCATGTGGTTGAGCTCGACAAGGAGCCTCTGGTTTGTAGCTCGAAGCTGCGCGACCCGCGACGACAGTTCGTCCAAGCGCTTCTGCTTCCTCACGCGCGACCTCCTTGCGGACTCACGGTTTGACGCTAGTCTCCTCTTCTTCCTCTCGTCATTGTCATGCCGCGCTTGATCGTTCGCCGCGCCCGCAGGCATTGAATTGGCGGCGGAATTGCCATTGCAGTCGTACGGACCTACCATGTCCAATGGGTTGAGATCATGAATGTGAGGATCATCTTGGAACAGGAAAAGGCTGGTGAAATCCATGCTAGAATGGTATGCAATGCTGGCTACACCGTTGTGTTGCATGTTTGAAGGGAGAGAGGCTTGGAGGTTTGCAATGTGGAGGAGGAAAGCAGCGGTGAATTTATCTGAAAGGAGCGCCTTGAACGAATGGAGGGGAGGATCATGTGTTCCTTTAAAACTGTAAGAAAGCAGCTCTAAAGTAGGAGGCACTGGCCCACCTGTGCTGTGAGCAGCATTGCTTTTCAACTTTGTGGCTGTTTCAGATTTATCATCTTGATTTGTGAGATATAGCCTTGGCATTTTGTTGTGAATATGTCAGCATCACAGGGAAAGGTAGACTTTCTGAAAAATGCTTTTCTGTGTGGAAATTCTGTCGAAAGTAATAACTATTTGCTCTATTCCAGCTACAGTCTGCAAAGCACACATCAGCCAATTTCCTACGGAATGGCATTTCACTACAAGTGCGTGAGACTACCTGAAAAAACACAGCAACCAAGGAGGTGAGTAGCATTATGTGCATAGATCCTTTTTGGTTTATTTTGCCCATGCATGTGAAAATGTAAACATGGAGGGATCTCGAAATCTTCAGCCAGAAACTTCATGTGAAAATGTAAACATGGAGGGATCTCGAAATCTTCAGCCAGAAACTTCACCATTTTTTGTGTAAGCATATGCATCTAAAAGCAACTTTTCTCCTTTTCTTATCCCTAATTTGCCAGATCTCATCTTGCAGGCTACACCATTACAATGAATAATCTGTGTACAATCATAGGGTTATGTACTAGGTGCTTTGGCCAAACAGTTTTTTGTGACCATGTAAAGCCATAGCTTTTCAACCCTTTTGTTTCAAGATGCGACAACAATATCTACAGTGAGGCCGCAAAGGTTAAACGAGGGCTAACGCCAGCACTCCAATTGTCTGGATCACTTTGGTGCATGTTGCGTATGGCTTGGAACTGTTTGGTCAATCCATTGGGGACTTTTTCACCTTATACCTTTATCTAGATTCGTAGAATCATAGACAGCGAGTTTTACCTAAAACTGTAAGGTACATGTATCGTCATTTCTGAAATCAATGAATGATGATATGCTTTAACTCTGCAGTCCTTTGTGTTCCTGGTTTTATGTTGTACTCTGGACTCTCTGGAGTGGAATTACAGAGCAGTTTAGTTTTGTCAGACACAATCATTCATATATGACATCCTCAAGGTTTTAAATCACAATTTTCGCGGCTTCATGGCAAGATCACAAAAAAACTACACCAGCTATCGCTAGCTATCGTAGAAGCTATCATTTGTCGTGTTTTCAGTATTAAAAAATTAAACAAGTATATAATATAAGTCATCTCCAAAGAAAGCATTAAACCTTGGTACTTTAGAAGATATTGATATTTTTATAATAAGAATATGAGTCAAGCCTGAAATCAATAAATATGCTAATACATGTCGAAGAACATAACTAATAACTATATCATAATGTTCTTAATAACAAATACTTAATCACTAAAAAATATGAATGTTGGATTATTGAAAAAAGGTTAGATGAGATCTTTTACTAGGTTTTTTCATAGTTCAAACTTATAAGAGATATATTTGAGCCTTCTAGTAATCTTATATTTCGAAATAGGCTCAATATTTTGACTCGTGGGTACCTATGTAAGATAATAGAGCTATCGCTATCTACAAGCTATGGTATATAACAGAGCTATTACTAGCTATAGCGCATGTAGCTAATACAACAGAATATTAGCTCGTATCTTCGCATTTGGGGTCCAAAAGCTACATCACCTTTAGGCCCTGTTTGGTAGAACGCCAGATCCTAGCTCCATCTTAGATCCGAAGATTGTAGATTAAAATAAAGTGAATTAAGTTTATATTTTTAGTCTAAAATGTAAACAAGATGACCCACCTAAACACTCTTAATGTACTCACAGCTCTAGCTCCATAAATTTCTGGAGTTAAGAATACCCTACTCCACCAACTCCACGGATTTTGGTGGAGCTGAAACTGTGCCAAACACCCCCTTATTTTGCACATGGTATGGATCTACTAGGCTAGGCTTGGCATGTTACTGAAAGAAAGCTTTTGTTTACTTACCTACCGACAGTGGCAATGGTTGTTTTATCAGGATGTATCAAATTTACAAGAAAATTGGCATCTGTCTCTACCGGAACTAATTCTTGTTACTGCGACCGATTAGCAATCAGCTTATGTTGCTGTCAATATAAAGGCAATGATTGTTTACGGTGACTCCTTTTGACCATGCTCTTTTTGAGCATCAACCTTTTCTTGTCATATAGTTAACAAGAACATGCAATATTTTAGCTAAATTTTGCTTTGGTATGTTCCACATCCCTTGCAGAACTTTTGGCATGTAGGTGATTTTTATTTGACAACTGGTACTTAGATTTATCTTCAGTTTGTAAATGCTACTTGTTCAAAACAATAGTGAATCATGATTGTTAGTGATGTTCCTGAATCTCAGTTCTGCACACTTGCTCTTCGCTTGATTTGTTGATTCTTTGTTAATAATCTAATATCTTTAGGACGTTCTCCTTGAAATGAAAGTAACTTTCACTGGCATTGCAAAACTTATTGACTATAATAGGGCCTTGTATTGGTCAGGTCCTAGTCGGCAAGTTCACATCTCCTACAAGGCTAAGTATCTTGAGGAAACTAGAGACATTACCATGCGCAAGGCATGCTTCAGTTTGCAATTTTTGAATACCTCGCCCATAAAAGGGTCGATCAAAAGTGCTTTTATGATGACAACAATGGCTAGGCCTTTGAGCTACTAGAACAATTTATTTAATTATTCAATTGATATTAAAGGATAGGGATGTGATTTGTGGGCTAAGTGCCTTTATCACCACAATAGTTAGTGGTTCGGACTTTAGATGCACCTATGTCTTTGCTACGATTGCAAATTAAGTATTTAACACGTATGGGCATCGTCGAGTTAGTTGTCTGGCACCAAGCAAGAACTCCAATCCGAATAAGCTTTGGGTTGCAGTAGTGTGAGAATAGTTCTTGCAAAACTCATGGTTTTGTGGATTCTAGTCTTCCAGAAAAGGAATGGGATGTATAATCAGTGATAGGAATATGGGATCAGGATATGAAATCCCGTTATAATTATTATGATTAGTGTTATATTGTAACTACAGCAGAAATTTAGCGAAGAAATGAAATGTAAGGGCTTTTTTTTATATGGTAAGGGCCTATCTTGAAGGCAATGAACCTTGGATATACTCTAAAGAACTATACGTAACCTTTGTTTGTGGCTCCTTTTTTTTTATCTTTTAAGGGTGCTTATACCCAATTATGGTTCAGAAGAGTAATTTTTTTCCACCCTATAAGGAAAAAAAACCCAAGTGGTTGACTCTAGTTAGTTTCTTCCTAACTTAAAAAAGAATTATTTAATTGGGATCTGTATCAACTCCACATGATTCCTAATCGATTTCATATCCTCTTGTCATAAAGAAGAAATGCCATGCCTGTGCATATTGTTGATCAAACTTTGGGTATCCAGGATATAACTCTTCCAAGAAATTCAGTTTGTTGTTCAAGAAATTGTAACCCACAAATTTTTGCTGCCTCCGTAGCTTCTCCCTGTCAGAGCTCCTGCCGCTTTCCTATTTTTCTTTATCGGATGGTTGTTTTGTTCTCTGCTTTTTTCTTTAATCCATGGCAGAGTTTCTGCCGCTTTTCATTCAAAAAAAATATATATAGCTTCTCCCTGTCATATATCTACTGAAAATTAATCAAGGCCTTCAGAATAAGAAAACCGAACTCTCACATCATAGAATCAAAGGCCTTTGGAATTTTTGAATGCGCAGAAACGATGAGACCGCCGCATTTTCAAAATCTGAAGCAGAACTACCGGATAAATGTTAGCTGCTCTTGCCAATCAAAGCAGATTGCAGAGCATGGTGCTCACCAGGTGCTAAAACGCCTTGCTGAGATTATTTCTCAGTCATTCTCATCATTTTAAACGCTATAATCTTGTGCTTTAATGCCATAATCTTGTTGCTTCTTTCCACCGTCGAAGGAAAGATGATTGAATGATCGATTGCTTCTTTCATCTTTTATTTTGCTTCAAAAGATGGCCAGGAGCGTAGCACAGGATACTGTCTTTCTATGTGTTTCTCTCCTGCTGTTCCCAGGTGTTCATTCGAGGAGGCAATCATTGGTGGAACAACAAAAGCAAAGGCATGATCTTAGCAGGTAGCTCAGCCACTCAGGCCAGCGTCTTTTTTTCCTGTCTTTCTCCCTCAAAATGCACTGATGCAAATATGCAAATATCTCTACATACAGATTGACTGGTCTAACAAAAAGCTTTACTTTAGTTAATGATAATTTATTAAAGCGAAAAGAAGGCGTAAATTAACCAGCTTTTGATGCAAATTAGCTGTGCAAAAATTGGTCAAAATCCCAGTCGGGCTGTCCAGTGCTGGGTGACATCGCTTTTGCCTAGATAGACCATCAAGAACAGCTCTGCTTCTTGGGTGTTCCATCTTTCTACGCAAATGCACATCCATTCAGCAGAGAAGTGGTTCAAATTCTACCATAATCACGAATCTACTCTCAAGATCAGTATCCGACGTCAGCATTTGTAAAAAAGATTGATCTATTTCAACCCTTAATCATTTATGTATTAGAAAAATAACGATAGATCCTGTGTAGTTACAACTCATTGTTCATGTGACTAAAACTAGACATAGACACAAAATACACGAGTAAATGGTCTTCTCGATGACATTATTGAAAAAAGAAAGAATAGATGTCTAACCAACACTACAAGAAAAGCCACTTTATGGTGCCAGCCAATGCACAGATCAAACATGCGATGATTGTATCCTCTATCAGAATTCAGAACCCATGCACCTTTCTTATTTGTCATCTGACTACGGATGGGGGGCTGGCTTCAGAATAATCACAAGGTGTCATGCGCCTGGTGCTGCCAGAATAGATCGAGCAGTGTAACAGCAATACCAGACCAAGTCCATCGGATCATGAATGCAATTGCCATTGAAACTCACTCTCATCAAGAACCGAAATTGCAGTCTGCAACAAACTAGATGGAAGTATTTGTCTCTAGAATTGGATTGGCACACCGCAACAAACCATGTCAAAATTTAGATGATGCCAACAAGTGGACAGCTGCCTTGTTCGGGGGCGGACCCACAGCTGGGCAAGCCTGGGCGCCTGCCCGGGCTCCTCTGCCAAGAAAAGATGAGGTATGCATATATGTTCAGGCGACACAACAGCTTGGAGATAGGACTTTTGATGGAAAATTGTTGGGCACAATTAATTTTAGTGTATTAATGATAAGTCCGTCCAAACTCTTAAAAAATCCTGGGTCCACCACTAGCCTTGTTGGGGCAGCCAAGGATCAACACAAATAAATTCACAGTAAAAACACACGAGAACACTTTGCGGCGACTTATGCCTATTTGTTTTTTCTCTATTGACTGCTCTGGCTTTAAACAAAAGAATCATGCGCTCACACGCACACACGATCCATCCTCTCCTACACAAGCCATTCACTCATGCGAGACTCACGCAGCTCATGCGCATGAATCGGTCTTCAGACTGACTGCAGGCCACGCGTATGCATGCGGCTAACTTCTCACGTGACCTCTAAACAACTAACTAATTACTCTACCTACCACGTACTCCAAAGCATGACACACATGCACAGATAACTAACTAATACATACTCCAAAGCAACTTATTTAGCAATCAAGATGAAGTTGCTCCTCAAAAAAGAATTGTAGTTCATTATGTGTGACTAGAATACTGTTGCCATCCAAATCTATACATTTGAACCTGAAGAGAGGATAATGGGGAGCATAAATATGAGAAATATCCAGAATATTCCAAGCTAAAATAAGCTAAAAATAAGTGACACGATCATTTAGGCTGAGGACTAAATCCTCGCCTATTTGAAGCGAACTAGAATAATGATGGACTTTCTGCAAGACAAAGTCTCCTTTATTTAAGACCGCATAATCATGAGGAATTTTGCCTAGGACTTTGTTGTCAGCATGACTAGTGTCGGCGTATTCCGCCTGACAGGTCCGAAGTCTACAGATCGGGTTTGGTTCGATAGGAGGGCGTCTTCGCGGCTGGCTAACCCTAGCGGATGAAAACCCTAGAGACTCCCACACGAAAGATTCCGACATCTATGAACTAAGGATGACGCAGAGATTTTACCCAGGTTCAGGCCCCCTCAGCCAGGGTAACAGCCTTACGTCCTGCTAGATTTTTATGAAGTGTTTGAGGTTAATACAGAGCTCTCGACATGTGTTCTTCCTTGGGTTCTACAAATGAACTCTTGGTTCTTCGACCCCTTCCCCATGCACCGTGAGAGCCCTTATATAGCTCAAAGCTAATCGGGGTAGGTAAAGGGGTCATCATGCTAATGTTCGACATTTATTGCTCCTTCCCATGCTATCCGTTCCTCCAAATCATTAAATACCGACGCATGGCTTTGCCCGGTCTACCTAGATGTGACCCTTTGTGACGGGTAGGTGAGAGCGCCGAGGAATGGGTTTGTAGCGTAAATCTCGCAGCTTGATAGATCGACACAGGCCGAGCTGCGCCGTCTCGCACGCAGACGATAGGGAAGGAGACTTGAGGCGGCCACCGTGTTTCACCTTTTTGCCTTGCGGCGGGCGCGCAGGTGTCCTCGCCCACTTTCCGCCGGATGCCACGTGGGCCGTGCGTGTTTCGCCGCCCGTCGCCAGCCGCCACGTGGCCGGGCGCCGCGAAGCGTATGCGCCCGCCACCGCCGGACGCCACGTGGTAAGCACTGCGGCGGGCGGTTTCGCCGCCGACGCCGAGCCGCCACGCGATCGGCGCCACGGCGGCGGCGCCCGCCACTCGCCGCCGGACGCCACGTGGCGGCAGACCGCCGGCGGCGTGTTTCGCCGCCGACGCCAGCCGCCACGCGATCGCGCAAGCAGCAGCGCCTCGCCACTGCCGCCGGGCGCCACGTGGGCTAGTTTTGTCGCGTCGGAGAGGTACCCAACAGTAAATACGCCGACAAGAGCCCGGCCCGCCTCGAGCGCGTGCTAAAGCCTTTTGGAACCTTCATTGAATGCTTGGTGCGCTCTTGGGCGGGGCCACCACTCATGAGGATATGACTGCCTCGGTTCCCTCTCGTATCCATCGATTTTTCTTGGGACCCGAAACGGCGCACGATCTTGTCTCTTCGCGAACCGTCGGTGCGGGTGATGCATATATAGATACATCTGTACCAAGCGGTTTACGCCTTCTGCTTTCTTGTGCACTTTCAACTTTTGCTTCTCCATCTTCCTTGTTCAAAATCTTTGCCTTCTTCGTCCTCATGGCGCCTTCCATTCCTGCGTCCACCGCCGATGCCGCCACGGTGAGGAAGATTTCTCACCTCGCGCCGGAGGGCACCTTCCACTTCCGGGCGGGGACCCCCACGCCCCGATGCCTTTCCAACGAAATCCTCATCCATACTTGGGCGATGATGGCAGGTCTGGTCCCGCCACTCTCCGACTTCTTTCTCACTGTCCTCCACTTTTACGGGATCCACCATCTCCATCTTACTCCCAACTCCATCATCTTCCTCTCCATCTTCGCACACCTCTGTGAAATGTTCATGGGGGTGATGCCAAATCTTCCTCTTTTTCCGCTACTTCTTCATCTGCCGCGGCTCCAACGACGACGAGGTAGTGGGGAGTTGCTATTTCCGCCTCCGGGATGGATTGGCCTCCCGCTACATTGCCTTCCAGCCCAGGTCTAGCTGGAAGGCGTGGCGCAGCGACTGGCTGTACATCATGTGAGATCATGTGATGAAAAATTGGTTGAATGGTGAAATTGGCATTGTATAGTGACTTTGATTATAGCATGTGTGGTGCTTGTGCATGTGCCATGTTGAGATGATGATAGCATGATGGATTCTGCTTGATGCAATGCACTCGTGTGAGTGGTTGCATGGATTGACCTTGAGTCAAGTCGTGGACTTGTGCTCGTGCACGGTTTGTGTGTTTATTCATGTGCAGGTGTTACTCGAGGGCGAACGTGGTCGATGACGGGACCGAAACTAGGTTCATGGAGGAACTGAGGTTCGGGACTAGCTTCAGGAGGAATCGAGGTCCCGGTGGTCGAGGATGTCATGCGAGACGCTCGGCTAGAGAACATGCACATGAAGGTGGTTAGTCACGTATCGATGCGCAAAGTGGGCTGTTCATGCGTGCAAGGTTTTGGTTTTGGCCATGTTATTAAGTAGAGATAGATACTGAACTCTTTCCATGTTGGAAGTGGAGTTGTATTCTATCTCGTGTGTTTGCTCAGATAAATAGGGGAGGTGTCTCTGCTTATTCTAGAGCGTTCAGGTTTGAGGGTTTGTACTCTTGTGTTGGAGTACTTTAGACAATGAAATAAAAATCAATCTTCCAGAGAGCTTCTTCTTGCGGTTGTGATTTTCTCTTGGCTTCGACATAGTTGATCAATCGCTTGAAGTTTTGTTCATCGCAGCAGTCACGAGGTTCATCACGGAGTTCGGTTCTTTGCAAAGGTATCATCTTGCGAAGGTAATATCTTTTGATCCGTAGATCCGATTGGATTGATTCTTATTGGGTTTGATTTATAATTGAATCTAGTTTCTACAATTAAAATTTCACATCAATCCAACGGTTAGATCGTCTGTAATTTTTGGTCTCCCAGATTGATGTCCTACTCGCCCGACTGTTCGCGTGGTTGCCCGGATTCAGTCATCTTACAAAGGATATAACTTTAGATCCGTAGATCCGATTGACCTGATTATTTTTGTGTTAGCTGTAGAATTGAGTCTAGTTTCTATAGTTAAAATTTTACATTAATCCAACGGTTGTATCTCCAGAAATTTTAGTTTTTCTAAACTAGTCGCCCGATTGATAACGTGGTCGCCCAACCCGCTAACTTGCCCTTAAGTGCTTTTCGTCGTCGCCCAAGTGCCCTACCTGTTCGTCCAAGTGTCCCATCGTCGCCAGTGTGCCCAAACTGTCGCCTAAGTGTTCTCATCGGTCGCCAAAGTGCTCTCTAGTCGCTTAGACTTCTAAACCGGTCTCACAACTTCGTGAACAGGTCTTCAAGCAATTTGAGTTTGAATTGGGATGTTTCAAAAGTTTAAGAATAAGATTTTAGCTTCCGCACAATCATTCACCCCCTCGATTGACGCCATCCGATCCTACACATCGGACGACAACGAGAGTCGACGCTCGGGAGTGCCCGCCGGGCAGCGGAGGCCTCCGAAGTCGAACTCACGGCCGAGGAGATGGCGAGCTCGCGCAATGGCGGCCCGCATCAACAGATCGCAGACACCGGACTAACCGGCATCGTAGCCCGACTTCGTGGGTCGGAGAATCGCTTCTTCGCCGACGATCCGTCCTACATGGCAAGATCATCGGGCGATGAGCGACATGACGCGACGCATTCGGCCGTAAGTCTTCACTTTCCTTTGGCTTTTTTCGCACACATGCTTCTTTCTGTGGCTCCCTACCAACTGTCAGTCTTTCTTTATCTTTCACTAGGTGCGGGAAACCTGGACGAGCAGCTCATCAACAGATGGCTCTCCGAATTGATGCTGCCGATTCCAGGTGGCTTAGATTTTCCAGCAGCTGCCCGGCCGCTCGCCGACTTGGAGCACGCGGAGCGCCTGCAGATCGTCAGGCAGCTCCTGCCAATGGACTCCACTGGACTCGCCGTGGTGCCACCCCGCAGCCCGCTGGTGATTAGGGGAACGACCACCGCCAGCGATCGGGCCGCAGGCAAACGGCCAATTGCCTCAGACGCCACGGGCCCGGACCCCAAGAGGGTTCGCGTCACGGACCAGACTCCTGTTGTCGCCAGCCCTGATGCGGCGGTACCCTCGCAAGGGGCGGCGACACAGGCCGCCCCTACCACAACTTCATCACCGGAGCCGCCGCCTCATGGCGCCACCCATTGCCTTCACCTGCCTCCTCCTCCGCCCCGACTACCACGACGCAAGATTTTAGCCATGGAGCTCATGCCACCACTCAACAGGTGGGCTTACGCCCCGACGGCTGCCAGATTGAGGGTGTCGCCAGGCGGCCTCAAGACGCGCCAGGGCGCAGACACCACCCGCGCCACCGGCGGTGGAAACTCCGCCAGTGCCTCGGCCGCCACCACCGAGAGAGTCGAGGAAGGCCCAAAGACCAAGAGCTTCCGCCATCTAGCCCCTCGCCTCGCCATCGCTTCGTCAAGGCTGTTGAGCTCTTCACCGAACTTGGCGACATACACGCCGCTGGCACCGCCTCGCCACAACCGCCGTGCATGGTGCTCATACACCAAAGAATTGGCGCCAGAACGGCGAAATGACGCGAGCGGAGAGGCGGCGGCGAATTGGCGCAGAAAGGGTTAACATGGCCGCCATGCAACAAGCGGCGGAGAGGGTTTAACAACAAGGAGAGGGCCGAGACGGCGCAAGCACTTGGAACACGAGTCCTTCCGCCTGCGGCACAACCTCGCCATCATGCTCAAGAAGGTCTTCCAGCGCACGAAGATGTGCCTGGAGCCCTTGGGGGTGGCTCTGAACGCGCCACTAGAGGACTCCGCCTTGCAATTTGCCCATGCGACCAACCAGGCCGTAGAGGCACTCGAAAGCGCCACCGCCTCGCCGCCCGCTTCCGCCAGAGAGGACGAAGTTGCGATCGTGGCCAGAATTTACGTCTTGTCTGCTTTGCGCCCCAGCCGCGCCGCCCGCGATCCCAATGGCGGTGGTGACGGCTTGCGTTGAGGGAGACGCGACGCATAGCGAGGCGCTGTGCTGGCACCCGCCGAGCACGTGGTCGGATCGCCGCAGTGGAAGCGGCCGGTCATGGATTTACTCCACTACCAAGAGAGAAAGGCGCAGCGGCGCATTTACCTTGACTTCGACGACGAGTGAAGGGCCGACCACTTTTATTTTTTGTTTTATTTCCTTCGTTGATCCGTCTCGCATTCACAAACACTTGGAAAAATTTTGGTGTAATGAATGCTTTTTGTTTAATGTTACCTGTGTGTTTATCTATCTTGCGTGATTGAAATCACTTGATCAAACCACCAAAGCGCCGCTTAACTTGGCCGAACACTGACGAACGCCTAGGTTAGGGCGGCGTTCACGAGTCCCGCCAAATAGCTTCTATGTAGTCGCCGCGAACATAAGCATAAATTATGCAAGTCATACAAGACTTAGGCAAAAATGACCTCAAGTCCAATGGGAAGTGCAAGACGTAGTTTAGTCTTAGCATCAGGTTTTTATGCAAGATTGTTGCTGATTCGAATCCCTTCAAAACTTGAATCCCAATGATCTCTGGAATCGTATACAATTGCATGACGCGCGAGACAACAAGTTTCCGGGAGTGTTGTTAGGCGTGCAAGACTAACGATGACGACTCACGCAGTGCTTGAGGGAGCCGACCCGAGGCGTGCGAGCCGTGTTCGAGTACAGTGCCCAACTCACGCTCCGGTCACTTGCCCTCGCCGGACGTCGACACTTAGCACCTTTCCTTTTAACACGAGGGGCCATTAGTTTCTGACACCCGCAACAATCAAGCATAGCTTGATTCATCTTGGTGCATGCACATAAGGAAGCGGCCAAGAAATGCAGCATAAAGCACTTAGCTTTCTTATACGCCGTTGGGCGACCAGTGGAGATGCTGGGGCCCTTCGCGAAGTAGGCCGACACCTCTATGCTCAGCCTGTGTGCACAAATAGCTACCAGAAGGATGAGTAGACGCTAGGAAGGGCATACGCAGGGTAGGCCCAAATAATGCAAGTCCCAGCATGGGATAGTCCTGGTCCGCTCTCTTTGGTTTCTAAGTCCTTGTGACCCTCCCAAGAATCGACCTCTGTTGTTGTCGTCAAAGCAAGCTCCTAGGAGGGGTACCAGTCGATTGCTTTCATGGTGATGACCGGGATGCTTTTAGAGAGCCAACCCAAGGCGTGCGAGCCGCGTTTGAGCACCGCGCCCAACTCGACCCCCGGTCGTCCGTCCTTGTCGGACACAGGCGCCGAGTGTCTCCACGGATCACCAAGGAATTAGCAAATATACGGGACCAACGACACTCATGCGAAAAATTGCCGCTCAGGGCACAGAAAGGGACAACAATGGTAAAGCAAAAGCCTTCTAGGCAACAACTTTACTAACCGCCAGTAGCCACCGACAAGCCAGGGGAGAGACTTACCTCAAGGCTGACCAGGGCGAGCTGCTGGGTACTCATAATTCTTTCAAGGATAGAACTCCCGCAACAACTCTATGTTGTAGGAATTCGCCAATTCTTCGCCATCCTTAGTGGCCAACCGGACCGCCCCGGGTCGAGATACTGAGACCACCTTGAAGGGGCCCTCCTAAGGGAGACAACTTGTAAACCCAAGATCGCGTCTGAATCTGCGCAAGAAGACCAAGTCGCCCATCGCCAGTTGTTCTCTCGGAGACCCGGTGGCATGGTACCGCTGAGGCTCTCTGACATCGCGGCGCGAAGGGCGGCTCCGATCACGCACTTCCTCCAAGAGGTTGACTTCTTCTCCGGAGATCTTCTTGGCCTTCTTCGTTGAGCCGAGACGCTGCGGAGAACCGAAAGCGACGGCTTCGGAGGGAGAACAAATTCGCCAGATACCAGAAGAAAGGCGTCCGCCGATGGTTCGACCGGGCGTGGTCGCGGCGACCACAAGACACCGGAGCTCCTCCGCCCATCGCGCGCCCGCTTAGGAGTCGATCAAACGCCTCGTTTTGAGGCTCTTCAACACCGGTATGCGTTGCGCGTTCGCTTGCCCATTGCTCTGGGGGTGGGCCACCGAAGCGAAGCACACTTTGGTGCCCATTTCACCGCAGAACTCCAGAAAAGCCGCACTGGTGAACTGAGTTCCGTTGTCGGTGATGATGCGGTTGGCGACTCCAAAGCGGGTGAAGATCCCGCGCATGAACTTGACAGCAGCAGCAGCCGTGATGGCTCGTACCGCTTCGGCTTCAACCCACTTGGTGAACTTGTCGATGGCGACGAAAAGATTGGTGAAGCCCCACGCGGGTTCCAGCGAACGGACCCAGATATCCAAATTTCAGCATCGCAAACGGCCAGGAGAGCGGGATGGTTTGCAGAGCTTGGGCTGGTCGGTGGATCTTCCTAGCAAAGAACTGACAAGCTTTGCATTTCCTCACCAGCTCGCAAGCATCATGGAGGGCAATAGGCCAATAAAATCCTTGGCGAAACGCTTTACCGACTAGCGTTCGGCCGGACATATGGCTCCCGCACACGCCTCCGTGGATATCAGAGAGCAGGTTGCTCCTCTCTTCCCGAGTGATGCACTTTAGTAGAACTCCATTTCTGCTCTGGCGATATAGGTCCCCACCTACAAGAGTATAGCACTTGGCCTTTCGTGCAATCTTCTCAGCTGAGGCATCATCGTCGGGGATCACTCGGTCACGCAGAAAGGCTAGGATAGGATCCATCCACTGACCTTCCTGGCCAAGCTTGGCGAACACTCGGTGCTCGCCGGGGTACTCCGCTGGGCCGAGCTTTTCCCCTGGTGCTACGTCGGCAAAGACCGCCGTCTTCCTCCCGGACACAATGATTTGGCGGCACACCGCCTTCCTCCTGAATCGGAGGCCGTGGCATGCGCCTTCCTCACTGGCCGGCCGAGGCCGCACGCCATGCCGTTGTCCCCGCTGGCGGGGGCTGCGACAACGACAACGCTCATCCCCACCAACCGGGTTATGGCGGATGTCGCGATAGCCTTTCTTCGAAGACCCCGACCGGAGCAGAAGCTCTTGATGACACAAGTTGTGAAAGCCCGTCCGCAAGGTGATTGTCGCGTCGATGGATATGAACATACCCCAATCCTTCAAAGTGACGCTCTATTTTCCGGACCTCCGCCAGGTACGCTGCCATAGTGGGGTCGGAACACTGGAACTCCTTCCGCGCTTGGTTGATGACTAGCAGGGAGTCACCCTTGACTTGAGACGCCGGATGCCAGCCAAGCGATGCATAAACCTCGCCGTGTTCTCATATCCAGACTCGTTGTTTGTGGCCTTGAAGTCGAGGGCGACCACATCTTGAAGGGTGTCACCCTTGGAGAGACCAGACAACCCCAAATTTCACGCCTCTAGCTTTGAAGGAGCCATCAAAGATTAGGGTCGAGGAGAAAGCGCGGTGCTTCTTCTGCCAGAGTGGCGGAGTCCATTCGGCGATGAACTCCACCACCGACTCTTGATGGCGGTGCGGGGTATAAATCGAGGTTGAATTCCCCAGTTCAACGACCATTTAGCTATCTGACCTACCTTCCACGGTTGTGGAGGATTTCGCTTGAGGATAGGCCGTGACCACGGTGATTTCTCGCTCTTGGAAATAATGCCGCAACTTCCTGGATGCCACCAGGACCGCATACAACATTTTTTGAGCTTGCGGGTACCGAGTTTCCGCTTTGTGCAACACCTTCATCGATGTAGTAGACCGGCTTCGGATGCCTTCCCTCCACTTAACTAGTACCGCTCACCACCTCAGAGTGGCAACTATGTACAGAGCACGGCTCACCCCAGACCAGGGAGACCAAAGACGGGGAGAGGTGAGGTATCGCTCAAGTCTTTAAATGCCTTTTGTGCCTCCTCCGCCCACTCAAAGTGGTTAGTCTTCTTCAACAACTTGAGCTTGAGATAACCCTTAGGTTGATTACCAAACACCACGTGCTCTTCACAAATCAACATCGTTGCGTGACTCATTGTCCAACAACTCAATCTCTTTGTCAATGCGTACACATGGCCCTGAAATTATTATCATAGTTCCATATTCCGATTAGTCAAGATTAATAAACAATATTCCATGAGCATGTGATGGCGTGGCATGGCTAAGCATCTCTAATTCGGTCTAACCACCCATGTTGATTTTCTATTTAACCAACTATAATTAATCAACCTAGGGTGACAATGAAACATGGCATACAAATAACAAGGTAGGGTGTAATTCAATGGATGCGATAGCTAATCCCAAACTATTGTTGAAAACATTTATACACATAAAATAACAAATGATAATTAAGGTAAATCAAAATAGCATGCAATCTAGTTTATGGGTGCAACATGATCAAAAAACAACTTGCCTTGCTTAAGCTCTGGTATTGCTCGAAAATTGCTCTTGAAATAATAATCCTTCTTAGACACCTCGCTCAACTCAAGCGTCTCGTGAATCGAGAGAAATAGCAAATAAACACCAAGAACAAATAGCAAATGAACTCGAAAATTCAAATAAAATCCACCATTGGAAAGATCTCAATCTTACAAACTTTTAGAAATTGAATTACCCAAATCGGAGTTAAAATGCAAAAGATATAGCATTTAGAAGTTTTGAAAATAAACTAAACTACGGAATTAGAAATTCTAAATCTTTCAAATTATTTTATAAAGAAAATCCAAATTTTTCATGCCCGACATGCGGACTAAGCGTGGCGAAATCTGGCTGATGAACTCAATCGCGGTTACGAGTAAATCTACTCGATGGTCTAATATCAATCGTCCAGGCCTAAATCCAATAGTTGATATTTAATCTAAGGCGCTTACGTTCGAAGCGGCGTGGGCCAATTCCATTACACTCGATTACGATCCGACGTTTGGTGAAGTTGATCGGCGATGAAGCGGCAGCGACTTGAATTTTCGGAGGCCGAGAGCGACGACCTCGGGTACAACCGGTAGCGCCGCGAAAATCTTCTGGCGGCGTCGGCTGTTCCTCGCGAATCCTCGGACGACAAGCGCGACCCGTTTTCCTGTCGATTGATTCTTCGGCGACTCCATACGCTCCTTGATGATATCCCCGATTGCCGACACGACTCGCTCGTGACTTCTCCCAGGCGAGGGCGCACGCTTTTCTTTCGGTCGCTGCTTCTTTCTGGGCGATGCTTGTGCCGTTTAAATAGTACCGGCCGAGCGGCCTTGTCCCGTTCGAACACGGCTGTGTTTCCTTATTTGCTTTGGCGCTAGCGCTAGAATTTGAAACGGACACGCGTCGGAAAAACTTCCTTCGCGCGTGATTTCCCTCGCGCGTGCTCTCGCGTTTGGCGAATTCAGCGCCAGCACCCGGTTTGAATCGGTAACGCCTTTGGCGCCAGCGCTGGAGACGTGTTCCTTTTCCGCGCGTGAACACGGAAGGACTCGAGTTCCAGCCGAATCGGCCACCAACAAGGCAAGCTTTTTCTCCCAACCGCAATGAACCGCCTTCTATCCTAGGAGGCCAGCTTAACAAAGACCGGCCAGAAAATCGAACTCATAATTTGCTTTGAGTCGGGATGTTACAAGGCGCTTCATGTGCTCGATGGCCGCTATCTTGTCGATTGGCTTCAATGTTCTCTATCTTGGACACTCATTTGAAACCCAGCTGACTTTTTCGGAGGGCACACCAAACACACACTTTTCTGGGTTGAGCTTGAGGCAATTCTTCCAGAGGTTGGCAAAGGTTTCCTCCAGGTCTTGGATTAGTTCTTCGCTCTTTTTAATCTTCACAACTAAGTCGTCAACGTAGACCTCAAGATTTCGCCCTATCTGAGGACGGAAAGTGATATGCATGGCACGTTGGTAAGTAGAACCAACATTCTTTAAACCAAAAGCCATTCTAACATAACAATAAACACACGTAGGGGTTACAAAAGCAGTCTTCTCCTCATCTTTTACCGCCATGCTAATCTGGTGATATCCAGAATACGCATCCAGAAAGCACAGCAGCTCACACCCGGCCGTGGAGTCAACAATGAGATCGACTCGCGGCAGGGGGTAAGGATCCTTCGGGCAGGCCTTGTTGAGGTCGGTGAAGTCGACACACATGCGCCATCTCCCGTTGGACTTCTTGACAAGCACAGGGTTGGCAAGCCACTCTGGATAAGAGACTTCCCTGACTATCCCTGCGCACAACAGCTTCTCTACCTCCTCCCGAATGGCATCTTGCCGCTCCGGCGCCTGCCTCCGGACCTTCTGCCGGACCGGGCGCGCTTCAGGGAACGTTGCCAATCGGTGCTCGATCACCTCCACAGGGACCCGGTCATGCTCGGACGGTTGCCGGCGAACCGTCGAATTAGATCAGAGGAAGGTGACGCGCGTCTTCCTATTTGGCGCGAAGCCGGCGCCAATGTTGACGGCCTCGGGCTCGCCCCCTCAGGCGACCACCTTGACCTCACCGGCAGAGCAATTGAGGCGCGGGTCCGAACTGAGGGCTCTGGAGCCGGCGTCGGCACGCCGGCGCGAGGCGGCGCCAGTCCCATGCCTGCTTGTGGCAGCGCAAGGCCTCTGACCTATCCACTTGAATTGTAATGGGGCCGGTGGGCCCTGGCATCTTCACCACTATGTAGGCGTAGTGGGTTGCCGCCATGAACTTGACCAACGCCGGTCGGCCAAGCAAGGCATTGTAAGGGAGATCGAAATCGGCGACCTCGAAATCCACCATCTCGGTGCGGTAGTTGTCCCTCTCTCGAAGGTGACAGGAGGCGACCACCGAGGGCATCAAACCACCTCACAGGGCTACCGAAGAAAGTCGAGGCGAACGCAGATCCCTGCCAAGGATCTGGAAGCGCCAGAATGCCAAGAGGATAGGAGATTGATGGAACTCCCTCCGTCCACCAAGACACGCCCAAACAGACATTCAGATTGTGGCGACACCACAATCGGGGAGATGCCCTAGGCGGTGGTGCTTTCGTGGTCGTCACCGACCGAAAGTGATCGTCTCCTCGACCACTTCAAAGATCCGACCCGCCAGAGCTTGATCTTTGCGGACACTTCCCTCTTGACCGTTTATAGGCGGCGTTGAGAGAAAGGTGGGCGAACCACCATGGATGTAGGCCCGCAGCGTGATCCGCCTACTAGAAGGCGGTGAGGCGGGATCTTCGTCTTGGTCGCCGTCCGGCGGCGTTCTTGCCGCTTCTCCACCATTTTGCTCATGACCCGGCTGACGTCCGTGTCATGAGTGTTGGTCGGTGGATCGCAATAGAGTTCGCCCTCTTTTTGTTCGCGGCGGTCGTTCCCACGACCGCGGTGGTCATCGCGTCGGTCACGGCGATCTTCATGCCGCTCACGGTGGTTGTCGCGCCGGTCTCGGCGGTCGTCCGCCCCATCCCAGCGGTTGCGCTTCACGGCCTTGGTCCTCATCGTCGCGTTCGGCGGCTAAGACCCTTTGGTCTCTCTGCCTCACGCTTCGCGCTTTCTGTTCGCATGGCGGAACCCTTCGAGGTTCCGACTTCGTCCTTGCCTCGGCCATCCTTGGGGCCAGGCGCTGGCCCCCTCACCTCCGCGGCCCGCGCACACTTATGTGCGAGGGAAAAGAGCTCGGAGGTGGTATTGATGGTGCGGGTGGCCATCTTCTCCTTCATCTTGCGGTCTCGAACGCCTCTCCGAAAGGCGATGACGACCGATTGCTCCGAAATGTAGGGAATCGTGTTGCGGCAGTGGCAAAACCGCCGGATGAAGTCGCGCAGTGACTCCCCCTTCTCCTGCTCCAGGGCGTGGAGGTTATCCTCCACGCCTGGCTGCGCAAAGGAGCCTTGAAAGTTGGCGACGAAGAGGCCGCACAACTCCCCCACAAGTGCACCGATCCTTGGGGGAGGTTTAACAGCCAAGAACGGGCAGAGCCCGTCAAGGCCGTAGGGAGGTAGTTGGCCATGATCTTTTCAGACCCGCCAGCTGCTCGCACCACCGTGGTATAAATCTGCAGGAATTCCTCCGGGTTGGTGGTGCCGTCATATTTCTCTATGGACGCCGGGCGGAACCTATCGAACACGCCACGCGGCATGCGGCCGTCGGAGAAGGCCTAGCACCACGCCATAAAGGAGCCCAGTAGCTCGCCGAGTCCAGTCCGGAGATCCCCTGAGCGCTGGGCTAGTTTCTGTGAGTCGGAGGAGTGGATCTCCTCCTTGGTCCGAGAGTGAGAGTCATGAGAGGGACTCTCACCGTCAGAGGCTATCTACTTCCTGCGGCAGCGCTCCTGGACCGGGTGGCGCGGCAGGCGACCACAGAGGTCATCGCCGCGCCGCCGCCGGCTTTCATCCAAGTGCGACCGAAGGTCCCGATCCATCGCGAATCAGGACCAGGTGACCAAGCGCTTTTCCTTCGTCTCCGACCCGCCTGGCCAGAGCTTTTTTCGTTAGGGCGGCTAGACGCCTGAGTATGCTTAGCATGCGCCCCAGGCAATGGTGTACCAATTGCCCGGTCGAGCCCTACCGGTCGAGTTGAGCCCTACCCGGAGTTGGGCCGCGTCCACGAGACCGATGATGCTCCGCAGCCACGGAGTGGCCGGAGAGTCTTCTGCGAGTTCCACCAGAGGGTGGTCCAAGAGGAGACGAACCACATGCGTGTTACGGCGGGAGTGGCAGCCTCCATGGCGGCCGACGTCGCATGAGGTGCTCCACCGCCCAAAGAACACGCCGCCACCTGCAGGGCGGGGTGAGATGATCCTTCATCCGGTGAGACTGCTGGGACGCCCCCTAGGCGCCGCTCGCCCCCGCCGGTCCTTGATGTTGAGAACCCGCCATCTCCAGATGCACGGGCCTGCTTCCAAATCACGGACACCGAAGTTCGCCGGGGAGTTAGCTGGGAGAACCAACCACTAGACCCCTACCTGGCGTGCCCCTGTCGACGTATTCCACTTGACAGGCCCGAATTCTACAGACCGGGTTTGGTTCGATAGGAGGGCGTCTTCGCGGCTGGCTAACCCTAGCGGATGAAAACCCTAGAGACTCCCACACGAAGGATTCCGGCGTCTATGAACTAAGGATGACGCAGAGATTTTACCTGTTTCAGCCCCTCGGCAGGTAATGACCTTACATCTGCTAGATTTTAAGTGTTTGAGGTTATCTGAGCTCTCGGACACAAGTTCTTCCTTGGGTTTTACAAATTGAACTCTTGGTTCTTCGACCCCCTTCCCCATGCACCAGAGGGCCCTTATATAGCCTAGGCTAACGGGGGTAGGTAAAAGGGGGGTCATCATGCTGATCTTCAGACATTTATTGCTCCTTCCCGTGTTGTCCCGTTCCTACATTCTCATTAAATACTGACGCATGGCCGCTTTGGTCGTCCGGGATGTGACCCTTTGTGACGGGTAGGTGAGAGCGTCGAGGAATGGGTTTGTAGCGTAAATCCTCGCGGCTTGATAGATCGACACAAGCCGAGCTCGCCGTTTAGCACAATCGATAGGGAAGGAGACTTGAGGCGAAACCACCGTGCCCCACCTTTTTGCCTTTGCGGCGGGGCGAGCAAGCGTCGTCGCCCACCGCCGCGGACGCCACGGGCGGCACTGCCGGTGGGGCGTGCTTTCGCCGCCCGTCGCCGCCCCGACGCCAGTCGCCCGACGTGGGCCGGACGCCCGTGCGGCGGCGAGGCATGCTTCCCGCCGTCGCCGGAGCGCCACGTGGGCGGGCGAAGCGGCGCTCGCCCTCGGCGGGCGCCCGCGGGCAGGCGTCTTCGCCGCCCGTCGCCAAAGCCGCCACGTGGCCGGGCGCCAAGCGGCAGGCGTCTCGCCCACTTGCTCGCCGGACGCCACGTGGGCTGGTTTTGTGCGTCGGAAAGGGTACCCCAGCGTAAAGTACGCTGACAACTAGGGTATTACAATGTACTAAAAAACCAATGACCATCTCCAAAAAACCACACATTGATTCGTTAATTTTATGATTCGTAGCAATGGATGTGATAACCCGGAGGGTTATTAGTTTAATTAAAGACTTAATTAAACAGTGAAAGTAATTAGGCAAGAAAATAAATTGTAAGGATTAGGGAAGTGCCGTCGGTCCGCAAAGGAAACGACGCTCATTGAGATACTAGACTGTGTCGGACCAAGCCGCACCTCTAGATAGTTTCGTGGCTCATCATTCGGCGCTTTTAGACTTACAGTGCGATATGCGGGTATCGTTAGTGTTTTAGGCGCTAAATGACCGTGATACCCTCAAGGCAAATAGGGACCAAGAAACCATCGAGGCATAGTGGTCAATAGCCAAATTGCCAATGCCATAAAACCAAATAGAATGCCGACCAATCCCAAGCCAGGCTAGCTCACTCCTGTCCCCCATTTCAGCCACAACCGAGAGCCCACAGAAAGCACATCCAAAATATCTAGCCTTTGCTTCCTTGTCCCCAACACCAAGAATACTAGCACAGCCATTCCAACCCAAGTAGCCGAAGCAAGAAGGAAGACCAGAAGGAGGGCGACATCATCCAGAGGAGGTGGACCAAGGAGAATCCAAAAGAAGGAGGGTAGATCCGAAGCCAGAAGCAGGGAGCCCGAAGGCAGCTCGACCCGAAGGGAGCTACAGCCTCGTCTTCCCTAGCACCAACTCACCCTCAGCCGACCCCCATTTCCATCCAAGACCACCAGGTACCTGTAGCTACAGTACGGGTTTCCATGGGTAGACTGTAGACCGGGGTCCTAGCCAAGCAATGAGGTAGGGTAGGGGTAGGATCGGGTCCTTCCCAAGGGTTCTCAGTAGGTGGGTTAATCATCGGGGCAGTGTAGCATCCGTTCTTCATTTTGCTTAGCTCAACCCCCCACATTCATCATAGAACCTGGATTCGAAGCAATCATCAAGCAAAATCAGTAAAACCAGCAAGCAAAATCATCAAAAAGATAAAAGAGGGTAGAGGTAGAAGGGGGAAGGAGGGAGTAGCTGTGCGGCATGGCTTCGGGCGTGCGCCGTGAGGTGGAGCCGACGTCGCGCGGGGGAGCTCCAGCAGCCAAGGCGTCCGGGCCGAGCTCATCCAGAAGAGAGCAGCTGGAGGCGAGGAAGGAGGTGCGCCAGGGGGGAGATCGCCCGGAGGAGAGAGCAGCAGGGCCGGAGCAGCGCGCCAGAGGGAAATCGCCGGGGATGCGCCCGAGAGAAGAGAAAGCCGAGCGGGAGTAGTGCGCCAAGAGAGTGAGGCGCAAAGAGAGAGAGAGAGCAGTCGGCCAGAGAAAAAGAAAGCAAGCCGAGAGGAATGAGAAAGAAAAGAAGTAAGGGAAGAAGAAAAGAAAGAAAAAGAGAAATGAGAAGGAAAAATAGAAAAATAAAAATAAGAGAGAAAAAGAAAGAAGAGAAAAAGATAAGAAAGTAGAAAAATAATTTGCACCGCGGACCGCGTTGACTGTGGTTCATCAGTCTGCGGATCGTGTAAAAATCGTCAACGCATACTTGTTTGATTCATGCCGATATAAAATCTGAACGACAGATCAGAAAATTGGTTGGACACCGCAACTCGTACTTAATAATTTTGCTGTAGTTGATAGTTTATAATTTTTCAGGGCAAGACCAGAACCCGCCCGACAATCAGAACCTGTCTTCGAGCGAGGTCGTACCTTTAGAGTATATTCCAGGCAAGTTTTCCTTTGATCATGTCTTGTTAAAGAATTTTTACTGCTTTTCTGTAATTGTTTTTATCATCACTGCATGGAAAAGCTTATATTTTAATAAAAGTATTAAATTGGATGCGGTTGGAAAGAATGGATTAGAAATGGATGGATGGATTGATAAATTGGTGCTGGTAAATTGTTTGGCTCATCCAACGAATGGAGCCGTTGGCGTATGATTAATAAGGGAGGGTAGAGGATGCCGATGAGAAGGATGTTAGCCGGCGGGGTCCTCTACATAGGCTATAATATAAGTTTCAACAAACTAACACTTAGGCAATGAGCCATAACTCTAGTATCAACCATGGTGTGTGTCGAGGGTTGTTACCGACAATAATGAAAATGGGGCTAGGCGCTGGATCCAAACTCGATGGTAGCACAAGACACACGATGTATACAGGTTCGGGCTCTCTCGGTGGAGATAATACCCTAGTCACGTGCTCTGGGATTATGATTGGCTAGCTTATTCACGATGGTCTTATTCGCTTTATGTTCCCCGCCTCCCTTTATATAGCGAGAGGAGGCGGTTACAAGAGTCCCACTCGGATCACGAGGTGGGAATCTTGTATCTCTTTCATATCCATTAAACATGATGGCGGTTAGGATTACAATTGTATCCTCCCTAGCGTGGTTAGTTTCCATCTTGAGGTTTCCTTGTTGCGCATGGCGGCTTTGCCTCTGAGCAATACCCATCTTCATGTAGTCGGCTTGGCCCATCATGCAGAATACGGGGTCCATATACTCCCACAAGAGCCCAGTGCTTTGCGATCAATTGCCACCTTTCTCGTGGCAGCCCAACCGAAGTTATGCTTCACGCCGAAGTGCTTCGATTCTTGATGTAGTTTCCGTGGTTTTCTTTCGGTAGGAGTGCCCATTGTAGGCAAAGAGATCGTGAAGGACTCAATAGAGCTCCAGCGTTGAGTTATATCCGATCGTCAGTGGCGTCATTTGGTGGCCCATCATGAGGCATACCGTATCCCCAAAGCGATATGCGAGAGTCAAAACGCTTTTTCCGCTCAAAGCGAAATTCAGCGTCGTTCCTTTAAATTCATTTGTCGTCGAAATTGTTGATGTCGTCATTGGAGCGTTGGCCCACACGCGTTGCATCCAAATTTAGTAGCCACGAAATCATGTATATCACGAGAACTTAGGCCATGTAAAAACAATTCACTTTCGGATGTGGTGTCCGATGGTTTAGAGTTTTTTACTCCTTTCCTTATTGATTTTGAATTCATCAAGTGGTTTTGACTCTTTTGTTTAAGCACTCTTTCGACTAGTCTAGCCCCGGCGTCGAGTCGGCTCATGGCTCTTTTTCGAGCAGCGCGTTTTGGGTGACTAAAGTTACGCCATTCATGGGGTCGAGCTTCACAACTCGGAATTAACGCTTTTCGGTTCATTTGCAATCGTTAAGTAAAAGAAGAAAGACAACTTCGAGAAAAAAGATGTGCGCATGCGCACACTATTAGTGTAGCCCCGACTTCTTCGCTTAGTTGTGGATCAACTAAGTAGCAAGTCAAGAAAGTCAACAATTTTATTCAAAATGACAAAATTAAGTAAAACTTAGTTGCTTTATGCTCCATGTGTTGTCGACGATCATGCCGTCCTTGCTAAAGTGGCGCAAACATAGGCTTGCGATCGAGCCGTAGATGGCGCTTCGAGTATGGCGTTGGCTCGTGGCGCGTCTTGAAGGTGGAGCTTCGGGCGCAGCGTAGGCTCGTGGGCCATCCGAAGGTGGCGCTTCGAAGCGCATCGTTGCTCGTGGGTCGTGCCGAAGGTGGCGCTGGGCGCTGGCGTAAGCTCGTGGCGTCGCGAAGGTGGCGCTTCGTGCGCGGCGTGACTTCGTGGCGTGCTGCGTAGATGGCGCTTCGAGGCGGCGTGGCTCTTGGCCGTGCGAAGTTGGCGCTTCGAAAGTGCGGCGTGGCTCTTAGCCGTCGTGGCGCTTCATGCGCAGTGTGGCTCGTGGTCGTGCGAAGGTGGCGCGAGCGTGACTTCGTGGTCGTCTTGGTAGATGGCGCTTCGAAGCGCGGCGTGGCTCTTAGCGTGCCAAAGATTGGCGCTTCGAAGCGCAGCGTGGCTCTTAGCCGTCTGAAAAGTGGCGCTAAATGGCGCGGCGTAAACTCGTGGCGTCGCAGAATTGGCGCTTCGAAGCGCGGCGTGGCTCATAAGCGTCTGCGAAAAGTGGCGCTAAATGGCGGCGTGGCTCGTGGCCGTCTGCGAAGAGTGGCGCTTCGCGCCGCATAGTTCTTAGCGTCAGCGAAAAGTGGCGCTAAATGGCCAGCGTGACTTCGTGGCCGTGCCGTAGATGGCGCTTCGAAATGCGGCGTGGCTCTTAGCGTGCGAGATTGGCGCTTCGAAGCGCGGCGTGACTCGTGGCCGTCTTAGTGAGATGGCGCTTCGAAGCGCGGCGTGGCTCTTAGCCGTCTGCGAAGTGGCGCTAAATGGCGCATCGTGGCTTCGTGGCGTCTGCGAAAAGTGGCGCTAAATGGCGCGGCGTGACTAAATGGCCGTCTGTAGATGGCGCTAAAGCGCGGCGTAGCTCTTGGCGCGTGCGAAGAGTGGCGCTTCGAAGCGCGGCGTAGCTCTTAGCACGTCTGCGAAAAGTGGCGCTAAATAAGCGCGAGCATAAACTCGTGGCGTGCGAAAGTTGGCGCTTCGAAGCGCGGCGTGGCTTCGTGGCCGTGCGAAAGTGGCGCTTCGAAGCGCGGCGTGGCTCGTGGTCGTGCCGAAAAATGGCGCTAAATGGCGCGGCGTGACTTCGTGGCCGTCTGCCGTGAAATGGCGCTTCGAAGCGCGGCGTGGCTCTTAGCGTGCGAAGGTTGGCGCTTCGAAGCGCGGCGTGCTTCGTGGCGTGCGAAAGTGGCGCTAAATAAGCGCGCGTGACTTCGTGGCCGTCAGCGTGAGATGGCGCTTCGAAGCGCGGCGTAGCTCTTAGCGCGTCTTGAAAAGTGGCGCTAAATAAGCGCGGCGTGGCTTCGTGGCGTCTCGAAAAGTGGCGCTAAATAAGCGCGGCGTGGCTTCGTGGCGTCTGCGTAGATAAGCGCTTCGAAGCGCGGCGTGGCTTCGTGGTCGTCACCGTAGATGGCGCTTCGAAGCGCGGCGTAGCTCTTAACGTGCGAAGTTGGCGCTTCGAAGCGCGGCGTAGCTCTTAGCCGTCTGCGAAGTGGTGCTAAATAAGCGCGAGCATAAACTCGTGGCCGTGCGAAAAGTGGCGCTTCGAAGCGCGGCGTGGCTTCGTGGCCGTGCGAAAATGGCGCTAAATGGCGCGCGTGACTTCGTGGCCGTCTGCGTAAATGGCGCTTCGAAGCGCGGCGTAGCTCTTAACGTGCTAAAGATTGGCGCTTCGAAGCGCGGCGTAGCTCTTAAGCGTCTTGAAAAGTGGCGCTTCGTAAGCGCGGCGTAAACTTCGTGGCCGTGCCGGTTGGCGCTTCGAAGCGCGGCGTGCTTCGTGGCGTGCGAAGTGGCGCTAAGTAAGCGCGGCGGCTCTTCGTGCCGTGCGAAAATGGCGCTTCGCGCGCGCAAAGGCTCTGGTCCGTCTGAAAAGTGGCGCTAAATGGCGCAGCGTGACTTCGTGGTCGTGCCATAGATGGCGCTTCGAAGCGCAGCGTGGCTCTTGGCCGTGCGAAGATTGGCGCTTCGAAGCGCGGCGTGGCTCGTGGCCGTGCGAAAAGTGGCGCTTCGGGGCATAGCGTGGCTCGTGGCCGTGCGAAGTTGGCGCTTCGGTCGCGAGCATGGCTCTTGGCGCTATTGCAACATCTCCTTTACCGTAGTCGGCGACCTCCGGGACATCTTCTTGATCAAGTCGGCGTCGCTGACTCCTTTATGAAAAACTGCTATGACGACCGCATCCGAGATGTCCGGGTCAATTCTTCACAGATCCGAATCGGAAGTTAGCCCCGACTTACTACTCATGAGTAGATAGCCGGCGCTCTCCGACCAACGGAAGTCGGATGAAGTATCAATGAAGTCTCTCCCAGATTGGATCCGGTCCGAGTTCGAAGAGCAAGCTTGTTGAGGTTGTTGGCGATGAAGTCGAGGCTCCGCGAAAGCATGTCCGAGGCGGAGGTGATGGCGATTCCATTGATGGAGGCCATCGAGCTTGCCGAGATTGATCTTGGCGCTTCCCTACTGGCGCCAGCCGCCGAGGGTTATTACCGACAATAATGAAAAGGGGGCTAGGCGCTGGATCCAAACTCGATGGTAGCACAAGACACACAATGTATACAGGTTCGGGCTCTCTCGGTGGAGATAATACCCTAGTCCTGTGCTCTGGGATTATGATTGGCTAGCTTATTCGCTGATGGTCTTGTCTGCTTTATGTTCCCCCGCCCCTCCCTTTATATAGCAGAGGAGGGCGGTTACAAAAGAGAGTCCCACTCGGATACGAGGTGGGAATCTTGTATCTCTTTCCTTATCCATTAAACATGATGGCAGTTAGGATTACAATTGTATCTTCCCTAAGCAGGGTTAGTTTCCATCTTCGGGGTTTCCTTGTTGCGCATGGCGGCCTGCCTCCTGAGCAATACCCATCTTCATGTAGTCGGCTTGGCCCATCATGCAGATACCCGGGGTCCATATACTCCACAGTGTGTGAAATCGGTCAGAAAAGGTTGTCCTACAAAGGTATTAGAGCTCTCCACACTGGGTAAGTATAAAAGGTGCTCTTTGGAAAGGCCGGTATGCCCAAAGGAGTGAGAACCAATTAGACGGCAGTATATTTGAAGCCAGCGGTGTACCCCTGATTGACAGGGAGTACAAGCGTGCTTGGAGTTATGTGGCGACTGGGATAGGTGTCACAAACTTGAAATGCTGGTGGAGAACTAATACTAGAGTAGCGATAAGCGTTACGGGCATCTCTTGTGGGTGTCACTATGGGTAAGTGATACAAACTGCATGAGGCAAATCTTGAATTCAAGTCAGTCTTCTGGATTGAAGACTATGGACAGCTTCGACTATCTCATATACGGTGTTAGTAGGAATTTTCTGAAACTCTAAAATCAACCACCTTTTAAATTAAAATTTAATTTCTGTAATAAAAGAGTATTTTGGAAAAGGTGATCTTTGGGTGAGGTTAGAACTGATAGATTAAATCGGGAGGAAAAATCATTACTGCATTCATTATTATTGCTTGCTGAGTACTTCGTACTCACCCTTGCTTAACCCTTCCTTTTCTTAGAAGGTGAGGTCCTTGTACAACCCTCAGAGGCATGGTTGGAGGACCACTCCCAGAGCAAGACCTACCAGAGGATGGCTATTACTACTATTACTATCAGGAGCAATAGTAGTATTAGTCGTCCATTTCCCTGTGCTAGCTAGTTGAAGGGAGAGAGGAAGTTAAGACCATCTTTTGTTGTAATATTAGTATGTAAAGTTAAGACTTGGACAATAGCCCTGCGTGGCTAATGGGATGTAATAAAAGATTTCGTTATCTGTCTCTAATTATTGTTTTGCTGCAATACTCTGTACACTGTGTAGTAACTAATAAAGCATCGGAATGCCCGATGTTTTGCTAGTTACTATGATGAGATCTGCGTAATTAACTCTAGGTGACAGTGTTTACCAGGGGTTAATTATGCAGGTCGCCACAATGGAAGCCTTTGACAAGGGGAGCACTAATCAATAATTCTGTTGTCTTGCATATAGACCATGACATTTTTTCGAGGAAGATTACTAAGTTACAGCTTTTGACAAGGGGAGCCCTTTTAGCCTTTGTGTAGACATCAGATTGAGGTCTAATAACGGGCTCAAGTTGCTCAAGCAATATTTTTATATCCCGTAACCAAATAAAGCTAGAAAAAACTATAGTAGTAATAACGCTACCTTTTCCACTCCATGTTTTGCTAAATCCTTCTCAGGGAGGTATTAGAAGTGTTGTAGATAAATGGTTCCGATATTTATGTAAGAGGTATAACTTGAAGAATCGTATCATTGTACGTACAAAATGCATAAAATCGCAATGGTATATTCTGGGTGATGCACAATTGGAAGTGAGACAAAACAATAAACATTACATACTTTACAGTAGTAGTATTGACAATAGCTGGAGCATGAGCATCGCTCAATCGAGTTATTAAACCAAACATCAACAAAACCAAAAGTTGGACCTACCAATATTAATTCCTGGCTTGGTTCTGATGATTTGTCCTCTTCAGATATTATAAAATGAACAAAATCTTCATAACCCATTTTCCCTTCAGCCTTGCTGGTAAATTTCCTAGGAACCTATAAATCAATTGAAAATTGTCAGGATAAACTCAGTGAACAATTTGACATTTGTAGAACAAAATGAAGACCAACCTCTGAGAAAATTCTATCTACAATCCTACATGTCAATGAATGGTTTCCGTACTTAATAAGATTTTCTTTATCAATAAAGAAATCGCGGTCTGTGTCCAGCTCCCAGAACTTGCAATGTATCACATAGAAATGCTCATATGAAAAATACCTAGATAAAATAAAGAAAGTTTAATGCTGCACTTGTTGTAGACCAAGAAAATTCTATAGAAACAGAGAAGCAAAATATGTCGAAATTTTGATTTGAACGTGTTACCTTAAAACTTTATTAATATCTTCTTCTTCATCAGCATGTCGCAGCAGCAAATCAAGTAGATTTCCATGCTTTAGCTCCTTAGTGTAAGATGGCCACTTCCAATTCGATTCAAGCAATAAAATATCCTATATGCAACAGTCTCAGCTGACAAATAATGCTGTATAAGTAGAAGAAAATACAGTATGAGGTTCAATATTTCATTTAAATGATGGCGGCTTGCCATGGATGGTTTTACCATATCTTTCTTGAAATTCTGGTGTGCTCTTTAAGAACTCCAAGCCAGGATGGTTGTCCGAAAGGTCTCGAAGAATCGGTTTGAAATACTCCTAAATTATCATGCAATATTGATTAGAGAAGGCCATCTCTGATGAACCGGCAACATGCTTTGTTAAAGCAATCCATTTCTGAAGCCTTTCACTCGAGACTTATCTTTTGGTAAAGAAGACATACCTTTGTGAGGTAATCGTGATTCTGTTGCTTCAAGATTGTGAATACTTGGGTTGCACCATCCATAGTCATCATATTGCTATTCACCCGGAAATCCATAAAGGCATCCCTGGAAGTAAATACCATAATGAACAATTTAACAGAAAATATTTTTGTGTTCTGCATACTAGTAAAGGTGGTCAACTACCTTTTGATGAGTCTCGTGTTCTTGTCAATCTTTCCAAAAAAGAACAGTTGTAAAGAACGACGGTAGTTTGCAGAGCTCCCTGGTAACCATCCGAAATTCTATTGTGGAATGAAAAGAGACAAATAGAAAGCATGGACAAATATTAGTTGACAATCTCGCGAACAATCTGATATGATCAACATTTTTTTTGAAGGAAAAGGCAGGAGCTCTGCCAAATGCATTAAGCAAGTTTAAAAGATAGAGTTTACAAAAACTTCGAACGGCTTAGGAATAACGAAGGCCGAAGGGAAACCGACAAGAGCAACAAAACAAGGACAAAGACAAAAGAAACAAAACAACACAAAACAACTAGAACCGTAGACTATGCTGAACTTTTAGGTTAGCAACAATAAATGTCGAAACCGCCGGAAACTAGAAATCAAAGCATCTCAAAGGCCGCTGATCTGTTACGCACGTCCCGGACGACCGAATCTGCCACCTGTTGTACCGAGCTGTAGATGTTTTGAAAAGTCCTACAATTCCTTTCTTTCCAAAGGTTCCACAGGCCGTATGTAACCACCCCATCGAACTCCTTTCGCCTAGACATGACCATCGAGAGACGAGATTTCTTCCACTATGCGGAATTCTCCATGTGAGCTCCCGAAGGTTGGGGAGCACTTAGGTCAATTTGTGTAAGCAGAAGCACTCTCCTCCAAACCTGCCTTGCAAAAGGACACATTAGCAGGAGATGTGAAGCTGTCTCTGCTTCAGATCCACAGAGGACGCATGAGGTGGAATGAGGCCATCCCCTGACGGCTAATCTGTTCGCCGTGAGAATCCTATCCTGGATGAATAGCCAAGCGAAAAACCTACATTTCCCTTCCACGGGTGCGTGCCAAATCATCCTGTAGCTGTAATCCGAAGTGGAACCGATGAAATGGGCCTTATATGCCGAGTTTGCTGAATACTCCCCCGTGGAAGTCCACCTCCAGATAATTTGATCCTCCATTTGAGGCTGTAGCTGTACTTGTCGCAACGCGTGCCAAAGACGAAAGAATTCCTGCAGTTGCTCCTCGTTTGTGATTCTGCGCAAAGGTCGGATCCAATTCCCAGATGTTAGGAGTTCCTTCACCGTGCCTGTTCTTCTTCGCACCAGTTTGAAGCAAGACGGCGCCAACTCAGCCGGTGATTTTCCCTGTAACCATATGGATTCCCAGAATTCCGTTGTTTCGCCATTGCCTAATACGATGATGGTGCTTGCAGCGAACAAACTGCAGTCTGAGGCAAAGCAGGGGAGCGGCGAACCTGACCAAGGCTTGTTTCAATCCTTCCAAGTATACCACAACCATCGAAATCGAAGTGCTCGACCAAATCTATCCAAGCATTTTGCCCCAGGCCCCCCTAGCAACTTGGGCCTACAAATTTTCTTCCAATTTACGAGACAGTGACCCCCATTGTATTCCTGTTCTCCTTTCCAGAGGAAACTGCGCCGGATTCTATCGAGTCTCTTTATGACCCATTTGCTGAGAGGATATACCGTTAAATGGTAGACGCAAGGGACGTCAAAAGCGAGTTTAGAATCGTCAAGCGAGCGATACGGATAACAACTTTCCTTTCCATCCTCGCTAGGCGTCGCGCATGCTTGTCAATAAGGGGTTGAAAATCGAGATCTTTTGAGCTTAAATGCATGGGAGAGGGAGACCTAGGTACTGCAGGGAAAGCTTTTCGCACGCTTGGAAAATCTCAGAAAATTGCTTCCAAGTCGAAGCATCACATCTTATGGGGTAGACCTCGCTATTGTGAACATTGTTGTGAAGACACTGAGCTCCTCAAAACAAACTAGAATGTCTGAAATGCTCGGAGCTCTTCCTGCAAGGGATGCAAAGATAGCCACATCATCGCATATGAGGAGACCCGAGATTTAACCGTCGGGATCTCGAAATGATCCCCACCTCCATAGCCTTGGAGATTAATCTCTGCAGAGGATCCATGGACAAAATGAAAAGCATAGGAGATAACGGATCCCCCTGCCGTAGCCCTCTCCTATGTTGGATTTGGGGACCTGGTGCTCCATTGAGGAGAACCCTGGAAGAGGAGGACGCTAGGATCAAGGAAATCCACTCTCTCCAGCGCGGACCGAAGCCCAGGCGAGCAAGTAGATCGATCAGGAACTCCCAACTGACAGAGTCGAATGCCTTGGCAATATCCAGCTTAAGGAAAAGAGATGGGATCCTCCTCCTGTGCAACTCTGTGATCACATTCTTTGTGTAAAGAAAATTGTCCTGAATTGATCTTTTGCTGATGAACGCACTTTGGCTTTGAGGGACCAAGTCCTGTAGACGAGGTGCTAGCCTTCTCGCGAGCACCTTGGAGAAAATCTTCCCTGTGCTATGAATGAGGTTGATAGGCCTGAAGTGAGCAATCCGAGAAGCATCACGCCTCTTAGGAAGCGACACTATGTTTGCACGATTCAATGACCTGGAGATGTCGCCCGCTCATACCATGCAGCTGTGAAAAAACATCCATGAGATCCGCGCTAACAATGTCCCAACAAGACCTGTAGAAGAGACCTGTGAACCCGTCCGGGCCCGGCGCCTTTTCGGCCGGCATAGAGAACACCGCCTCCCTAACCTCGTGTATGAGGAAGGGTTCTTCTAGCATGCACAAGTCATGTCGTGGGAGGTCCAGAGAGTCCCAATTAAAACGATATGATCAACATAATCGACAATTTAATGCACTTTTGTGGTTGCGCTTTTAAGCCATCCCAAATAACGAACTTGGCAGAAATTTGAGAGAAAATACAATCAGATCAAAACAGCAAGGACCAAATCAAACTGTCCTAGAACATGACACCAGTCACTTATGTAATTATAATTGCTTCCAAAAACTCCAGCTTATCTTGCGAAACAAGACGAATATTTTCAGTTCATATATCTGTTAACAGTAGCACGAGGGCACATCCCATTTGACGCACCTTGAATCCCAAAGCCATTGGAGTGTGAGCTGATCAACTGAAGATATGCATTGCTTCTCCAGCTCATACGGCAGTGGGAGCCCCTCTTGGAAATACAACTGCCAAACCTGGACAATGGTGATGGTGATTCCCTCAATTAATCCATCAATGGATCGTGGAAACGTTTGTACCTGCGGTATGACCTCCTTTGGCGGGGCGCGCGGCGACCGGCCAGAGCGGTTGGGCTGGATGACGCCCACCCCGCTGGGCCTCCTCACGAGGCGCGGCGACCTCGGCGAGAGCGGCGGCACGGAGGCGGCCCCCAGCAGCATCATCGACGGCAGCATCGCGGCTCCCCGCCGCCGCTGGCTTTGGCCTTCTGGACGAGGTAGTTGACCAGCCAGTGCGTGAAGAGGCGGTTGAGGAAGCCGAGGAGCGCGGGGATCTCCGGCGGCAGCTGCAGGAGGTCCACCTGCAGCGCCAGTGCCGCGGCGCTCGGATCCGCCGCCGCTTCCATCCCTCGATCACTCCCCGCCGCCGATCCGATCCGAGCAGCGCAACGCTCTCCTCTGGGAACTCGTCAAGCGGGCGGAATTCGCGTCGCCCGTTGGAAAGGTCGACCGGAGTGGAAGTCAGGCGCGTGGCACGAGTGACGTGGTCGGCGGCGCGGGAAGGCCAGTTAACGAGTGGTCTCACCAATCTTGGCGCCATCCCTGCCGTCCATCGGGCCGATCGGCTGCAGTACAGAGCGCGGGTCAGCTCAACTTCTTCGTGTAAGTTGTAATGGATGCCGGGTGATCTCCAACACATGCACATGTAGCGAGTGATCGAAGGTTCTCAGATCTCTCCTTTTATTTTACTGCAATTACTCGAGAGACGCATACCTACGCGCACAAACCGCCCAAATGCTCGGCGAGTGTGTTCCCTTAGCAAACACATAAAAAGACAAAGTCCGAAGATAAATCCGTGATCTCACATAATTACATCTCACGTTTTAGATTCTAGCACAGGCAAATAGCTCCTACGAGTGAATGCATTAGCTCGAATGAGGTGGGCACTCGGGCTGAGTTTTTTTAGGTTTGCCCGAGATACGGTGAGCACAGCATGATTTAAAGTCCGGCCCGATACAAAGTGGGTCGTGCCGAGCCGGTACGACACTGTAGTATGGGCCGTGTCGGATTCGAGAACCAGGCACGACGAGCGGTACAACCCGGCACGGCATTGTAGTACGGGCCGTATCGGGCCTGATGACTCAGGACATGAAGAAGAAGCTCGGTATGAAAGTCACCGACCCACAGATCATAAGCGTTATGGACGTACCCAATAGTATGAATGCCATCCCCGCCGTCGACATCTGAGAGAGGCGGGTCAGCTCTCTCTCTCACCCGTCTCTGTCAATTTTTCTCTCGCTCATCCGACTCTCTCAATCTCGATTGCTTCTCTTCCTCACTCTCTCGTGTATTGAGTTGCATGCACCAACCAACTCACCCAAAAGCTTAAGCTGATGAGGAAAGGTAGGCAATTCACTTATACTTCAATACTCCCCCTCACGTGCAGGCTCCCTCAGACCTAGGACGTGGAATAGAAGTGGACTGCAATTATTATTTTTAATTGTGTCAACCGGGTATTGAACTCGAGACCTCTTGGCTCTGATACCATATTGAGTTGCATGCACCAACCAACTCATCCAAAAGCTTAAGCTGATGAGAAAAGGTAGGCAATTCACTTATACTTCAATAGCCCTCTCTCTCACTCATATTCAACACATTCCATCATTTTAAGAATAAATAAACTTTAGTTTTTTTTCCCTAATATTTGTGTTCACTGTCTTAACTCTGTGTCTCGGAATCCTTTCCTCTCGTCACAATAGTGCAAATAGGCTGGGTATAGGCCGGCACGGCATGAAGCAGTCACGAAACACAAATGAGCCATACTTGGACTCGCCGAAAGTGAGCCGGACATGCCCGGCACAGCGGGTATGATAGGCTGTCGCGGCTCGGGACGGTTCAGACACGAAACACGATAGATCTGTGCCGGATTGGTCTGACACGACACGACGCCCACCCCTATGCTCCCTGCAAAAATTGTGACGACCAGCTAAACAGACTCTTGCTCTCTCGTCTGATTTCCAGCGGCGTAAAAAAAAAAAAGCACATTATGGGACCGGCTCACGAAGCACACGAGTGAAAAAAGAAACTAAAGATGCAGTCTCGTACGTATCGTCTCGATCTGGATCCAGATGCGTTAATTGATCACCTGGCTTTCTTCATGGGGATGGCGAGAGAAAGTAGAAGCGAAGAATGGCAGGATCCCAAGTTCCCAACCATAAGTAGAGGAAACGCGAGGGGGAGAATTGAAGGATGGAAGGGAAGGGATGACGGGAGGGGCAGTAGGCCGGGCTCGAGGCCGCCGATAAACTCGCGCCATGCATCCACGTTAACTTGCTCGATCGCAAGGTACAGGCCGGCCGGCATAAACACGAACACACCGAGCTCCCGTCATGGCCCATGCAATTGCAAGTCCAATGCTGGCAGTCACACGTGTACGTAGCGGGCGGATCTAGAAAAATTAGTCGTCGGGGTCATCGCCGACATGTAACTTGTGTTGAAATAGCTTAAGGATCTTAGCGCCTAGAACAAACACCTAGATGCGGGGACTTAGGGGAATACCTTCGGGGTTCGAAGACGATGAGGACGCCATTGCTTGCGCGGAGAGGAAGCAGTGGCGGTCTTGACGATCGCACGGAGAGGATGCAGAACCGGTGAAGAACGGCGATGGAGATTCGATCGGCGTTTCCCTTCGTCTCCCTTGTGCGTCCTTCCTGGCGGTGGCCTTCCCGTTGCTCCGTGCGCGAGTAGATCGGGTGTTCTAGGGTTTGTTAGGGAGTGTGTGCACCGAGGAACGTTGGTTCTTGGGCCGGTCCACCCCTTCTATTTATAGCGCACGTGCAACAGGGGGCCACAACCATGAGTTCGTTGCACCCCCGATCAGGGCGCTGAGTGACTCGTGAGGAAACGGTCCTTTGACCGAAACCATCCCGAGAGATCAACCTAATATTCTCCCCCTTGATCTTGAGGCTAAACTTCTTGACTTAACATTAAACCCCGCTTCTCGATAAATTAGTGCACCAAGATCAAAGGCGTTACCTTGACCCGATTCGTCTGTTGAACTCAATGACTATAGTACACCTCTTTATCTCAAAACGGAAACTTAGACTTATGGGAGATGGTTGCTTATTTGACCCCTTACATCCAGAATCATAGGCTTTCCAATAAACCCATGCCGGCTATGTGCTCTCTGAACACATATGGTGGTAAGCCCTTAGTCAGCGGATCCGCAAGCATTCGCTTGGTACTTATATGCTCTAATTTTATGGTTTGATCCTGGATCTTTTCCTTCACAATATAAAACTTAATGTCAATGTGTTTGGCAGCACCACTTGACTTGTTGTTATAGGAGTAAAATACTGCTGGTTCATTGTCACAGTATACTGTGAGTGGCCTTTCTATGCTGTCCACCACTCTCAATCCCGGTACAAATTTCTTAAGCCATAGTGCCTACCCGGTTACCTCATAACAAGCTACAAACTCAGCATGCATTGTCGACGATGCAGTGACAGTTTGTTTGGAGCTTTTCCACGAAATAGCTCCCCCTGCGAGGGTGAATACATAACCTGATGTGGATTTCTTAGTATCTACACACCCCGCAAAATCTGCGTCAGAGTAACCCACAATCTCGAGGGCACTCGACTTTCTATACGTTAACATGAGGTCTTTAGTTCCTTGCAAATACCGCAAGACTTTCTTAACAACTTTCCAGTGATCTATTCCTGGATTTGACTGATATCTGCCAAGCATTCCGGTTACAAAAGCTAAGTCAGGGCGAGTACACACTTGAGCGTACATTATGCTTCCGACAGCTGAAGCATATGGAACCGATTTCATTTGATCGATCTCATATTGGTTCCTGGGACATTGAAAATTCCCAAACTTATCGCCCTTGACTATTGGAGCAGGCGAAGCCTTACACGCATGCATACTGTATTTTTTCAAAACCTTTTCTAAGTATGCCTTTTGCGATAGGCCTAATACCCCTTTAGTTCTATCTCGGTGAATCTCAATTCCTAAGACATAAGATGCCTCACCGAGATCTTTCATTTCAAAATTTGAGGATAAGAAGTTCTTAGTTTCCAGAAATAGATTTTTATCGCTGCTTGCCAGCAGGATATAATCTACATACAGGACTAGGAAAATGAATTTTCCATTCTTAAACTTTGCATAGATGCAATTATCTTCCTCATTTTCCTTAAAATCAAAACTTCTTATAATCTCATCAAATTTAAGGTACCACTGTCTAGACGCTTGCTTTAGCCCATAAATGGATTTGTTTAGTCAGCATCCCATATTTTCTTTACCTTCCATGACAAAACCTTTGGGTTGAGCCATGTACACATTCTCATATAGATCCCCATTAAGGAATGCCGTCTTAACATCCATCTGATGTAATTCTAAATCATAATATGCTACAAGCGTCATAATGATTCTAAAAGAATCCTTTGTCGAAACAGGCGAGAATGTCTCATTATAATCTATTCCTTCTCTCTGAGTGAAGCCTTTTGCCACGAGCCTTGCTTTGAATCTTTCAAAATTCCCTCTAGAGTCACGTTTAGTCTTGTAGACCCACTTACAGCCTACTGTTTTGGCTCCTTTAGGAATTTCTTCTAAGTCCCATACCTTATTTTCACTCATGGATTTCATTTCATCTTCCATGGCTGCGAGCCATTTAGATGAATGGGGACTTCTCATGGCTTCCTTAAAAGAGGTGGGATCACCCTCTATTTCTAATTCTTCACTTACATAAACTTCATAATCAGCAGAAATAGCTGATCTCCTGTTTCGTTGTGACCTCCTAAGAGGTTCTTGAGCAGGTAGTTTACTCGTTATAGGAGGCTGCTGTGGCTCTTGAGTGCAGTTACAGCAGGATCTAGGGGCTCCATAATAACAGGAGCCTCAGGTGCATTAATAGCTGCACTAGGAGAACTAACAGCAGGTGTTGCAACAACTGGAGGTGCAACGACAGCAGGTATCGAGAAAATGGGCTCTTAAATCATCGGAGTTGGGGCAAAGACCCGCTTCTCCTCAAGGCTTATTTCTCGGGGTACCATGCTCCCCCTGATCATTTCTTCTTCTAAGAACACAGCGTGTCTTGTTTTTACAAACTTAGTATGTCTGTCAGGACAGTAGAATCGGTACCCTTTTGATCTTTCAGGATAGCCAATGAAATGGCAACCGACTGTCTTAGCGTCTAACTTTTCAATATTTGGATTAAATACTTTAGCCTCAGCTGGACAGCCCCACACATGTAAATAATTTAGAGTGGGCTTCCTCCGATCCATAACTCATATGGTGTTTCGAGACAGACTTCTTTGAGAACCCGATTAAGTATATGGGCAGCGGTTTTAATGCCTCCATCCATAGACTAATCGGTAAGGTGGAGTAGCTTATCATACTTCGTACCATATCCATTAATGTGCGGTTACGCCTTTCAGCTACTCCATTCTGCTGAGGTTCGCCCGGCATAGAATACTGGGCTACTATGCTATTTTCCTGTAGATACCTCGCAAAAGGTCCAGGAACTTGGCCATAAGGGGTATGTCTACCGTAGTACTCCCCTCCACGATCTGATCTTACTACTTTAATCTTTACTTCATGCTGATTTTCAACTTCAGTCTTAAATATCTTAAACTTATCTAATGTTTCTGATCGTTCTTTAATTGGGTAGATATAGCCATAACGTGAAAAATCATCAGTGAATGTTATGAATGAATCAAAACCATCCACCGACTTCACGAGAAAAGGACCACGAGATGTACGTGTGAACAATTTCTAAAATTCACGTGCTTCGTTTGGCACCTTTCTTAATTTGCTTAACATATTTGCCCTTAATGCAATCAATGCAATATTACGAATCGAGAAGTCTAACGGTGGAGAATTTCTTCTTTGATTAATCTTTCAATCCTCCCCCTCGAAATATGGCCTAAACGACAGTGCCATAATTTCGAAGACGTCTCACTTTCACTTCTCTTTCGCTTATTACATTCATTCTTCGATGAAGAGGCATTCACAACATTCACATCATTACTTTGAGAAACTAAATAAAGCTTGTCTTGCATGAAAGCAAGACCAATATCAATATTATTGAATTGAATCAAACATTTCTTATTCCCAAAATGACATGTATAGCCATCATCATCTAAACAGGATACTGAAATCAAATTCCTCCTCATGGAGGGTACAACTAAAACATTATGTAAATGAAGAATGAAGCCATTATTTAATTCTAAGGGGAGATCTCCAATGGCTTCAACTTCTTCCTCGATGCCATTGGCGACTCTAATGCTTCTTTCTCCTCTTTTCAAGATCCTCTTCGTATGGAATCCCTGCAAGGAATTTGCAACATGAACAGTTGCACCTGAGTCAATCGACCATGTATGAGTGGGAAAATCTAAATACAAGGATTCATCAATGAATGTGATTTGATACTTACCATTCTTGTTCAGCCATTTAAGGAACTGAACGCAATCCTTCATGTAGTGTCTTTTCTGATTGCAATGTCTACATGTATCCTTGTCCACCTCTGCTGGACCCTTGCCTTTGCCTTCATAAGGCTTCTGGCCAAGGGAAAATTTCTTATTTTGAGGTTTTCCCTTATTCTTAAAAGAAGGCTTAGACTTACTCTGAAAATTGCTCTTTTTATGTGGAGATGACTTGAAATGATTGATATGGTCAAGCCTCTGAGCTCTAAACCTTTCTTGTTCTTGAGCACACATAGCCATTAATTTTTCTATACCCTATTTTTCATTAATGGAGTTGTAATTTACTGCAAAAGTCTCATATTCCTTAGGCAAGGAGTTTATGTTAAATTGCACTAAATATCCTTCTGAAATTTTCATTTCCATGGTTTTCAGCTTAGTGGCTATGCTGCTCATCTTCAGATTGTGCTCTCTAATATTACTTTGCCCATCAAACTTCTCATTTGCAAGTCTTTGCATAAGAGAGTTTGTATACATCTTAGTAGAGTCAGTGAACTGACTCTGAACTTTGCTAAGGTATTCCTTAGCACTGGCACATTCTGGGATGGCACCCCTTATACCTTCCACGATGGAGTTCTTAATCACCATCATGCATTTTCTATTCGAGTTTTCCCACTTCACACGCTCTAAGTCGTATGTCATTCTTGCTGTAGCATTATTCTCGACACGGTTGACCTTGAGGATCAATTGGGGCTCGATTAGAGACGATCATGCATGATTGCATAATCAATATCCGAGAGCGAGTGCCATCTCAATCTTCTCCTCCAAGAGGGATAATTCCCCCCATTCAGGGACTCAATAGCAGAAATCAGACTTAGAACATTTGAAGTGTTCGCAGCTTCAAAAGAAAATACAACTTAATCAGAATACTAAAATAAAAGTGCATAATTAATTCAACGTTGGTTAAATTAAAACATGCTCTTAACAGGAAAAATTGTTCTACTTCTAAATCACCGTTGGGCAGAATTAGAATAGAACAAATTTTAAACTTAAATATTGTGGCAAATTTTATCATCAACGTTGGTCAGAAGATAAAATTCACACACTGAGAATAAACTTAATATAATTATGGCAAATTTTATCATCAACGTTGGTCAGAAGATAAAATTCCCATACTAAAACAAACTTAATATAATTCTCTAATTAGATTTTCACGTTGGTTCAAATTTAATCAGGAAAAAGTAAACTTAAACTTAGCAGCGGAAAATTGACTTAACTTAGGGCTTAAACTAAGTATCCACAGTCAAAACAATGATTAAACTAATTATTCACAGCCAAAAAAAACAGTAATAAAAAAAACACTGTTCATCACTGTTCACGGCCGAAACAGCCCAAAACGGCCTTCTCTTCGCGCTCGGTCACAAGGCCAACGCAATGTGGGCCTGGGCCGCAAAACTCCTTCCCGCCTGGGCCTAAAGCAGCCCAGCCGAGCTCCCTTCGCCCTGCGCCGGCCGATCAAAATCAACGGATGGGATCGCTTCGGCGCAGGAATAAAACCCCAAAAATTTCGGCCGACCCCAAAACCCTAATTCATTTCATTTCTTCTCTTGCCTCTGCTTGCCTCGTCTCCAATGCATACACGCGAGAGAGAGCGACAGAGAAGGAGGAAGCGGTGGCGCCGTCTGCAGGCCCCCTCGCCGGTGCGCATGACCGCCCGTGGGTGGACATGGCGCCGTCGAGTGGCCCTGCGGCGGTGCCCTAAGCCGCGTGTGCATGGCTCGGGAAGGAGAACACGGCGACGGCTATGGCTAAGGAGTGGCTTCTTCCCGTGGCCGCCATCCATGACGACGAGCACAGCGACCCCAGGTAGGGTTTCTTTCTCCTTTTCTTAGTGTGGTTCTTCGGGATTTTGGGGAAAATGGCGCTAGGGTTTCCTGATTTGGGGAAGGATTCCGATCTAGGGTTCATAACTTAGAGCAAAAAACTGCCCTTCCTCTCCTTCTAATTTCTTCGGATGAGTTCTAACCCGAAAGTGATTCTTCATCTAGGGTTAGATCTAGGCACTACAACGCGGCTCTGATACTATTGTTGAAATAGCTTAAGGATCTTAGCGCCTAGAACAAACACCTAGATGCGGGGACTTAGGGGAATACCTTCGGGGTTCGAAGACGATGAGGACGCCATTGCTTGCGCGGAGAGGAAGCAGTGGCGGTCTTGACGATCGCACGGAGAGGATGCAGAACCGGTGAAGAACGACGATGGAGATTCGGCGTTTCCCTTCGTCTCCCTTGTGCGTCCTTCCTGGCGGTGGCCTTCCGTTACTCGTCTTGAGTAGATCGGGTGTTCTAGGGTTTGTTACGGAGTGTGTGCACCGAGGAACATTGGTTCTTGGGCCGGTCCACCCCCTTCTATTTATAGCGCACGTGCAACAGAGGGCCATAACCATGAGTTCGTTGCACCCCCGATCAGGGCGCTGAGTGACTCGTGAGGAAACGGTCCTTTGACCGAAACCATCCCGAGAGATCAACCTAACAGCTTGTTTTCGGATGACTGGTCAAACTGGATGAACACTGAGGCTAGGGTCCAGACTAATCTGCCATTGGAGTCATCAACAATGTTTAGTGAGGGGTATAAGAGGCTAATACGGGAGCGTCGGTATCACTGGATCCCGGCCGATCAACTGTAGGTCCGTCCGTACGGCCGTACGTACCAAAACGATAAGAGTGTATACTCGTGGTTGGAAAGGGTGGCCGTGAGTTTGAATCCCATGACATCACAAAAAGTTTTGTTTGTGCTAAGAGATTGGATCTTGTGTTGGCGTGTATGGATAGAGTGTGGGATGGGGATGGGGGTGGCGTGAATTAGAGTAGACGTATAGATTTAGTATATGAAAGTAGATTTGTCTTGAAAAGGTGCTTTCCTAATATTAGAATTTTATTATATTTTATAAATATGTTTAATAGTAATGAAGTACTAAAGTTGTATTTTAGAAACCATGTATAAGTTCAGAGTGGATTGCTTCTGTGACTTGGGGGAGTAGCCGGGAAGCTGTCTTTGCTGTACTAGTTTAGAGCCAACTTGAGATCAAAATGGAGTTCTTCTTTTGGGAATACGGACAAGAGAAAATTGCTCTCGTACTACTCATTTCGAATGGGTTTGCAAAAATGCCACTTAAAATTTTCACCTTATCTGGATAACTCTTGAGTAATTTGTCTCTCTTAGGTCCGTTTAGCACTCCAGCACACTCCGTCAATCTCGTTGTCAGATTATGCACCCAATGGCCCAGATCATATCTCTCACGTCGTTCCCCCCTTCTCCCACAGGCTTCCTTCCCACCTTCCCCTTTACCCCATCGGTGTGTCCACTTCTTCAACAGCGGGCGGTTCATCTTGAGAGAGGGCGGTGGACGATGGTCATCAGATTTGGCCAATGGGCCACGGGGATGATGACGATAGTGGTGGACCTCTGGGTCACCATCGTCATTGGCCACACTAGGTCTAAGTAGGCACACGCATGAGGTGATGTTGCCGCCATTGTCTTCCTCTCGATGGCCGCCGCTGTAGTGCTCGTTGTCGTCACTTCGAGATCTAGCCGTTGCCGTAGTATTCGAATTTTTTTATTTTTTTAAAAAAGGGTTTGATTTTGAAATCCTTCAATTTTAATAATTTTTATTCAATTTTCGTGATAAATCTGTGCGCCGGATCTTTTATTTTCATGCTCAATTCTACGCTTGCTACAAGACTACGAGAGCAATTTTCTCGTGGGAAAAGGTTAAGGAGACCGAACATATGATTTTGGGCCGGGCTTGATCTGGTCTAATGCCAAGCCGGGAGGGTTGTTGGCCCAAAGTAGTTTTGGTAGGATGGGATGCTGCTTACTTAGGCCCCGGCCTTGATAAAGAGATTGGCTTGCACGCGGGAATAGCAAATTCGTTGACGGAGGCGTAAATACGTACGGCCTCAGGGCCAGTTGTGGCTACTGGCATGGCGCCACATCAATTGTTCATCAGCAGTAGACCTATTGATGGGCAGCCCGTAGACCCGACTCGAAACCCAGGAAAGCCCGATGACATTAAAAAAATAAACATTAATATATTTATTCCAAAAAGGATTAAATAATATTTTTTATTAACAGAACGAATTAAATAATAATAATAATAATATTTCGTAGGAAATGAAAAACTTGGGCTTCGGACCTAGCATATGTTGGCTCGGGCTTTTCCAGGTCTGGCCCGACTCGGCCCGTGAGTTGAACAGGTCTAAGTAGCATGATACGGCGGTATAGTCAAGGGCCTCAAGGCGTTTTGTTCGACCACTACTTCCACCGCTCCTGAATTTTGACAAAGTTAAACTTTGATAGCAAATTTCATATTGTCGGGGGCTGAGTAAACTCTGACAAAGTTAACACATGGTCAACGGGGTCCCTAACTCGGGGCGATGCGACGAGGGGCCTCGACCAAGACCTGAACAACGCCGATACCCGCACGACCTCGACCTTGACCCAAGGGAGTGCGTTTACCCGATGGTTACCAGGACGCGGATGGTGGCATCAAGGCAGGCATGGGCGGTATTCCCGGGGCAGTTACAACCCACCTTCAATGCGCACGAAGCCATTACCCCAGGAATCTCTCCCATCCGTTACAGGCAGTATCCAGGAGGATATAAGGTCTCGCAAGGCATGCGCACAAGGACATCGACGCACTAGCCATAGACCAGTAAACACAAACAGAGCACTCAAGCTCGAGCTGTAATCTACTCTTTTGTACTCACAATTAGTGAATTCCTCCGCCTCCGGAGAAGACTGGACGTAGAGCTGTTACCCTCGTGGGGACTCGAACCAGTATAATCCGCTGTCACCTGCTCGCTGACGCCACGCACCGACCTACGTCCACACCATTGTTGAGCGAGGCACTTCTTGGGTCCCTCATTCACACTAACCCCCTCTTCACTTTTGCGGTCAGGCGATCCTGATCGTCGACACATATTAATATATTTATAAAATATTATAGAAGGACAATTTTATAGATGGTCCAGTTTCTGCTTAGGCTGTGTTTGGTATATCTGTAGCTTTTCTAAAAAGTAGTTTTTGGCTAGACTGCATAGCTGAAGGGTTGTATGGCTGAACGATTGGGCTTAAGAGATTTGATGTTTGGCAATTTGGGTTTTAGGTGTAAGGGGTGTGGATCAGAAATGAGGTGAGATGGGTGGGTTTTGAGATGTTATACTTGGTGGGAACAGGTGATTTTTTTTTTCAATTATAGCGATAAAGTCAAAACCCTAACTTATTAAAGCCGTGGAAGCTACCTTAGATTAACTTTCGATTTTTAGCTTCTTCTAATACAAATAGACTATTGATTTTTAACTTCCGGCCGTAAAGAAACTAACTATTTGAAACAACTTCTGACTTCTAGAGAAAAAATGGAAGCTAAAGTCGTTCCTAACGGGACCAACTTTACCCTGTGGGCGTAATCAACTTACGAAAAAAAGCCCTTTCTACCTTAAGGCAAAACTTGGTGCGCTTACCGAGCTTTGACACTAGTCATTGGGTAGTGGATGCACATCGTAAATCTAGTTTTATATATTGTTTCCTTGGATTCGGAATTTCTGATGGCAACGGATGCGATAGTGCTTAGTGACTCGGTAGGCAGAGGGAGATAGAGACTGAGAACTTTCATTCTCTTTAAAAAGCAAAGGAAAAAAAAGAGAGGAAAGCGACTGAGATAACGTTGATCACTTGCTAATTCCGAGAGGTAAGCTTGAAATTAATTACAGAGCTTCCAAATCAATGTTAAAACTAGCTTAAAACAACAAAATTATGAAGCTTTCGTCTCAACTCGTCATATTTATCCACCGGCAATCTATGTGCGTGATCTCGTACATATATTTGAAGCACAAAAATTTCACAAGAACATGTTCAGGAAAATTCCCGCATTTCAAACGGACCATCTCATGACCTTGCAAACCAAATCGATCCCTTATAAACAGGAAATTATGAGACCAAATTTGAATATTTGCACTTGCAGCTGGCTCTGCACCAGACAACGTTGCATCATATATTTCATGTCACAAAACTAGGAAAGAGAAAAGGAAGTTAAAATCTCTAACAAAATTGCTCCTCCCGTTTAATTTGACACATGCATGCCTGTCGATCGGCGCGAGCCAGCTAGCTACGCGGCGGCGGCGTCGGCGGCTGTCTTTGCCACCGGCGTACGGTTACGTCTGCGCCACCTTGGCCACCTCGGCGAAGGCGAGCGGCGTGGCGCTGGCGAGGAACGACGGCGCGTCGTCGCCTGCCATCACGACCACCACCTTGGGCGCCTCCCTGTCCAGCGGCGCCAGCGCGCGCACGGACATCATCCCCGCCGCGTCCTCCTCGCCGCGGGCCTCTCTGCGGCGGGAGCAGAGCAGCCCGACCAGCGCCACGGCGATGAGCCCCATCACCACCGCGAACCCGATGAACAGGTACGGCGTCGGCGTCGACCAGAACGGCGGCGGCTGGACGCGGCCGTAAACCGGCAGCATCGACGACGAGGCGCCGCCCTGCACGACGACGCCGCCGCCGTCGCCGCCCATTGGCATGTCAATTCCCACAGGCCTCATTTTGTTGCGTGGCGACTGAACAAATCAGCAAAGGGGTGGTGCATGCTGCGTATGCAAGGTTGGGGTGGATTTATATAGGAGGGAAAGAATGGCTAATCTGTGTGCCCTAGGCTTGTGCAGAACCCTTTTACCCAACACTAAATTTAATATAATTGTTCATTCCTTCCAATCTAATGGATTAGATTACCTAGTATTTATTTATACTTACTCCGATAGTAAATTAGTTAGAATACTTTTAACAAATCAATGGTTAGATCTAATTTAGTAGAATAGTTAAAATACTTTTAACAAATCAATGATTAGATCTGATTTCTATTATTCACCATACGCTGCTAGTATAACGTACTATAAATTTCTCCTGTGCTTAATTAATCAACCAGATTTTGTTTTGTGGTTTTGCTTTTTCAAGTAGCGGGGAGGAGCTAGTTTATAATAAATTTGCAAGTTGCAAAACTAGCTGGAGAACACAGTTGGTGTGAGATTGTGTATTGTTTGTTTGTGGTAGATAGGATCATAGGACGGGTGTTTGTCGTAGATGGAATCATGGAAAGGATGCTGTCACATTACAATTGAGCTTGCTTTTGCATGTTCAGCGATCGATGGAACTAGCTAGATTCAATGGCCGATGGCTTCATGGTTTTGTGAAAACCATCCCGATCGCACGAGGTTTCTTTAGTGTTTGGATTGCGTGATGACGACGGTGGTATGTGAAGCTCTTTTGGCGGAGCTGTTTTGTGGTACACCGAAGGTTCAATGCCTGTCTCAATCTCATCAGAGATTGATGTCCTGGAGCCTTCGTTCATCAGGCTGTTCCGAGTTCGAAGGACTGTCTCTAGGTCCCATGGGGACCCATGATGTGTTGCCCTTTCATTCGTTGGTAATCAGGGGCGTCCAATGACGAGAAGGATTTTGAGGAGGGTGCCTCTTCACTCCATCGGTGACCGTGTCAGAGTCCAAGAAGAGGTTTCAAACCCTAACAGGCATCGTCTGTGACGAGTACTTCAGAGCGGGTATGCAGGATGTTAATCCCTCCTCGTCACAAAAGAAATAGAGATTTTATGGTGTATTACATAAGTAGTATATAGTGAGTAGTAAAAATCCAGATATAGCCATTGATTTGTTGAGAATATTCCTACTGCTCTACTATCAAAGTAAATATAAATAAATACTAGCTAATATAATTTTATTAGAAAATGAATAGTCTATATTAAATTTAATTTACTATAAAAAGATCTTGTAAGTCCCACCTACAAGTAACCAACGCAAGGGGTGTTGGGGTAGAATCCCATTCCATCTCCCCGGCGGACGCTTCTGCTCTGACCTTTCTGCAGCTGTGGGGCATTTCAAAGACCTCTCACCTTAAAGGCCTCTCGACGAGAGTAGGATGTTTCCTCCCGTATAAATGCGCACTTCTCATTCTTTCATATCGATAATTTGATGCCTACCCAAAAAAAAGGGTTTTCATAATTCCATCTTAAGGTGAGTTTATATGGTTTTTGGAACGTAGGAAAACTGGGGAATTCTGAGGTTTTTATTTTGAAGGATTAATATTACTTTCTACACAGGTTGTTTTGATTGAAGGATTCACTCGATCGAATGAATTCAATAGGAAACTTTCATATCCCACACATTTTGGAGATTTTGGAGTAAACAAAACATTACCTCAAATGTCATGGAGAATCTCTTTTCATTTGTTCACATGGCAATTATCTCTTTCTTTCCGTCTCTCCTTCATGATTTCATCACAAGCATTTATGCTCCAAAATTTCGAAATTCCCTTTTTTTTCTTAATGGAGCATCCGAAAATGTCTTCTGAGCCATTTATTTGATTCCATTTTGCTACATTGCACATTTGCACTAGCCATGATACCTAATTCCAACATTTTTCCTATTCCTACATTCCGAACGTGCCCTCACACTTGATATCTATTCACATATATGGTGTGAAAATCTTCCGTTCAATTTTGGAACAGACAATTGGACGTAAGCACAGTTTAGGCCTTTTTGTTGAGACTTTTTACCATCCATGAAAGGTATTAAAATATACATTAAGCTAGTATATATATGTACCAAGAGCTAGTTATAACAAGTTTAAAGGGTAGAGGTACCAAGAGGTTAAAACAAATAAAAGTAATTTGATGGTATATATACATATATATCTCATGGTACCGATCATAAGGATGGTAATTAAAAATCTATTTTTTAGTTATAGGAAATTCTCGCACGGCGGAATACGTACTCCTTGTGATCATATGTACGTGTGTATAGATCGAGGGAATAAACTAGATGCAGCGTCAATCTCTAGCTAATGCGAATTCACATGAACATCTTGTGCGTGAGTACGTCTGTCGCGGTGAATTCATTAAGTTTAGCCAATGCGATTCGCATCTGGATCGATGGTGAAATGCATAACCCTAACTTGTTGCGATATTTTAACGCGCAAGTCAAGTCGCGGAAGCCATTCCTTCCCCACGTAAACGTCAAGGCTTCTGCGTCACCTCCCAACAAGCACGCAGCTGCTGGGTTGATGGATGCCATGCAAGCGCGCACTAGCTAAGCTACGATGCCGTCAGGCTGGCCCAGCTGCTGGCCTGCTGCCCAATATGTTAAGTGAAGGGGATAAGAACTCTAGCTAACATGCATGATACCATACTTAACCCTAAAGATAGATATATATGAAAAATTTGAGCTATATATCATGATCACACAAATATTTGGTGAAAATAGTGCACATCAACTAGAAAAGTTTCAAAAATTCTGAAAAAATCATGGATGTACATATCAGCTTACCCCATCTACATATAATGAATTTCATGATCAAATTCGTCCTGTGCTAATAGTAATAAAAAGACAAACTTGATCATGAGCAGGAATGATTTTTTTCAGAATTTTTGAAACTTTTTCTTAGTTGGTGTGCACCAGGTTTTCACCAAATATTTGTGTGCACAGGATACGTTGCCATATATGAATCCCTAAAGAAGTAAAGATAGATATTATATATCGATGTTCTAAATAGCATAGCTAGCACTATAGCTTTTTTGGACAACAAATGCGAAGCTACGGGTCAATATTCTGCTATATTAGCTATAAGCACTATAGTTAGTAATAGCTCTGATGTATGACTAGCTCTTGTAGGTAGTAATATCTCTGTTATCCTGCATAGATATCTATGGCCAAAATATTAGATCCATTTTGAAATCTAATATTACTTAAAAAGATCAAATGCATCTCTTGTAAGTCTGGACTACGAGAAAACCTATTGAAAGAACTCATCTCGCTCTTTTTTTAGTAATCAAACATTCATTTATCTCAGTGATTAAGTACTTATTGTTAAGAATATTATGATAAAGTTATCATTTACGGTCTTTTGGACATGTGTTAGTATGTTGTTGATTTTAAACTTGACTCATATTCTTATTATAAAAATATTAGTACATTCTAAAGTATCATGTTTTTATAATTTGTTTGAAGGTGACTTATATTATATACATATTTATTTTTTTAAAAAAATTAATATTGAAAGCGTGATGAAGAATAGCTTTCGCAATATCTACTGTAACATTTTTAGGACCTTGCCGTGAAACCGCGCAAATCACGATTCAAATCTTTACACACACATATATATGTATGTATATTGTGTACATACATACATACATACATACATACATGTGTGTATATATGATGGCGAAATGGGGCACTATGGGGCCTAAGCACCATAATTTTAAATGCGTAAATTCAATCCAAATTCGGGAATATTTTTTAAAACTTTTAGTTTTAGATATATACACATCTATAACAATTCAAATGAAACGCATACCTTTTAAAAAATACACTTGAATTCAAAGATTTGAATGAATTTAAATCACATACTTTGCTAATTTATATATAAAATCAACACATACCTACAATCAAACTATCATAAAAAATGAAACTCTAGTTTGAATTTCAGTACAAATTGTTTGAACTAGTTAAACTCAACATCATAAAAATTTTAAAAATTTTATATGCAAAACATAGGGGGTAAAATCCATTTTGGATCATGGTGACTAGGCACCATGGTGCCCTAGATAATTGTCCTATATATATTTATGTATATGTGTGTGTACATGCAGCTCAACAAGTAGGAATAAATTTAGACCAGAAATACAGTCCCGCAGGGCACATAGCACATGTAACAATTAGTTGTTGTGTGCAGTTTTTAGTGCATAAGCTAGGTAAGTGATCCGCCTAACTCTTGCTAATCTTTTTAAAAAAAATCTCAAAGTGTTTGCTTATAGTTTTTGAAACTTTAGTCCGTTTGGCAACGATTATAGCCTTTTCTGCTCATGCATGCGGAGAAACTGCGGCGAGGCACACAATAACGTGATAGCTAGGCTAGCTAGCTCGATCTCTCTCTCGAAGTCTTGAGTTACACGATATGTTGTGGAGCTAGCAGAACGAACAGAATGATGGTAGCTTTTGACCTGCATGCGATCTGACGCGATGTGCATCTTGTTCGCCACATTCACTTACTTTAACTCTTCCTTTCCGCAAATGGGAGCAGATCACGGAAGGAGGCAGTGTGGTTGCTCTGTGGATAACGATGGATCAGCTCCAACGTTTTCTTCCCCGGCCGCTAGCTCCATCCGCCATTGAATCTTTTTTTTTTTTAACGAGCAGCAAGAGAATTGCTGCAAATTGTATTAAGTGGCAGAAAAAGATGGTGGGCCTTGTTTTTTATAGAAAAAACTGGACCCGTGAAAAAACCTCACAGATAACCACCAGTGATAACTATAACAAGCACAGTACAGGAAACGTTAAGGATCTACATTAGACCACTCGAAAAGAGGTAACAAAGCAAACCCAAAGAAAAAAACTGAACCCCCAGGGCACTAATTCGTAGGCTTCGATGACGAAGCAAAAGCATGGGTGAGTACTGCATTCTTGATTATTGTGATCACCTGTTCTGGTGTTCTATCCATCTTCTGAAAAATGCGTTGATTTCTTTCTAGCCATAGATTCCACCGGAAGTAAATGAGGAGGCCGTCCAAGTGTCGTCGCCTTTCTTTGTCGACTTGGTTTCGTAGCCTTCGCCACCACTTGTATACCGAGCCATTATGACTCAGATTCCGGCACCACTCCAATTTCCCCCAGCTTAGCAGGAGACCCCATACTTGTCTAGCGAAAGGGCAGTCTTTACAGAGGTGGTGGTGTTTCCCGTGACGCATTGCAAAGGCTACATGCATGTTTGGTTACAAGGACATCCCTTCTTGAGCATGTTATCTGCTGTTAGAATTTTGTTGTGGAGCAGAGTCCATGCAAAGAATCGACATTTAGGTTCAGCTTTCGCCTTCCATATCGGGTAAATCTTCATCTTAGAGCAAACAGTGTAAAATTGTGCTAGGTAGGCGCTCTTTATAGTGTATTATCCATCAGCCGTCCAATGCCAGATTATCTGATCCGCCATTGAATCTTACGTCCTGAATTCGAGGCGTACGAGCGTACATGGTTTCCACCGATCGCGGGATCGAGTGGGCTTTCAGTTTTACGCATGCACGTCGCACGGGTGAAAGGTGTTTAGTTCATTGTCGCCCTATCTGACGAGATTGCAGGCGTGATCGATCGTCTCGATAGCCAGGGTCTTCGATTCGTCCAACATAGGTTGATATACGTATGGGTGGTCGCCTCGAGCGTCGTGGAAAACGATCGAGCTCCGTTTCCATGATGCGAACGACTTCCCCAATTTGACGTCGGCGGTCGATGACCCTGTGACGTGATTCCACGTTATTCACGCTGGCGGAAGGATGGTGTGATTTCATTTTATTTCTGAGACGAGGATGGTGATTTCCTTCGATTGCATACTGTCACGTACCGGCCCATGAGTGCCATTGGGCTTTGCTCCGGCAGGGAACATAGGCTCGTTTAGCTGGTGGTGGCCCATGTTGATCCAGGATATAGCAGTTTATAAGGTGGTCAAGTTAGGGTTGTGTATACGGTATAATTGGTAAATATAATTTTTAAAGTAATACGACAATTAAAAAGATAGAACTTTGGTTCGGTATCGGTCAATGCCATAATATTTCGGTTCAGTATCTGTAAATACCATATTTATCATACTAGCATGAATTGTTCTTTTTTATATGTTATTTGGATATTGATACGTTTTCTAATATACACCTTTGACCATTACTCTATCTAATTATATGTTAGTAAAAAATATTAAACATATTTGGCTATTACTTTGATAAATCTATTGACATTATTTCCATGTAAAACTATACTTTATACAGAATTGACCATTACCGTCTAATTATGCATATTTTTTTATTTTGGTATTCGGTTTATACCGAAAACCGTATCCCAAAAGTTAAAAAAAAATTTGCCATACCATACCGAATATTGTATACCGATCAAAACGAGTTGACTAATTCGGTTCAGTTTTTTGTCACGGTTTTTTAGTTCAGTAATATCGTGCACAACCCTAGTTCAAGCACTTAGGCAAAGATCAAACGGTTGAGAACAGGCGATTGCCTTCCTACCTCCTCCCTGGAGTCCTCTTAACTACTACTTGTATCCCCTTCGTTCTTGCTGTCTACCCTGGTTCCCTGCTTCTCCCAATCTAAACTCTACCAAATTCCATCCAAGCACTCTTCAATTACCAGTGTAATTTGTATTAGCGGCCAGACCACGACACATACTCATACTCCAGGCGATAATGGCGGGCGGTCTCTCCGCGCGCGTATCCTCGTGCAAACTGCCAGGGCGTAGCATGGCATCCTACCCCTGCGATGCGAGGGACACCGGTGAGTTCTAGAATTTTTTTTTATTTAATATTTATTTTAAATCTTTTTTCAATACTAATCAACGGAAAAAAAATTACAAAAATAGACACCCGTCGCCCGAATATAGGGTCCCACATTCGGACGATAGGGATTTAAATATAATTTTTTTTACTCATATTCGGGGTTAGGGACCTGAATGTAAAAAATACTGTAAAAAATTTTACATTCAGGTATCTATTACTCAAGTATGGGGTGATAGGTACTTAAATTTTACGGTGTTTTTTACATTTAGATCTCTAACCTCGAATATAGGTAAAAAATTTTACATTCAAGTCCCTATCGCTCGAATATGGGACGATCGTCCCATATTCAGGCGATGGGTGCCTATTTTTGCAAAAAAAATTCCGTTGATTAGTTTTAAAAAAAGATTTAAAATAAATATTAAATAAAAAATAATTCGTGAGTTCTGCGGGGCGTTACGGCAGCAGCGTCCGCGTCCCCGGCCCTGGCGGGCGGAGAATTGAAGCTGCCACGGCCCAGCGGTTGCCGGTCGCACCGCGAGGCCCAAGCGGCGTGGAATATTTTGGGCCAGGGGGGGGGGGCGAAGCCGCGCGTCGCTTGACGGCTGGATGCCGCTGCACGACCCGACGCAGGAGGCGAATGGCGGTGCGGTCCACGATGCTGCCGGTGCCGGCCAGGAGGAGGGATCATCGACGGTCGGTTGATTCGTCGGTTAATTCCGAGACCCCGCAAGAGTGTTGTCGCGGGGAAATTGGACGCCGAGTTTGTCCTCGTGTTTCCGATTTTGCGCGTGGGAACCCTGCATAACCGAAAGCGGTTTGCTTGCTCAGCTCTACCACCTTCGTGCGGTCAAGTCCATCAAATTACTGTAGCCAAACTATATCGGCCGATTCCTCTCCACATAAGAACAAAAATAAAAAAAATACCTATCGGTCGATTTATTGATTTAATCCCCCTAAACACTGTCCAGCCAGATAAATGCACATTTCCTCAAAAAATAGAAGTGTTGGAAAACGAAGATGATAATCTCCGTACAATCAAGGAAATAGAATATTAACATTCCTATAGAGAAAGGAACCATGCGGCCACAAGCCAGCCACGGTTTCATGTGGGGTAAGGGTTGGTTTGTTTTTTTTTCTTTTGTTTTAGATTCTAGTATCAAAAGTAGAACAAAAAATAAACAATCCGATTTTAGAAATCGATTCTCACAATTCAACCCACCCATATACATTAGAATCCATAATTTACTTTATATGTGCATTTGGATTTTAGCTTTTGGAGAATCGGTTTCCCTACAACTACGATCTAAAATCAGCTTTTAGACAATCTAAAGCAAAAACAAACAGATCTTAAAACTTTTTGTGTGACACTGTTCACCTATTTTTCAAAAGTTCATAGTGGTTATTCAAAATACGCTTAGCTCTGGAATGATTTTAGTCTTCTGATCAATGCTAAGGGATAGATCCAGCCATGCAAGTGTGCTCCAAGCCTCCATGCCCTAGCTCCTCTCCCAATCCCCTTGCATTGCAAAGGCTGCCATCGCCTCCAGCTGCTATCGCCCTCACCCTCGCCATCGCCTGCCTCCCTCATCCCTTTCGATCTTGCCGTTATCAGAGTTGGCCTCGTTCCCACCACCTCCCCTTGTTCCTACGCACTTACCTCCTTCCCTTCCTCCATCGATTCACGAGCGGTGGAAACCCCTACCTCCTTTGTCCCAGCCCTTGCAGCGCCACTAAATCGGGCCTTGGTCGCCTCGCGGAACCCTGAAGGTGGTGTTGCCATTATCTCCTCCATCTCACTCCCCTTCACATGAGCGACACCACCGCTAGACCTGCTCAAGTGCCAGCATTGCCCCACTCGCTCCCCCTGATCAGTCCTCTCGCTTCCATCTTCCTCATTGTTGTGGTTATGAGACCAAATAGTAGAGTAGAGGGAGTTTCGGGGATCCCAAATGGGTTCGCTAAAGCCTAAAGGATGTGGGGAGCGAGTAAAATGGCTTGATTGTATACGTGGTAAATAAGTACAGATGCGTCAACCCCTTCAAATGGTGTCGATCGGCCATATTCATAGTGCTAGGGAGGGTTGGCGTGTCACAAAAGTACCCTCCTAAAGTGCTACAATACCAGGTACAAATGTCCTTTCATCTTTTGTAGCCGTCCACTGTGTCGTCCTGCCCTAGTTTATGTTAGCCGGTACATAGTATGCTTATCATAGACATGGTCCATTGAACCCGGGCTTGATCCGACAGCTATGCGACTGAGAGGGCGAAGTCTTTGCTGGATGGGGTCCCTGCTACGCCATAACCATGTGGCCGAAGTCTTTGACAGTGGGGGCCACTCCTACAACAGCCATCTTGTTTCCTCTCCACCGAATTAGCAGTTCACTTTGTGCTCTCATGATGCCTACTCCACAAGGGTGCCCAGCAGCGACCATTGCATACCCACGCCTTTGCTTGGACCTAACCCTAGTGGATAGTAGCCCGCCCTCCCCATCGACACCTCTGCTCCCTCCTTGTCGTTGCTGCCACCATCGGTAAGCCTTTCGCATGCCATCTTCCTGGGGCTCATCCCGAACCCTAAATGGCCCTAGAACGTGCCACTATAGCCGATTCCCTGTATTGTGACAGCAACCAGGCCATCAATGACCAGAAGGGTGTCGACTAACTTGGCAGTGCAGCATTGAGGGTTGCAACAAGGTTTTAAAGCTTCGGAGTGCGTTGGCTAGAACATCGGTGCGCCACGATCTACCTGTTGGTCGCAGTGAAGTGGCCCGATCTTCACAGTTCCCCTCCATTTCCCCTTCAATACATATGGCACAAGTGACAAATTAGGGCCTCGGTGGTGAAATTGAATCCTTATCAGCAGCCTTTCTTTCTCTTCTTCTCCTTGTTCCAAGTGAAAGGTATCAATTGGTCGATGAGCACCAAGCTACTAGTGCCAACAAGAAGTAATTGGTGGGGTCTTCTCAAACCGTGAACAAGATTGTCACAAATTGAAGAAGTTGAACTATTGGGAATTATTGGGAACAAGATTCCCAATTTGCCATTGTGAATTTGAGAAATCCCAAAATGTGTGACACAATGAGTGGCAAATAGGGGATGAGGTAAACTTCTAGTGGCATATGAGGATTTTACCCTAGATTCAATGGTATAATTTCAAAGATAGCGTGTCCTTGCCTTGCACCACAATAGCAAGCCCTAGATGTGAAACTCTCATACACACACACAAATGCTCAATGGTGCCACAAATCATGACCTTTCTTTATTTCTCATGCATAATCTGATCTCTACAATGGGGTATACCTCTAGATCTTATATTGGTACATAATGCATGGCCAAAACATATCTAAACCAACTTAAATTCACCTCTTAAACATATACAATTTGGAATCAAAAGTTATCTCGATTCTTATGTTGAAATCATGTCTATTTTACTGTTCAACCCGACTTTACTGTTTACTCCGAGAGCACGGAACTTTTGCCCAATGCTAGCCTAGTTGAGTCTTTTGGTTGGCCCTTTTAGCTAGAAAAACGACTTAAAATTTTTTAAGAAGATTTTTTATTTAGCTCCTATTCACCCCCCTAATCGCCTTTTTGGTCCTTCAATAACGATTATGGAGGAAATGATTTTCTTATTATATAAAAAACAAGGACAAGAAATGATTTTATGATATAATTTTCTGGATTTGAAACTTATGAGATAAAGCCGAGGTGATTATTTTTTTTCTAGAACCAAGCCGACGTTATTATGCAGCTAATGTCAGGTGGATGGGTTCGAATGGTAGGATTCTGACCATCAGTCCATGTGTATTTTGATCTAGATAGAGAGGCACGCGATGCCACGCGCCCGGAAAAAAAAAATTTGACCCAAATTTTTTCTGCAAAAAATGCAATTTCGTTTTCTCGGAACTAGGGTTTTTTTGCAAATTAACTGGTGGAAGGACTTGTTCGCGATTTTAGAATTTCCGGGGTTCTTTTTGCAAAATAATCGGTGGAAGGACCTATTCATGATTTTGGAATTCTTAAAGGGCTTTTTTGAAAAAAAGATACTTAGAGGCTTGCATGCGCTCCAAATCTTCCGGCCATAAGGTATATATTATGAGAGGTGCTTCCATGCTTTTCTTTTTAATAGCTGCACAAATATTAAAGCATAAATGAAAGGTAGATGGTAATTACTTATCTCTTCGCTTACTTCAAGATTTATACAACTTATATTGAGTGGGAAAGCATTGAAGCACTGCTCATATATTATTCCATCACAGTGGAATTAGTGTCTCTCAAGTCCATTCTACAAAACAGATAAGATGATAGCTCTATCCATATTTTTCTTTCACAAAAAAAGGGAGGTGATACCCTTATCCATGTACTAGCCGACACCTTCCCGTACGAATAATCGAATATGCTAACATGTCAGCGTATTTGGACGTCCTGATCTGTTCAGAAAGCAGCAACAGTGCGACTTCAGAGTCCAGACACGATAAGAGACCTACGAGCTAGCATGCTACCACATGAACTTCTCTCTGCTTGTGTCGTCAAGTAGCAATTAGCAAAGTATCGATGCCCTTGGCCGGCTTTCCCAGATTGTGAGGGCTGCATTGCATGTCTGACTTCAAACCTACAAGAACATTGCACTCTCAATAAGTCAGTACAGAATGCAGTGGTACTCCCTCAGTGTAGTCCACACTGGCATATCCACTGAAGGCTCCTTTCCTTTCGATCTCCTCCTGATGCCTTTTTTTTCTTCTAGATTCTGTGGAAAACAGCTTGAGATCACTACAAATCTAGGTTAGTGGTTGGTTTAACTGGAGTTTCCTCTCAGGTATGGCCTTTGGTACCTTCCATCTGAAGATGTTCCAAAATCAGCTGGGAATTTAAAGGCTCTCGGGCTAGGTTCGGTGGCTAGCTGCACTGCTTAATAACAGTGACAAAACCACGAGACAGAATTTGTTATGCTCCAAAGGTGTATTGTGCCACTACTTTCAGAACCAAGGAAGTCGTGCAATTCTTTTCTTTTTCTCCGTGTAGTCCGTCCGATTCTCTCGCTTAGCTGTTTCAAGAATTGCACCAGTAATAGCTTTTTCTGAAATTCGGTTCGGTGAACCATTGATCGTTATGAAATCAAAATTAATTTTACCGCCAGAATTACAAGGTTTGCAATTAAACATGTTGTACTGACAAGATTATTAATCCATAAGCACGGTGGGCACTTCTAGAAGAGGTAAATGGTGATTACTTATTCCCTCGTTTGCTTTAATATTTACACAACTTATATTAAGAGGTGATACATGTAAGCACTTTCTAAGGACAGAAAAAGGCCCTTTTCTTGAGGGAGCCAAAGAGATCATCAGTCCTTGACAACTCTGCAACAGTTTGCAGACGGCTCTCCTCCATCCAATGTTGTCTAAAGTGTCAACATAATTCTCCTCCTCGTCTTGTTCCTGCTCCCCTCCGGCGGAAAAGAGCCGGGAAAGAACGTTGCAGCAGCTGTTAGAAACTCAGGCTTGGAAAGTGGCAATTAGTGCGTGCGATTCTGAAGTTAGGAGCATCTTATCATATGCATTGTGTAGACTGGTAAGCTTGTCAAATTCGTTAAGCAAAGCGATAATTGATGAAGTTACTGGGAACTTGGGCTTAGAAAAGTATTAAGTGTGAACTCGGGAGAATTGGGGGTTGTAGCGTGGCGTGGGTAAAAAATCAGCTTGCGAAAAGTTCCACGTGCAGGATGCCATTGTAAATTGAAAGCTTAGAAGACAAGATAGAATTATTATGTCATATTATGTTAAGTAGCCTCAACGAGAGTATCTTTCTGCAGTAAAATATTGTATTCGATTGTCGAGCACTAATTGCCACTTTGGTCACAATTAGGATTGAGGGAATCATCACATGATCTGCAAAATCCTGACATAGTTGCAAGCCCTGTACGTACTACTGTTCTTCAGAAGTATGCAGAGGCTTGCAATTGCAAACAATATATCTACCTCTTGCATGCGCAGCAGAAGATGAAATGGACTATTAGCGTATGCCAGTGGAACCTCGCTTTCTTTCCGTAACGGCATTTTCGGCCATTTCTTCGAGAACATTCAGATTCACCAGCCTTCACTGCTTTGGTAAAATCTGTGGATTGGCAGTCAAAAAAACACACACAAATCAGCCTAAACACATCACATATATGCTGCCACTAGTGAGTACTATGAAGCACATTACCAGTTCAATGATCTGAGCAGTGTAAGAAGCGACAGATGATTCCGAGCAACTGGCGCAAAGCGGCGACCTTTTTTTTCCGAACATCTGGTCCAATGAATTGTCAGACATCATTGGCTTGTTCATATATATCAAAAGTGACATCTGCCATGAAGGAAAACGAATGAAGGGAAGTCTCATTTGCCGGGGGGATTTGATGCCCTGCCCCCATAGGGAATTTTTTTTCGAGCACGAGGGAAAGAATGGATGAGAATTCTGAGACAAGTTCATGTGATCCTTGCATGCAGTTCGCTGGGAAAATTCCAATCCTATAGGTCACCTTTGGTTCTGGGAAGTCAGGGATTCTCGATTTCAAATGATCATTTCTCAAACATGTTTCTTACCGCGAAAAGGACATGACGGCACACGATTTTCAGGCAGAAATTAATAAGTTGGTTGTGTAAAGAAAATGTGAACTGTCATGGTGAAATAAAAAGGGCCATCGTTCTAGTAAATAACAGAATATTATATCAGGTGTACATCAGCTGTCATCTGCTCATCTTGCTCAATGGATGTTTGATGTTAAATACCAGGTGATGAGAGCAGTGGCTGATCCAGAATTTTTAGAATAGGTGTCCGGAGTTACAAAAATATTGTTTGATGTAAATATAAAGGTTCCTAAATAGCAAAAATACAAAGTACAAATTATTTTTACTAGAGACAATGCATGAAATAATTTAGAGATTTGAGGATTGGGGATTTAAAATATACACGCTTCCTCTTCATTTTTAATGTTCTCATGCTACATTTCAAAATTCACGATTCACCATTACAAATTAACATAACACTGATAGATTTGCGAATTGGGGATTTCTGATTAAAGAATCAAGAATAAAATTCATCTCTGTGGTTGCCAATGCAAAATACTCAGCTGATGTCGATTGTTTTAGCACCACTTCCTATACTACCAGGTGTCACCGTCCTGACCCGTCGGTCGCCGCGCTCACAAGGTTGCCCTGCAACACACCGTGTCATGCTCTTTGCTCCGCCGGAGCTGGTGTCATACTCCCATTCCTGAATCGGTGCTCACTGTGGCCACAAGAGCCATAGCTACCTTGCGCCGCTCCTTGTACCGCCACTTGCCCTGCAGCTCCACCCGTTCACTAGTGCCGGTGGTTGCTCGGTGCCTGTCTACTACCTTGCTCTCTGCTAGCTTGCTCCTACCTTGTGGCCTTCGTCCGTCATTGTTGGGCCGCCGCATGTCGCCTGCACCGTCGTGCAGTTTGGAGAGGGAGAGAGAGTTGGGTGTTGGGCTTCAAAAATGGAGGAAGACTGGATCTTGAGCGATTGGGCCGTGTAGGAAAAATTACGAGAGAGAGTGGGTGGGACGGACTGAAATAGATTTTGAGGTTGAAATAAGTATACACCATTGATCATTCATGGATCCGCCACTGTATGAAAGGTGACATAACAGATGGTGTGCACTCATTCTGATTTTTTTTCTAAAAAGAAAAAAGAAAATTGTTTTCACTCGCTATGATTAAAACGCAATAGTTTTGACTTATCATAAGCCTCATAAATGGCAAAATTGTTTCAAAAAATCCAAATAGTATCAAGAAACACAAATCGATCGCTAGCCTCTTGCCTACCATCACTAGCAAATCATGATCCTCCGCTATAGCAACTTAGTAGCATGGCATAACTAGCTTGAGAACAGGAAAAGACATATCGAAAACACGAAATAGCCCTTTGGCTTTTGCATAAGGCTGAAACTTTTTTTTTTAGAAAGGCAGCAAGAGAATTGCTGCATATATTGAAAAGTAAGAAGGGGGGCCTGTTTTTTAAGGAAAAAATAGGCCCCGTGAAAAAACCTTACAACAAACCACCACTACGAGATCCCACCTTTTAACGACTAGGACAATTTACACTAATTGATTCCTAAAGATCTACCATTAACCCACTAGAAGGAAGGAAGCAAAAATAGCAAATAAAACCAAAGAAAGAACGAGAAGCCGCAATGGCCGAGAAACTACACCGTAGACTTGTATGTTGAAGCAAAACCACGGGCTAAAACCTGCGTCCTTGATCGCCGATGCCACCTGCTCAGTCGTTCTTTCTACTCCTTGAAAAATGCGTTGGTTTCTCTCTAACCATAGATTCCACCAGAAGTAGATAAGAAGACCGTCAATATCTCATCGACTTTCTTTTTCAAATTTTGTTCGTAGTCTTCTCCACCACCTGTACACCGAGCCATCCAGACTCAGGTTATGACCCCGCTCTAAATTCCCCCATTATGACAGCAGATTCCAAACTTGTCTGGCGAAGGGGCAATCTTTGCAAAGGTGGCACGGAGTTTCCTGTGCCATGTTGCATAGACGACAGGTCGCGCTGCATGGCCACCCCTTTTTTAGCATGTTATCTGCCGTTAAGATTTTATTGTGAAGCAACGTCCATGCAAAAAACCGGCCTTTAGGCTCAGCTTTCGCCTTCCATATCGGGCAAATCTTCATCTTACAGTAAACCGTGTGAAATTGGACCATGTATGCGCTCTTTGTTGAGTATTGACCATCTAGTGTCCAACGCCAAGTTATCTGATCTTCCCTTTCTTCATCCCTATTGATTCGGAGTATTGCTTCGTAGAGTGCTACGTATTCCCTTATTTCTATTACGGAGTTCGCCGGGGTGCAGAAACGGATCCAATAACTATTCGTCAAGGCCTTTCGGACAGAGATGTTCTTTCTTTTTACTCGTTGGAAGAGGTTCGGCACGATGTGTTTTGGAGCTTGTCCGTCTACCCAGCTTGATCTCCAGAAATCAGCCAGTTTACCGTTCCCGACCGTGACGACCGTTGAGGCATTGAAGAGTGCTACGTCTGTTTTATCGCATGGAGGATCCAATCCCGTCCAGGCCCTTTCGTTGTTTTTCCATCTAAACCAGAGCCACCGAAGCCTAAGCGCTCTGACGAAGCATTCCAGGTCTTTGATGCCAAGCCCTCCTTTGTCTTTCGGTAGGCAGGTGACCGGCCATTTGATTAAGCAGTGCCCCCCACTACCGTTTGTTGGTTCCTTTCCTCTCCAAAGAAAACCTCTCCTAATTTTATCGATGCATCGAATTAACCACTTTTGAGCTGGAAAGACCGTCATGTGGTATATCGGTTGTGATGTTAGTACTGACTTAACCAGGGTCTCCCTACCCGCCTTGGAGAGAAGTTTACCTTGCCACCCAGGCAGCCGACTGCTTATTTTATCGATTAATGGCTGGATTTCAACCTTTCTTAATTGCCTAATATGAAGAGGTAGTCCAAGGTACTTTCCTGGGAAGTTGCAAGTTTCCCCGGAAAGACATTCAAAATTTCTTGCAAGAGGTCCTCCTGGCATCTGATAGGATAAATTTCCGTTTTGGAGATGTTGATTTTTAATCCTGAGCATCTTCCAAAAGTATCCAATATTCTGCTAAGAGCTGTCAGTTGTTGTACCTCCGCCCTTAAAAATATCCCAGCATCATTAGCATAAAGTGAACATCTCAGCTTCGCTTTCGCTGGTAGCACAGGTTTGAGAATACCATGTCTCTCCGCCAAATCGAGCAAATTTTGAAGAGGGTCAATTGCAAGAATGAAAAGTAAAGGAGATAAGGGATCTCCCTGCCGCACCCCTCGCGCATGTCTTATTGCCTCCGTCGGTTGGCCATTGATCAATATTCGTGAAGATGATGTCCTGAGTATCGCAGTTACCCATTCTCGCCATTTCCAACCAAAGCCTATAGCTTGAAGTACCTCGAGAAGATACGCCCAGTTTAGCGAGCCGAAGGCCTTTGAGATGTCTAACTTGATGAATAGAGCTGGGGATCGGTCTGTGTGAAGCTGCCGGATTACTCTTTGTACATACAAAAAGTTGTCATGTATGCATCTCTTCTTTATGAAAGCATTCTGAGAAACTGAGACCAATTCTTGCAGCTTGGGCGCAAACCTGTTAGCCATGATTTTGGTGATGATCTTCATGAAGCTATTAATAAGGCTAATTGGTCTGAAAAATTCCAATCTATCTGCGCTCTCTACTTTTGGTAGCTGGATAATGTGTGCTTGATTTAATTTGTGCAATTTGCTGTGACGGAGGTTGAAGAAGTCCTTAATCGCTTCTACCAGGTCGGTTTTGATGATGTGGAGGCATGTTTTATAGAAAAGACCAATGTAGCCATCAGGACCTAGTGCTTTTTTGTGTCGGTAATTCCTGTATTGTGATAGTCACTTCATCTTCGGTGATAAAACTCTCTAGGTCGCTGAGATCTCTTGCAGTGTAGCCCAATGAGTCCCAACGGAGTGATTTGTCTCTTTCACTGTGCTCGCCCAAGATCTTTTTGAAATATTCGTAGGCTTCTTTAAGTTTTATCCTGTTGCCCATACATTACTCTGTCGTCTCTTTGAAGAACCCGGATCAAGTTTCTTCGACGTCTTGAGCTGGCCAACAAGTGAAAAAAACGAGTGTTGGAGTCCCCCAATCTGATTTTTGTTAGTCTTGAATGCTGTCTCGCTCTTGATTTCTGAATCGTTGCAAGGCCGAGCAGTTTGGCTTTGAGGATTTTTCGGAGTTCAAGCTCATGTTGAGATAGTGGATGTCGTTCTTGTGAACATTCTAGAATTGTGAGCGTGACCTACACCAAGGCTGTCTGTATAGCTATGGTCGCAAAAATTTTCCTCCTCCAAAGCTTTAATGTTTTAGCTGTTCTGCTCATTTTGATGTGTAATCTTAGGAGTGAATGATGTATGGACTGGCTGAGTCCAGGAATGTGTCACCGTTTCCTGGAAACCCGGCATCGACGTCCAACAAGCTTCGAAGCGAAAAGCCCTAAAGAAATCAAAGTTTGCATCCCCTTGTAAGAGTAGGGGGCAATGGTCTGATGTCATGGTTGCCAGCGCGCACAGATCCGCATTCGGGAAGGCCTCATGCCATTCGGTTGTTGCCAGGCATCGGTCAATTCTTGTCATAGTAGGATGTTCCTGCTCGTTTGACCATGTGAAACGGCGCCCCTGGAGGTCGATCTCCAAGAGCTGAAGTCTATTGATACAGTGGTTGAAGCGTTGCATCATTCCTCTATTTATCAACCCTCTGTTCTTTTCACTCACCCGTCTGATGAGATTGAAGTCCCCTAAGGTTGAAACTTGAAATGGCTTTGATTGATGGATAAGTTGAGACTTGAAAATTCATAGCTACAATTCGTTCAAGTTGTCATACGGGATTTGGTTTGGCGGTTCGCCACTTTTTCTTCTAATTTCCACCGTAACACTAATTAACTTGTACCCTAAACCACTCGGGTTCAATGAATCCATTTCGTGTTTCGCAGTGGTTTACAGTGAATCCGATAACTATACTAGAGATGGCTCCGTCTAAATCTACATTGTCAGTGTGTCTAGGAATGAGAGATTTGTAAGATGATTTTGCATATTGCGGGACTTTGACTGCAATATTGGATGGCAAAATTTTGAAGGCAGATTCATGATATAGCCGGCGATCGAGAGCCCGCCTGAGCCCACTCGGTTTCTTCCCTTTTCGTTTCCTTTCGTGCAAGTGCGGTGCAACTGGCACTTTGATCAGGTCGATCGAACAAATCGTGCTTCGCATGGAAGTTAGATAGGAAGGCCACAAGCACGTACGTCACGTATGAACTGAATCTTATTCAGTTAACGAACGGGGCAACGTGGTTTCACCTGAGACCTGGGTAACTCTGGAGTTAGAATATCACTGTAGTCTAGTCTTTCTTCCAATAAGTTCTCCTGTTAATAAGAGTGTTTATCTTCAGAGTTACAGTTAATAACTGAACCAAGATATTTTCACTTGGTGAATTAAATCACCGGTGTCCATGCTCCCTTGAAACTTTTTTTTTTGAAAGGCAGGAGCTTTGTCTTTCATTTAAGAAAGAGAGAAATAACAAAATGTTTTACAACAAGCCGCGAATAATTCGCAGCGTAAGGTTATACCGACTGAAGCAACAAAACAGCAAACAAAACAGAGAACGTGAGGAATAAAACCTTAGAATAATAACTTAGGCCAGTCTTACTTACGCTTCACAACCCCTAGAAATAATGAACACATGGTAAGAAGTTTGAAAACCTCCCAGTTCAGTGCCAAGACGAATTTCGTTTTTTTTCTCTGTGAATGACTGATCTGAATTTCCGGTTGATGATTAGATTGCTCCCTTGAAACTTTGTCACGGTGAACGATGAGAAGTGTTCTTTCGACGGAAGATATCGTTTGCATCATGGACTACGTACGTACTTTAAGTGGCTAATGGGCAACCGCTGCCTAGCCGAACGTCTGGATCAGCAAGCAATGCATCAGTCACTTGACATGAGCGAGGATATTATTGAGTTGCATGCACCGGCCAGTTCACCCAAAAACTTAAGCTGATGAGAAAAGATAGGCAATTCACTTATATTTCAACAGATATATACTAGATTGATATCTAGTATCAGTGCTGGACTGCTGGTCACCGGAGAGCATACCATGCAGCAATTTACGCATGGAATTCCAGCCACCAGAATGCGAGTTTCTTTCTTGTTTCTCCGCTTCCAATCCGCGTGCACATATATGTTGGAAGTTGAAAGTACTTTCGTATTTAGGATTTCAGATCAAAAGTATTACTAATATCCCAGAGCTATTATTTGAAGACATATTCCATTCCAATTTCCAAAACCATCGTCTACGTACCTTGATCAAATTTATTACATGCACATATACTACGTACGTTCATACACTAAAACCGATGTCTTATTCACTAGTAAGCTCATCCTTAGATTTAGCAGTAGCCTAAACAAAGGAAGCGAAAGGACGCAGCGCCATAGTATAAGTAGAACCGACCAAAACCAAACCATTCTTGATCATCTTGCCTGCAGCCAGCTACCTCCGGATCACCCGACCCACGCATGCGCGATCAAGCCGCGGCCGGGGACGGCGTCGGCGGCACCTCGGCGGACTGGTGGAGGTGGAAGTTGTCGATGTAGATCTTGGCCCTGCTGTCCACGTTAGGCTCGCCGACGCACTGCCACCTGCCGTCCTCGTCGCTCGGCAGCACCCTCGGCGGCCGGCGCCCGGCCTCCTCGTCCGTCGACCCGGAAGAGAAGCACCCTCCCATTGTACTTGTCTTGGACTTGTTCTCTTCCTAGCTAGGTTCTTGACGCGATTGTCAGTGCTGGATCGAGCTAGCTAGCTAGGAAGTTGCTGCTGCTGCTTACCTTCGAATGGCGTGCAAGGGGCCGCGATTTATAGCGGAGCTGGCGAGGGAAGGAGCGCTGAAGCTAAGGCTAGCAGAGCGATTCAAGCAGAATCTACGAACACGGTTATTCCCTGCAAGTTGCAGCTCGGTTTCGACGGTCACGATTGGTCCAAAGGAAACGTGCGATTAGACTGCAGCTCGAGTTACCAGAAGATTCTTGGGGAGGACGATCCAGCTGTTTACTGAATGATCTGGCTGGGATCGATGAGATGAGCAGCGCTGCTGGGGCCATTCTTTTTTCTTCATGGACCTGCAAATCTGCAGTGCTATGTGAGGTATCTACGATCAACTTCGATATACGAACGATTCGGTATGAGGAATACAGATTTCTCCGTCGCCCAGTAGTCGCCAAAACTGGCTATTCGTCACCACCTAATCGTCACCCTTGTTCTCCACGCAAGTTCCTTTATATAGTTCGCGTACCTACAGCGCTTCACCACTTACACGCTGCTCTTTACAACTCACACTGACATTTAGACCCATTCTGGGCCAACAACGCATGGATTGGGCTTGTGGGCTCGAGTCGTCCTCCTGGTTGGCCTGTCTTGTTTCACGCCAACATCTGCTCCCTTCGTCTTCAGTTCTGGCGCCATGACCTCCGAAGCCGCTTCATGATCCAAACGTTCAGGCAGGATGCTGACATCCTTCCCCCCTTGACAGGCAGCTTGTCCCCAAGCTAGCGCTCCTGGAAACTGCTCTTTCACCACTTGCTCGTCCTCCCATATAGCCATTGACGCCGGCCATGAAGACTAATGCACAAGGATTTGTGGAATTACTTTTCCGGCGCGACGACATAACCGGCGATCCAAAATATGCATTGGAAACTGTAAGTGTTGGTCAAGATCGGGAATGCGATCACTGACCTGATGAGGTGCTCGCTTGGCTGGTTTGAGGAGTGATACATGGAAGACTGGATGTACCGAGCTGGTTGCTGGTAGCTTCAATTCATAAGCGACATCGTTGATCTTGCGAATAATTGGGTAAGGTCCGAAATAGCGGAAAGCCAACTTATAATTTGCCCTGTGCGCCACTGAGGTCTGAGCATAAGGTTGGAATTTGACATATACCATGTCGCCCACCGCAAATGTGCGCTCTGATCGATGTTTGTCCGCCTGATGCTTCATCCGCTGTTGAGCTCTCTGAAGATGAAGCTTCACCAGGGCATTCATCTGATCCCGATGAGTTAGCCAATCTTGCAAGTCAGGGGCAGTGCACACCTCAGCTGGAGCAATACCAAAATGATTCGGTGAGTGCCCATAGAGAACCTCAAATGGGGATGCTTTGAGGGTTGAATGATAGCTTGTGTTGTACCAAAATTCAGCCAAATACAACCATTTAATCCATTGTTTAGGACAAGCGTGAACGAAGCATCGAAGATAGGCTTCCAGACATTGATTAACCCTTTTAGTTTGCCCGTCGGATTGAGGATGGTATGCACTGCTCATGTGTAGAGATGTACCGGATAGTTTAAATAATTCTTGCCATACAGAGCTAGTAAATACTTTGTCACGATCTGAGATTATGACACGAGGCATGCCATGCAGCTTGTACACATGAGACATGTAAGCTTGAGCCACTGTAAGGGCGGTAAATGGATGAGCTAGAGGAATAAAATGGGCAAACTTGGAAAATTTATCTACCACTAACAAAATACAGTTGTAAGACTTGGTTTTGGGTAATCCTTCAATGAAATCGAGGGTGACAGTCTGCCATGTATGTTCGGGTATAGGAAGGGGCAGAAGGAGACCAGGATATTTGGCTCGATCAGGTTTTGCCCGCTGACAGATATTGCATGTCGTAACAAATTGATGGACATCCTTCTTCATAGCTGGCCAAGCAAATAAGTTCTTGATGCGTCTGTAAGTAACTGGAAAACCAGAGTGACCGCCCAGTGCACTGTCATGTAGGGCATGCATCAACTTTTGCTGTAATTCAGAGTTGTTGCCAATCCAAACTCGCCCTTTAAATCGGAGAAGACCCTCGTTGAGAGTGAAGTTCGGCACACTCTGTCCGAGTGCAAGTTCAGTCAATACTTTCTGAGTGGCCGGGTCTTGCTGATATCCTTGCGCTACTTGTTGCAACCAAATGGGTTTACTGACAGATATTGCCGATACCGACAAACAAGTATCATCCTGATCAGACTGAAAATCGGGGCGCCGAGACAAAGCATCAGCGACTCTATTGTCTTGCCCTCTCTTGTACTGAATAGAAAACTGCAGCCCCAGTAATTTGGTGATCGCTTTTTTCTGAAGAGGAGAAGTGACCCGTTGATCTAGCAAGTGGGTTAAGCTTTGGTGATCAGTTTTGATCACAAATGGAGCATGTTGTAGATACGGTCGCCATTGATCAATATCAAATAAAATAGCCAGAAACTCTTTTTCATAGGTAGAAAGACCTTGATTCTTGGGACCAAGAGCCTTGCTGATGAATGCTACTGGATGCCCATTTTGTTGTAACACAGCACCGATCCCCACTTCGCTAGCGTCAGACTCAATGACAAAAGTCTGATTAAAATTGGGTATTGCTAAAACAGGAGCTGATATAAGAACCTGTTTGAGGGCCACAAAAGATTGCTGAGCTTCATCGGTCCAGATAAACTGTTGTCCCTTCTTGAGAAGAGTAGTTAACAGCTTACTGATGATCCCAAATCCTTGCACAAAACGTCGATAATAGCCGGTCATGCCCAAAAAACTCCGTATGTCCTTCACAGACCGTGGTATTGGCCATCGTTGTATCACTGCAATCTTGGAAGGATCTGTGGCTACACCCCCTGCGCTGATAATATGCCCAAGAAATTCCAGTTGAGGTTGTGCAAAACAGCATTTAGAGATCTTCAGATGTAACTGATGCTGACTGATCTTCAGATGTTGTAACAATTTGGGGTTTGAACCATCAAACGCAGGTAAAGTAACTTGAGGTAAGGTAGCACCTAGACTCTGGGCCATAGATGCGAAAGTAGAAGCAGACTGTGGACTTGACTGAAATTGATGGATATGAATGGGCGTTTGAGGGTGGATACCTGTGACCGGAGGAGGCACCAGGGCATCTCCGGCCCCAGCGCCCGCTCTCCGGTGAAGATGAATATCGCGGTGGCCAAATTGCCCAAACGTCGCCGCGGTTTGCGGACCTTCCAGGTGGGCAGAAGCAGACATCCCGTTTTCTCCCTTGGATTTGGATGGATCAAAGGAAACTTGCGATAAAACTCGGCCGGTTTGATGCTTCAGATCACTCACAGAGGTATGCAATTCAGTCACCTGATTCTCCACGGTCGGCTTCCACGCCACCAGCTGCTCGTGATCTTCCGCCAATTTTCGCAGCGAATCATCCACGCGCTAGATGTACTGCTGCACATCGGCGACCATCGATCGAGTTTCCTCCTCCTTCTTGCTATTCTCTTCCAACTTGGCCAAGATCATCGTGAGCGGATCATCGACGCGAGGCGGTGCCATGGCTCCTGTCCTGGCTTGCAAACGAGTGAAGTGGTGGTGGATTGCCTCCAGGATGTCGATCTCCAAGGTTCTGGCTCTGATACCAGATGTGAGGTATCTACGGTCAACTTTGATATACGAACGATTCAGTATGAGGAATACAGATTTCTCCACCGCCCAGTAGTCGCCAAAACTGGCTATTCGCCACCACCTAATCGCCACCCTTGTTCTCCACGCAAGTTCCTTTATATAGTTCGCGTACCTACAACGCCTCACCACTTACACGCTGCTCTTTACAACTCACACTGACATTTAGACCCATACTGGGCCAACAACGCATGGATTGGGCTTGTGGGCTCGAGTCGTCCTCCTGGTTGGCCTGTCTTGTTTCACGCCAACATCTGCTCCCTTCGTCTTCAGTTCTAGCGCCATGACCTCCGAAGCCGCTTCATGATCCGAACATTCAGGCAGGATGCTGACATGCTACTAATCTACTATATTAGTCTATTGCTTGCTGGTAGATGTGGAGCATATGTAATGGTAGGAACAATCGAGATTTTAAGTAGCGAATTCAGGTAAAATATGGAGGGGCTAGTTGTTCAGTTGAGAGCTTCTGAATTCTGCTCAAATGGGAGCTTATGAGTTCTTCTCACATACAACTAAGTAGCACCGGTGACAATTGTGATTCCAAAACGGTGCTATGTGAGGCTCATTGGTCAGATCCTGATTCGCTTTGGTGAGTATGTGTGGTGTTTAACTTTTCGCATGAGAAGCTAACAATATATAACCTTTTCTTCAACTCGGTCTCAACCCAAAAAAAAACTTTTCTTGGAAGTTGTGGGAATTTTATTGCAGAAATTATGACCATGTCAACATTCAATTTTGTATTAATCTAGGAGAAAAATGTTTTCAAGGCGGTCCTAAAAGTCCATCATATGAAGACTGCTCCAAAATCGGCGGTGACCGCACTAATCTTAACAAATCCCTAGCACCGCACTATTTTTTCTCCAAGCCTCACACAGGGAAAGCACATAACCTGACATGCTAGTGCTAACCAGGAATAATTTCTACCTCTTACCAAGCGCAACCACTCTCTTTATTTGACTGGCCGATCTGGGATCCTTTTACTTTTTGGACTGTAATGTATTGAGCAGCTGAAGTGTGATACACATACACATATTACACTGTGACAATCTCAATTGGCAAAAAGATTCTTCAGACTTCTACCAGGGCTGGACCACCGGGGGGGGCCTGGCGGCTCCCAGGTATGCAGCTACACCATGGGCTTTTGGCCCAGTCGCAAGCAAACGTGTGTTGAGTTAATCTGATGAAAGTAATTGCCAAGAAGAAATCCTAGAAGCTGAGAGGGCTTTTGAAGTAAAATATTTTTTGGTTTTGGTTGATATGGCGATCACTTCTTTGAAGACCAGATTCAAAGAACTCATGGTGTTTAAAGATATATTCGGATTTTTATTGAGCTCAAGCACCCTGAAGTTATTAAATGATAGTGAACTTAAAAAGTGTTGCACTAAATTTGCAGACACTTTCTCTCATGATGGTTCATCTAATGTTGAGGTATATAATCTTTTTTTTGAATTAAAGATTATGAAATTCACTTTGCCAGATGACACATTGTCTGCTATGGAGATTTTCGAGCATGTCAGAGATGTGGATTGTTATCCTAATGTCACCATTGCTTATCGAATCTTATTTCTTTGTACTGTGGATTGCATCTATCTTGAAAGAAGCTTTTCAAAATTGAAATTGTTGAAGAACTATTTGAGATCAACAATGACTCAAGAAAGGTTAAATGATTTGGCGACTTTATGCATCGAGAAGAAGTTATTGGTCGAGCTTGATATCAATAGTATAATTGATAACTTTGTATCACAAAATGTTAGAAGAAATTTTGTAAGATGATGCCAAGTGCCAAGTAAGTGTTTATGATTACAATTTACATTCGTCATTTCATAAACTTTAAATTGTTCTATAGAAGTATTTTTTGTGCATCGAATATTAATTTCTTCAATGATGTGTGCTTATAAGACTATATATATATATAGGCGGAATATTCAGTGAAAACCACCCATTTCATGAAAACTCCGTGGAAACCACCGGTAGAAGTTTTGAAAAATTCTCAAAAAATTACCATATGTAGGGGAGGTGAACTTCTACAATCCTGCAAAATTTGAAGATGAAACTCAATCGCATTTGAAAGATATGCTATGGGTGGTTTCCACGGAGTTTTCATGGAATGGGTGGTTATATATATATATATATGTGAGGAGGTGGAAGGGGCCTCCATATAAATTTTTGCCCCGGGCCTTCAAAATGCCAGGACTGGCCCTGACTTCTACTACAGTTGTTTCCTGAACAAATCTAGCTGTGCAACAATGCATTCTTCGTCAGATTTGAAATGTCATAACTTGTTACCTCTTCTTGTTCGTAGCAACCCTCGGATCGGATCAGAGTTCATTGAGATACGGCACAAGCGTGCACGGTCTCAAGAACGAAGATGAATCGCATAGAGAAAATCAAAATAACGATGTTGAAACAACCATAATGAGAGAGAAAAGATTTGATGAAGCCAACTGCAAATTTTTTAAACACAACATTAAAAGAGTACATAGGATTATTACTCTCTCATAATTTTTTGAATCTTTTAGAACCTTTGGATCCTTGCCCTATACAAGAATCTAGTGATATAGAATAACCTAGTCTATAATTCTCTCATACACCTCTTGCTTTGGATGAGTTGAGTTATGACTTTTTGTTTGATTGGGTTCTCCATAATCACCCCATAGATTTATATAGCTTCCCTAGATCTCCTCCAAAGCAAATAGCAATCTTACTCCTATTAGGATAAGGAATCCTATCCTAATCCTATTAAAATTTATCTAGCACATATTTTCAAATCCTAAAAGGCTAAACATAAGTCATCATATTTAATTCTTATCCATTGAAGTCATCATACTTCTCAAAGAATTCGCTCTAAGTCGTCTTCGTATTTTTTCCTCCCACCATTGGGAGTGCCTCCACCACAGTGGCTTATGCACATCACTGCAATGTGCGTGTTAGTATTCGGGCTTGGTAGTCTGAACCCTCCATCTGAGAGACATTTCTTTGTATAGTTTGGTTAAACACACCTTCTGTTTCTATAGTCCTTCATACCATAGGTTTGTACCGCGTTTAAGCTACACCTGCTTAATGGTATTTCGTGGTTGCTTTCACCATGTTTTCTTTCTTCCGACAGCTCATACCTTCACCTTTGTATCTGTAAGATTTTACAACAGTCTTTGTAATTTTGCATATAACTATAGTTGAGATTTGATTACCTACCTTGATATGATTTCCTTCTCCTGATCAAGATTTTTTTTCAGACCTCCTATTGGTTGCCATTTGTTTAGGTTCACCTATCAATTGGTATCATCCATCGTTCTAGATACTTTTCATGATTATTTGCCCATTGCAAATAACACCCATGACTCTACCACGAAGTGACACCACACAACCTTCGAATTCAAGTGACCTCATAGATATTAGACTCTTCTTTAAGTCGGAAATATGCCGAACTCCTATCAATGTGCGATGTACTCCATCATACATCTCCAATATAATTGTTCCTACCTTAATAATTACATACTCCTTACAATCAGCCAAGTTAACAGTTCTATACGTTGGATATAGAGATACTTTGTCAAATATCTCTCTCGCCGAACATATGTGAAAACAACAACTTAAATCTAATATACAACTATGATAATTACCTGACTAATTGACGACAAGTACGCTTGAATCATCTTTTTCTACTGCTATTGAGCATGCACTCTCCATTTGTTTCAAATTCGGACAGTCCTTTATCATATGAACTTTTTCGTCACATAGATAGCTTGCACGCGTGCTCTTGCTCTTGCCCTTCTTCTTCCAGTAACTCTTGCTTTTGCCTGTAACACCTACTGCAGCCAATGCTCGATCACCCGAGAATGAAGATTCTAGTGGCTTTTTCAAGGACTCTGCCTCTAATAGATATGCAACTGTCTCATTAAAGTTGAGAGTGCCTTTCTGACAAGAATATTTATCACCAATTACTCTCATGATGACGGTAGAGATGATATCAGTATGACAACTTTATCGATGTATTCTCCCTCTCCATCAAGCAGCATTTGGTCTAGGTCATCATCACCAAACTCCCCCAATGTATCTTCGAAAGAACCGTGTTAGCCAGTGTCCAGGATATTGTTGTTCGTCTTTTCTTCTTCACCATCTTCCTGTATAATCTCTTCTTCGCCGTGCTTGGTCCAACAGGTATAGTTTGACATGAAACCTCTTGTGAGTAAATGGAAGTGAAGGTGGCTGGATTTTGGCCACTCCTCATTCTTGCAATCTATGCATGGACAGCATATGTAGCCTAATGTCGTGTATGTATCGGCCGCACGAAGAAAATCTTGCAAACCCTGCAAGAACTCCGGGGAGCGCCGGTCCATGTACATACATCGCCGGTCCATCTACATTATGTTACATCAAGGTAACTGTTAGCTCATTTTTCGATAATGAATTGTTGGATATTTCCTAAAATCCAAATTAAACTAATATTTTCTTTATTTAAAAATTGTTTAAAATTTTAGGTTGATAAACTTAATTTTAGGTGAAATTTCTTTAAAAAAGGTAATATTTTTAAAATGATAATATTTCATCACATATTTTTTCTATAGAAATTGTTATTTTTAAGACAACTATATTTTTAAAACGACTTTATTTCATTACATGTTTTTAAAAGGACTATATTTCTTTATATATTTTCTATAAAATGATTATTTGCTCGATATTCATACTCAATAAGTTTTTGCAATCTACTAAAAGAATTGGTCAATCAAAATCTAGATTCAAAATTCTTCATCGATTGATGGAACCAAAACCTAAATATTAGCTAGATCCACACCTTCAATTCAAGCTACATCATAATCCAAGTGAAATCTAAACTTACACAACAAGTTTTTGCAACCTACAAAAAAGAATTGGTCCATCAGAGTCCAGATTCAAAATTCTTCATCAATCGATGGAACCAAAACATAAATTTGAGCTAGATCCACACCTTCAATACGAGTTACATTATAATCCAATAAAATTCCAAGCTTACACAACAAGTTTTTGCAACCTACTTGAAAAGATCGAGCTAGATCTCTACATTCATAATCTTTTATCGATCATGGGAAAAGATCAAATTTTCTTCATATTTCAAGCAAAGAAGATGCTCCATTTAACACCAAATGTAGTGAGAAATGATGTTACTAACCTTAGTTACATTGGTTTCGAGTAAAATGATCAAAATTTGGAAATTTGGGCAGCACCTCCCATCCCTTGAAGCTCTTGGCGGAAGCTCCACTGTTCTTGTCGCGCACTGAACTGTTCTTGGTCGGGCAGAGAGCGGGAGGACGAAGGAGTTTAAATTGGAACCTAGTAGACATAGTAGCGGTTGGAAGCACCGACTGGTATTGATGATCTAACATCAGTACCGGTACGTGACACAAATCGGTACTGATGTTAGATCATCAGTACCGGTCGGTGCCTTGAACCGGTACTGAGCCCCCCCCCCCGGCAGCCCTGTTGCCGTTAAACAGGGACTATTGTAACTATCAGTCCCGGATTGTGCCCAATCGGCACTGATGGGCCAGTATCAAAGGTCGGTTATGTAGTAGTGGGAGAGAGAGTTGGGTGTTGGGCTTCAAAAATGGAGGAAGACTGGATCGTGAGTGATTGGGCCGTGTAGGGAAGATTATGAGAGAGTGTGGGTGGGACGGACTGAAATAGACTTTGAGGTTGAAATAAGTATACACCAATGATCATACATGGATCCGCCACTGTATGAAAGGTGACATAACAGATGGTGTGCGCTCATTGTGATTTTTTTGTTAAAAAAAAAGAAAATCGTTTTCACTCGCTATGATTAAATCACAATAGTTTTGGCTTATCATTAGCCTCATAAATGGCAAAATTGTTTCAAAAAATCCAAATAGTATCGAGAAATACAAATCGATCGCTAGCCTCTTGCCTACCATCACTAGCAAATCATGATCCTCCACTATAGCAACTTAGTAGCATGGCATAACTAGCTTGAGAACAGGAAAAGACATATAAAAAACCCGAAATAGCCCTTTGGTTTATGCATAAGGCTGAAACTTGAAATGGCTCTGATTGATGGATAAGTTGAGACTTGAAAATTCATAGTTACAATTCGTCCAAGTTGCCATACAGGATTTGGTTTGGCGGTTCTGTCACTTTTTCTTCCAATTTTCATCTTGAGCACTAATTAATTTGTACCTTAAACCGCTCGGGTTCAATGAATCCATTTCGCATTTCGCAGTGGTTTACAGTGAATCCGATAACTACACTAGAAATGGCTCCGTCTAAATCTACATTGTCAGAGTGTCTAGGAATGAGAGATTTGTAAGAGGATTTTGCATATTGCGGGACTTTGACTGCAATATTGGACGGCAAAATTTTGCATATTGCATATCGAGAGCCCGCCTGAGCCCACTCGGTTTCTTCCCTTTTCGTTTCCTTTCGTGCAAGTGCGGTGCAAGTGGCACTTTGATCAGGTCGAACAAATCGTGCTTCGCATGGAAGTTAGTTAGGAAGGCCACAAGCACGTACGTCACGTATGAACTGAATCTTGTTCAGTTAACGAACGGGGCAACGTGGTTTCTCCTAAGACCTGGGTAACTCTGGAGTTAGAATATCACTACAGTTTAAGAAGGAGACACTACTACAGCGAGGCTTATATCGGGCCTTGCGATCACGAGGCGGCTTTGAAAAACCGTCGTAATATATAACATCACGACGGTTATGTACTCAAACCGTCGGTCGCGTATATAATGACGGTTTTATATTACAGCCGTCTGTGATACAAGAAACATCACAGACGGTTTCTAAATATAACCGTCTGTGATGGCTACAGTACTCATTACAGACGGTTTCGAAGTAAAACCGTCTGTGATTTCACAGACGGTTATATAACACAACCGTCTGTAATATCTACAGTAATCATTACAGACGGTTATATTTAGAAACCGTCTGCGATATTTCTTGTATCACAGACGTCTGTAATATAAAACCGTCTGTGATAATACCGTCTCCCGTAAAAACAGAGCCTCGATCCATCCACTTCGTTTATAGGGTTTCGGTTTCTATGCTAAGTGGCGGCTGTGGAAGTGAGGCGATTTTTTGAAAGAAAGCCATTGATTTCGAAGGGTGATATTAGATTCATTTGATTTTGGTGATCTAAGGTTAGTAATGAGTTCTCTAATTGCATGCGCATCGAATTCAATATCTAGGTTTGTTAGGACAGAATTAATTTAAAGATTGTTTGATTAGATCTAGTTTAATTGTAGCTGGATCCATATGTTGTTTGTGATATTTGGTTAGTAATGTGTTTTAATTGCATTATATTCAACATCTATCTTGATAAGGAAGGAATTTGATGATTTTTTTAGATCTAGCTTGTAGAACCATGTGTTGGTTGTTTGATGTATAAGGTTAGCTAGTAATGGTTCTATTTGCATAATATAATATTCGATCATGATGTAGCTAGCTAGCTTGTTAAGGATAGAATTTAAAGATTGTTTAGATCTAGCTTATAGATCAATTCAAGTCTTTGGTGATCTAAGGTTAGTAATGGGTTCTAATTTCATTATTATATTGAAGATTAATTTGAATTGTGTTAATTATTTCTTTGTGATGTAATTAAGGTATGTAATTGCATAATTAGTTTAAGAATATGTGCATCGCACTACACAGTGCACTTAATATTTAACACTAAGTGTTACATGTGTAGCATAGATGGATCGAAGCTGAATGTACCGAGAACCGTCTGAGTCTTGAGTACCTTAATGGCGTCTCCACTTTCAAAAGAGCTACTGAGAGGAGGATATGTTTAATAAGGGGTGCAATTCATGTCATGTCCGTGCATTGATTGCGAAAATCAAGATGTTTGAAACTTCGGTAGCAGATCGAAGCACACTTGATTGAAGGGGTTTCAAAGGGCTATACATGTTGGACCGTCATGGCGAAGAGCATAATATCTGAGAAGCGACAAGTAGTGTTAATATCGTCGATGATGTCAATGATATGTCGGATGATCATATCGATTGTGCTTCCGATGAGGACAGGTTGCACGATGACAATTTGGATCAGATGCTACGCGATGCAGAAGGAAACCTTGATGACAGGGAATATGGAAAGTTCCAGGGCTTAATGGAGGACTCGGAGAAACCTTTGTTCGTAGGGTGCAAGTTAAAATACACAAGGTTATCATCCGTGCTTGAACTACTCAAATTGAAGGCAAGCAACGGTAGGTCCATATCTTGAGGAAAATGCGGTCTTTGGTATGTCCTCTGTCTTGATTCTCAATTGGTGATATCCTGACCTAAGGTCGATCTTGGAGAATACTCCTGCTCCTCTTAATTGATCGAAAAGATCCTCTATCCGGGGTAATGGGTATTTATTCCTTATCGTCACTTCGTTAAGTGTGCGATAGTCTATACACATCCGGAAACTTCCGTCTTTCTTCTTAACAAATAGAACCGGTGCTCCCCATGGTGACGAGCTTGGTCTGATGAATCCTTTTTCCAACAACTCCTCAATCTGCTTCTTCATTTCTACCAACTCTTCGGTGGACATCCGGTAAGGCCTTTTTGCTATCGGTGCTGTTCCAGGTACTAAGTCAATTACGAACTCTATGTCTCTGTCTGGTGGCATTCCTGGTAATTCCTCGGGAAAAACATCTGGGTATTCACTGACCACTGGTACATCTCTTATACTGACAGTCTCCAAATTGTTCACTAGCATCTGTCCTCCTCGAACTGCCACTGCTTGAAATTCCACCTTTCTATCATCAGGGCTCTCGATAGACACTACTCTGCGTCCCACGTCTAATATAGCCTTATGCTTAGTCAACCAATCCATTCCCAGGATAACATCCAGGGTTTGGGTATCTAGTATAATAAGGTTCGCTAGGAACTCTACTCCCTTTATTAGTAGCTTAACTCCAGAACACCCGACCTTAGAACGGAGTTCTGATCCAGGGGATTGAACTAGGAGTGTACTCTTAAGGTTAACAATATCCAGATCATTTGTCTCGGCAAAATCTCGAGAAACGAACGAATGCGAAGCTCCTGAATCAAATAGTACGGTAGCTGGCACTGAGTTGACTAGGAACTTACCGAGCACGACGTCCGTTGCTTACGGACTTCATCTGCGGAGATATGATTGATCCTCCTCGCGTGAATGCTGCGGTGTAGTTCCGGCTTGTGCGTGTCCTCGGCTTCCTCCTTGGGTAGGGTCTTGGTCGGGTGTTTCCTAAATTGAAGCGCACTGGTGTCACAGCTCCTTTCTTTGGACATACGTTGGCGAAGTGTCCAGTCTCATTGCAATTGTAGCAGCGTCTTCCAGACATTTGCTGATTTCCTCCATTCTGGTTAACATTCTCGACCGAATCCGAGGGGTTTGTCCGTGCGGTCTTGGCATTGGTGGCGGCGTCCGCACTGTTCCTCGGCCGAATCGGTGAATTGCTTGGGGTATCATTCTCATTTTCGATGACCACGACGTCCTCCTGTTGTGCCATGCGGCGTTCTGTTATCATCCGGTTCCTTGCGCTTGTCTTCGAAGATGAGCGCCTTTGTTTACCGATTCTTGAAATCCGGAAAGTGTGGGTAATCGGTCCACCAGAAACCGATGTTAAGTCCTTCAGAAACGGATCGCCTTGCCTTGTCTGTTACTCGTCTTACGGGCGTAGCGTGCAACCGAGTGAATTTATTCAGATAATCGCCACTTTGCTCGCCTCCTTGCTTCAGCCGCGAATTCCTCCTTTTCGGTTCCATAATACCCTCGGCACATGGTATTGACGGAAAGCTAGGTGAATTCTTCCCAAGTAATTTCTGCGGGTTCTCTGTGCGCAAAGAGTTCTCCCACCATTCACCATCGTTCCCTCAAGCCGGTGAGAGGCATAGAGTACCCTCTCGTTCCCTTCACACTTTGCGTTATGTGCAATTTCCTTCGATGGTTCTTAGCCAATCGCGCCTCTAATGGACCGGCATTCCACGAGAACGTTGGCGGTAGCGTCCGCATAAACTCGCATAATCTTGAATAGGGTCGTGGCCCATTGTTCACGGCTTTGATTATTGGCGATTGCACGTGGTTGATCTGTTGTACCGCTGCCATCATAGTCTGCATTAATCGAGTCTGCGTCGCGAGAAATGCTCCCGGATTCTGCATATCCTTGGCGGTCTTTGCTGCGAGGTGGTGTACCGCTCGCTGCCTCTGGCGCGAACCACCGCCTCTCCGCTCCGTTGTTGCAGTGTTCACCATCTGTTGATTGCTTCGTGGTTTAGAGATAAGGGGAAAGAATAGGCAAGTATAGGAACTTATACGGGAAGCAGTGTAACTTAAAACGAAAATAACAAAAGGAACTTAAACATCCTAGCATATATAATAATTAAGTATGGTTTATCACATAGCCTAGGGACTATGCAACCATACGACAATCACAAACATCACATCCAATTGTTCATTACAACATCGCATACTAATGTTTGAAATAAAAGACGCGACTCAAAACAACTGAGTCTCAACGCAAAAGCTGGACACTACAACTCTGACAAATCATCACTCATCGAGCCAACCCGGCTGCGGCTCGCCGATCACGTCACCGGCGGTGAGCCGGCATCGGGCAACCGGTCCCCATGCCCTCCCACCGGCGCACTTGGGGCTCCTCCGGCCGGCGCCAGCTCCTCCGACTCCTCGTCGCTCGCCGAGCTCCATGACGGCGCTCGCTCTCCGTGGCCGTGAGGGCCTCCTCCAACTCAGTGATCCTCGGGCGGCGTGCATGCGGGTCTCCGCAGGCCTCCTCTGCCTCCTCCAAAGCACGGTACCTTGCTCAAGCTCGTAGTCGTGGCGCCCATCACCTCCTCCCGGCAAAAGCTTGACCAGTGCACGACAGCGGCGTTGTCCTCCAGTCCAGCGGCTCTGCGAGGTCCACCGCGTCTTGGTGCACACGCAGCAAGTGTCCCACAGCTCAAGCCGTGGTCTCTGCGATCCGGCGCAGCGCAACTCGGGCACACTCTGTATGCCCGCCAGAAGCCGCTCGCTTCACTTGCATGAGGCGGAGCGACGACTTAACGCGTGCTCCGGCGTACAAAAGTGAGGGTGGTCTCCCATCCGCGAGCGACCTGTTGACTATCCAAGTGCGGGATCGGTAGAGAGGACGGTCGAAGCCTCCCAACACAGGAGCATCCTCGAGAGCTCAAGAACAGAGCCTCCGTGACGCCTCCAAAAGAGTGGACCATCCGCATCCGCCAAAGCAACGTTAGTACCAAAGATTTTTAAAGAGCATAAAAGTAATAATGAATCTGACAGAGATATGAAGTAAAGAAGAAGGGGTAAGTCAAGATTTCTTTGATTATTCTTGCCCAAATTTTATTCTTTAGAAATTAATTTGGACTCCACCAAAATGGCCAGTTCTATCTAGGGTTAAGTCCTACAGTCAGTATGGCTCTGATACCATCCCTGTCGTGCCCCGAATTCCCACGGATTCGGACACTCTGTGTATTCTGTACTAGTCCAGGATCACGCTAGTACACACAGATAAGCAGTGGAAGTACCACAATCATACACAGCGAAATAAATAATAAGTACTTCAAGCATTAATAGTAACGAGTTACATGGCCTTATGGCCACCTTACAATACTTCACCGCGCAGCATAGGGCGATAAATATCATCAGTATCAAGTTCATTCAGCGGAAGCAAAATACGATAGCGGGACCCTTCTTATCCACAGGCTACTGAGTGCGGCCCAACCCCTTAGTCCTCCTGGCCTTCAATGAACTCCTCCTCCCAAGCTGGTACGGCTTCATCTTCTGAGGTTTTTGTCGATGCAAGGGTGAGTATACAACATACTCAACAAGTCATGCACAATGCAGATCTATTACTACATGCATGGCTTATTCCAAAGGAAAGGCCTAATTGGTTATTTTGCATAAAGCAGCATTTCTTTTAATCGGGTAATCCTATTAGATTAAAAGCAGTAAAATCAGTATTATTAATAACTAATTTTTCAATTCTTTCTCAAGAGTTTTGGCACACTACCTAATTTCATTCATCGCCGCACACACACGACCACCCATCCACATCTTTTATTTTTAAAATCTAACCCTTGATTGTAATCACCGAGCAATGTCCAATACATGGACACGGCTATTCAATAGATTCACACACACACTGCAGAGGTCATACACTTTACCCACAGGATACTGATGCTCACCACACAGCGATTGATTGTAACAAAGTCTTTCGAGACTAACACTTAGCTGATGATCCTCTCGAGTGCCTTCCTAACACTTCCCACACAGAGCCAAAGTTTAGAACAGTGCACATACTGTTAGATGGGTACCAAGCGCAGAAGATGCACGCTCCCCGTCTGGTTACATTTTTGGTGTAATCACACCCGAGGTATCAAAGGAAAGATATTAGAAACCTACTTAACTAGGTCCGTCCCATTCCGCATAAGTGGTTGTACACGGAACTCAGCTCAAAGGCTCGCAAGGTTAAGTCCTTAATTGTCCTGCAAGACAACCATTTTATACATCTCGGCACAACCTTCACAATCTTTTCATACATCCCATTGCCACACGGCCCACAGCACGAAGCCTTCTTGCCACTTGCCCTGCTCAAATCATTTTCCCACCCCACTTTAACTTAAGCAACACATGCCATTTTCCACATCGGTTCAGAATAGCACCACAGTGTCACTATCCCGTTCCAATTCATGACATCATCGCATTTTCCAAAATCGTTCCATAATTGTTTAGTCAAGATTCATTTGATATTTGAAAGTCATTCCACGCATACAAGCAAAGCGACTAATCACGGTCTAGCCTCCGTGTTGGTATCATATTAGCATCCAACATATTTAAGCATCTTAGGGTGGACAAGGTTTCAGGCATATAAACATTTATAATCAAGGTGGCATAACAAGTTTGGCTTTTAACTACCATTTCCCAATTTAATCAATAGTGGTTGTACTTAACATAGCATGCAATATGGAAATCAAAATATACTTTGAAAACTAGGCGAAATGATCAAAGCATGACTTGCCTTGAAGAGGAGTTGGTTCTGGTCAAGGTCTGCGACGGTCTTCAAACTCTCCTCGGCGAAAATTCGCAACTCGGGGTCTAGTCGATACAAGCAATTACTCAATAAACATACAATACAGACAGCAATATAAATTCTAAAAATAAAATAAAAATCACCAATAAATAGTTCACATTTTTACAAATTTTTGGGCACTGGAATCACTCAAATCCGAGTTAAAATGCAAAAGTTATAGCCTTTACAATATTCTGAAAATTCATAAAAGAATAAACCGAATTATTCATCTATTTTCTACCGATTTTCCGGTTATTTTCCCTCGGCTTGACACGTGTCGGCACCAGAGCGAACCACGTCGCCTTCGACCATCGATGCAGTGGGCCAGATGACGTCGTCTTGGCGACGCCAAGACACCGGCGGTCCACCCAGACGCAGGTGGGCGGTGAATGCGCCCGGCCCCACATGTCGGTGACTGACACGCGTCGAGGAATTATCCGGCCACGCATGCATGCATTCCCGATCGTCGGATTCGAATCTAACGGCGCAAGACTAACAAAGCGCTTTACTATTTGCGGGACTACGTGGCGTTACCTTGGCGTCGGATGAAGATCGGCGACTACCGAGGTTGCACGCGAGAGTTGATGAAGATCTTGGCGGTCTTGGTCGCCGGACTTGGAGAAGACGCAAGGATGGGCGGCGATTCCGTGTCTCCTGTCGGAAGAAGTAACCACACGGGTGCTTCTCGGCAGGGGAACTCGATGAGGGTCTTGACGACGCGGGAACGACGGACGGCGGCGGGAACGGAAAACCGAGGCGAGGAGAGAGCTAACTACGGCGAGCTCTAGCGGCCTACGGTGGCGAGTGCGCACGAGAGGTGGCAACAGAGGCGGGATGGAGTCTTTGAGTGCAGGGCTTTATCTCCGCTTCAAGCGAGCCTCGACACGCCAAGCAAATCTCGACAAATCTCGGCTAGCCAACGAGCAACGGCGGTGCAGTGGCGCTCGTCCCGAGATCAGTCTGTCACATCGACTGCTTCGATCGCGATCCAACGGTCCAGAATCGGGCGATTTAGGGTTTTCTCGGGTGAGCACGATGTTGGTAGGCCCAACACTGTAGCTAGCTTATTTCTGGCTTTTCGCAATAAAAATAATTCCAGTAATTCAAAATAATTATTTGGGGCACTAAAAATACCCGAAAAATTCTAGAAAAATTCTAGAAAATATTTTAGAGCATTTTGAGCCTAAATAAAATATTTTCACTTATTTTTGATAAATACTTTTTCTGGTATTAATTAATCAAGAGAAGAATGGTTTAAATAAATGTTTATTAATTTCAATAAATCCCCAAAATTCAGATAAAGGCAATTAAATGAAATTAAATGCAAATAAAGGTTGGTTAATTCATAGAAATTCAAATAACTCCAAAAATTAAAATCTAGCCAAAATTAGGGGCGTTCTGATATACCTTGCCAACAATTGCATAAGTGGTACACCCAAGAAGTGGAAAGCGAGGCGTGAACGCACAACAAGTATCGGCGTTAAGTTCAAGTATGAACATCTATTCAACGACTCAATGGGGCTTCTTCATGGTCGATTTTACGGACTTGTTCCATCTCTACAACCTCGACGCCTCGACGCGCACTCATAAGATGCTGGACCTTGTAAGTGTGTGCTATCACGGTCTACATTCGTCTAATAGTGATAATTGTCCTCCAATATATATATAATTAAGCCTTTGTATATATAGATACATGCAATCGAAGGCGACACGGCGAGAAACTATCGATCGGTTTCCTCGACCCACATATAGTCTCAAAGCAAACAATGGATGCGGATATAAACATGGTCGAGAAATACGTGATAGAGGCATTGCTAGCACAAAAGATAAAGAATTCATACTTATACCCCATAACCTGTGGTACGTAAGTGCTACCACATGCTATACTTTGGTGCATGCACTGCACACAACTCGCTTTAGTTCATTGTCCATTGTGATATACCTGTAGGTTTCACCGGGTTCTAATTATAATCGAACCAGCCACAAACCGGGTTAAGTACCTTGATTCCTGGACGTGGCGAAACCACGACTTGACACCTATCGCAAAATTACTTACCGGTAATCACGTTTCCCTCGTACATGGTCGTGTAAGTTGTTCGAGTGTTTATATTGCTATTGGAATGGCTTAGGCTAACCTTTTGCAATCTTGTAGAAGCGTTCAAACACGTGAAAGATTGGACTAAACTACTGACATGATTTGAACTTTCCGGTATCCGCTATACACAACAATTCTATATCAAACCCGTAATAGTGACTCTAGAACTAACCGTAGGTTTTATTTGCATGATGCCACCGGCAAGGTCGGAAATAACCTATGTGGATTTTATGTTTGCTACAACATGCAAACCATAAATAAGCTAAAAAAAGTAGCGATGATGCTTAAAACTGCGTTGATCGAGGCCCATTTGAGCAACATTAGAGGAAAGTTTGTTTCTTCCCGCTCACAAGTAATACATAAAAAAGCGCGTTCCACGCAGCCTTATAACTTCAGAGTTGTACAATTGTCAAATGGTATTCATTAATTCGGAAAATATGTCAAAAACTTGCGGTTATTCTTGTTTGTACGATTCATTGTATTGTCACATGATATTATCCTTAATACATATTTGCTCATCTTGAATGCAACAACTTAACAATGTCTTGCTTGTTGGAACTAGATGTTTTTCCTACACCCTCAGCAGAACCTCCATTATTTATGGTTTGTTGTTCGAAATTTCCATCTACTTAGGTATTCCTGCATCAATATTTACGAGACACGGTCAGTTATAGATGTTGTAATTGAATATCTGCACTTCCTATATGCATTGAGGCAACAGTTTGTCCGATCAGGATAGACTTAAAATATAATCATTTGTAGCGCTTTTTCTCCCTTCTTATGATAATGTTGATGGAACTCGACTAATAAATCAACCAAGACCCGCACGCAGCATGGCGAGGTGACGGCAACCATAGAGTGCTTGATCGAACCTGACACACTCGAGTGTGTGATTTGCTTCATGCCATATGAAGTGGCCTTGCGCAGAGTCACCGTCGTGCCACGGTGCAGAGTACCCGAACGGCATGCTCTTGCGCAGCGTCACCGTCGTGCCACGGTGGGAGAAAATGGTACTTTGAAAAATTTGTAGATGTATTTCATAGATTACTCTAGTTAGGCTAATTAAAAATTGAACAAATGTGATTGCAAGTCGGGTCTTCCATGTTCAAATGTGATTGAACAAATGGAAGACCCGACTTGCAATCACATTTGTTCAACCAGCTGTTTACTGAATGATCTGGTTGGGATCGACGAGATGAGCATCGCTGCTGGGGCCATTCTTTTTTCTTCATGGACCTGCAAATCTGCAGTGCTACTAATCTACTATTTAGTTTATTGCTTGCTGGTAGATGTGGAGCATATGGAATGATAGGAACAATCGAGATTTTAGGTAGCGAATTCAGGTAAAATATGGAGGGGCTAGCTGTTGGGTTGAGAGCTCGAACTCTGCTCAAATGGGAGCTTATGAGTTCTTCTTATACAACGGCAGTACCCGGTGACAATTGTGATTCCAAAACTGGTGCTATGTGAGGCTCATTGGCCGTATCCTGATTCGCTTTGGCTGAGTATGTGTGGTGTTTAACCTTTCGCATGAGAAGCTAACAATATATAACCTTTTCTTCAACTTGGTCTCAACCCAAAAAAGAAACTTTTCTTGGAAGTTGTGGGAATTTTGTTGCAGGAAATTACTGACCATGTCAACATTCAATTTTGTATTAATCCAGGGAGAAAAATGTTTCTGGAGGCAGTCCTTAAAAGTACCCGCCCTGTTTTTTCTCCAAGCCTCACACAGGGAAAGCACATAACCTGACATGCTATTGCTAGCCAGGAATAATTTCTACCTCTTACCAAGCGCAACCACTCTCTTTATTTGACTGGCCGATCTGCGATCCTTTTACTTTTTGGACTGTAAAGGAAAGGTATTGGGCAACCTTAATAGAAGACTCATGGCGGCTTTCAAAAGAACAATTGATTGTGTTCAGATAAAGGAAATCAATCTGTACGGAAGGAAATTCACATGGTCTAGTGACAGGAACCTCTCCACCTTAATAAGGATAGACAGGTTCTTCGCTTCCGTGGAGTGGGAGTCCATGTTTCCTGATTGTCTCCTGCAGGCTCATCCGTCCCTCGTGTTGGATCACAGTCCTTTGTTGCTTCATGGGGTTGTATCTCAGCATAGATTTTCTAGTTTTAGATTCGAGGCTTTCTGAACTAGAATGCCCGGATTTTTGCAGGTGGTCAACTCCGCATGGACCAAGCCTATCACTTCTCAGGACGCCTTTCTCAGGTTTCACATAAAGCTTGCGCGAACCGCAAAGGCGCTCCGGGCATGGAGTAAACAACAGGTGGGAGATCTCCGCTTGCAGTTCGCCATTGTCACTGAGCTCATTTTCTATTTTGACAAGGCAGAAGAGGTCAGAATGTTGGTGGTGGCTGAAAAGAATTTAAGATCGTTGTTTCGCATTAGGTTGCTCGGCATTGCTGCCGTTAACAGGGCACGCCTTCGCCAGCGCTCTCGCCTGATTTCAATTAAGGAAGGAGATGCCAACTCCAGGTTCTTCCACATTAGAGTTAATGCGCGCAAGAGAAAGAACCGCATTCAGTGTTTAATTTCAGAATCAGGAACAATTCATAATCAACAGGATAAACATCGGGAGCTTCACTCTTACTTCAATACTCAGTTAGGTCGAAAGGTGCAAAGACAACATTCCCTCAATTGGGATGCTTTGTTTAGGGAGCCGGTTGATCTTTTACATCTTGAGCTTCCGTTTCAGAACGAAGAGGTCAAGCAGGTGATCTATTCCTTGCCGCTTGAAAAGGCCCCAGGTCCGGACGGTTTTATTGGGAAATTTTGTCGGTCTTGTTGGGAGATTATTTCTCACGACTTTATAGCGGCTATTTACCAATTCTTTTATTGCCAAGCTCACCATCTCCGCCTTCTTAATTCGGCTCACATTGTTCTTTTGCCTAAGAAGAAAGAGGCGAACAGGATTGCAGACTATAGGCCGATCAGCCTCATTCACAGTGTGGCAAAAATTGTTACAAAACTCTTGGCAAACAGGTTGGCTGGTGTTCTTCACCAAATCGTGTCCCCTTGCCAGTCGGCCTTTATTAGGCAAAGATCGTTACAGGACAACTTCCTGTACGTCAGTGATCTAATCAAACAGCTGCACAGGAAAAGGAAGCCATTGCTATTCCTAAAGTTGGACATCTCTAAAGCTTTCGATTCTGTCAGCTGGGAATATCTCATCGAATTTTTGCAAAGATTGGGCTTTGGTCAGAGGTGGCGTGACTGGATTTCATTTCTTTTAATGTCCTCCACATCTAAGGTCATTCTCAATGGGCAGCCAGGTAATAGTTTCCAGCACAGGAGAGGCCTTCGTCAAGGAGACTCGTTGTCGCCGATGCTCTTCATCATTGCAATTGATCCTTTGTTTCATATCTTACAAAAAGCATCCATAGAGGGTTTGTTGCTCCCGCTGCCGGTTCCCGCGGGCCGCGGCCGATAAGCGAGTTCTTCTTTATGCAGATGACGTTGTAATCTTTGCCAATCCATCGAAGCAGGAGATGAATGTAATTTCGGCGGCGTTAGAGGTGTTTGGAGAAGCATCCGGCTTGTACACAAATGTCCACAAATCTGAAATCTATCTGATCAGATGTGAAGGTTTCGACTTGGTAGATATTTTGGATGGTTTTCAGGCGCAGGTGAAGGACTTCCCGTGCAGGTACCTAGGGCTTCCGCTCCGCCTGTCTAAACCTCGCAAGATAGACATACAGCAAATTCTGGACAGAGTGGGTGCAAGGTTGGCAGGATGGAAAGGACGGCTGCTATCCAGGGTAGGACGGCTCATTCTTGCAGATTCCGTGCTCTCGGCGATTGCCGTTTATCACATGTCAGTCCTTCCGATATCCAGATGGGCGGTGAAGAGAATTGACAGGATCAGGAAAAACTTTATATGGAGGGGTGAGCCAAACTGTTCAGGGGGGCACTGCTTGGTGAGCTGGGAAAAGGTCTGTAGACCTAAAAAGCTAGGGGTCCTAGGGATCAAGGATCTCCACAGATTTGGGCATGCGCTAAGATTGCGTGCTTTATGGTAGCAACAGAAACAGTTCAGGCGACCTTGCGAGCAGGTCACTGATTTATGCGATCGAACGGACCTCTCCTTATTTAGGGCATGCACTTCCATTCAGATTGGAGATGGAAAGACTACGAGGTTCTGGGGCTCCCACTAGCTCAATGGGATGGCACCACGTGAAATTGTGCCAAATTGTCACAAAATAGTGTGAGCGAAATCAAGATCGATTCGGGATGAACTAATAGATAATGCTTGGATTAGATCCCTCAGAAAGATCTCAATCGTCAATCAGCTCGAGGAGTTCTTCCTCTTGTGGCAGGCCATTCACTTAGTTGTGCTACACAACGACAGAGAAGATGATATTTTTTGGAAATGGACGACAGACCAGAGATATTCCACAAGGTCTGCCTATTTCGTGCAGTTTCAGGGGTCTGTGACCAATTGCAATTTTTCCAGGATTTGGAAGGCGAGTGCGGAAAACAGGTGCAGATTCTTCACATGGTTGTTCATTCACGAAAGGATCCTCACGGTAGACAGGCTGGCGGCAAGAGGATGGCCTAATTGCTTTTATTGTCCCCTCTGTGGCTCGGAACCGGAATCTGTTGTGCACCTCTTTCTTCGATGTCCTTTTGCTAATCTCATTTGGACGCGTATCTTTTCCCAAATACAGCTGCGGTCCCCGATTCCTCGTGATGGGGTTTCTGTGTCGGGATGGTGGCAGATCATCCTGCGCATAGTGACTGCTCCATCGCGCAAGCAGGTAGACGATGTGCTTATTTACACTCTGTGGAACTTATGGAAGGAACGCAATGCCAGAATCTTCAACAACGTTTACCGGTCTACGGATGTGGTCTTTTCTGTAATTCAACAGGATGTTCAGAACCAGATGTTGGTGTTCCGCACCGGTTTCCCTTAGATCTTTTCGTCTAGGCGGAAGGGGTCCTGGCGGGTTTGGTCTCCCACCAGTCCCGGGTTTAGTTTTTCAATTCGTGTAACTTTTTCTTTCTGTTGGGCTCGGTTGTGGCCTAGTCGACCTCTTGTATGTCTCTGTACTTTTGTTCTTTCTCTCTTTAATGCATGACAGAGCTCCTGCCGCTCTTTCGAAAAAAAAGAGCAGCTGAAGTGTGATACACATACACATATTACACTGTGATAATCTCAATTGGCAAAAAGATTCTTCAGACTTCTACCAGGGCTGGGCCGGGGGGGGGGCGGTGGGTGGCCGCCCATGGCCCCCAAAGTCATGGGGCCCCTTAGGTATGCAACTACACCATGGGCTTTTGGCCCAGTCGCAAGCAAACGTGTACTGAGTTGATCTGATGAAAGTAATTGCCAAGAAAAAATCCTAGAAGCTGAGAGGGCTTTTGAAGTTAAATATTTTTTGGTTTTGGTTGATATGGCGATCACTTCTTTGAAGACCAGATTCAAAGAACTCATGGTGTTTAAAGATATATTTGGATTTTTATTGAGCTCAAGCACCCTGAAGTCATTAAATGATAGTGAACTTGAAGAGTGCTGCACTAAATTTGCAGACACTTTCTCTCATGATGGTTCATCTAATGTTGAGGTACATAATCTTATTTTTGAATTAAAGATTATGAAATTCACTTTGCCATATGGCACATTGTCTACTATGAAGATTTTCGAGCATGTCAGAGATGTGGATTGTTATCCTAATGTCTCCATTGCTTATCGAATCTTATTTATCTGCACTGTGGATCGTTGCATCGGCTGAAAGAAGCTTTTCAAAATTGAAATTGTTAAAGAACTATTTGAGATCAACAATGACTCAAGAAAGGTTAAATGATTTGGCGACTTTATGCATCGAGAAGAAGTTATTGGACGAGCTTGATATCAATAGTATAATTGATGACTTTGTATCACAAAAAGTTAGAAGAAATTTTTTAAGATGATGCCAAGTGCCAAGTAAGTATTTATGATTACAATTTACATTTGTCATTTCATAAACTTTAAATTGTTCTATAGAAGTATTTTTTTGTGCATCGAATATTAATTTCTTCAATGATGTGTGCTTATAAGACTATATTTATATATATATATATATATATATGAGGAGGTGGAAGGGGCCTCCATATAAGTTTTTGCCCCGGGCCCCCAAAATGCCAGGACTGGCCCTGACTTCTACCACAGTTGTTTCCTGAACAAATCTAGTTGTGCAACATGCATTCTTCGTCAGATTTGAAATGTCATAACTTGTTACCTCTTCTTATTCGTAGCAACCCTCGGATCGGATTAGAGTTCATTGATATACGGCACGAGCGTGCACGGTCTCAAGAATGAAGATGAATCGCATAGAGAAAATCAAAATAACGATGTTGAAACAACCATAATGAGAGAGAAAAGATTTGATGAAGCCGACTGCAAATTTTTTAAACACAACATTAAAAGAGTAAATAGGATTGTTACTCTCTCATAATTTTTCGAACCTTTTAGAACCTTTGGATCTTTGCCCTATGCAAGAATTTAGTGATATAGAATAACCTAGCCTATAATTCTCTCATACACCTCTTACATTGGATGAGTTGAGTTATGACTTTTTGTTTGATTAGGTTCTCCATAATCACCCCATAGATTTATATAGCTTCCCTAGATCTCCTCCAAAGCAAATAGCAATCTTACTCCTATTAGGATTAGGAATCCTATCCTAATCCTATTAAAATTTATCTAGCACATATTTTCAAATCCTAAAAGGCTAAACATGAGTCATCATATTTAACTCTTATCCATTGAAGTCATCATACTTCCCAAAGAATTCGCTCTAAGTCGTCTTCGTATTTTTTCCTCCCACCATTGGGAGTGCCTCCACCACAGTGGCTTATGCACATCACTGCAATGTGTGTGTTAGTATTCGGGCTTGGTAGTCCGAAACCTCTATCTAAGAGACATTTCTTTGTATAATTTGGTTAAACACACCTACTGTTTCTATAGTCCTTCATACCATAGGTTTGTACCGCGTTTAAGCTACACCTGCTTAATGGTATTTCGTGGTTGCTTTCACCATGTTTTCTTTCTTCCGACAGCTCGTACCTTCACCTTTGTATCTGTAAGATTTTACAACAGTTTTTGCAATTTTGCATATAACTATAGTTGAGATTTGATTACCTACCTTGATATGATTTCCTTCTCCTGATCAAGATTTTTTTCAGACCTCCTATTGGTTGCCATTTGTTTAGGTTTACCTATCAATTGGTATCATCCATCGCTCTAGATACTTTTCATGATTATTTGCCCATTGCAAATAACACCCATGACTCTACCACGAAGTGACACCTCACAACCTTCGAATTCAAGTGACCTTATAGATATTAGACTCTTCTTTAAGTCGGAAATATGCCGAACTCCTATCAATGTGCAATGTGCTCCATCATACATCTTCAATATAATTGTTCCTACCTTAATAATTGCATACTCCTTACAATCAACTAAGTTAACAGTTCTATACACTGGATATAGAGATACTTTGTCAAATATCTCTCTCGCCGAACATATGTGAAAGTAACAAATTAAATCTAATATACAACTATGATAATTACCTGACTAACTGACGACAAGTATGCTTGAATCATCTTTTTCTACTGCTATTGAGCATGCACTCTCCATTTGTTTCAAATTCGGACAGTCCTTTATCATATGAACTTTTTCCTCACATAGATAGCCTGCACGCGTGCTTTGCTCTTGCCCTTCTTCTTCCAAAGAACTCTTGCTTTTGCCTCAGTAACACCTACTACGCCTAATGCTCGATCACCGAGAATGAAGATTCTAGTGGCTTTTTCAAGGACTCTGCCTCTAATAGATATGCAATTGGCTCATTAAAGTTGAGAGTGCCTTTCTGACAAGAATATTTATCACCAATTATTCTCATGATGGCGGTAGAGATGATATCAGTATGACAACTTTATCGATGTATTCTCCCTCTCCATCAAGCAGCATTTGGTCTAGGTCATCATCACCAAACTCCCCCAATGTATCTTTGAAAGAATCGTGTTGGCCAGTGTCCGTTATATTGTTGTCCGCCTCTTCTTCTTCACCGTCTTCCTGTATAATCTCTTCTTCACCGTGCTTGGTCCAACAGGTATAGTTTGACATGAAACCTCTTGTGAGAAAATGAAAGTGAAGGTGACTGGATTTTGGCCACTCCTCATTCTTGCAATCTATGCATGGACAAAGATATGTAGCTCGATGTCGTGTATGTATCGGCCAAGACGAAGAAAATCTTGCAAACCCCGCAAGAACTCCGGGAGCGCCGGTCCATGTACATCCATCGCCGGCCCATCTACATTATGTTACATCAAGGTAATCATAGCTCATTTTTCGATAATGAATTGTTGGATATTTCCAAAAATCCAAATTAAACTAATATTTTCTTTATTTAAAAATTGTTTAAAATTTTAGGTTGATAAATTTAATTTTAGGTGAAATTTCTTTAAAAAGGTAATATTTTTAAAATGATAATATTTCATCACATATTTTTTCTATAGAAATTGTTATTTTTAAGACAATTATATTTTTAAAACGACTTTATTTCATTACATGTTTTTAAAAGGACTATATTTCTTTATATATTTTTCTATAAAATGATTATTTGCTTTAGTATTCATACTCAATAAGTTTTTGCAATCTACTAAAAGAATTGGTCAATCAAAATCTAGATTCAAAATTCTTCATCGATCGACGGAACCAAAACCTAAATATTAGCTAGATCCACACCTTCAATTCAAGCTACATCATAATCCAATCAAAATCTAAACTTACACAATAAGTTTTTGCAACCTACAAAAAGAATTGGTCCATCGAGTCTAGATTCAAAATTCTTCATCGATCGATGGAACCAAAACATAAATGGAGAGAGTTGGGTGTTGGGCTTCAAAAATGGAGGAAGACTGGATCTTGAGCGATTGAGCCATGTAGGGAAGATTATGAGAGAGATTGGGTGGAACGGACTGAAATAAAGACTTTGAGGTTGAAATAAGTATACACCATTGATCTTACATGGATCCACCACTGTATGAAAAGTGACATAACAGATGGTGTGCACTCATTCTAAATTTTTTAGAAAAAGGAGTTGCCTCCGGCCTCTGCCAAAGCACATAGCCCAGTTTTATTAAAGAGTTATCAGCTTCATGGAAAATTGTTTCAAAAAATCCAAATAGTATCAAGAAACACAAATCGATCGCTAGCCTCTTTCCTACCATCACTAGCAAATCATGATCCTCCGCTATAGCAACTTAGTAGCATGGCATAACTAGCTTGAGAACAGGAAACGACAGATCGAAAACACGAAATTGCCCTTTGGCTTTTGCATAAGGCTGAAACTTTAAATGGCTCTGATTGATGGATAAGTTGAGACTTGAAAATTCATAGTTACAATTCGTCCAAGTTGCCATACGGGATTTGGTTCGGCGGTTCGTCACATTTTCTTCTAATTTTTACCGTGATCACTAATTAACCTGTACCCTAAACCACTCGGGTTCAATGAATCCATTTCGCGTTTCGTAGTGGTTTACACTGAATCCGATAACTATACTAGCAATGGCTCCGTCTAAATCTACATTGTCAGAGTGTCTAGGAATGAGAGATTTGTAAGAGGATTTTGCATATTGCGGGACTTTGACTGCAATATTGGACGGCAAAATTTTGAAGGCAGATTCATGATATAGCCGGCGATCGAGAGCCCGCCTGAGCCCACTCGGTTTCTTCCTTTTTCGTTTCCTTTCGTGCAAGTGGCACTTTGATCAGGTCGATCAAATCGTGCTTCGCATGGAAGTTAGTTAGGAAGGCCACAAGCACGTACGTCACGTATGAACTGAATCTTGTTCAGTTAACGAACGGGGCAACGTGGTTTCTCCCAAGACCTGGGTAAATCTGGAGTTAGAATATCACTGTCTTTCTCCCCATAAGTTCTCCTGTTAATGAAGAGTGTTTATCTTCAGAGTTACAGTTAATATCCGTACATATATGTTGGAAGTTGAAAGTACTTTCGTATTTAGGATTTCAGATCAAAAGTATTACTAATATCCCAGAGCAATTATTTGAAGACATATTCCATTCCAATTTCCAAAACCATCGTCTACGTACCTTGATCGAATTTATTACATGCACATATACTACGTTCATACACTAACACCGATGTCTTATTCACTAGTAAGCTCATCCTTAGATTTAACAGTAGCCTAAACAAAGGAAGCGAAAGGACGCAGCGCCATAGTATAAGGAGAACCGACCAAAACCAAACCATTCTTGATCATCTTGCCTGCAGCCAGCTACCTCCGGATCACCCCACCCACGCACGCATGTTCGATCAAGCCGCGGCCGGGGGCGGCGTCGGCGGCACCTCGGCGGACTGGTGGAGGTGGAAGTTGTCGATGTAGATCTTGGCCATGTTGTCCACGTTACGATCGCCGACGCACGGCCACCTGCCGTCCTCGTCGCTCGGCCGCACCCTCGGCGGCCGGCGCCCGGTCTCCTCGTCCGTCGACCCGGAAGAGAAGCACCCTCCCATTGTACTTGTCTTGAACTTGTTCTCTTCCTAGCTAGATAGGTTCTTGACGCGATTGTCAGTGCTGGATCGAGCTAGCTAGCTAGGAAGTTGCTGCTGCTGCTGCTTACCTTCGAATGGCGTGCAAGGGGCCGCGATTTATAGCGGAGCTGGCGTGGGAAGGAGCGCTGAAGCTAAGGCTAGCAGAGCGATTCAAGCAGAATCTACGAACACGGTTATTCCCCTGCAAGTTGCAGCTCGGTTTCGACGGTCACGATTGGTCCAAAGGAAACGTGCGATTAGACTGCAGCTCGAGTTACCAGAAGATTCTTGGGGAGGACGATCCAGCTGTTTACTGAATGATCTTTTTTCTTCATGGACCTGCAAATCTGCAGTGTTACTAATCTGCAGTATTTAGTTTATTGCTTGCTGGTAGATGTGGAGCATATGGAATGATAGGAACAATCGAGATTTTAAGTAGCGAATTCAGGTAATAAAATATGGAGGGGCTAGCTGTTCAGTTGAGAGCTTCTGAATTCTGCTCAAATGGGAGCTTATGAGTTCTTACTGTTACAACGAAGTAGCACCGGTGACAATTGTGATTCCAAAACTGGTGCTATGTGAGGCTCATTGGCCGTATCCTGATTCGCTTTGGCTGAGTATGTATGGTGTTTAACCTTTCGCATGAGAAGCTAACAATATGTAACCTTTTCTTCAACTTGGTCTCAACCCAAAAAAGAAACTTTTCTTGGAAGTTGTGGGAATTTTGTTGCAGGAAATTACTGACCATGTCAACATTCAATTTTGTATTAATCCAGGGAGAAAAATGTTTCTGAAGGCAGTCCTTCAAAGTCCATCATATGAAGACCTGCTCCAAAATCTGGCAGGTGACCGCACTAATCTTAACAAATCCTTAGCACCCGCACTGTTTTTTCTCCAAGCCTCACACAGGGAAAGCACATAACCTGACATGCTATTGCTAGCCAGGAATAATTTCTACCTCTTTTTTTTGAAGCACGAATAATTTCTACCTCTTACCAAGCGCAACCACTCTCTTTATTTGAATGGCCGATCTGGGATCCTTTTACTTTTGGACTGTAAAGGAAAAGGTTGTGGTATTGAGCAGCTGAAGTGTGATACACATATTACACTGTGAAAATTTCAACTGGCAAAAAGATTCTTCAGACTTCTACAACAGTTGTTTCCTGAACAAATCTAGCTGTGCAACAATGCATTCTTCGTCAGATTTGAAATGACATAAATTATTACCTTTTCTTATTCGTAGCAACCCTCGGATCGGATCAGAGTTCTATGAGATACGGCACGGAGTATGCACGGTCTCAAGAACGAAGATTAATCGCATAGAGAGAACCAAAATAACTATGTTGAAACAACCACAACGAGAGAAAAAAGATTTGATGAAGCCAACTACAAATTTTTTAAACACAACATCAAAAGAGTACATAAGATTGTTACTCTCTCACAACCTTTTGAACCTTTAGATCATTGCCCTATACAAGAATCTAGTGATATAGAATAACCTAGCCTATAATCCTCTCATACATCTCTTGCTTTGGATGAGTTGAGTTATGACTTTTTGTTTAATTGGGTTTTCCATAATCACCCTATAGATTTATATAGCTTCCCTAGATCTCCTCCAAAGCAAATAGCAATCCTACTCCTATTAGGATTAGGAATCCTATCCTAATCCTATTAGAATTTATCTAGCATACATTTTCAAATCCTAAAAAGCTAAACATGAGTCACCAATTTAACTCTTATCCATTGAAATCATCATACTTCTTAAAGAACTCGCTCTAAGTCATCTCCGTATTTTTTTCCTCCCACCGTTGGGAGTGCCTCCACCGCAGTGGCTTATGCACATCATTGCAATGTGCATGTTGGTATTTGAGCTTGGCAGTTCAAACCCTCCACCTAAGAGACATTTCTTTCTATAGTTTAGTTAACCACACCTTCTGTTTCTATAGTCCTTCATACCGTAAGTTTGTACCGCCTTTAAGTTGCACCTGCTTAATGGTACTTCGTGGTTGATTTCACCATGTTTTCTTTCTTCCAACAGCTCATACCTTCGCCTTTGTATATGTAAGATTTTACAACAGTCTTTGCAATTTTTGCATATAACTTTAGTTGAGAGCTGATTACCTACCTTGACATAATTTCCTTCTCCTGATCAAGATTTTTTTCAGACCTCATATTGGTTGCCATTTCTTTAGGTTTACCTATCAATTGGTATCATCCATCGCTCTAGATGCTTTTCATGATTATTTGCCCATTGCAAGTAACTCCCATGACTCTACCATAAAGTGACACCTCACAACCTTCGAATTCAAGTGACCCCATAGATATTAGACTCTTCTTTAAGTCGGGAATATGCTGAATTCCTATCAATGTGCGATGTGCCCATCATATACTCCAATATAATTGTTCCTACCTTAATAATTGCATACTCCTTACAATCAGCTAAGTTAATAGTTCTATACACTGGATATAGAGATACTTTGTCAAATATCTCTCTCGCTGAACATATGTGAAAGCAACAACTTAAATCTAATATACAACTATGATAATTACCTGACTGACTGACAACAAGTACACTTGAATCATCGTTTTCTACCACTATTGAGTATGCACTCTCCATTTGTTTCAAATTTGGACAGTCCTTTATCATATGAACTTCTTCGTCACATAGATAGCCTGCATATGTGCTCTTGCTTTTGCCCTTCTTCCAGTAATTCTTGCTTTTGCCTGTAATACCTACTGCAGCCAATGCTCGATCATCCGAGAATGAAGATTCTAGTGGCTTTTTCAAGGACTTTGCCTCTAATAGATATGCAGCTGCCTCATTAAAGTTTAGAGTGCCTTTCTGACAAGAATATTCATCACCAATTACTCCTATGATGGCGGTAGAGATGATATCAGTATGACAACTTTATCATTCTTCTCAATTTTCTCATCCACAATAATCAGCTGCGTGATATGCTTGTTGAATTGTTAAAGATATTGAGATGATCAACGAACCGTGTACCTTCCTCCATGCGTAACCTATATAGTTGTAGCTTTAGCACCCACCGGTTTGTCAGTGACTTCATCATATATAATTCTTCTATGTCCTTCCATAATTTCTTCGATAAATTCTCCTTGATCACTAGTACTTTACCTCATTGAGAGAGACATAGGTGGATTGTACTGACAGTCTTTCGCTCCATCACCTTCCAGTCTTCAGGGATGTCTTTTCCGGTTTATCCCTTTCAAGAGTAACGATTAACTCTTACCAGATAAGGACATCCTTCACCACACATTACCACATGTTGAAATTTTCTCCGCCATCAAATTTCTTTACTTGATTCTACATTGTGGACATCGATCTTGATTTTGTGTCACCTGACGTTTTACCGATCTTCTCACAAATATAATTAATTTGATCTTGGTTTTGATACCATTTGTTACACTTTGATACCCATTCTTATGCACAACGGCCTTTGGATCAGATCAGAGTTTTGTGAGATACGTCACGAGCGTGTACGGTCTTAAGAACGAAGAAGATGAATCTTGTAGAAAGAACCAAAATAACAACGTTGAAACAACCATGACGAGAGAGAAAAGATTTGACAAAGCCGAAAGCAAATTTTTTAAACACAACATCAAAAGAGTACAAAAGATTGTTGCTCTCTTACAACTGCTCGAACCTTTTAAGACCCCTATACAAGAATATAGTGCTAAAGAATGATATAGCCTCTAAACCTCTCATGCACCTCTTACTTTGGATGAGTTGGGTTATGATTTCTTAGTTACTTGGATTCTCCATGACTACCTCTAGGTTTATATAGCCTCATTAGTTTTTCTCCAAAGCAGATAGCAATCCAACTTCAATTAGGATTAGGAATCCTAATCCTATTAGATTCATTTAGCACACATTTCTAAATCATAAAAGGCTATACATGAGTCACCATATTTAATATAAAATATATAACTGCTAAACATAGGAGGAATTTCCCAGTTGAGCTTCCACTGTAGTGATTTGTGCATCATCTGGTAGAACATTGCTGAAAGTAAATTCAGATAAGGGAGGGAGGGAGTGGCTGTTCAGATAAGGAAGTACATGACGATAAGCCAGCATCTTAGGGTCACCAATACATTTAGTCAATTCATGGCCATTTTTATAATCAGACTTGTCCAAGATTTGGTCTACCTTTACCTAAAGGTACAGCTTCCTGTTTGGAACAACCTCAGAGGAACAAATCTTGATTAGCACGTAATTCCGTGATCTCGCACCAACAATCAGAATTCCAAAAAACACTGAAAAGAAGGGTAGCATTCACATTAAAAAATACTGAAAAGAAGGGTAGCATGCACATCACTCAAGTTCTCTACCATGTTCGATGCCTAACAAGTAGACAAGCAGAAGTTTCAGAAAATTATTCCTACTCACTTTAGCCATACCTCGTGTATTTGTGTATATCTATCTCTACTCTGTATAGTATGATCCAATATTACTGACCACCCAGAATGTCCAGTCAAAAAGGGGAATTATGCCATGAAATGATTCCAATCACCGAAAGATCTCACCCAGCACATTGCACAATGCAAGCAGTTGCTGCCTACAACTCCCAGTCTCCTACTGCCTTCCGCAGCTGGGTTTGCCTGGTTCAGACGAGCAGGGGAGCTGCAAAATGCGAGATCTCTTCACTCTTAGCCCTTCGGCTCATTACTTAATTTAGTCCCCACCGTGCATGTAATGCGCTCTTGCTGTATACATAATGGCGCATCGATCATAATAACGAATTTTAGGCAGAATCTTAATGATGGGCAGACGTCGAGAGTTGTTAGGCATAAGCTACGCATTTAGATATATAGATATGTTCATGTCCTAATTTCTCTTAGATTAATTGGATTCTCCATGCAGTAAAGCTGAACCATCTGTATGTCTTTTGTGTCCAGTTGGCATTGGAAGAGGTAGCCAGAGATGAATCTTGGCAAACGAGAGATCATGGCTTACAAAGAAGCATAGCAATCATAAGATACTTCCCATCTTTACATCTGATATTTTTTATAAGGCAAACATATTTACCCCTTTTGATCAAAGTAATACTAATTTATCGCCTCCTTTCCTATTTTGTGTGCCAAACAAACGAAGAATAATAGAATCTTACAAATGGTAGTAACTACTTGGAGAACCTAGAAAGCAAGTGATATCTCTGTTTAGAGGACATCCAAAGCAAGAAATATCTCAGTTTCGTAGTGCGGTGCAGAGGTGACATTCTCTGAGAAAATCATTGTGCAAGATTTAGTGAACTGTTTGTGAAGTTAATTAATCAACTGCCAGATTTAGTAAGTTTTAATCTACTTTAAGATTTCTTTTTATGTAACGGTTTGCTATTGCTTCAACAGCAGTTGTTGCAACGAAATCTAGTAATATAGACGATATCTAATATCTAGGCAGGCAACATAGATTTTGACTGGCATCATCACAAAAGTAAAATAATTTAGTTATTTTTCAAACAGCTATATCATCAAGTGGTTTAATGGACTGGATTTTCTTAAATCTCTTGCGCTATCAAACAAACCAAACAAGTGATTTGACAGAAGTTGGATGAACTCCAACTGCAACATTATACCTTATCAAACCATGTCTGTCGCGAGAAGATTGCCTTTATGAATAAAGCACCCCCGGACAAAAGAGAGCTAGGTAAATAGCCTTTTTCTTCTTCCAATTACATTCAGAGCTTCTCTTCTACCTGCCCCGAAAAGCTTCGTTTCTTTCCATTCTTATTCCATCCTGATATATTCCCCAGCTTGTAGAGTTGGAAACATTTCAATCTTTTCTGTTCTCTTTTCTGTAAAGATCGCGTTAATTTATTCCGCTCAAGTGCAGTTAGAGGCTTAGAGCCATCGATACACTAGTGCGCACCAAAAAGCAATCGACGATTTGGCCCGGCAAATTATCTGTGCATCCATGACAACTAAAATGCAGGTTCGCAGGATGTCGCGCTGGATCCTTTTTTCCTGCGCTTTTCCCCTGAATACACTGCACTAAACTGGATTCATGGTGTAGTAATGGGGATGTAAAATGTTCTGTTCAATGTGTCATTTCTGCTGTAGGTGGTGAATGGGTGGCTATTATGCGAGTTCACGAGCTGTCCTACACCACTGAGAGAAGTTTCAGGACAGGCAGGCATCTCTTCATTTCTTGCTGGTTGCTGTTCCTAAAGTATGGTGCTGGTTACCAAGCTAGATGCACAGGACACGAAGCGAATAAACCGTCTTTGCAAGTAGGTAATCTAGTACTGAGGATTCGAGCATGGCTTCTAAACTTTGTGATCTCAATTTCAAAATAAACTTGGATGATTGCTGCACGAAACGAAGGCTGCAACCAGTTCATCAGACTTTTGATAATTGCTGCACAACAGGAAACTCTAAGGTCATGTTTGGATCCATTAACACTAACAGTTAGCTGCTAAAATTAACTGAAATAGATCCAAACAGTCTAGCTAATAATTATCTCATTAGCTGGTTCTTCCCTGCTAATTTCAGCTAATAGATGATCAAAAGACCAATTTGCGCTCGGCCCCTCTACAATAAACAGTTAATTAATGCAAACAGCTAATTAATACAAAGGTACAATAGATATTTGCACCCACAACCAAATTTTCAACTACCTATTAACTAGTAGAGCCAAACAGCCCCATCTAATAATTAACCAGCTAATAGTTAGCCAACTAACAGCCATTAGCCAACTAACTATTAGAGATAATGAATCCAAAGAAGGCCTAATCCAGTTCAGAAATGCAAAATTTTGTCCATTAGATTTGCACGTCTGGCATCAGTTCCTACCATGCCATTGAAGCTGTCCGCAAACATCCAAGACAGCTACACAATTACTGGGTAAGATAAACTGACATGGCATGGTAGGGGCTCCAGGCTCCAGCGCCATCCAAATATTTAGCCCCAGTATTGCAGTGTACATCTCGTATCATACATGCAACAACTCAAGTAACAATCAATGAATATCCTTGGATAACTCAAAGAGTGCCAATCAACACTACATCACTAGTCAAAATTTACACTACTGTAACTCGCCTAACCTGGAGGCATCACCATTCCATAGAAATTGCTTTAAAAGCATCAGTTTATAGAAGCATCACCATCTCAGAAAATGAATGTTTGCACAGATTATCTCTTACAGATTGTAAGGAAGGTTCTTCTCAGATCAGATAAACAACAAGCTTGGTACTTTGGTAGCTGCAGAAAGGAAATTGAACTCTGGTGGACAAAGCAGCACGTCTCTTTTGCCAGTAAGAACCCATCAGTAGACACTTGTCGCCAATTCATTTAAGTCAATGAGGAGTTTGATAAGCACTGCCAGCATTAGTTGCTGCTTGCCCAGATCCATAGGCCGGAGGCTGTGAAGCCAACCCATAGGATGCCACCCCCTGTGCTGGGGCAAAGGGAGATGGTGCCTGTGCACCATAGGATGATGGTAGCTGTGTGTGTCCATATGAAGATGGTGCCTGTGTTTGTCCATATGAAGATGGCGCCTGCGTTTGTCCATATGATGGTAGCGTCTGAGCTGAGCCATAGGGCCGTGCTGTTGCTGCGCCGTAGGATGAAGACAGGATTGGCCCAGATGCATATGACGGTGGCACCTGTGCAGATCCATAGGTGGATGCAGCTGGTGCCCACGCATATGAAGGTGGTGTGGCCTGACTTGATCCGTAGTAACCAGCACTACTCCCATGAGCAGCTGCAGCTGCTCCCTGTGCACCGAGTGCAGGAGCTTTAGAAGCATCATATCCACCACCTTTCGAAGAGTCATAGCCAGTGGCACCCCTTGATGCATCATGGCCTCCAGCTTTGGAAGAATTGAAGCTAGCAAGACGAGAAATGTCATATGTATTGCCTCTTGATGGATCAAATCCAGAACGAGGAGCAGTGCCAGCTGGGCTTCCGTTTAAAGGGTCTGCCAGGCCAGCAGGGGGTGTTTTTGCCTGAATTAGCAATAAAAATTCTATCGTTATTAATATACAAAGATTACTCCAGCACCTAATTAAAAAAGCTGAAGACAAAATTCACATTATCCTTGCAATGGAAAAAGTAGAATAATTGGTTTATGATCCATTTTTTTTCTCGAAAACGCAGGAGAACTGCATTTCATTTAAATAAAGAAGAGAGATGAGATACAAAAAGGCTGCCAAAATAGCTAGCAGAAGAAAGAGAGCTAACACAACCTCTCCTTAAAACAATACCAAAACGACCAGCACAAAAATGAAACGAAAATCTGGACAGAACACTGAACAGAACACTGAACAGAACACAAGAAAGAACATTGAGGCCCCTAGCGCCACCCTCACACCAGATTTGTAAGGCCCCTAGCACCACCCTCGCACCAGATAGACCCCTCCTCATGAACCATTTGAAGCACTTTGCTTATTGCCGGAGAGGCACTGTTGAATACACAATCATTGCGGTGTTTCCAGATTTCCCAAGCTACTAGGATGATGAGAGTATTAAGGCCTTTCCTGTGTTGCTTCTCCACTCTTTGGGATGTCTGAAGCCACCAGATAGAGAAGGAGTTGGACGACTGTTAAGGAGCTAAAACCTGGAGGCCAAGGCTATGGAGATTTGAAAACCACACCTGTCTTGAGAAGACACAAGAGATTAGGAGATGCTGGCTACATTCCTCAGATTGATCACAGAGAGGGCAGGCAGACGGATAAGGCAGACCACGTCTTGCAAGGCGATCTGCAGTCCAACACCTGTTCAAAATAGCTAGCCAAATGAAGAGCTTGCAGCGCAGGGGAGCCCATGATTTCCAAATGAGCTTCCAGGGAGCAAATTTGATAGACCCCTCGAATAAAGCATTATAAGCTGACTTGCTTGAATAAACACCAGATCTAGAAAGCTTCCAGAAAGACTGATCCGAAGCATCCGACTGAAGATTTATGTTAGCCAATAAATCCCAAAGACGCAAAAATTCAGCAAGGACTTGGACAGATAGCGTTCCTTGGATATCTTCAATCCATTTCCCATTTTCAAGAGCTTGACTCACCGTCCTTTGATTGCTAGAGCGCCGGGACACTAGGGATAAAACATGAGGGGCTATCTCAGCTACTGTTTTCCCCTGCAGCCAGCGATCTTTCCAGAACTTAGAAGTTAAACCATTTCCCACCTTCGTCACCACAGCCATATCAAATAAGGCTCTAGCATTTGGCTGCACGTGAAAATGGAGACCTGCCCAGGGCCGAGAAGGGTTAGTTTTTTGCAGCCAAAGCCATCTAGCGCGAAGCGCCCAGCCATGCAAAAGCAAGCTGTGAATACCTAGACCACCAAACTGCAGCGGCCTGCAAACCTTTTGCCAAGACACAAGGCAGTTGCCACCCTGTGCCTTATCTTGCCCCTTCCAAAGGAATCCTTTTCTTATTTTGTCAATAGATCTTATTACCCATTTTGGAAGGTCCAAAGCAATCATTTGGTATATTGGAGTTGAAGATAGCACCCCACGAACCATGACGAGTCTACCAGCCCGGTTCATAAGGGAAGCTTTCCAACCAGGGAGGTGATCAGCAACTTTATCAACTAAGGATTGCAATTCAGATTTTTGCACAGCAATATAAGCATCCATTAACTTCAAGCCAGAAAAAGAGAAGACAAAAGGCATCAAGGGCAAACTAAAGTAGGCATTAGCTGGAAAGAGATCCAATTGCATCTTAAGCAGTTGCATGTGGACCATTGGATCAAAAAGAGATGGTCCAGATCTTCTAGGATTGTAGCAACTGTTGGATGATCCAGACCGCTTGTTGCTTCGATCGAACGGTGCTCAAGTCACAGACCGCCTAAATTGCAGTTCCCATGCAAACTGCACAGGAACTCTATCCGCATCAGCTAGTCCAGATTTCAGTTATGTTATTCTGTATTTGCTATGAGAAACTCTGCCTTGAATGCCCAGGGGTGAACAGGGGTTGAGCCAAATCTGTTAGAGATATTTTCCTTTCCTTAATTACTGTTGATAGTTTCCTGATTACGGCTGATTGTTTCCTTATGTTGTTGTAACCAATATGGTTAGTTGTAATCTAATTGTACCTGCCATACTTATCCCTTGGGGATACATATATAAATATATGGCCTGCCATCCTAGAGATGTGCGGTTGCCTTCCCATACTTTCCTCTTCTACATGGTATCAGATTAGATCGATCCTCCTCCGCCGTCTTCCATGGCGACTTCCTCTGCCACCTCCGCTGCCCTCTCTTCTTCCCTGGCCGGCCATGGCTCTGGTGCTGCTGCCCTCTCTTCTTCCCGGGCCTCCCTTCCGGTGCAGCTAGACCTAGCCGCCGGCAATTTCTCCAAATGGGAGATCTTTCTCCGTGCCCTCCTTGGGCGGCATCGCCGCCTTGGCCATCCTGGACGTGACTCCACAAATCACATTCGTCAATCCAGTGCCATTCCAATCAAATTGTGTCATTCCTTATGTCATGCCTGTCAACTTGGCAAAAGTGTTTGTCTACCTTTTGATTCCTCTAAAAGTGTGTCTAGCAAACCATTTCAATTAATACATTGTGATTTGTGGACCTCTCCTGTTGAGAGCATGTCGGGCTGTCAGTATTACCTTGCCATAGTAGATGATTACTCCCATTTCTACTGGACTTTTCCACTCCACCACAAGTCTAATGTTTTGTCTAAACTGCATACTTTTTTTGCCTTTGTTCAGACCCAATTCGGCACTCCCATTTGTGCTATTCAAACCGACAATGGAAAAGAATTTGTAAATTCTGCTGTTCTTTCTTTTTTGGACAGCAAAGGTGTCATTCTGCGCTGTTCTTGCCCTACACCTCACCTCAAAATGGCAAGGCTGAGCGTGCGCTTCGTACTATCAATGATGTCGTTCGTACTCTCCTTCTTCAAGCCGACCTTCCACCCCGGTTTTGGGCCGAAGCTTTAGCTACTGCCACTTACTTACTTAACCGTCGCCCTAGCTCCACTCTTTCTCATAAAACTCCCTTCCAGGCTCTGTATAACCTAGCCCCTTCCTATGACCACCTTCGTGTTTTCGGATGCCTATGTTTTCCCAACACTACCGCCACATCAACACACAAACTTCAGCCTCGTTCCCTTCCTTGTGTGTTTCTCGGCTATCCTCCTAACCACAAAGGCTATAGATGCTATGATCCTAAGAGCCGTCGAATCATTCTCTCTCGCCATGTCGTTTTCGATGAGTCGACATTTCCTTTTGTCTCACTCACCTCGTCTCCGAAAACTTCAGCGCGAGATCTTGCTTTTTTACAGGATGATGCAGCTCTGCCTTGGCGAACACTGCCACCCAAATCGCCGGTTCGCCAAGTCTACTCTCGGCGTCCTCCTGCTGCACTACTCCAGTCACCTTCACTTTGTTCCAGCAGGTTCCCAGTCGCCGAGCCTGGCGCGACACGAATTGGTCCTCACCCCATGCGGACAAGAGCTAAGGATGGTATTGTGACTCCTGTGAGTCGCTACGGCTTCTCAGCTTCAACATCCATTGCTGCTCCTGTTTCAGCTTCAGCACCATTTGCCTCCACGCCGACTGCTTCCCCTCTACCGAAGTCATACCTGACTGCATTGAAGGACCCTCAGTGGCGGCAGGCTATGGCCTTGGAATTTCAGGCTCTTGTTGATAATGGTACTTGGATACTCACTCCCCGTCCTCCAGGTGCTAATATTGTCTCTGGCAAATGGGTTTTTCGGCACAAGTTTCACTCCGATGGTACTCTCGCCCGTCATAAAGCACGTTGGGTTGTTCGTGGCTATTCTCAGCAGCCTGGCATTGATTATGATGAGACCTTCAGTCCAGTTGTGAAGCCTGCTACCATTCGCATCATTCTCAGCATTGCTATTTCTCGGGGCTGGTCTATTCGGCAATTGGATGTGAAGAACGCCTTTCTTCATGGGGACCTTAATGAGACAGTATATTGTGAGCAACCTTCGGGATTTGTTGACTCTCGTCATCCCAGTCATGTGTACAAGCTCATCAAGTCTCTTTATGGTCTCAAGCAAGCTCCGCGTGCATGGTACCACCGGTTTTCTACTTACCTCATCAGTTTGGGCTTCCTTGCTGCCACCTCCGACACATCCTTGTTTGTCTACCGCTCTGGTGATCAGCTTGCTTATATTTTGTTCTATGTGGATGATATCATTCTCACTGCCTCCACAGACGCTCTTCTCCTGCGACTGACTGCCTCTCTTCACTCCGAGTTCGCGATGACTGATCTCGGTGATTTACACCATTTTCTTGGCATCTCAGTCACCCGATCAGCCACAGGCCTACTATTGTCTCAGCGGCAGTATGCTTTGGACCTTCTGCGTCGTCTTTCAGTATGAGTGATCGTCATTCCACAACCACTCTATTGATACTCAAATTTAAGCTCTCCGCAGAATCGATGGTGCTCCAGTCTCTGATCCTTCGGATTATCGCAGATATCGGGCGCTCAAGATTTTACTTTGACTTCGTACGATATTCATGATGCGATTCAAAGAGCTTGTTTGCATATGCATGATCCTCGGGAGCCTCATCTTGCCCTCGTCAAACGGATTTTGCGATATGTCAAGGGCACCATTGATGATGGCTTGGATCTTCCAGCATCCACCTCCTCCGATTTAGTCGCTTATTCAGATGCTGATTGGGCCTACCGCCTCGATTCGGCGATCCACCTCGGGTTTTGTGTTTACCTCGGTGATAGTCTTGTTTCTTGGTCTTCCAAGCGGCAATTTCACCGCCTCCCGCTCCAAAGGCGTGGTGAGTATCGTCTTAGTGGCTCATGTTGTTGCCGAGTGTTCTTTGGATCCGCCAACTTCTTCAGAACTTCATCTCCTCCATGAAGGCCACCGCTGTGTCTTGTGACAATGTCGATCTTGTTTACATGTCGGCCAATCCGTGCAAGACAAGCGCACCAAGCATATTGAGATTGATATCCATTTCGTGTGTGAAGGTCTCCTCGGTCAAGTCCGTGTGCTTCATGTTCCTTCAGCCCTCCAATTTGCTGATGTTATGACCAAGGGTCTGCCGACAAAGATGTTTCTGGATTTCAAGTCCAGTCTTGGCGTTAAATCACCTCCACGCGATCATGCGGGGTGTTAGAGATATTTTCCTTTCCTTAATTCTGTTGATAGTTTCGATTACTGTTTGTTTCCTTATGTTGTTGTAACCAATATGGTTAGTTGTAATCTAATTGTACCTGCCATACTTATCCCTTGGGGATACATATATAAATATATGGCCTGCCATCCTAGAGATGTGCGGTTGCCTTCCCATACTTTCCTCTTCTACAAGATCCTTGATTCAACAGTATATACGTTTTGGAATATTTATATGGTGGGTGTGGCTTCTTTGAATTAACTGGAAAAGTAGTTTGTTGAACACGGTGCAATACTTCCCAGTCTCAAATTTTCGACCTAGTAAGAACTTGAGACCCGGAGTACACAAATAAATGCAATGCAATTATGAAATAAGAACTTAATCTCTGAGAAGTGAGAACTCCGAAAAAAAATATATGCCAATTGTATGAATCAAATAATACCTGCAAAAGTTACCAAAAAGAAGAAAGAAATGCTTGACACATTGAAAGTTATGATTAGCATAGATAAAATTAGAACTAATGGCACAAAGCCTTATGTTTTTGCTATTTAGTGGGTATTGGCCTGCATATTGTAACTTAGCATATACATGCATAAACATAAATGCTGCATTTTTTTATTCCTTTCTCTTCAGATATCCTAGGCACAACTTCTACCAAACCTTTCATTGCTATTAGTGAGACCCAGTCCATATGTCCTTAAATCTACTTTCCGTATATATGAATTGTTTGATAGTTAGGTCCATAGCCTGACAAAACCCACCTCAGCTGTGCCTTTTGAGAGTTAAGGTGATGTTTGGTTGGTGTTTCATCATTCGGTCTCTTCAAATTATGCCCCAAATGAGCCTTATGCGAGACAAAATTCTAAATTTCATGTTAAGCGTGTTTCATGACTAACCCATGAAGGTATATACAACGAAAAGGCTCAACTGCCAACCTGCCATTGCAAAGACAAATTCTCAAGTTGGGGCAAAACTTAAGGGTTGCCTTGTGGTGGCGGTGACATGACCCACACAATCATCTAGATAAAACATACTTCAGAAAATAATAAATGTCACAACCTGTGCACCCCCATAGGCAACATCATAAGCAATTTGTCCAACAGCATGACGGTTAGATGTACCATCATCCTTTTGAGCAATATTAGGATTGTACAGAGTTCCTACACATAAAAATGTCTCATGGTTAAATAAATAACTGCAGCTGCAAATGTAGGTTTATAGATATATCAATCTACAGAATAATAAATTGAAATAACAAATAACGACATACCATTTTTGTCAAAATTAGCTGTATTTGTCAGCTCAGCACGAAGCTTTTCTAGCTCCGTAACCATGGAATCATAATTTCTCTTCATTACCTGCAGCGACTCCGAGTGGTCCATCCTGAGTTTCCTTTCATACTCGTACGTAGCCCTGAAATATAAATAGGGTATGCAAAGTTGATGTCAGTCATATACTGAAGAAAAGACATGCTAGAGAACAATTGCAGCGCACAGCTACACACCTGAGGTGCTGATATTCCTGTCTAGAAGCATCACGCTCATGGCTAAGCGCCGGAAGCTGTTGAGCCTCACCGAGGTTCCTCTGCAGGTCCTTGCTCAGCTTCTGTGCATCCGCTGCCAACTGCTGCCTCACAGCCACTAGGTTCTGCGCCTCCGCATGCGCCTGCTGCAGCTCTGCCTTCATGGACTCACTAGACTTCAGATCAGCCTCCATCTTCGCAGCCTTGTCAAAGAGCCCCCTCATCTCCTGATCGTGGGTGGCCCTCGCCGCCTCCCCCTGCACCTGCAGCCTCTGCAGCTCCTGCTGCGCGGCAGCCAGCTCCTTCCTCAGCGACATGTGGCTCGCAGCGAGCCGGTCATTCTCCACCGCCAGCTTCTGCATCTCCCCACGCTGCGCCACGAGCTTCTGCTCCAGGATCTCCGGCGGGGGCACCATGTCGTAGGGGAATGGCCCCAGCCCCGGCGGCGGGTGCATTCCCGGACCGTACGGGTCCGGGTGCATCACGCCGTGCGCCGGGCCAGGGCCGGGGAGCGGCCGGTGGTGGTAAGGAGGCATGCGGCCCTTGCTCCCCATGGCGAATCACAGCTACAATAACCGCCGCTTCGCAATTAGCTACCAGCACATACGAACGAGTTCTTGATTTCGCTAGGTAAAGCCTAAAAGAATCGGGACACTGGAACGGATTCGTTATGCACAAGTAATGAAGCCAAATTGAGACGCGTGGGGGCGAGGAGGAGTAGGCATACCTCGCGGTGGTCGGCGCGTCGAGAGGCGGCGGTCTGGTGTGTTTTTTTTCGCTAGGGTTTCGGAGAATTGGATTGTTCGTCGTCTTCGTTGTGGAGGTCGGCCGGTGACGGTGGAGCACGGGGATGGGCTTTTGGAAGCCGGGGGCAGAGAGTTTTGCACGTAGGTCCCTTCGCTCTTTCTACCTTTAGTTGTCTTGTGATCTATAATTTTGCGCAAAACTTTATAGCTCCACGAAATCTTTACAACTACTAGTGTGTAACATCCTAAAATTTGTCTTTATTATTGTTTTATTGTTATTTATGCATTTTTTTGATTTTTCTGGATTTATCGGATTTTTTTATCTTATTTGGAATTATTTCAAATTAAGTATATTGGCCTTTTTGGAAAACTAGCTGTATGTAGATAAAATTAATATAGATTTTGGATAAAAATATTTTATTTGAGTTCAACATATTTCAAAGTATTTATGAGAATTTTCTTAGATTTTTCCTGGAATTCCTATTGCCTCAAACAAAATAATCTATTTTCGGGAATTAAATTAAATCAAAAAGTGTTTGGAAAATAAAACAAACAGTAATGGGCTGAGCCCATATACTGTGCGCTTAGCCCGGTCGTTTCACGTCATAGGCCCAAGGCCCATCTTCTAGAAACCTTCGCTTTAGCCATTCGATCCCAATCTAACGGCCCTTATCTCCGCGAAACCCTAATTTTGTTAGTCATTGGATCTACATTGAACGCATTGGATCGATTGTAGCAGTAAACGGCATTATCTAACCATGCCCGTTGAATTTCAGGTTCGGCACAGATTGCACCACGTCAGTATGTGATCGCAACCGTTGGGTGTCGTGTGTGTGGACCGGATGAGGCCATGTCGTGCACCGCCACTGTCTCTGTTCCGGACATGCCTCTGCCGCCGTGTTGACTTAGGAGTTCATGTGGGATGCGTTTGACGGCGCTATTTAAGGCGTGGGACGCAGCCCGAGAATCGTCGTAGTCTGCTGCCTCTATTAGTCCAAGCATCGCTCGCCGAGTCACCGTGATCAAGCCGCAGGAGCTCGCCAGAGAAGAAGCCGCCGTCATTTCTACGAAGTTTCATCACCGATACGTCGTCTCTGCCGCTTTGGGGACCAGATCCGAGACCTCTGTTTCAAGTCGCACCCATTTCGCTAGATAACATCATCATTCGGTCGTTAGATCGCTACGCCACCATCATCGTCTCCAATGCCGGTGAAGATCCACGCCGCCGCTTCACCATTCGCATCGGGTGAGCTGTTGTTCGTTCAATCCATGATTAACCGCTAGGATTCCACCACATCACGAGTAATCGCTTATGTTCGTTCCGGCTGGTCTCGTGGATGTGCGCCGCATGTCGATCATCGACAAGGCGGCAGCGCAGCCAATCAAAAGCAGCCGCGTGGTGGCACGGGCGCTGAAGAGTCATGGATCGGGTCCACGGTAGACCGGCGCAGGTCCGTGAACCGGGTCCATGGGTCCATGAACCTAATTGACGTGGCAGAGCGTAATTGGCTGGTTCGGTGCTAACGTTAGCGTGGCGCAATAAATGTGAATTTTCAATATAAAAATATTTCGGATAATTCTGATTTCCCCAATTTTTCTGATTTTTATTATTTTTGAATCTTTCGAGAGCATGTTCTCCCTCATACGAGCTCCGATTGAGGTGATTCAAATTTCTAAAAATTTGTAAAATTGAGATCTATTTAATGGTGAATTTTATTTGATTTTTGGAGTTTATTTGTTCTCTATTTTGGTATTTATTTTCTTTTCTCTTTCGATTCACGTAAACGTTGAATTGTACGACGCATCCGAGGAAGATTCATCAACTCAAGACCAAGATTCAGAGCAAGAATAAGGGCTTTTCTAAGGCAAGCTATGCTTTAATCATGTTGAACCTATGTTTATAAAATTGCTATGTTGTTTTACCATATTGCATATTATTTCGTATGTACAATTGTTTTCAAATTAAATTGGGACTTAGTTAACATACCTTTGATCTATACCCCACCTTGTCATTTGTATGCCACAGTCTATTGTCACTTTAGATTGGTTCACTATAGTTGATTAATATTAAAATCAACATGGGATAGTTAGAACGTATTAATATGCTTAGCCATGCTACAACTTCACATGTACTTGAAACATTGATAAATAATCTTGACTAATGAAATATGGAACAATGTTATGAACTTGTGTGTCATGTATGGTCACACGATGAGATTGAGTTGTTGTGGTGATGGATGTCACGCAACGATATTGAATTGTTGATGGCACGTGGTGCTTGGTAATCAACTGTGGTGGTTATGATTTAGATTGGGGCAAGTGGCAAGGGCAGTATGCCAAGGTGGGCTGTATGACAAAGGGTATGTGGAAATCTTGCCTCGATCATCCTAAGGACTTACCTTGCAAGCATTTGACCTGAGTCAATCATGCAACCACATGTCCAGAATGGGACGGACCTAGCTGATTAATTTGCAATGTCTTAGCTTTGGTACTACCAGTGGTGGTGAGGTTCACCCTTTTTAATGAACCCAGATGGTGCAAGAAGGAGGCCCTGTTGTGGTACCTAGTCCTTTCAGTGTTGAAACTTTAGTGGGTGGTACAGAGTTAAGACAAAACATTGTAAAGACTTTGTCATGATTTCTCTGTCGGTACACCAAATGAAGTGTGCTAATGGCCAGGCACAAGGAGAATATCATGACGTGTGAGTAAAGTGCATAAACTCTGCAAAGTGTAAAATCTATTTGGATAGTCGTGCTCGCGATATTGAGCATAAATCAGGAATTACAGTCAAAGAGTTAGACTTTTGCAACACAAAACTTGGATTGGATAGCAGGTTGCCATGGGAGATTGAATCTTGACTTAGGACAGGATATCTTTGTTCACTTGAGAAATGCTGAATCTATCTATTACTGTATTTTGTTTTACTGTCTTTTCAATCTATTTATTATACTTGTTTATAAATGTTGCTTTACTGCAAAATAGCCATTGTTAGCCATTTCTTTGGAATAAACCTTGCATATAGTTATGTTAGAATTGTATTCTGTGCACAACTTGTTTAGTGCTTTAAGTACTCACCCTTGCCAACCGTAATATCATCAATTGAGGAGCCTACACTAGTGCTGAAGGAGAAGTACCGTAAAGAGATGAAGGTTTAGGATGCGAGCCTTGTCAGTTGCCTGTGGTATACTAAGGGGTTTATCTACGTCTTCATTCTACTGCAATTTAATTTGTTATTCAGCCTTGTGAGGCATAGTCATGTAAGTTGACCATAAGGTCATACAACTAGTAATATTCAATATATGATATCTTTTATCTCATTTTCGCTGTGTATGATTGTGATATTTACTAATGTCGAGCCTGTGTGCACTAGCGTAATTCTGGACTAGTGCAGTATACACAGAGAGTCCGAATTTGCATATTCGGGTCCCGACACAGCGTATAAATTATATGAGTAGGTGATGGTCATTGTCCCATTCCTTCTTTTTAGGACAAGTAGCATATCGACATATAAATTAGGAGATAAAAATAAAGTCAATTGTATCTCTCTCTCTCTCTTCGCCTACATCCGCTCCTCCTAGCCAGATCATTACCCACTTCTTCTCCGTAGCAACTCAAAAATGTAATTTTATTTTTTAAACACATGACATGATTTGATTATTTAATTAAAAATATGTTTCCGTTACCACGTAGGACATTTTATTGGTTGACTTACAATTTGATAGTTTCTCAATAGTTACGCCATTTACACATAGTTATACGAAATTTACTTTCTTAGGAAAGCCTGAAATATGTCTGGACCTACGAGTAGGCCAAGCAGCCGCATCGTCGTGTAGGCTAGTTGAGTCGCAAAATAGGCTTGGCCATCTAAGACAGCACGACGGTTTACAGGGAAAAGGAAACTCACCTTTGTCTTAAAATTTATCACTTTTCTAGAGTCATGTAATTTTTTTATAAATTTAACTCTTTTTAAATATAATTATAAAATTAGCTCTACTCCCGACAGTAAAAATATTGAAAAATGACATGTCACATTGTGCACTCTTGTTGGATAGTAAAAATATCGAAAAATGACATATCACACTGTGCGCTCACAATGAGGCAACGAGCCATTCGAGCTAGCGATGAACTCCTCTGTGTCTCCTCTAAATAGAGGGAAAAAAGTCACTCCTCCACTCGCCTCCCCCTAGGGCAGCCAGGGGGCAACTCCACAACGGGACCGGCGGCGAGCGGCAGACGATTGCAAGGGCATGCCACATGCGTCGGTGAAGGCTGGAGGTGTGCCACGCACGGGTGCACGTGTCAGACTGTAAAATGAGTCTGAATGTTGTCTGAAGTTTCAATTTAGTTTAGTCTTCAGAGCTCGGGAGGTGGTGCTAATTAGAGTTCAAGAGACGGAGGAGTTATGAAGATCCAATCCTTACCAATGAGGTATCTTCACAGATAGACAACAAGAAAATCAAGGAAGTTCTTGAGCAGTATGCTGATGTTTTCACTGAACCCACTGCCTTACCGCTAGTTAGGGAATGTGATCACTCTATTACTATGGCACAAGACTCTAAGATAGTGAATGTTAGCCTATCGTATTCAGTTCTATAAAAAGAATGCTATGGAGGAAATAATTGAAGATTTGCTGAGGTCCCAAGTGATAAGACCGAGTGTGAGCCCCTACTCATCTCCAACAATCTTAGTCAAAAAGAAGGATGGAACTTGGTGACTTTGCATAGATTACAGACAGTTGAACTCTAATACAATTAGAAATAAATATCCTATACTAGTGATTGAAGATCTATTGGATGAATTGCATGGAGCCAAGTGCTTTTCCAAGATTGATTTAAGATCCGATTATCACTAGATCCAAATGACATTTTCAAGACGGCTTTTGGTACCCATACGGGACATTATGAATTTGTGGTCATGCCCTTTGGGTTGACAAATGCTCCCGCAACCTTTCAAGCCTTGATGAATAGGTTATTAGCTGAATTTCTGAGGAAATGTGTGTTAGTATTCTTTGATGATATATTGATATATAGTTTGAATTTAGAAGATCATGTCACTCCTCTAAAGCAGGTGTTAGAGGTCTTGAGGAAAAACAAACTCTATGGGAAGTGAAGTAAGTGTGTCTATGGCAAGTTGCGGGTGGAGTACTTGGGGCATACTATTAGCGAACAATGGGTGGCAACCAATTCTGACAAGGTGAAGGCGGTGCAAAATTGGCCAAATACCCACAAATGTGACACAATTTAGGGGGTTCCTAGGACTAGCGAGCTATTACATAAAATTTATCAAGAATTTTGGGAAAATATGCCAACGTCTTTTCAATTCCCTCAAGAAAAATGCATTTCAATAGAGAGAAGAGCAGTTACAGGCGTTTGAAGAGATCAAAAGGGCCCTTACAAACGCCCCAGTTCTTGCTCTACCTGACTATGCGCAGTCTTTTGTCCTGGAAGACGATGCAAGTGGTACTGGATTGGGAGCAGTTTTGATGTAAGGTGGGAGGCCAATTTCTTATATGAGTAAAGCCATTGGAGCTAAGGCATCGGTTATGTCGATTTATGACAAGGAGGCTCTAGCTATAATCGAAGCTTTGAAGAAATGGAAGTACTATTTGGTCGAGTCGACATTAGTGATCAGAACCGATCAAGAGAGTCTCAAATACTTGGCAGAACAAAAATTGATTGAGGGAGTATGGCACCGGTTGTTAATCAAATTATTGGGGTATAACTACAAAATAGAATACAAAAGGGGAAGAGAAAACAAGGCAGCCAATGCTTTATCTAGAGTAACTCATTCAGCCAAAGCTATGGCAGTTACAGTGGCAATACCTGAGTGGATCATGGAAGTAATAGGGAGCTACAAGGATGATGAAGTGTGTAAAGAGCTAGAGTCTAAATTGAGAATAAATGCATCTAATGTCCCATTTCACACTTTGAACAATGGAATACTGAGGTACAAGGGTAGGATATATGTGGGTTCAAATTCAAACTTGAGAGAACAATTGATGGAAACCTTTCATAAATCGGCCTTAGGAGGACATTCCAGGGAGAGAGCTACCTACTAGTGGGCCAATGTCGGGACTCGAATTTGCAAATCCGGACCCTCTGTGTATTCAGCACTAGTCCAGGATCACGCTAGTGCACACAGTCTCAACATTGGTACATATCACAGTCATAACCAACGAAATAATAAGTACTTTGATTAAATACTCAAACTAGTTGATCGACCTTATGGTCAAGTTACAAAGATACGCCTCGCAGGGCGAAGACTTATTAAAATATTCAAATGCAGCGGAAATAAAATAAACTCGTGGTGCCAACCAATTTGCCACAGGCAACTGACTGGGCTCGCTCCCTAGTTTGTCGGCTCCTCCTCCTGAGCAGGGTTTGCTTCTTCTTCTTCAACTGAAGTTGTGTTGTTGTGGGGTGAGTACTTTGAGCACTCAGCAAGTCATGCACAGAATGCAATTCTAATATTCTACATGCATGGCTTAGTACAAAGGATAGGCTATGGTTCATGAGCAAGACTGACATTTAAGAATAATAAGAATAATTTGCAAAGCAAAGAAAACAAGAATAAGAATAGTAGCTTTCACAAACATTTTAATCACAATCATATTTCCATCCTATGTCAAGTTCCTCATTACCAACCCAAGCATTTTTCCATAAAAATTCATTTTCATAAAAATCTAACCCTTGACCGTAATCATCGAAGCGATGCTCATTACCATGAGCACGGCTATTTGAATAGATTGTACACTCTGCAGAGGTTATACACTTTACCCACAAGATACAATCAAATACCACCAAGGTAAATAACCGAACGAAGCTTTTCCAAAGTTCCATCTAAACCCAAGATCTTGCCCGCTAAGGTTTCAACACCGGAGGGACTGGTTACCACACCAGAGCCCTCTCTTGCGCCATGTGAGTTCTCATTCCGCTTCTCCTGCCTCACACCACCACGACAAGACCAAAGAATAGATTTCCCGGTTTACTCACTAAGTCCGTCCCATTACGGAGCTTGTGGGCGTATGAGAGACTCAGTTCAAATGCTCGCAAGGTTAAGTTCTTAGTTGACCGAGGCAAGACTAACCAAGTGTGATCTCAATTATCCAAAACCAATAAAACCAAATACGACCGCCTGATTGCCACTCTTGGCCCACCGAAACAATCTTGCCATTTGCCCCGTCTAAATCATTTTCCCACCCCAGTTCTTTACCATTGCACCACGTGCCATCATCAACTCAATAATCACATGTCTCATTCACAAAGCATGTTCACTATCTCATTAAGTCAAGATTCACTTTGGTATTCCAAAATCATGAAACGTCCACGTGATGAGGCTAAGCATACTACTTGGTTTACTCAACCCATGTTGGCAAATTATAAAAGTCCAACTATTAATCCATATCCTAGGGTGACAAAAGATTCATGGCCTACAATTATATATGACAAGGTGGCATACAAACAACTTAGGCATTTAACTAATCCCAAAACTTATTCAAAATCATTTCTATCAAATTAGCATGCAATAGTTTAAATCAAAATAATTTGCTCTAGTAGGTTCGACATGATCAAACACAACTTGCCTTCAAAAAGTAATCGATTCGGCTCTGAGCTTGCTCTGGGTCAGAACCTTTCCCTCGAAACCTTCGGGCACTTCAACGACTACGCGCAACGTAAACACAAACAATAAAATAAATAAACAGTGGGCAAACAGTACTCAAAAATTCAATTAAAATTCATAAACAGAAAGATCACAATTTTACAAATTTATAGAAATTGGAATCACTCAAATCGGAGTTAAAACGCAAAAGTTATAAGCATTTGAAGTTTCAAAATATATTTAAAATCAATATACCGAATTAAATAAATATTTTCTTTTTCGGAAAATCAATTATTGCGTCATCTGTGACACGTGTCGCCACCAGAGAGTGACACGTGGCCTCGCGACGTCGCCCGACCGGCTCCGTGATGACGTCGGCATGCGTCATCGTGACGTCGCGACGACTTCGGCTTATCTCTCGACAAGTGGGTCCCACCGCGACGCCGCAGATGACGTTAGCGGTGACGCCACACGCGCGGTGCGTCTTGGTGGACGGGTGGGCCCGTCTTGTCGGCGTCTCATGCGCCATGATGCTCGTCGGCGATCGACATGTGGGTCCGCGTCGTCAGTGACACGTGCACAGTCGCTCGTGCGGTGCGACTGACATGCGGGCCCGCCTTGTCAGCGTCTCATGCACAGTGAGGCGCGACGTGGCACTACGGCTGCCCTTAGATCTACATCTAACGGCGGAGGTTAGAAGATGGGGTTTACTGTTTATGGGGCGACGTGGCGGAATCCGGGTCGTTGATTGGAGATCGGACGGCTGTGGAAGCTCGACTCGGCGGCGATGGTGCGGCGGCTCTGCTTCACCGGAGACGAAGACGACGACGTGCGGCGCGGCGTTTCCGTGGTCCTCCGGCGACGTGCGGTGATGCTCCCGACGCGGCGCGACGAGGTAAGTTCGGGGGTGGCTCGGGCGACGGCGGAGAATCACCGGCGGCGACGAACCGACGCGAAGAAGTGCGGCGGACGGCTTCGGGACTTCGGCGAGGTCGTGCGGCGAGGCGGCGGCGTCTCAGGTGGCGTGAGCTAGGGCAAAAGGTGCGGCGCGTCTAGGGCTTCACGAGGCGTGTGGCGGCGCGTTAAATAGTGCCCTCGACGTCCGTGAAACGCGCGGAAACCGAGGCCCACACGGGCGGCGGCGGCGGAGTCCGGCGGCGATTCGGAGAGACGACGTGGCGCAACGTGGACCGTCGGATGGAGATCGAACGGCCACCGCGCTAGGGTTTTTCCGGAGCTGGGCCGCACAGTACTCGGCCCAATACTGTTCATCCGGATTTCAACTCTTTTCCGATTAAAAATAATCCCCGAAAATAAAATGATTTATTTGGGGCATTAAAAATATCATAAAAATTCTGGAAAAATTCTCATAAATATTTTAGGACATTTGTGACTCAAATAAAATATTTTCAGCAAAACTTTATTTTAACTTTTCCATTATTTAATTAATTTGATAAATGTTTAATTCAAAATAAATTCAAATAATTCCAAATAAATCCAAATAAATTCCAGAAATTCCCAAAAATTCAAAATACCATTTAAATGCAAGAAAAGCAAAAATTGGGGTGTTACAGCCAAGCTGCTATTTTACTAGCCAAGGATGAAGGCAATGATTTTAGAGTTTGTTAAAAGATGCGTGATCTATCGTCAGAGCATATCCCCTATCCCGGGTTACTGCAACCCTTGACAGTCCCGGATATGGCATGGACACATGTTACCATGCATGGATTTTGTTGAGGGCCTACCAAAATCAAAAGGGAAGGATGTAGTGTTGGTTGTAGTGGATAGATTCACTAAGTATTCACATTTTATTTCTTTGAAGCATCCCTATACTGTGCAAGAAGTAGCTAAGCTCTTCATTGATAATATATATCGATTGCATGGGCTGCCAATGATGATAGTTTTAGATCTGGATAGAATTTTCACAAGTATTCTGTGGAGAGAGTTATTCAAGGCTTTGGGGATACAAATACGGCTAAGTAGTGCTTATCACCCTCAAACGGATGGTCAATCCGAGAGAGTGAACCAATGTTTAGAAGGATACTTGAGATGCATGGCATTTGAGAACCCAAGAAAGTGGCATTCATGGCTAACTCAAGCCAAATGGTGGCATAACACTTCTTTCCATACTTCCTTGAAAATGATTCCATTTCAAGCATTATATGTCATGAAACCACCAAGGATAACTGAGAATGTACTGTTTGAAACTACCATTGAAGAAGCAAGAAATTGGATTCAAGAGTGGCAAGTAATGAAGGAAGCTATCAAGATAAGTCTTGAGAAGGCTAGCTCTCAGATGAAGTATTTTGCAGATAAGCATTGTACTGAGAGGAAATTCGATGTTGGAAGTATGTTTTATCTTAAACTACAGCCATACCAACATAATGCACTTGGATTGCACAAAACCTTGAAGTTGCATTCTAAATTTTATGGTCCATTCCTAGTCTTAGAAAGAATTGGAAAAGTAACATATAAACTGCTATTGCCTGAGGGTTGCCAAATACATCCTATGTTTCACATCAACCAATTGAAAAAGCATATTGGGCCGAAAGTTGTTCCAAGCAAAGAGTTGCCACTAGTGGACAATACTGGTAATATTCTGATAGAGCCGATTGCTGTGATTGAAAGGAGGATGATTCCAAGGGACAACAAACCAGTAATCCAATGGAAGTTGCAGTGGGCCAATCTTTCTCCAGATATCACCACCTAGGAGGATGCAGATTTTATCACCAAAGTCTTTCCAAATTTCCATCCTTGAGGACAAGGAACTCATGGAAGGGGGAAATTGTCAGGCTGTAAAATGAGTCTGAAATGTTGTCTGAAGTTTCAATTTAGTTCAGTCTTTAGAGCTCGGGAGGTGGCACGAATTAGAGTTCAAGAGACGGAGGAGTTATGAAGATCCAATGGCGGGTGGTAGATAATGGAGTTTACTGTTACATCGGATGGCTGTAGGCATTAGTTGATGAATTCAATCAGTATATCGAACTCATCAAAGTTGAATTGGATAAGCTTGCTGAATGGTTTTTGGAGACTAAACATGAGCGGTGGTCAGATGCCTTTTTCTAGGGGCCACGACTTGGCCAATACACATGCAATATTTCTGAGATAATTGTTGAGTGCGTCCCCAGTATATATGAGCTCTTAGTAGTGCAGTTGGTTGATACAATCAGATGCAACCTGATGCAGATGATGTATATGCGCATGGAATCTTCCAATGCATGGACAGAAGTATTAACACCATCAGCCAACCAGAAAATTCAGGAAGAGATGAGCAAAGCTCTTACACTCAGTGTTGTTTGCTCGACTAGAAATGATGGAAACAGTAATGTGCTTTGAGGGGTGCGATGGCTCTGTTTATGTTGTCAACATTCATAGGTGGGAGTGCACCTGCAGAAAGTGGAATGTATCTGGGATTCCTTGCTCGCATGCAATTGCAATATTTGAGCGCACTGAACAGAGTGCACTTGACTACTGCATCAAGTATTTCACAACAGGATGCTACCGCTTGACTTACGCCATGTCAAGCAATCCGTTACCTGATGTTGTTGTACCTACTGCATCAACTGACCAATTGCAGAGCATGTCGTTACACCCATGCTCGATTCTAACCCAATGGCAAGTTGGCCGACCAAAGGAAAAGACAGCTGATCCCCGTGTTGCTAACTTGCTATTAAAAGGGCTTGTGGTCCTTCATGAACTCTAGTTGAACCTTTTGTGTGAAATCTCATCGTTTATCGGATAATGTGCGGAGCATGAACGTGTTTGTTAATTATAGTTCTAAGTAGTCTTGTACTGCTGCTTTACTTAGGCTAACATTATTGAGTACTTGGATTCATGACTTCCATGGTTTTTTCCAGCAGAACAGTGATAAGCTCCGATGAGTTTATTTTTTAGCGAATAAGCTCTGATGTCTCATTAGAAGTTTATAATATCTTGAAATTTGTATGTGAAATATATATTTGTTTAGCATTAATTTTACCACAGTAACTCCGCCTATGTTGTCTCAACATAGCCGGTCTCCGCCTATATTGTCTCAACATAGCCGGTCTAAGCCCGGATAAAGGAGGAGGGGGTCATGTCCCTAAAAGGTTGTGATAGGCGTGGCGAGCCAACGTAAAAACTTAGCTACTCAAATGGAGATGAAATTCAAGAGAAAACCGTTGGGGCGTAACCCTCTTAGCGACACGCCATATCGGAACCCGGGTATGGTGTTAAATGGACAAGGGCCGGGCCGTCACCCCCTTGGTGACGCGCCGTGTCGTAATCTGGACACGGTGTTAGGTGAGCAAGCATCGGGTCGTCGCTCCCTTAGTAGCGCGCTACATCGACGCCCGAGTATAGTGATAAATGAGCAAGTGTCTTCACACCTGGCTCGACGGGTGTGAGGGGTAGGGATGCTAGTCGAGCCGACTAGGATTAGACTAGGTAGTTGGAATGTAGAGTCCCTTACAGGTAAGTTAAGAGAGTTAGTTAACACATCGATCAGGAGACGTGTAAATATCCTATGCGTACAGGAGACAAAATGGAAGGGTCAAAAAGCGAAGGAGGTGGAGAACACTGGCTTCAAGCTCTGGTACACAGGAACAGTTGCAAATAGAAATGGAGTAGGCATCTTGATTGATAAGAGTATCAAGAATGGAGTGGTGGACGTTAAGAGGCAAGGAGATAGGATCATCCTAGTTAAGCTTGTCATTGGTGATTTAGTCTTGAACGTAATAAATGCGTATGCTTCCCAGGTAGGCCACAATGAGAATGCTAAGAGACAGTTCTGGGAAGACTTAGATGGCGTGGTTAGAGCGGTACCCACCAATGAAAAGCTGTTCATAGGAGGAGATCTCAATGGTCATGTAGGTACAACAAATGCAGGGTATGAGGTGGCACATGGAGGTTCTGGGTATGGTAGTAGGAATCAGGAGGGAGAGGAAGTCTTGGACTTTGCTATAGCTTATAATCTGATGATAGCCAACACTTTCTTTAGGAAGAGACAGTCTCATTTGGTGACCTTCAGTAGTAGCCAAAACTCTAGTCAGATCGACTTTATTCTCACAAGAAGAGAGGACAAACGGGCATGCTTGGATTGTAAGGTGATACCCGGAGAGTGTGTTGTCTCCCAACACAAGCTTGTGGTGGCTGACTTTCGCTTTCGGTTGCATGCCTATAGGGATAAACAAACCAAAATCGTGAGAACGAAGTGGTGGAAACTCAAAGAGAAGGCATCGGGAGTCTTTAAGGAAAGGGTTATCGCGGAGGGCTCTTGGAACGAAGGAGAAGACGCAAACAACATGTTGGTGAAGATGACAACTTGCATTAGGAAGGTGGCTTCGGAGATGCTTGGAGTGACCAAAGGGAGCGGAGGTGTACCTAAAGATAATTGGTGGTGGAATGAGGATGTCCAGAAGGCTATTAAGGAGAAGAAAGAATACTATAAGCACGTGCACCATGACAGGAGTGCGGACAATATAGAGAGGTATAAGGTAGCAAAGAAGACCGCGAAGCGAGCCGTGAGTAAGGCAAAGGGCTGAGCCTATGAGGATCTTTACCAACGGCTAAGTACAAAGAAAGGAGAGAAGGACGTCTATAAGATGGCTGGGATTCGCGAGAGGAAGACGAGAGACCTCAACCAAGTTAAATGCATTAAGGATGAGAGGGATCAACTCTTGGTGAAGGAGGAGGACATCAAATATAGATGGCGTGAGTACTTTGACAATTTGTTCAATGGTGAGAATGAGAACACGACTATTCAGTTGGACGACTCCTTTGATGACACCAATAAACGCTTTGTACGTAGGATCCAAGAAACTGAGATTAGAGAAGCTTTAAAAAGGATGAAAGGGGGCAAGACGATGGGCCCTGATGGTATCCCAATCGAGGTGTGGAAATGCCTCGGGGATATAGCTATAGTATGGCTAACCAAGTTGTTCAACCATATTTTTCGGTCGAACAAGATGCCCGAAGAGTGGAGAAGTATATTAGTACCAATCTTCAAGAACAAGGGAGATATTCAAAGTTGTACTAATTACAGGGGGATTAAACTGATAAGCCACACTATGAAGTTATGGGAGAGAGTTATAGATCATCGTTTGAGAAAAATGACGCGTATCACCATGAACCAATTTGGGTTCATGCCCGGAAGGTCGACCATTGAAGCATTGTTCTTAATAAAACAAGTTATGGAGCGGTATAGGGAGCAGAAGAAGGACCTACACATGGTTTTTATCGACTTGGAGAAGGCTTATGATAAGATACCAAGGAATGTTATGTGGTGGGCTTTGGAAAAGCATAAAGTCCCAACAAAGTATGTTACCCTCATCAAGGACATGTACAACAATGTTGTGACTAGTGTTCGAACAACTGATGGTGACACAGATGACTTCCCGATTAAAATAGGACTACATCAAGGGTCAGCTCTGAGCCCTTACCTCTTAGCCTTGGTGATGGATGAGGTCACGAGGGATATTCAAAGAGATATCCCGTGGTGTATGCTTTTTGCTGACGATGTAGTTCTAGTGGATGAAAGCCGGATGGGAGTAAATAGGAAACTAGAGTTGTGGCGGCAGACCCTAGAGTCGAAAGGTTTTAGACTTAGCAGGACTAAAACCGAGTATATGAGATGTGACTTCGGTACTACCAGACATGAGGAGGGAGATGTGAGTTTGGAAGGTCAGGTAGTGCTCAAGAAGGATTCCTTTCGATACTTGGGATCGATGCTACAGAGAGATAGGGATATTGACGAAGATGTTAGCCATAGAATTAAAGCGGGATGGATGAAATGGCGTCAAGCATCTAGCGTTCTCTGTGACAAGAGGGTACCACAGAAGCTAAAAGGCAAGTTCTATAGGACGGCTATTAGACCTGCGATGTTGTATGGTGCAGAATGTTGGCCTACTAAAAGGCGGCATGTTCAACAATTAAGTGTCGCAGAGATGCGTATGTTTGCGTTGGATATGTGGTCATACAAGATTGGACCGAGTTCGAAACGACGAGATACGTGATCGGCTAGGGGTAGCTCCAATTGAAGAAAAGCTTGTACAACACCGGTTGAGATGGTTTGGACATGTACAACGGAGACCTCCGGAGGCACCAGTGCATAGCGGCATTATAAGACATGATAATAATGTGAAGAGAGGTAGGGGCCGGCCAAACTTGACTTGGGAGGAGGCAATCAAAAGGGATTTAAAATGATGGAATATATTGAAAGAGTTGGCTTTGGATAGAAGTGCGTGGAAAGCAGCTATCCACGTGCCTGAACCTTGATTAGGCTTTATGCCACGTTTTGGTATAGTTTTAGGCTTTGTTCTACTTCCTCATCTCTCTCTTCCTCCCTTTGTTAGCGGATCGTTTTGGGTTTCAACTCTAGCCTACCCCAACTTGCTTAGGACTAAAAGGCTTTGTTGTTGTTGTTGTTAATTTTACCACAGTAGTTTATAGTTCTATGTATGTCATCTCCACTGGTTCTTCCAAAAACATCCTTTCCCCCCTGAAAGGCTAGTGCATTGATATTGTTTAGGGAACTGTTTATCTCTGTTTCTGAAATTTGGCTTATTGATTTGTTACTGTGCAGAGTGTTTGCATGACACAGTAATCTTCATTTTTTAAGAATGTAATCATCCTTTTCTAATACTCCTGATTGTTTATGGTGACCTACTGCTTTGACACTAAAACATTGAACTCAATCCTTTTCTTTTGCAGGTAAAATTCTCATGAAGAGGTTTCCTACTCTCTTTTGGTCCTCTTGTGCTGCACATTACAGGGACCTTATGTTGGAAGATATCAGAAAGATGAGTGAGTTCAAGAAGGCCATCAATTAAGCCAAACATTTAACTACCTTCATCTATAGGCATGGAAGGTTTCTCGATATTAGCCTTAATCTTGTCAGCCACGTTGTTTTCCATGTTCATTAGTACTTGCATATCTGTTCCAGTCATAAGAGTTGTCAGGTTCTAGTATGAGCATGTTACATGTATTTGCATGAAGCCAAAAGTGTGCATAGTTCACGCTGAGGCTATTTTCTAGTCGTGTTGAGTTTAGGCCATGATCCCTAGTCGTGGGATGATGCGAGTATTGTGGATCATAGCTGGTTTGTAGGGAGGCGTTAGCAGCCACGTTCTGCATGTAACTAACGTCCTAGTTTTGGTTCAAAGAAGAGTAGAAGAAAATAGAAAAGCTGCAGCTTGAACGCAGCAAAAAAACCTGTGGTGTTCTTGTTGTCTGTTGAAATGTTTTTCAAGTGTGTTCCTCTCTGTGTTCATTGTTGTGCTATACTGCGATCCAGGTGTTCGCATGTGTTTAATCATGGCCCTGTCAATTGGTACCAGAGCCGCAGTCATAGGATGCAATGAGTGGCGGGGAGGAGAAGAAGGCGCCGCTGCGGGCGCCAGTGGGTGGCTTCAGCGATAACTCGGCGTGTTCCAGAGCACCAAAGATTGAGTGATGGTCTACATTCAATACAACAGAAAGATTATGAAATATTTTCAAAAGAGTTACATGAAAGGGACAAATTTCAAACCTTTGATCTTTGAAGAGTTCAAATGGGACAACGAATGGATTAATATGAGTACCGAAAAAATCCACCATGGAGAAGATCTTTTGTGGGCTTATGTTGATGAAGCCACCTGTGCATTACTAACGCTTTAGGGTTGCAGTCTGCCTAGAATGACTAAGACATATTCTCGACGTGGTGCAAATTTAAGCCTAATAACTGAAGGAGAAGAGTAAGACTTAGACGAGGATGAAGTCAATGAACATTTGGTGGCCGATGATCTAAACATTAACGATGATTGTGACCATGTGCCACTTACTCCTTGTGAGAGTGGACCAAGTGATGAGAATCGTCAAGACGATTTAGATTCAGATATTGATGTTTGAATGTCCTTGTCCTTGGAACATCCTCAGTTTATTTGCTGCTACATATGTATTATTTTGCTTAATTGGATAACCATGATACTAGATATCAATGATGTGCTTCTCCAGTAACATTTATTTGCTGCCGAGTTATTTTGTTTATTTGGTTGCCTAACTATCGCCTAGACGGGCGCCTAGGTGTCCAGGTGCCCCAGAGGCACCTTGTCGGGGCACCGTGATAACCATGATTCAAAGTATAGCATCACACAAGTTATTTGCAATTTTTTTGTTATTGCTCCTTAGTGGCTAAGTTATTCATAGAAAACACATTAATAGTCACCAACAATTAAACTTCTATTTGAAATTACCATCAAATTAAATGCAGTCAATCTAGAATCCACTCAAGACAATCACATTGAATACAAGCATTTAGAAGAACATCTTCGTAGCACAATAGAAATAAAGAATTTCCATCTTTTGGTTCTTACTTCTTATTAATTTGTTACTACTAAGATATTCTTATTAAAACCATTAACAATCGGTTACAACTACAACAATCCTCATCATGAGAAGTTTACTGTACCTGTATTGAAGACATAATCACATTAAATATGAACATTTATAAGAAAAATCTTCACAGCTTATCTGAAATAAATATTTTCCATCTTTCGATTCTTATCAAATAGTAGCTACTAAGATATTCTCATTGGAACCATTAGCATTCGATTACAGCTACAACAATCCTCATCATGAGAAGTTTACTGTACTTGTATTGAAGACATAATCACATTAAATATGAACATTTATAAGAAAAATCTTCACAGCTTATCTGAAATAAATATTTTCCATCTTTTGATTCTTATCAAATAGTAGCTACTAAGATATTCTCATTGGAACCATTAGCATTCGATTACAGCTATAACAATACTCATCACGAGAAGTTCACTAAATCTACATTAGAATCATAATCACATTAAACACTAACATTTATAGGAAAACCTTCGCAACATATTGGAAATAAATATTTTCCATCTTTTAGTTCTTCTTAATTACCCCTCTAGTGACATATACGATGTTTTGGAATGTGTGTAGTCAAACTTTTTGAAACTTTGGCTATCAATATTTTTTTAAAAAATATTTAGATTGTATAAATGAAATTCATAAGTATAGATTTTCTTGGAAAGTGCTTTCATAATATTATAATTTTTTCAAGCTTTCATAAATATATTATAATATAAATTAGTGGTCAAAATTGCATTTTGATAACTAAAAGTTCAGCTCTATTAATTTGGTTTTGGTGTTAATGACAAATCTAATATTAAGACTAACCATTTTGATAATCATAATATTGATTAATCTCAATGGTTAAATAATAATAACTCTTTTGTTGAGTTTAATTCTTATTAGTTTCTTTTGGATGAAAAAGATAGAAATATCAAAGGTATGCATTCGAGTTCATATTATCTTATCTTATTACATTTCTTGGATATAATATTCATGATCATAGTGATAAATCCAAATATGAGACTAACTTTTTTATTAAGTATATCTTTGACTAGTCTCATCTCATTGAAAAATAAAAAACCCAAGGTATGAACTCGTATTCATTTTATGATATATTAATGCATATTTTGGATTCAAGTTAAAGGATGAACTCTACCATTATTTAGACCTCAAGATGTGCATTAATGTTTCAATTCTATATATACATGAATGCACATATTTAGGGAGAGTTCATACTTTACCTTGATGTTTCAATAGTATTGATCTAATTCATCTTTCTATATCAAAGATCATTACTTTAAAACAAACTCTTCAGTATATATATACTAGTAGGGTGCCCGTACGTTGCAATGGAATCCCTAAAAAGGGTGATACATATAAGTAGGAAGGATCCTAAGCTATACAATAAAGTACAATTTTTTTCATACATACATCAAGCAAAACATATCTCGACAACATCTCAACCGTTCGTGTCAAATCCAACAAATCAGATGTCCTGAAGAAGAACGGACGACCACCACCAACTCATAATTAGAAATAGTAGAGAAAACTTGTGTAGTTGTAGTATACTTATGTTAATATGGGACAAACTCCAAAGCAATCTCAAAAATTGAATATATGCATATTGATTCAAGTTCAATTATTTGTATGCACACATTTAATAGAGTTTATTCTACAATTAATGGTCTTAAGAGTATTGATTCTTTTTCAACACTCCATATAAATTGGATCATTACTTTTAGATTCCATCGAATTGAGTATATGAAACTTGTGTAGTTAATATATACTCATGACAATTTAAATTCAAATTAAATTGTATTCGGTTGCTATTCAATCAACAAAGAACTAATCATGTGTTGATGGTTCACTATGTTGATCCTAGTGCAATCGAAAGTTTTTGAGTATATGAAGCATTATTTGCACTAGTATACTCAAGACACAATTAATCTTTCGATCAATTTATCTTTGGGTTGTGGTCAATCATCAAAGGATAAGATCAAAAGATCTTGGGAGTATTCATTATGTGTTAATGGAGTGCATTGATAACTGTGACAAACATGTGTTTTGGACTAACACTTTCAATGAGTTTGAAACAGGTTAAGTCTAAGGTTGAGATGGATAAACGGGACAAGTATGTCATCATGTGTTGATGAGCATCAAAAGAAGATCTCAAAACTAAGACGATGGGAGTTCATCATGTGTTGATAAACAAGACAAATAATTCAACTTAGAGAAAAGATGATGGGAATCATAAAAACTCCAAGTGGATGTGCTAGAAGCAAAGGTATAACTAGCTAGGGCTAAGGATGTGTTTCTAGTCTTTTACCGGTCTCGATGTTTGGATGGGAGTCTAGGTTGCTTATTAGGTGCCGTACTATTAAGAGGGGTTGAGTCTTTTAGCTTCAGTTTTATCATGTGTTGATGAACTCAATCCAGTTCACTCTAGCTCACTCTCTTATTTGGATTTTGTATGAGCGAAATATTTGCATGTGTTATAAATAAAGGAGCTCATAGTTGCTTCTTATTTAACCTTAATTTATTTGGAGTTTGCATTGGAACTATGGAGTTGCATGTGTTACAAAAAATAGATAGCTCATATAATTTGATTTATGTAATTTATGCATGGAGTTAAGTTTTGTATGTGTTGCAAAAGGCAAGAGCCCATGTAATTTGATTTGTAAGGTTTATACTTTATGTTTGCAAAATATTGATTTAATTGAATCTTATCTTGGAGTATGAGATAAGCATTTACAAATATATTTTGCAATATGATGGGATCATGTGTTGATCATCTCATGGCTCAAGATTTGAGTTAAATTATTGGAGTTGTTTTTTGCAAATGTGTTTTGCAAATAAGCTAGAGGTTGTGAATTTCAATCTTAGAGGATGTGAACAAGGTTTGCAAATATGTTTTGCAAATTAACTTGACCATGTGTTGATCATCACATGGCTAGAGGATTGATCTCATATGTTCTTAGTTTATTTGCAAATATGTTTTGCAAAAAGTTGAGCTTTAATGCGATTCTTTGGAGAATGTAAATATATTTTGCAAATTGCTTGATTATGTGTTGATCATTACATGGCTCAAAGAACCAATTATTATTGGTGTTTGATTTGAAAAGAAAAGATTTTTTGTGAAAAATCTATTTCTAAACCGGGAGGCCAATTCTACCCCCTATGGGGTCGGTAGCACCGCTGAGTCGGTGCTATCTCACTTTGGGACCGTCACACCGCTCAGCTGGTTCTACTGCCCCTTTGGTAGGTGTGAAAAATCCAGAGAGGGGTGTTTGGCCAAGTCTATCAAGCCGATGCTACAAGGCTTAGGGCTGGTGCTACTGCCCACTCCTAGTTGGCCGATAGCACTGAATTTTCTGAGTAACGGCTAGTTTGTCTAGCCATTGGCCTGGAGGCCAGTGCTAATAGCCCTAGAAGGGCGATAGCATTGGGTTTGTTGTGTTTTTGCCAATTTTGTCTCCCAACAGCTAGTTTTCTTCGGGGAGGCTATAGAAGGAGCCTTAGGGCTGGCATTTTGGGCTTGTTGTGGTTTTAGAGAATTCATTGCTCTTTGTGGTTGAGTTGTGCATGTGTTGCACTCTCCAATTTAGTTTTTGAGCTAAGAGTGAGCTCTAATTGCATGTGTTTCTATTAGAAGAGGATTGAGAGCCTCTTATATATATGTTGTACTTGAGGGGAACCTTGTGCTTGTGTTGTACTCGGTGATCACTATTATACATGTGTTGTACTTGGTGAAACTCAAGTTAGAGGATTTGACTTGTTACTCTTGGTGTTTACCGACACCTAGATGGCGTGTGGAGGCATCGTGCATAGTGACCTTCTCAAGGAGAATGTGAGAAAGCCTGCCAAAGTTGTGAAAGTCGGAGCTCACCTATCTGGAGGAGGAAAGAGCTACCACTAGTGAAATTGAGGCAGGTGCTTAATTTGTGGAGCCGATCCAAAGCGGTTTGGGCTTGTCTCAACGTGGATCAGGGGAGACCGGCAAGTCTCTGAACACTACAGTAAAAAGTATAGTGTCTCCGTGTGTATTCTTACAATTCTCTATTTACATTTTTAAAATTTATATTCCTAGAATTAAAGTGCTTACTTGTCTTTAGGATTGCAATTTATCGTTCGAGACATAATTAATTAGTGCACTTAGTAAGCCTAGTTGATTTAGGCATTAATTTGTTAAAACCTTAGTTTATCGCTTCCGCATCTATTATCATTTAGGTTTTGATATAAGGATACTTAGGTGAGATTTTAATTAATTGTAGAAAGAATTTTTATAGCAGCCTATTCACCCCCCTCTAGTCGGTATCCTCAATCTTAAAATATCCGCGTTGATGTCCAAAATGACATATATTTGTGATTGGAGAGAGTAGTTACTACTAATATATTCTCATCAAAGCCATTAATATTCAGTTACAACAATCCTCAAAGTTCACTATATATGCATCAAAAACATAATCATGTTAAATACGAATTTACAAGAAGAGCTTCACTGCTCATGCAAAAATAATATTTTCCATTTTTTGGTTCTTACTAATTAGTTACTACTAAGATATTCTCATCAAAGCCATTAAATGCAAACAATTACAAGAAAATCTTCATAGCATATCTAAAATAAATATTTTCTATCTTTTGGTTCTTATTAATTAGCTACTGCTAAGATATTCTTATTAAATGCATTAATATTCAGTTATAGCCACAACCATCCTCATCTTGAGAAATCCACTTAAGCTAAATCGAAAACATAATCACATTAAATGCAAACATTTATAAGAAAATATTTGATTATTAATTAGTTAATACTAAGATATTTACTTTAAAGCCATTAATAATCGGTTACAATCGTCATATTGAGTGGTTCATAGAATTTACGTCAAAAATATCATCACATTAAATACAAACATTTGTAACAAATCTTTGTAGAACATCTACAATAAATATTTTTCAACATTGTGGTTCTTATTCATTACTTACTACTAAGATATTCTCATTAAAGGCTTCCATTTAGAAGAAATCTTCATAGAACATCTAAAATTTAAAGCAATTCGGTTACAACTAAAGAAGCTCAATGAACCAGCATAGAAAACCTTCAACTCTGTGTAGACTATGCAGTAGACCCAGCGAATACCACGAACCTTTACAGAACCAGAGACAAGCGTGCGGATGACCATAGCCGCATGCCCTGCTCTGTCCCACCGCATCCCATCCCCTTAAACACTTTGCTTTCACTGACAACTAGAGCCGTAGCTATCCCCACAGCATCAGTTGCCCCCACCTCAAGGTTAAAATTTTTGATGAAATTCAGCAAAATTTCACTGAAAAACCAGATTTCGAGCCACCCTGAATTTAAAACTACTTGCCTTAATTTTTTTAAAAAAAATGCTACAGTATTTTTGGTTTTTTTAATGAAATTTTGGGTTTTTTATTTGGATTTTAAAGTTTTAGGGTTGTATTTGACTAGATTTGGTCCAACAACCCTTAAAAAAGTCATCTTATATGAAAATTTATTGAAAAACAAAAAAATTTGAGGCATTTTAAAATTTTGGCAGAAACACTTTTAGATTTTTATAAAATTATATAAGCTTGATAATGATCTAAAAAAATTATGGTATAATCTTTAGTATGTAGGATCATACAAAAAAAATTTCAAAATAATTGAACTTTATTTGTTATCTTTAAAAAATCAAACACAGAATGAACATAATTGGGACAGCAACGTTGTCAGAATTTTATAAATTTTTTCATGTGTGTTCATGATCTAAAAGTTTTATGAGAGACTAATAATTGCATCAGTACCATTCTGTAAAAATTTCAAGAAATTTCTACTTTTTTGTTTGGTCAATCAAATCTATGTATACATTGAACTTTATTTGTTATATTATATTTCAAAAATAAAAAAAGAAAGAACATAAATGGTACTGTGACTTGTAAGAATTTTATAAATTCACTAGAGTGTGCACATAAATGTTAATGTGCCTTATCACCCTTATGTAAAATTTTCAAAAATTATAAACCTTTTTTGATTTCTAAAGCAAGTCTATGTATTGATCAGCAGTCTTTTATCAGGATGTAGTATTGTCAGAATTTTTAAAAATTATTTAAGAATGATCATCATCTAAAACTTTTATAGAACCATTAATGCTACATCAAAACCATCTATAAAATTTTTTAACATGGTTTGAATAATTTTTCATTTCGTTCAATTTTGCCGATATGGCTTTTAATAGGACAATAGCACATTTTGATTTTTCAAAAATTCATGAATCTTGACTATAATCTGAAAATTTTATGAGAATATTACAGATATGTCAGGACCATTCACAAAAAAATTTAAATTTTATAACATTTTTTGTTCTAAATTTCATTGGTTCAAACTTATTGGTTAGCGTTTTATTAGGACAGTAGAAATATTTGAATCTTTAAAAATTCCTCAGATTTGATAATCATTTGAAATTTTTATGAAAATATTATCAATATGTCAGGACTCTCTAGAAAAATTTCAAATTTTTTTGTCGTCGTTTGACCCACTTTTCAGCCGCTGTAAAACGGTCCAAATTTTGGAAATTTCGTTCAAAATTTCGGGTAAACTGGCTGAGATTCGGTTTTTTCGCTAGCAAATGGAATGAGATTTTTATATTTCAATCAAAATTTATCTAAAATATCAAAATTTCATTGAAATTTTAGATTTTAATCGTACTCGTATAATGCCTTTCCTAAAGGCTGAAGAATTGCCGTGCTCAGGACCGTTTGAGCCGAGCCGGCCGGCTCGGCTAAAAAAAAATCGCATTTTGGTCTTTTTATAAATTACGAATAGGCTCTTCGTGGTTTTTTGTGAGGGGAAGATTTTTCCTTCTAAAATCACATTCGGGTCCCTCGTGCGCCATTTTACGGAAAGAACTTTCCGTTAAATTCAAATCGCGAACAAGCCCTTTTCTAATTTTTCAGGATAGCGGACAGGTCCAAAAACGTAACATTCAGATTCTTACTCTTTACGTCTAGGTCCTTTCTCCATTTTTCCCGGGAAAAAATATTTTTGTCACTAGAAATATGTGTGCGGCTCTATCTCTAGACTTTTTTCCCAACTCGATTTCCCATCTCGATCTCTGATATTTTTGAAAACATGTATTATTACTCGGTGAACGCGTAGAGTGTTAGACTCGGCAAAAGAATGTTGTCATCTCTAATAATTTTTCACCCTTTTTCCTCTAGATTTTTTCTCCGCCGCGATTCTCCAGCTCGGTCTCCAATATTTTCCAAATAATTTATCGAAATAGATATTTTTACAACTCTATCTCTCTATTTTTTTCCCCGTTTCGCTCATTATTTCGACGATTTAGGAAATAAGGCGTCGCCAAAAAAAAGAAAATTTTCCTATGAAAAAACAACGCGCGCAATTTTTGTATTCTTTCAGCCGTTTCACTCATCATTTCGATGATTCAAAAAATAACAACACCACCAAAAAAAATTCTAAAAAACGTCACATACAGCGTATTACACCACGAAAAATTTACTAGTTTTGCCCTAAACAAAACTGAATCCTAGCCACCACCCAGATGTACCCCACCTCCGCTTTCCGACTCCCCTCCGCCACGTGTCCCGTCCCGTCCCTTCCCAGCCTCGCTTCCCTCGTGCGAGCTCTCTGCTCTCTCTTGCTGTCTCCCAACCCCCGCTCCCCTCCTCTCCTGCTTCCCACCCACCACCACCTCCTCCTCGCCATGCCCGAAACCTTAGCCCTGGCCTGAGCTTGAGCCCGAGGCCGATCCCCCATTCCCCATGGATCGCCCGCCGCGTCTCGACATCGACCTCAACGAGGAGCCCTCGCCGTGCGAGACACCGCCGGCGGTTCCCCCGTCGCCGCCGCGCGAGGTCGCTCCGCCCGTTTTGGCTCCTCCTCCTCCTCCTCTGCCTCCGCCGCCTCCGCCGCCTGCCGCTAATCCCCAGCTGCTGCTCCCGCACGAGGCCCGCGAGCTGGCGGTGAGGTTCTACCAGGCGCAGTTGCTGAGGGATGCTGCTGCTAGGGCCATTGCGACGGTGGCCGCCGGGGTGCCGCTGGGGGCGCCACCGCCGGCGCTGCACCTGGGGAAGGCGGGCTTGGGGCACCCACCGCTCCCGTGCGCGTCCTGCGGCCGCCCGGAGATTCTGGGGGGCACCATTGTTTGCGACGCCTGCAACCGCGGGTTCCACCTCGCCTGCGTCCGCGTCTGGCCGCCGCTCATGCCCCCGCCCCCGCCGCCCGGGCCCCCTGGCGCGCGGCGGCCTCGTGCTGCCGCGAACGAGGACTGGATGTGCCCGGAGTGTGAGGTGCGTGGCGCCCGCACGAACCGGTGGAGGCTCGGACCCGTGCCGCTCAACATCAACTCTGCCCCGCGGGAGGACCCCATGGCAGTCGCCGTCAGGAGGGACGTCAGCAGGCAGTTATCTCAGCTCCCTTTTAACCAACTTGTTATGATCGCAGCTTACTTGATCCAAGGACTTCATGGCTATAAAAATAGCTCTAAGAAGTAGATTTCCTTTTATGAAATGCTGGTACTCTGCAAACGGTAATGGTTAGATACCGAGAGCATGGGATTATGCTTTTGCTTTGAACCTTGTTATTATGGTTTATATTTGGTTGGTCGTTTGCTATGGTTACAGAATTACATTTGCGTTCGTTTTGCCACATAGCATAGTTAGTGTAATGCTATCTTTGGATTTTCTGCTCTTATTGCATGATTGATGTTGAATGAATAATTTAAATGCTTTAATTAGCACTTGGTGGCAGTGGCTTTTTAGGGCGTTAGTAAGAGTGCAGCATGGTGTTTCTAGCTTCCTGTTATAACTGTTACTGAATTTAGGTGCCACACTGAGTAATCTGTGATCGTTACATGTTTGAACCTAATGTATTACGAAGAACAGGATAGACGAGATAGTGCAGCTCACTTGGTGTTTTAACCCTTTGATTGGCATGATCAATGGTATTTTATTTTGTTGTAGTCTTAGCACCATTCATTGGTCATTTGTGATTTGCATTGTCGGTGATCACCTTGATGTGCAATCCGTAGGAGAGATGTTTATAGATATTTTTGTTTAGTTTCGTTTGAAAGGCATGCTATTGGATTGTATTGCATTTGAATTCTGCCGCCTGACCTTTCTTCTGTTATTCTAGTATGGAAATCTTGGAATAATTCTCTTTAAAATGATTCTCTTGTTTTTTTAATGGTGAGAAGTTGAAGTGACTAGTTCAGGTACACTTATTATCTATTTTATCTTATGGTTGTGGAAGGAAAAGGGTGATTGGGTGTTAAGGTTTCATCCAAAACCCTATCCATAATTATACTGGCCTTCCCATAGTTAATTTATGCCCTACCAATACAATTTTCAAACTTTGACTCCAGTGTTTTGGTTTTGGGCATTGTTAAGTTTTTCATTAATATAGATGCTATCCTTGTTTTATGGAAAAACGCAATTTTGGTCTGTTATGTGCACGATCCGCACATGCAACGGGGATGAGATAGGGCCCTTAACGTGGTAAACGAAATGTTGTCGGTTAGCGCCTTGGTTGCATTTGAGCCACCGGCCGATTATCGATGGCGCTACCGATCCGCTAGAGACTTGGTTTACTCATTGCTTGGATGCATAAAGTGATACATGACATCCCTTTTATAGGATGGCTAACTTGGAGCCTAAGAAAGCAATATTCTAATCTATAGTAACTAATCTTATCTATAGTAACAAATCTTATCTATAGTAACTAATCTAACCCTTGATTTCTTATTTCCTTAGCAATCTGGACCGCTGCTACAGTGCACATAGTACTGTTCACGTGAACAGTACCCGTGGGTACTGTTTATGGGCTCAGTCGACCCATAACATTATCCTCTCCTTGCGAATCAACCTTGTCCTCAAGGTTGAAGTTTGGAAGATTCGCACGAGATGAAGCGTTGGGCCTTCGGTCGGCGAAGCGCGGAGGTTGGAGATGCGATCTTCGATGGTCACCGTGGTAGGAGGATTGTCGGCTCTGATACCAAATTGTTACGTGCATGATCCGCATACGCAACGGGGATGAGATAGGGCCCTTAACGTGGGCGTAAACGAGTTGTTGTCGGCTAGCGCCTTGGTGCATTTGGATCCACCGGCCATTATCGATGGCAGCGCCTGATCTGCTAGAGACTTGGTTTACTCATTGCTTGGATGCATAAAGTGATACATGACATCCCTTTTATAGGATGGCTAACTTGGAGCCTAAGAAAGCAATATTCTAATCTATAGTAACTAATCTTATCTATAGTAACTAACCTTATCTATAGTAACTAATCTGACATAACCATTGATTTCTTATTTCCTTAGCAATCTGGACCGCTGCTACCGTGCCTGTAGTACTGTTCACGTGAACAGTACCCGTGGGTACTGTTCATGGGCTCAGTCGACCCATAACACTAAGGCACCGTGCGCATCGAAGCAATATAATACAAATCATCTTCCAACGTTTGGGCCTTGTTGGGCTTGCTTCACATGGCTTCAGATGGCATGATAAGTGGTGCCTTTAGGAGTTTTGTTCTTGTGCACTTTAACTAATTAAAAATTTTAGATCCTCTTCCCCTCAGAAAATAATTATCCTCTAAAAAAATAAATTAGTCTTCCTCTCAAATGGGTTGAATTAACTTATTGAACTCCTACAATTTCGTTTCCTATTGGACATATACGATTGGTTGGTCAATGCTATGTGCTCACTATATATGATCTTAACATTGAACCGAATATTCGTTTATGTATTCAAATTCATTCTGTATTGGTGACCAACACTATCCGCATTTGTATTCACATCCAGCATTATTTGCACCCGACTCACCCTACTCTGAATCCGAGAAAAGATGTGGGATAGGATATGGGATGAGTGATATCCAATCGAATTCAACCCGATTGCACCTGTAGTCATGACTTCATTGGAGGGCATGATGGCAATGTTGGCCGAGATGAAGGAATAACAAGAGGCATCGCGTGATGTTGCGATGCCTACGACACCGTTGGTCACGTTGCCACCCTTGCCATCATCGTCTCCTCCACTAATCATGTTGCCTTTGGCTTCACCATTGGTGACTCTGTTGGAGAAAAAGAAAATCGTTAACAGCTGCCTTCAACGAGCTGGCACCTCGCCATTGGCAATGCGGGGAGCCTGGGACGATTATACCATTTGCGCCGGGGCTGAGAACTCAGGAAGAGACATGAGTTTGGTACAATCCTAACATGATATAGACCTTTAAGCTATTGATGGTAAAAATAGAAGTTTTCATATGAGAAAAAAAATTATGTTAGAAAAGGCAATAGAACACAGATCATGATCATGAATGAATGACAGCTTGAGTTTGGCGCACATGCACGCTTCACCGAGTCACAGATGATGCGAAGAAGCCAGATTTGAGGAAGAAGTGCTCAATCAAGCCCTAAACATATAGGAAATGAAACATTGTGCACCTGTGCAACACAAATTAGACTAAATACTAGCTTGAAATTTTGGGAAGAAAATAGAAGCTTTATGCTACATAAGATGATGGGTTCATGGGCCACAAATTAACTCCTAGGCTTTTTAGCTTAACCAAAACTGTTACTTAATCACATAAGTTAATTATTAGGGGCTAGTCTACTACTTCTAAAACTTCAATGCCAGACCCCTGCCCATTCCCCCTTCCCTCCGCCCCTGGTCATCACCACCATCCATCAAAGCTTCGTTGATCTTCTACGCGATGTAGCGCCAGTACTATGCAATCATATCGATTTGGGGTCACCAAGGTCTTTGACCTTGGCCGCCACCCTACAGCTGGAGGGTGAGCTCTGTGTACAAGATGTGTGATGCTATGAAAGCTAGCACAACCAATCTCCTGTTTTGAGGGATTCTTGGGTAGCTGCCTAATTTTCTATTTCAATGTTTTCAAGATTGATATCTTTCCTAGTTATCTATATCTCTCAGATGGAATTGGTAGGGTGCGTTCTCTTTATTGTAGTTGAGGTAAAAGGAGCATCCTATGAAGTATGAACCAAGTTATGTAACAATAGTAACATCTCTTATGGAATCTCGAAACTCATCTACTCTCCTTTTAAAAATGACAACTCTGACATGGCTGTAAATTATTCTGATTAGTTCAAACACATTATTTACCCTTTTATTAGATTTCCAGCTTGCTAAAACGATGTCTTCCCTTTATTAAACTATTCGAATGTAATATATAGCATATACGTGCATTCTTGCAACAAGTATTCCTTTCTTTTTCTGGAAGCTTGTTTTGCAGGAAATGTGGCACTAGTATTGAATGATTTCTGTTGACAAACAAGTATAGGTCATAGCCCTTCATGCTATGTGATTTCAATGAGTGTGTTTTTCTTTTTCTGAGGAAAAAGGGTGTGCTTTTCTTGATGTTCATGTTGAATCAGTGATAGATTGTGATCTGACTTGAAGACTCTAATTAGACTTTGCTCTGATGTTACTGCAATTTAATCACTTTCTATTTAAGTTACAGTTACTCTGTAAATATTTGCAAGGATGATCCGTCTATTACTTTTGGAGATTGGGTCGTGGACTCGTGGTCACATATCTGATAACATGTATCTTGTATTTTTTGTTGATATCTATTTCACACTAAATTTATATAAAAATGAACCAATGCTGGTAAGAACATAGTACTTTCTGGTTCTCAAGCATTAACTCGTGCACATGCTCTTTTTTCCTTCAAAATTCTTGACCACATATGTTACATCACATTTGGATCTGTAAGGAAAGAGAAAGCGTAGTCCATAGGTTTGTGTACTTAGAGAAAGTGTTCAACTAGCTGTCCGTACATCGAAATTGTTCAACTAGGTGTCTGTATGTTGAAATTGTTCAGCTAGGTGTTCGTGCAACCAAAATTTTTGTCTAGGTGTCTGTATGACATTGTTTGGCCAGGGTTATTAAAAAAAAAGTTGGGTTGGTCCTTATGCTTCATTGTTTGTGTTCAACTAAGTCTTGTCAGATATACTTGCTGGAACAGTGACATGGAATTTTTTTTAATATATATACACACACACATATTTGTTTGTTTGAGATTTTCGATAAAGGAAGCTTTTATTAATCTTAGTAAATTACATCAAGTTCCTTTGTTTGTTTGAGATGTTAACCTATATATTTTATTTTAACAATGGCATGTTTTTCTTGCATTCCTGTATGGAGCTGATGGACCGAGTCTATAGTCCATGTACCTTCCCCTTTATATATAGCCTACTGTCCTAATAACCCATCTCCTTAATAAAAAAAGAAAGGGAAGAAGAGAGAGAGAGAACCCCTAACTTGCCCTCATCATTCTTGTGGGAATCAGTGCTGAAATCTTGCATCAGCTGACGGGAGAGTGGGTGATCTTCAAATCTGTGCATCTTGAGGTACAGATCTAGGCCTCAATTTGGGGGTTGTTTCAACCAGTTATTGCTGTGAAGAAAAGTAGGGGGATGATCGGATGAGTCAAATATAGGAATTTGGGTTTTAATAAGGTAGCCTATTTGGGAGTGGCCTATCTATGATCACAGATCTACAGTGATATGATATGCTTATTCCAAATAAGAAATCACCACACCTAGGTGTTCGATGCTAACTTCTGGAAGGATTTGGTTGAACACAAATAACACGGTACTGGAATGTAATGGAGAATTTCTTTAAGTACAGAGACCTGACCCGTGTTTTGCTTTTCCCAATAGTTGCATAAATATATATCGCACCCTTTGATATTTCACTCTAGTTTTTGTGGTTATGGTGACTGAAACAAAATCATGAAAAAGGATATGACAGTAAATGAAAGGTGATATATGGACTGGGTACATCGCATTTAGTCTACATTCCATCTAAAAGGTGCAACTAGTGTGGACATTATGAAAATTTTCTGTTCTCCAGTAGCTGGCCAGTACCTTGCCACCTGCCCCTCTGTTGAGCTCAGCCTCTTCTCCTTTGCCATGTGTTTGTTGGATCTACCTTACATGTTTGTGTGTATGTGTGTCTTTTTTTTTCAATTTGCGGTTCGCATCTTAGCAGAATATGTTCTCTAGTGCCATTGAACAAAAGCTTACTTTATTCTTGGCTGTTATTTTTGGTACATGCATAGAGACTGTACATCTCTCCTACCTTGTTTTGGCTACTTTGATGCCAAAATCGTACCCCAATTTTTGTTCGGTGAATTTTCTCTTGATTTCATGGACAAAATTGTCTCACTGTTTCTTGCCTTGTTCCTCAGATTTTAAATCTTCTTAAAGCCATAGGATTATAGATGCCATCAGTAGCTCATCCACCAACGGTTGTGAAATGAGTGTAGCTGAGTATGTCACTGCTAGATAACTTTGAAACCAAACATGATACAAGCTAAGTACTCTTTGTATTTTTAGTTCACCATCATTTTGTGCATATTTAGTTGTCTTGATAAATGGTGCTCTGTTCCCTTAATAACTATGTAGCCAAATTTGATGTACCACGTTTTCTTTTGCATATCAGTGTGTTTAAGAAGCATGTAACCTTGACAGTTTACTAGGTCCTGCTCCTGCCCCACTAATTCTTAATAGTTCTTCAAACTACTAAGTATAAACAATCCAACATATATTGTTCTTTCATTTTTGTGGATTGTTTTTATGTGCTATACTGAAGAAAATAAGTTGTGAAAGCATGCTTGCATTCACTATAGCGGCTTCATTGTGTTACAGAGCAGCCCTGTCATCGTCATGCATGATGCTTGCTGTTTTTCTTGTTAAGTGGTTATTGTTTTGATCATCATTTACTTGAAAGATCTGTTTGAAGGAAAACACTTCTGATTTCTTGAAACTCTGGTTTGTTGAAACATGCAAAGCAAAATGAAACTACAAGTAACTTGTGGCAGCTATTTTAGCAATACCCTTTATAAACTGGACTGTTTTGGGGTGCTCTGGCAATAACAATGTCCGTTAAGCTATTGGAAGTTGTCTGATCTTTGTTATACAGACACAATTATTGTAAGGTAGTTAATATGCTCTTTTGATTCCTGCAGGATAAATGTTGCCAATGGAGCTCATTTGACTGAATTTGCTACACAGTTGCCACATTTCGAGGGGCTTCACTTGTAGAATACTTCTCTTTATGGTAAGGAATAAGGATAACAGAGCAATCATATCTACTGTAAGAGGTGTGTGTAGGTGCTTTTGGTTGGAGATGTGTGTTACGAGTCGGTTCGTTATGAACCTGTTAAGAAGACGGTACTGTCATGAGCCGAGCGAAACACTGTTCGTTAAATCGCCGTGGCGGGAAGGTGTTCTTGAATAGATTGGTCATTATCGAGCCACCGCCGATACTTAGAATTTGTGGCACAATAAAGCATGCCTTTTCTCTTCTTTATTCTCCCTTAAATAAGCAAACATCCTCACCACGAGATAGGCAAGGAGCCAAACGTAATAAACTCAAAAAGGAATAAAATCTACTCAAAAGGATATTTTAAAGGAAAGAGATACTATCTAACTAATTATGGAACTTATCCTGCTGCCGCAACTTATCCCTCCGCACCTTCCCTTCTCGAAGCGTTCTCGAATCCTTGCTTGCGCTTGGTTAATTGCCCTTTCCTTCTATAAAACACCCGATCACGAGGAATAACATTATCGCCCCGAAATGAAGCTTGTCCTCGCGAACAATCGGTAAGAACGACGCAAGGTGATGGCGCCCATCCAAGTGGCTTCATCTTCGCTCGCTGTCCAATGGACTAAAACTTGCCGTGTCCCTTCACAAAACGTTGGGCGAGTATCTGATGAGGAACCGGTCTATCTGGCTCTGGCGTGGGTGCAAGGTCTTCGGGAAGAGCTGGAACCTGCTGAGGTGGTGTGCCCTTGTACGCCTTAAGGAGAGCAACATGGAAAACATTGTGGAGACGGGCACCTCCGCAATTCCAAACAGATCTTGATCGACCAATCCGAGCCAACACCGATAGGGCCCATAAAGCGAGGGACGGTTTATGACCTCCTCGCCAGAATAGGTGGATCGCCGATGCTTCTGGAGACGAAGCCAAACCCAAGAACCTACTGAAAATTCCACTTCGCGATGCCCTGAATCATAGTGTTGCTTCATGCGGTTCTGAGCGCGAAGAAGGTTGGCGCGAGCCTGTTGAAGAAGAGCATCGCGATCAATTAACTGCCGGTCTACTGAATCAATGACCGTAGCTCCTTGGTGATACGGCAACAGAGGTGGAGGTGCGCGGCCGTAAACCAATTCAAAGGGTGTCATGCGAATGGCTGAGTGAAAAGAGGAGTTGTAGCAGAATTCCACCCACGGCAGCCATTGAACCCAAGATGTGGGATGATCCGCCGCCAAACACCGCAAGTACATTTCAATAGTCCGGTTAACCACCTCCGTCTGGCCATCAGTCTGAGGATGGTAAGCGGTGGAAGGTAACAAGGCTGTGCCGCAACGCTTGAATAGATCTTGCCAAAAGGCACTAAGGAAAACTGGGTCCCGATCCGAAATGATAGACTCCGGAACGCCATGTAGACGGACCACTTGATCAAAGAAAATCTTGGCCACTGTAGGTGCTGCCGCCGGTTGTTTGAAGGCCATGAAATGGGCGTATTTAGACAACCTATCCACAACCACCAACATAGAAGACTTGCCTTGAGATCTTGGGAGACCTGTAATGAAGTCCATCGAGATGTCCGCCCAAATGTGCTGTGGAATTGCAAGAGGTTGTAATAGGCCAGCTGGAGACAAGGTACTGGACTTGCTGCGTTGACACACCAGGCAACGTGCAATGTACTGCTCTATGCTTTGGCGCTGTTTTGACCAAGTATACCACTGCCGAATGCGATGCCAAGTCTTCTGGACTCCTTCATGGGTGAGATCATGGATGGATGCAATGATGGTGTCAATGAGGGGTGATGCTGGTGGCACAAATAATCTTCCAGCCTGATAGAGGAGTCCATCTTTCATCGACCATCCTGCTGACTGGAAGGACGGCTCGGCCTGCAGGAGGTGGCTTTGGTGGAGAGCAATGCCGCACACCTCTTCTGTACTTCCGGATCAGCTTGCAATGCAACCAGCCATTCGGCGCGGACCACGCTGTGTGGTACAGACATCACGGCACAATCTGCCTGAGTGTCTTCCTTGCCCAGCACGCGTGACAAGGCGTCTGCAGCTCTATTGTTGCGGCCGGGTTTATACTCAACTTGGAAGTCAAATCCCATTAACTTGCTCAACCAGTGCTGCTGAGGTGGGGTCACCAATGCTTGTTCTAACAAAATTTCAGACTACCATGATCTGTGCGGACTAAGAACTGCTGCCCCCACAAATATGGTCTCCAATGGCGTACCGCCTTGGAGAGGCCAATCAACTCCCTTTCATAAGCCGCCAACTTGGTATGTCGTGCTGCCAATTTGCGACTGTAATACGCAATTGGGTGCCCCTGCTGCTGAAGAACTGCTCCAATGCCCACCCCGGATGCATCACATTCAACCTCAAAAGAAGTGTCAAAGTCTGGTAGCTGCAATACCGGTGCAGAGGTAAGAGCTTGCTTTAATCGCTGAAATGCCTCTTCCGCCGAAGTGGACCACAGAAAACTGTTGTGACGCAGGAGCGCTGTTAAGGGCTCGGCGATGGTTGCATAGTCCCTGATGAAGCGGCGGTAGTATCCAGTCAGCCCTAGAAAGCTTCGCAATGCTGCTACCGAGTCTGGTTGTGGCCAATCCGCAATAGCCTGCAATTTAGTCGGGTCAGCCTCCACCCCTTTATGAGATATGATATGTCCCAGGTAGCCTATCCTGCCTTGCGCGAAGGCGCACTTGGAGCGCTTGAGATATAAGCGCTGCCGGCGCAGCTTTTCAAATACGGCTCGAAGATGCTGGCAGTGGTCTTCCAGGGTTGTACTGTAAACCAAAATGTCATCAAAGAAGACCAGAACGAACTTACGAAGATAATCCTGTAGAACATCGTTCATGAGGGCCTGGAATGTGGAAGGGGCATTAGATAACCCAAACGGCATCACAAGGAACTCAAAGTGGCCATGATGCGTTCGGAATGCCGTCTTCTCGATATCCCCGGATCATCCGAACTTGGTGGTAGCCTGAGCGTAAATCCAGCTTGGTGAAGAAATAAGCTCCCCGTAATTCGTTGAGAAGCTCCTCGACCACTGGGATGGGAAATTTATCCTTAATGGTGTGGCTGTTGAGCTTCCGATAATCCACGCAAAATCGCCAGGTTCCATCAGCTTTCTTAACCAACAACACCGGGGATGAGAATGGAGAACGACTTCACGAATAATGCCTTGGTTCAACATAGCTGCGCATTGTCGTTCAATTTCGTCTTTCTGTCTGTAGGGATACCTGTAAGGTGCCACCACCACCGGATTTGTCCCCTCTTCCAAGCAGATGCGATGATCGCACGGCCGAGATGGGGGAAGACCCTGGGGTTCAGCAAACAAATCATCATATTCTTCCAACAACTTGTGGACTGCAATATGTTCTTCCACATGCTGCTGCAACAACTGAGGTCTTGCCGGACTGTGCAACCCGTTGAGTTCTACTGACACGCCATGGTGTTGGAATACCATGCGTAGCTGCTGGAAATCCCACTCAATGGGGCCTAAGGTACTCAGCCATTGAACTCCCAGAACCACATCAAATATGTTTAAGGGTATAATGATGAATGCTGCAGTGAACTTGTGTTCTCCCAGAAGGAACTGGACATCTTGCACCAAGCCGAGGCAAGGAAGCTGACCTCCTCCCGCCACCCTTACTTGCTGCATGCTTGGCTCTGATGATGGCCACCCCATCTGTTGTGCAGCATGCCCACTCACAAAGTTGTGTGTGCTGCCAGTATCTATTAACCCATGGAGTTGTCGGCCAGCCATTTTTAACATCACCTGCATGGTGTTTCCCTTCTTCGGTCCTGTCATAGCCATCATTGATAGTGAGGGTTCATGATCTTCCTCCCGCTCTTCATTGCCTTCTGCCTCCTCCTCTGTTTCATCCAATACCTCCAAGTGGAAAAGCCGCTTACAACGATGTCCACGAGTGTAGACCTCATCGCAATTATAGCATAATCCCTTGGCACGCCGCTCAGCGAGTTGATCTGCTACCGAGCGCCTCTCCTTCTTGGGGAAGATGCTTTGAATCAATTGAGCCTCAAGAATTCGCCAGATAGGCCGCCCTTCGGATGTAGTCCTCGACCTGCTGCGTGCCTGTGGTCGCGATGTTTCCAGTCGGTGGGCCTCCCCCAGCAGCCGATGACAACCCGCTGTTGCCGGAGAAGTTGGGTCCCCGACTGAAACTGGAGCGTAGCTTTCCGGTGGCGCTGAGCTCCTGGATAGCTTCCGCCAACCAATCCTTCTTCCTGGCTTCCGCTTCCCTGGCAAAACCGATCGCCTCCACCAGATGGCGAGGTCGTTCCCGCCGCACCTCTGCTGCTAATGCCGAGGAAAGCCCAGCAATGAATGCATCAATCTGATCGGTTCGCTTCATCTTTTCTGTTCGAGCCAGGAGCCTCTGAAATTCTCTTGCATATTCATCCACCGAGTTGTTCCCCTGTTTCCAATTGACCAATTCGCCAAAAGGTCCCACGCTTGAATGGCGCGTAAACCTCTGGCCAAACATCTCCGAAAACTCTTCCCAATCCAGCCACGCATCGTCCTGTTGCCAATTGTCTAGGACTTCCAGCGCCTCTCCCCGAAGATGGAGGCCCGCCGTGTTCACCCAGTCCTCCTCTGGGATGTGGTGGTACCGGAAGAATCTCTCACATTGGCGGAGCCATCCCAATGGATCGGTAGTGCCATCATATTCAGCCAAATCAAACCGGGGCGGCCGTGGCGACCACCTCCGATCCTCCTCATCACTGCGCCCTTTTCTTTCCGATCTGAATGGTCTATCATCCTCTCCTCCCTGCCCGGACGAGCGGTATCGCCCTTCACGCCCTACCGACTTGCCGCCCTCCTCTGTTTCCCATCGGTTGGTAGGTGTTCCTCCGTTTTGATTGCAACTCGCATCCTGGTTGCCCTCCATAGCCGGCCCCTTAGCTTTCACCTGCTTGAGAATTTCCACCATCATCTTCTTGATCTCTTGCACGTCTCCTTACTGGCCCCAATTCGTCTTCTAACTGGACGCCATGGCGCGAACCGCTGCTCGATACCAAATTGTTACTGAGTCGGTTCGTTATGAACTCGTTCAGAAGACGGTACTCGTCAGCAGCCGAGCGAAACACTGTTTGCCGACGCCGTGGCGGCGAAGGTGTTCTTGAATAGATTGGTCATATCGAGCCACCGCCGATACTTAGAATTTGTGGCACAATAAAGCATGCCTTTTCTCTTCTTTATTCTCCTTAAATAAGCAAACATCCTCACCACAGATAGGCAAGGAGCCAAACGTAACAAACTCAAAAAGGAATAAAATCTACTCAAAAGGATATTTTAAAGGAAAGAGATACTATCTAACTAATTATGGAACTTATCTCGCCGCCAAGAACTTATCCGTCCGCACCTTCCCTTCTGAGCGTTCCTGAATCCGTTGCTTGCGCTTGGTTAATTGCCCCTTTCCTTCTATAAAACACCCGATCACAGGGAATAACAATGTGCTATGCCTTTTTAGCCCTGTAACTTTTTAGACAGCAATTTGCTGTGCTAAGTGCTTACCAACAAGGTCAAATACTGTCCGCCATTATACTCAGTGCATAGTCATTAGTTAGTCAGGAAAGTTGCAGTATGTCGTTGTTAAAGTAGACTTGTATAGGGTGTTATTTGCTATTTTATCCTCTACTGTTCATTTATATACTTTTGGCCCATTGGCCCATTGGATAACAAGCTGCCATTCTAACAATCCTAACATGGTATCAGAGCTACACTACACACTACAACCCTAGCTAGGGTTCCTCACCTCATCAGAAAGAAGCAGAATAGCATGGCCGTCTCGCCGCCGGCGACGCCACCACCGTTGCCGCAACTCCCTCGCGGCGACTCCTCCTCTGTTTTCACCCCGTTGCATCCTCCTTGCTGCCTGGTGCTTCCTCTGCTTCTTCCGCTCCTCCGACCAATTCCGTGACCGTGGGCTTGTCACCGGCCACGGCCGTAGGCGGGGGTGGCTCCGACACTCCAATCGCCGGCGTTTCGACTCTTCCTGAGCCGGATCTCCGAGTCGGCGAGGCGCGTGCTGTCCGACCACCGGCCGTGGACGGAGCTGCTCGAGAAGCTCCCGTTCTTGCGTTCTTGCGGCTGGACTCTCCCCTCCAGAAGCTCCCGTTCCAGCACCTCGTGAGGGAGATCGTCTGCAGACTTCGATCACCGGCCAGGATTTGAGCCGGGCCGTGGGCGGACTTCGACCGCTCCTATGATTCTTGCGGCCGGACTCTCTCCCCTCCAGAAGCTCCTGTTCCAGCGCCTCGTGAGGGGGATCGCGCAGGACTTCAAGACCCTCCGGTGTTGGTGCTGAGCCACTGCAGTTGAGACCAGCTTTCTCCCCAGCCTTCAAAGAATCGTTGAAGTAGGCAGGGAAGTGAGAATCACATTCTTGGTTGTGGTGCCAAGATAGTCTTTGGCAATCTCACACATTTGAGATGGCCATCGCATCTCATTCTTTAGGACCGATGCCTCTCCTGCCCGTCATGTTTGATGGGACCAACTTCCGGGAGTGGTCCACAATGCTCCGGGTCTCACTTGATAGCCAGCGTCTATGGGGTCACCTCACTGGAGCTTGCCCTCGCCCACCAGTTCCGGTTCGCCCAGTTCAGCCTGTGGTCGGGCCGGATGGTGCTTCGGTCCCTGCAGATGTTCTAGTAGCATATGAGCAGGACATTGATCAGTATGTCGCCGATCTGCAGACTCTCGAGGGCTGGCAGACAGATGAGGCTCGTGCTGTTGCTGTCATCTTAGGCAGCATGAAGGTTGAGCTTGCCATGGATTTGGCCGCTCTTCCTTCTTCTCAGCTGATGTGGGAGCGTGCGCATGCTCAGTTCCAGCCGACCAACGATGCTCTCTACACCTCTACACTAGAGTTGGCGAGCTCTCTTTGTCAGCTGGACTCCACTGTCGATGCCTTCTACCAGCAGATTACCGACGTGTGGCGTCAGTTTGACTCCTTGGAGCCTCCCTTCAGTTCGACCTGTGAGTGTTGTGGCCTTCATCGGGACTACAAGAGTGCTGTTCGTCTCTTCGAGTTCCTCTGCAGACTTCGACCGGAGTTTGAGAAGCTTTGTGCTCAGCTGTTGGCCCGCTCACCGCGACCGTCACTGGTTGAGGCACTCACTCTGGTCCGTGCAAAGGAGACTCGTCTTCGTGGCGTTCTCTCGTCTTCCTCGTCGGTCCTGATCGCTTCCACACCTCCTGCGATCGCTTCCACCAAAGATCAAGGGGAGGCTCGATTCTTGTGGCGCGCAGACCGTTGGTGCAATGGTTATTGTAGAATTACTACAAGACAGGGTAAACCATTGAGCAGTGCAGGAGGCGGCCTCTGAAATCAAAACACAGACAACCAGGTACTCACGCATGAACACAAAGACACATATTGTTTTGGTGTTTGCTAGAGGCGATCTGACTTTTCAGATTTCCTTTTACTTATACACAGATTATGACTTACAAACTAGGAAGGAGATAATCTCCCCATTATTGCAATTTAATGCCCCTATGATTACGGCTATGATCCTTCTTGATTTACATGTCGCAATCAAGCAAATGCTAAAGGAAAGAAACCAAATCGATGCTAAAGGAAAGAAAACAACCGCACACGCAGGATTACTTTCCAACAATCTCCCCTAATCCTTGTGTGTTGCCTTTGTGTTAATCTGACCATCCCAATCCTTGCCCGAAGCTCATGGAATCGACCGCCCAAGTGCCTTCGTTTGAATGTCGAAGTGATCCTTAGTGCCAATGAAATTAGCACTAATCCTTCCATCTTCCAAGCACTCCTGATGAAGTGGTAGCGCATTTTATGTGTTTGTTTGCGCTCATGGAAAACAGGATTTTTCATCGCCAAGGCTGATTTGTTGTCAATTCTCAACTCGGTGGTGTCGGCATCCTTCCCTTGAAGTCGCCGAGAAGCGGTGAGCTAACCACACCGCCTGTGGCGGCGGTTATAGCAGCGATATACTCCGCCTCACAAGACGAGAGAGCAACTATCTTCGCTTGAGAGCATGCCACCACCAAACTGCTTCAGAGAAGAATAGGCACGGAGGTGCTCTTCATTGTGTCAACATCACCGCAAGGTCACTATCGATTAACCCGATGAGCCGTGCCTCTCTGTCGCCTATAATGGCATCCAAGACTTAGAGTCCCACCACATAGCGCAGGATTCTCTTCACTGCCGTCATGTGCTCCTCCGTAGGCCGTTCCATGAAGCGACTCATGTACCCTACGCTGAACGCAAGATCCGGCCGTGTGTGGATGAGGTAGCGAAGGCTTCCGATGATCCTCCCAGATCTGCGTCCGCCCACTGCGCCGCCTTCTTTGTCACACGGCTTAGCTTAAGCCGCTCCTCCATGGGAGTGTGCGCGGGATTGCAGTTTTGCATCCCCGCCATCTCCAGGATGCGCTTGGCATAGTGTGCCTGACACAACGTGATGCCGCCTTTGTCGCCGTTTTGCTGCACTTCAATCCCGAGGTAGAAGGAGAGCAAACCCAAGTCGCTCATCCTGAACCTCGCCTTCATCTCCTCCTTGAAGCGATTGATCTCTTCTCGACCGATCCAAAGGATGATCAAATCATCAACATAGACCCCGAAGCGCGCGCTCCACCTTGGCTGCGCAGACATCGCAGCTCATGCCCACTCTGCTTGAACCCGAGAGCTTGCAGCGAGAGTGAAGCTTCGTTCTAGGCACGTGGCGCTTGTCGCAGTCCATACAACGCCTTCTTGAGCCGCAACACCTTGTGTTCTTGGCTGTCGACGACGAAACCCGGCGGCTGCGCGACGTACACCTCCTCCTTCAAGTCCCCATTGAGGAAGGCCGACTTCACATCCATGTGATGCACCGGCCAGCCTTCTTGTGCAGCAACGGCCAGCAGCAATCTCACGGACTCAAGACGAGCGACAGGTGCGAACACCTCATCGAAGTCTATGCCCGGCTGCTGCACATATCCCTTGGCGACGAGGCGAGCCTTGTGCTTGATCACAGCGCCTGCCTCGTTTTTCTTGAGCTTGAAGACCCACTTCAGCCCAATTGGACGATGGCCATGAGGAAGCGCCACCAGCTCCCAAGTCCCGTTTTGCTTGATGGAGTTCAGTTCTTCACGCATGGCCGCCTGCCAAGCTGGATCGGTCTCTGCTTCAGCAAAGGAGCGAGGCTCCTTCCTCGGCGGCGGCGGAAGAACTCCTCCAGATCGCCAGTGTCGCCAGCGACGGCACGATTGGCGAAACCCGGCACTTCTCCCCCCCCAAGCATGTCGTCGATGCGACGGTAGCGGAGAGGAGTGGTGTCGTGGTACGCATCCAGCCTGGAGGAGTCTTCTGGTGGCGGAGACACAAACTCCACCGCGTCGGCGTAGGGCGGACCGGTGAAAACAGAGTCTCCTGTAGGGGCGGGCGCGCGACCGGCGGAGGAGACTGGCGTGGACAGCGCCGGCGTGCTCGCACCGCCTGCGGAGGAAGATGCTCCCGCGGGCGTGCTCGCGCCGGCTCCGAACGAAACAGGGGAAGCCACCCCTCCGCCGCTTGCAGTGGAAGCCGATGCAGAGCCTTCGGCGGCGCACGCAGATGGAGTTGGCGCAGATGCAGAGGAAGTCGATGTAGATGGGGCGACCGCCGGTGGATGGATGGAATTGATGACGAGCTCCACTTGGAAGTCACTCGTCACCTTTCCGCCTTGTCCCAGCGCCGACTCCCAGTCCCAGCCGACATCCTCCTGGAAGACGACGTCGCGGGAGGTGAAGACGCGCCGAGACAGGGGCTCCAGCATACGGTACGCCTTGGATCCTTCTGTGTACCCGATGAAGACCATCGGAGTGGAGCGGTCGTCGAGTTTGCGCAAGTTCGGGCGGGTGTCCTTCACATACCCAAGACATCCGAACGTGCGCAGGAAACTGACCGCCGGCTTGCGCTTATGCCAGGCCTCGAAGGGGGTCTTGCCGGCGAGACTCTTAGTCGGCGCCGGTTGAGGAGGAACACCGACGCTTTGACAGCCTCCCCAAAATTCCGCGGGCATGCTCCTCTGTTTGAGAAGTGCTTGCGAGCGGTGGCGAAATCGTCTGGTTCCGCCTCCACAACGCCGTTTTCTTTGCGCGCGTATGGCGCGGAGAGATGCCGCTGGACACCATGGTCTTCGCAATGGCGCGCAAATTCAACAGAGGTGAATTCGCCGCCGTTGTCCGTACGCAGTATTCGCAGCTTGCGCCCGCTTTCCACCTCCGCAGCAGCTTGAAACTTCTTGATCCTGCGCCAGCCGCTCTTCATTGCGAGAAGTGCCAACCACATGTAGCGGCTAGCATCATCTACCAACAGCAAGAAGTAGCGGCGCCCTCCTGGAGTCGCCGGAGTGATGGGGCCGCAAAGGTCGCCGTGTACAAGATCGAGAACTCCGTCGCCTTGCCGCCTTTGATCGAATGGCGCTTACGGCGCTTCGCTCTTGACGCAGTGTCGCAAAGTTGCTCAACATGCTCTAGCCGTGGCGACCCTCGCACCATCTCCTTGCGGCTCACCGCAATCGTCGTCAAGCCGATATGCCGTAGTGGGCATGCCATCTCCAAGAGTCGTTGTGTTGCGCCGCGAGGCAAATCGGCTGCGCAATGTTGAGGCGCAAGATATAGAGCCGATTTGGCCCGCGGTTTACCTTGGCGATGAGTTTGCGTTGTTGATCCCAAATGCGCAGCACACCGTCTTCAATCTGCACCTTCGAGCCACACTCATCAAGTTGGCGATCTTGATGATCTTTGTTCTTCAATCGCGGGATGTAGTAGACGTCGGAGAGCGCCTTGTGCTCACCATTCTTGCCGGAGAATAGCACCGTGCCGCATCCTTGGATCTCAACAAGCGACCCATCACCAAAGCGAACAGTCCCCTGTTTCGCATGGTCAAGCTTGGAGAAAACTTCACTGCGGCCGGTCATGTGGCTTGTGGCGCCGGTGTCAAGGTACCACCCTCCCGAGTTCTCCCAAGATCGCCACGAGGAACACTGCGCCGTGGTTCGTCGAGGTGAATGGTGGTCGCTGGCGTCTCAAAACTCTTGATCGGCTCGCAGACCTGTGCCACCATGAGCACATTGTCGTCTTCATCCTCCTCCTGCGTGAGGTTCGCTTGCCGGCGCTTCGGCTGTCGGCAATCCCGGGCCCAATGACCATTCCGGCCGCAATTGCGGCACTTGTCGCGGTCATCAGTGCGCCCTGCGGCCTTGCCTTCAGTCGCACCGGCGTTGCCGTTCTTCTTGCGCGAGCCACGGGAGCGGCGGTTCCTTCCGCCTCCATTGGATGACTTCGAGCCGTCGCCAGCTTGCCTCTCCTTCTGGCGCGCGAGCCACTGCTCCTCCGTGAGCAGTAGCTTGCCATCTGCCGTAGATGACAGCGCCTTCTCCGCGTCGAGGCGGTCCTCCACCGCCCTGAGTCGACCGGTTACTTCTTCAATCGACATCGTTGAGATGTCGAGAAGAGTCTCGATGGAGAGCGCAATCTGCGCAAACTTCGGTGGAACGACCCGAAGATACTTGGCGACGACCTTGTCGTCGTCGATTGGATCACCGAGGACCTCCAATTGATGGACGATCCCGGTGAGGCGCATGGCGAAGTCATCGATAGACTCGCCGTCTTGGAAAGAGATCGCCTCGTACTCCCTCAGCTTCTGGGCAGTTGCCTTGCGAGCGCGATCGGAGCCGACGCGCATCGTCTTGATCGCGTCCCAGGCCTCCTTCGCCGTCTTCTTGGCAAACCCCTTCAGCATCTCCGGCGGCACTGCGCGCATGATGGCCTCCATGGCCATCCTGTCGTCCAGCAGTTCCGCGCCGCCACTCTCGACAGCACTCCACAGACCGCGTGCTTGAAGCATTACGGTCATCATCACCGCCCACTCAGTGTAATTGTGTTTAGTGAGCATCGGGAATGCCCCTCCCATGTCCCTCACCACTCTCTGAACCACTACCTCTCGGTTCTTAGTAGGGTCTACGGGTGAATTCAGGGAAGAATTGCTAGACATGGTGTTGCCCTAGGCTCTGATACCAAATGAAATCAAAACACAGACAACCAGGTACTCACGCATGAACACAAAGACACAGATTGTTTTGGTGCTGCTAGAGGCGATCTGACTTTTCAGATTTCCTTTTACTTATACAGATTACGACTTACAAACTAGGAAGGAGATAATCTCCCCATTATTGCAATTTAATGCCCCTATGATTACGGCTATGATCCTTCTTGATTTACATGCTGCAATCAAGCAAATGCTAAAGGAAAGAAACCAAATCTGATGCTAAAGGAAAGAAAACAAATCTGGCACACGCAGGATTACTTTCCAACAGCCTCAGAACCACAAGGGTGGAGGTGGTGGAGCTGGTGCCTCTCACCCACCTGATGCCCTGCTGACAGCCATGCAAGATGTGACTCAGCGCCTTGAGCGCATGGAGCGCCGTCTGGGGGTGACTCCCTCTCCAGGACCGTCTGTTGCCAGTCTTCCTTCAGGTATACGGTTGCCCTGGATTCTTGACTCTAGGGCTTCTTTCCATATGACATTTGATCCCACTCACCTTAGCCCACTGAGTTCTTTAGCCATCCCTATATCTGTCAGGACGGCTGATGGTACTTTCCTTTCAGTTGCTGGTCGGGGCACTTTTCACACTTCTTGTTTTCATGTTCCTTCTGTTTCACATGTTCCTCGCCTCGATTTACAGCTTATCTCTGTTGGCCAGCTCGCTGACCTTGATTGTTGTATCATTCTTGAGACTGACTCTTGTTCTATTCAGGATCGTCTCACCGGGACCCTGGTTGGTACTGGCCATCGGGTCCGTGACTCTCAGCGTCTTTGGGAGCTTGACTGGCTTCGCCTTCCTTCCGCTTCCGTCACGTCCACCTCCAGTAGCCAGTCGCTTGCCGTCTCCCACTTAGGCCATGGTATGTGCTTATTAGTAAAGGGAAATTTAGATGCCAGTTCCCAGAAATTCTACATCTTACTAACATTTGTAGTCACCTGCATTATAGATGTTTGTTTTGGAAAGCGACTATTGACCATCATTGGTGCATCTTAAATAATTCCACTTCTGGCTATCTTGTTGCAGATGGGAATCAATTTATGCCAGCATTTGGTCTTTCTCATTGTCTTAGCATGAGACAACATTTTACTTCCCTGGACCGAGATATTATTGCTGATGGAAACATAGCACAAAGGTCAATTCATTTACACAGAAGAAGAGATCTTCCACAAGCATCCACATTACCCAAGTTTGCTGAGAACCACGAGTTTGGAAGTGCCAACATTTTTATGGATCCATCTTTTTTTACCAATGCAATGGGGCCTTGGCCTTGCTCTACAGAAAACAAAAGTTCATTGAAGCCTCCAAAATTTCTTTTAGAAAACAGTAACTGTCGGCCACATCATCATACTGTGAGTATTTTATTGTCTGTGTCATATTCTGATTTTTCATTCAGTGTCCATTTTATATGCTATTGTTTTCCGCCTGTACAAATTTTTTTAGTTTTCAGACCGTTGAATTTTTTTAATCTTCTGTTGACTTTGATATTGTTTTGTTGTGGTGTAACTCTAGGTTGGCCTACCTGTTCAATATAGAGATTTTTTTATTACCAGCTTGGGAGAAATTGATAAACAGGCAAGCTACCATAATTCCAACCAGATCTGGCCGGTGGGTTTTATATCTTTACTGGCATGGTAGAGTTACTGGTTCACTATTTGAGTGTGAGGTGTGTGATGGAGGGAATTTTGGGCCTTTGTTTAAGGTGAGAAGATTACCGTGCTCATTGTTCCCACTTCCGGATGCATCAACCATTCTCTCTCAAAATGGTACAAGAAAGGCCGATACAATAGAAACAAAGGAAAGTAGCAGTTTGGTTGAAGATACTGCTAATGATACGGATGATAATATTTTAATGCTCCTATCAGATCCCTCTGAGACCAATCAAGATTTCCTATCACGTCTTAGAAATGATATGGAGGGTAAAACGACTTCTTTAGGTTGCAATGGTGTGCAGAGTTCAAATATGACGGTACCAACAGTACCATCACACTCTGGGACTGTTAGTTGGGTGCTGAGTCAAGAAGCCAATATTCATGACAAAATTGGTGAATTTACATTTGAGGGAACATCCCCTTCCTCAGTATGGAGGATGATTTCTTGTACAATGATGGAAGCTTGTGAACAAATATACAAGGAACATGGCCATTTTGTGTTCTTCTGCATGCACAGCAGTGAAAATCATTCATTTGACAATGGGGGTGATTGCCAGAACTTTGATGGTCCTTACACTCCTTTGACTATATTTTGCTCATCCAATGGACCCTGTATACAGCGAGTTATACAAAAGGAGAATGACGTGGAATCTACCTATACATTACTTAAAGAACGGTTATTTCAAGATAGAATTGGGTTTGATTTGGAATTTGTTCAAGAAATTGTGGAATCTCTTCCCAGATCCAGAGTTTGTTCAAACTACCAGTTCTTGTGTAATAGGGCTGAATTTATCTCTTTGACGGTTGCAAGTTGTTCACTTATAGCCACGCATAGGAATGGGCAGAATAATGGAGATGTCATGTCATATGTGTGACGACCCGTATAATTAACCCTTGGTAACCACTGTCACCTAGAGTTAATTATACGGATTTCAGCACAATAACTAGCAAAATATCTGATATTCTGATGTTGTATTAGTTACTACACTGTAGCTAGAGCATTACAACAGAACAATAATTAAAGACTCATAAATGGAAGTTTTATTTCATTCCATTAGCCACGCAAGCTATCTTATATACCTTTACATAAAAAATATATTACAACAAAAGACAACTATACCTTCTATTTCCCATCGGATGGCTAGCGGGGATAAAGCTGACTAGTACTACTACTCCTGATAGTAGTAGTAACCATCCCTCGCACTTATAGCATTTGGTTGGAGGCAGTAGGGCTGGACAAAAAGCTCATTGAGCTGGCTCGGTGGCTCGTTTCAAAATTGCTCCGATTACATTCATTTTTCTTTTAAAATAAAAATTAGATGACGAAAATCTCGTTGAGCTGGCTCGTTAGGCTTGGCTTGTTAAGCTTGGTTCGAAGTTGGGTCTCAAACAACACAGGAGACTATAATAAATAAGAATAAATCAATGTCGAAGAAAACTCGGAAAAAAGTTCAACTGGCTCGTTATCCACCCCCAGTTGAAGCTCTAGGCTAAAAGAATTGAGGGCGTAGAGCTGGAGCAGCTACATAGGGCCGTGGTGCTGGATATCTAATCCACACAGGAGGTTTGAATGGCCTTGGTTGATTTGAGATAGATGGCCTAGGATCAAACCTAGCATTTTTCCTTCTCTCCTCATTCAACAAAGTTTGCTCACTTTCTATTACGATGGCCCTATCAGTTAGATCCTGGAATTTTGTGATTCTAAGAGGAGCCAATTGCACTCTCAGCTGTGGGTTCATACGTTTTTAAAACCTATAAACCTTTTTGGCCTCGGTATCTACTTCTTTTGGGGCATACTGAGGCAACTCATTAAACTTATTCAAATACTCAAAGACCTTTCTGCCTCCATGAATCAAATCCCAGAATTCTCTCTTTTTGTTGTCCATTTCTCCCAAGGGAATATGGGTGATACGGAACTGAGAAGTGAATTCTGCCCAAGAAATAAGCTGATTAGAGGTACGGGTGCGTCAATAATTGGTCCACCATATTGTCGTAGGCCTAGTGAGTTAGTAGGTAGCAAACTAAACTTTCTCCTTTTCTGAACATCCAACTATAGAGAGTTTCTTTTCGATCTCTTGAAGCCAATCATCGGCCTCAAGTGGTTCTGTAGTTTTTGAGAAAGTATGTGGGCGGGTCTAGAGGAATTCTCCTAATGTGACCCGGTTTCTGGTGGAAGATTGGGCTCCAGGTAGGATATTTGTGAGCAAGGACTCAAGGAACTGGTTCTGATTTGCCATGAATTGATTTTGTGTAGCCTGAGCTTCCTTTCGGGAGTTTTCCATGAACATCAAGACTCTTTCTAGCTGGTTTGACTACTCAGGAATCCTGCAGTACTGACATTGCCACCAGGAGGGGTGGGCTACATGAACTCAGGAGGATGAGGCTGATTAGGATCATTAACTGGAATGGCAGGGGGCTGTGGAACATTTGGTTGATTCTGCGCAGGTCCCAACCTAAGGATCAGGTCCTGTTCAACTATCTCATACCTGCAAAAGAGAGATAGGATGGATGCATGGCATGATGATTAGATTTTGTTTGGAAAATATTTTATTTTTCGTTAGCCTCTCTTAAATTAGCTAGAGAGGTATAGAAATGTTGGACAAGTACTCATATCTAGATTTTATTTGAGACAAGAGGTCTTATTGTGGATAGAATATGATGATCAAATTTTTAGTTGTTAACAACACTTGCATATAGGATGAGAGGTGTTCTTGTGATTGGAGACTATTAGGGGCTATGTTTTTAAGAAAAGGAAGGAAAGAACAAATCTCACCGCTCTCATTCGCCATTCCATTGCAGAACTCTTGACTCAACCTAGCTACCAGCTCATAAGAAGCATACATCGAAATGTGAAATAAACAAAAACAATCCTGATGATCGAGCACCAGGAACTCCCCGAGATTAAGGCACTCGGGCCGCCCCATCTACAAAAGAACCATAAGAACATAAGAACCAAATGAATAAATGACAAAAGGATTGGTTTTAGAGTACCAAAAACTCATCTATATCTATTGAAGACAAATAAAAACAAACTTGGTGTGGGTGAGCACCAAGAACTCCTCGAGACTCTGCTCTCAAGCACACCATGGAACTATGCGCCTAGGCACACCGCGGACAAAACGGGTTCGGATCCGTTTCCTAATCCTTAGCTCCTATACGCTGTCACCAGCTAACTAGATATATATCTGTAGCCATATACACACAATCTGGTCTCTACCACAGGGATAGCACTCATTATTATCTACATGAGCCTATCTAATCTATGTTGGGTGCATATGACTACTCATGATGATATAAAAGTAACTAGGCCCAATTCAGCCCGATCAAAGATCGAGCTTGGCCCATCTCAGGAAACACGTGACGTTCCATGGTTGAATGGTTGTCGCGTGCTCAACACTGCGACTGCAACGAGCCGAGTTGGCTGTGCGAGCCATGCGAGGGGAGCAGGAAATGGCTTGACGTGGCAGGGTTCCTAGGACGCGAAGTCTGTAAGCTTTAATAAAGGTATGATATATGAACATAACCCATGATTTCTACCAAGTAAAAGATTGCTTATCATGATTAAATGCACATTTAAAAGGGTAAGGACAGCAGCTAATTTTGTGCTAATTACCATGCAAAAGGAAGATAATAGTAGGATATAGATCAATAAAATGCATACTCATGTCATAGCTCAAGAAAAATAACATGCTAACATGTAAAACAACTAATTACTGGAATTTAAACATAGGGACATCAAGAATAAAGGATCACAACTTTCATATATAAAATAGGTACATAATATTCATACATAAGAAGATGTGTGACTTATATACAGACTCAAACAGACAGACTACTACATAGACATCATAAAAACACTGCTACCCCACCCGCTACTCCTCTACCTCCTCGGGGTCCTCCTCAGGATCCTCCACTCCTCCCTGTACCTGTGCTCTTGCACTGGTGCCCTGGTCTAGATGCCCTATATATGCATTGATTTGTGCAGCCTCGAGGCTAAGGCCAAGGTGCACACTCATGCGGCTGGTGTGACGTGAGGCCTGACTACGCGGCGGCGCGGGATAAGAGGTGGAAGGTACAAACATATATGATGGGATAGAAATACCATACTCTAGAGGGGCTGATTATGAGTATGGAAAATTCACTAGAGCCGGGACGCCTTTCTCTAGAAAGGTGTACTGGTGAGGAGGTGTTGCTACTGGAGGTGGTGGAGCTGAAGCGGGGGCAGCTGGAGGGTCGGGTGTAGCAAAGGGATCTATATCTGAGTCGGCCTCTGGTTTAGTGGATGGGGGCATCATGTTTAGGAGCGTGGTCTCTAGGGTCTGACGGACTGACTCAGCCTCACTTTACTGCTGACGCCAATATGTCGCCCTATCCTCAGCATTTGTCAACATCTTTTTTACCCCTTCGCAATACATGGTATCGGATGCCATCATGTGGTGGCTAGTGACCCTTCGGGCTGAAGGTCCCGAAGCCTCATTAGCTTTATGTGGAAGGGGCGGGACGGCGAGAGACTCCTTGAGTACATAGGGGAACAGACTGAAAAAGGAGCTACTTAGGTGCCTAGCAAACTGAGCTCTGAGAGCTAGCACTGCCTTCCTCGCGGCATCCTACAGAGGTAGAAAATGCTCTGCATGGTGCCACGAGGAGGTGAACTCCTCATAGTAGTTGGGTTGTACAACCAATCTAGATACTATGACCTCGACTCTAGGAGTAGACAAGTCACTAAACGTCTCCTGAAAATACTCTATCCAACCCCCACCTAACTCTACCACTATCCGAGATAACATAACCACATGCTGACCTTGCACCTGCGCCGAAGGAATCCTAGGACGGGACATCCTGCAAAAAGGCGGCTAGTTAGTAGAGGTGACTAAATTTACAAAAATACTTAAATAAATTAGCAATTAGATAAATGATAGGATGAGAGGTAATATATAGTTAGAGCCATATAGATAGGAACACCTATTTTTACCTACATTTCTATCAAGACTCTAATTATCTATAGCGTGGTTGTTGTAATCATTGCTTTGAAACTCGTGAAACTTGGCATGTATCTTCATATGGAGGTCGGGAACTTATTCCAACCTTCAATCCAAGGGGTTGAGGTCAAAGTTTTGACCTTTTTCGAATCAAAGAAAAAATGCACTAAGTTTAAGCAAAAAAAACCCAAAAAACTTGATTTTGGACTTGCTTGTGGGGTTTTGATGATCAAGATGATCTTGGATGATATCCCACACCTCACGGCAAGCAAGAACATAAGTCAAGAACAACAAAAATCCAATCTATCAAGAATGATTCTTGAAGAAGCAAAAGATTGGTTTCTTGCAAAAAAGAACATAAGAGTTGTCTAGATGATTGGGGTATGGTCTGAAGAAGACTCATCCATCAATCATACATTCTCGGCACAAAATCCACAAGCATTTAGAAGGAGGGGAGGCAAATCCAAATATGCGGAAAGTAAATTGCAAGAATGTAAATTGCGAAATTTAAGTACTGAATGTAAGACATAACGTAAATGCGTAAAGTGAATTCAAGCATATAAGAAAATAAAGGATCGAGATGGCGATCAGAGGGGGGTGAATGATCTTAAAATAAATTTTTCTCGCACTCAAATTACTCCAAACAAGCCCGTAATGAAAATCTGCAAAAAGAGTCAAAGCAATAGAGACAACTGTTCTGCCAGGCCGGTACTCCTCAAATTCACCGTCCCTACAAAACCCAAACAACTAGACAACTATGTGTACCCCTTGCATGGATGAGAACCATAGAATATGTGGAGAATTTTTGAATCACAATCCTGGTTGTCAAGTGTCCAAACAAAAGGAATCAATTCAAATGTTGCTTTTAAAAAGGAGATCAAACCAAATCACCAAAATTACTTTCAGAAAAGTAAAAGGAGATTTTCCAGAAATTGTCCTTAATAGGAGCAGGTGGTTGGTGGATTTCTAGTGCTCTAAAATTTTTGAGAATTTGTCTTCCTATGAACTAATGAGATGTGAAGCACTCCTCCAAGGACCACTTCAAAAAGCCTTGTAGAAAAATCTGAAAAAAATCAAACACTACAGATTGTTAGAAACTTCGAGCAGAAAGTTTAGGGCTCGATATTCACCTCATGGCACCCAAACGATGCAACCAGTAGACTCCCAAATTTTTACACAGATGGAAATATGAGTTACACACCTTTTCCAAGAAGAATTACTCAAAAATGATTTTTCTAAAAATCAAACACTGACTCCTACATGAAGAATAAATTCTGGACACATTTGCAACTTGATGAAAGCTTATCTCTAGTCTATCCTAAGGTGCAAGAGAGTTGTAAAATCATATGAGCACCCTCAATACATTATGGATCAGTAGCATTTAGAAGGAGAGGAGGCAAATCCAAATGTGCGTAAGGTAAATTACAAGAATTTAAATGCTGAATTTAAGATATAAAGTAAATGCGTAATGTAAATTTAAGCATGTATGAAAATGATTTGTATTTCAGGAAGGGGAGGTTTACAAAGCCTCATAACAAAGTGGGTAAAGCTCAAAGGAATATAAAAACCTCTACCACCTTCAAGAGGAGGAGGCTACCCCTCCCCCTATTTATACTACTCTTGGGCCACCTACCACCCTTGGATGAGTCTCTCAACCCTAGAGCACTCATCAATGGGCTAGGATTAACACACTCACGCAGCCATGTAAGGGCTAACCCAAAACCCACACACATAATGGGTTTTCTTGTACGGTTTTCAAAGCATACTATCTAGACCCGCTAACCTATCAACTAGACTGCGATCCAATGACCCTCATTGATCCACGAGGCATCTAGTTAGCATCATCGCATTTCCTTGTCTTCTTAGCTTGCCCGGACTCCGTCTCCGATCATCTTCTAGCGATCTTCAGCTGTCTAGACCTCCGACGCACCTTGCTCAGTCCCGATCATCCTCCGCCTCACCATGACCTAGCACCGTCGTCCTGCAACCATTAAAGATAAGGAAAAACCATCACATAGAAATGTCCAAAAGATATGCAATAATCATCACAAAATCCTTAATTAAAATATTAACGCTTTCGAAAGATCGATTACTCTTTGCTGACCCAGTAGCACCGGAAAAACAATCAAATCTCAATTTGTTCCAAATTGGAAATCTAATTCAAATCAAACTCAATTCCAAAGTAAACCAAGCTCAAATCTAGTCAATTACTCATCACAAACATGGATAGACCTCCACATGGTCCTTCAGAAAATTATTTGCATTACTGGAAGGGAGGTTTACAAAGCCTCACAACAAAGTGAATAAAGCTCAAAAAAGCACAAAACCTCTAAAACCTTCAAAGATAGGAGAGCTCCATCTACCTCTCTATTTATACTACTCTTAAGTCATCCTCCATCTTAGATGAGTTCCTTCAACCCTAAGAATCATCTCAAGGGCTAGGATTAACTCACTCACACAACCATACATGGGCTAACCCAAAACCCAACAACCATACTAGGTTTTTATGCGCTTTTCAAAGCATACTAACTAGACACGCTACTCTGTCATCTACATTATGATCCAACGGCCCTTCTTGATCCGACTAGCTCTAAGTTAGCATCTCATCCCTTCTTTGTCTTCTAGGTTTGCACCGACTCTGTCTCCGATCATCTTCGGCGATCCTCGACTGTTTGGACCTCTGGTGCACCTCGTCTAGTCTTGATCATCCTTCGCGCTCACCTTGATCAAACATCGATGTCCTGCGACCATTAAAAACAAGGAAACATATCACATAGCTATATCCAAAAAAGATAAGCAATGAATTTCATCAAATATCATAATTTTTAGTTCAAACTCGCTCATAAGGGCTGGTGCTACCGCCCCTTGGCCGGTAGCACCGCCCCATGCAAGAATCTCAAAAGGGCTGGTGCTATCGCCCCATGGCCTGCAGCACCGCCCCACACAAGAATCCCAAAACACTGCTCTCTGAAAAAACACACCAGTCTGAGGCCGGTGCTACCACCCCATGGCTCACTGCAAATTCTAAGCACTTCTCCCAATTACTTCAAATTTCGATTTAAACTTCAAATCAACCTCAAACTTAAGCACCACATACTTAAATGATGTCAATAACTCATCACAATCATGAGTAGACCTCTACATGGTCTTTCAGATGGTGACTGCCAACACTAGCCTCTTGCTCTAGATCACCATGAAAGCAAGCACCCTTCCGAGCACTAGGAGCTTCAGGTAGATGCTAAAGGCAACACCTTTGCGGTGGGTTGCATCCTACACCAGTGAAACATTGGGCCTTAGCCAGTGCATTGGTTCGACGACGGCAACCGGTGGTGTGGGATGTTGGTTTTAAGGCCAAATCAGTGCACACATACAATGGTAAAAAAATCAAGCACAAGAACTCACAAACAAAAGTGTTTTGACGGTGCAACACAACTAGCATATTTTCTTGTTTTCTTTCTCTTACTTACAAACCTCAAAACTATCTAGGAATTTGTACCCTTAATCTACAGCTCTATGAATCAAAAGTGAATTCAAGTAATCGAATCAGAACATGACTCCTTTCCTTAATTGATTCAAACTCCTCTTTTGTTAGAAAATTAACTATAACATTCACTCCTTCACTTTGTAGTATCAACCATCTCTAATTTTTGACACAACTCTAACTTATTGAGGCAACCAGTCTCAATTACAACTTACCTAACTTTTACATGACACAGGATGACAAATGATGTCCTCAACATCTCAAACTCATCTTCGACGGAATCGAATTAGGACGGCAAATGCATGTCCTCAATGTCTTGGACTCATCTTCGATTGACTTGACTCAGAACAGCAAACACATCTCCTCAACATCCCAGACTTATCTCCTACAAACTCGACTTAGGACGGCGAACACATCTCCTCAACATCCTGAACTCCTCTTACATGCAAAGCGACTTTCGTTTAATCTTCATGTAGCATGATTTTTTTTTATGTGCACGACATCTATGAAAGAACTCACACACATTTATCTTATAGACACAACTCGTACAAAATCTCACGTAATCATTCATAGTATCTTGTGTATATAACTAACACAAGAACGTGTAGCTTTGACTGCCTTTTTGACGAGACACGCAGATGGCTGCCAATGCCATCTTGTCACAGTAGTTTTCGACGATGCTTATTAATAGCGGGTATCAGAGAGACACACCTCCTCCACCATTTTGTCGTCATATCTTCTCGCCATCTTTTCCCACTCATGATGCAACTTCAACAGCACTGAGACCTGGACTTGAGCTTTACACACACGAGCAGTTGAACGCGCACACATGAGTACTTGCACACATATGGGGCACTAACACAATGACCACAATACACACACGCATATACACCACACATTGTGTGCAATGCGCGCCTTGGCGATGGTTCACTACCTTGCTGTCTCCTTATTGTGGAGCTGCATGCACCGCCGCAGCTGTATTCGGCGCACAGTTGGATCCCACTCAACATTGTGTCGTTCAACGACAATAACCTGCCCCGAGGCGTAGCATTCGAGGCTTCCCTAGGGCAAGCATGGCATCAAGGTTAGAACCTGGCTCTGATACCAATTATTGGTTTTTGCCAAGATCAGTACACATACGTATGACGGCAAAAAATCAAGCACAAGAACTTATGAATACAAGTATTTTGACGGTGCAACACAACTAGCACATTTTCTTGTTTTCTTACTCTCTTGCTTACAAACCTTAGAACTACATAGGAATTTATACCCTTAACCTACAACTCTAAGAATCAGAATCGGATTCAAGTGATCAAATCAAAATAGGACTCCTTTCCTTATTTGATTGAAATTCTTCTCTTGTTACAAGATTAACTATGACAGCGGGGCGACACTTCTCAGGCCTCTTGAGGTGGCCATGTACCATGGTTCTGGATGATAAGTTTGGCGAGAGAGGTGGGGGAGCCGGTCTATATGGGGAGGGATCTTGCGCGAGCTAGTGGGCAGAGGGAGGCAAGAAAGTGTGCAGAAAAGAGAGAGAAGAAGCAGGGAGGCCTTGTTTGCAAGGCGGTGACAGCGGCGGCGGAGCAGGAGAACTAAGAGCACGAGCGGTGTAGAGAAATCGTAGTTTGTGGCAAGGAAATTGAGGAGAAAAAAATTCGTCGAGTTGTATCTTGCTAATTGAATAGAGGGAAGGGAGAAGGGTGGAGGAGCAAGGAGAGAAGAGGGTGTTGGGTAGAGGAGGAAGAAGATGAGGGTAAGGTAGGTATTTTGGAAAAAGAAATATAACAGGTAAATTTAACGAAGTTAGATAACAATGGCATAAAGGGAAATATTTTATAAAAATGAGTGGCATATAAAGTAAAAGAGGTGATTCTATGCATTTCATTTTGAACGTTACACAAATACTAAAACATGAATGAAGGATAGATGATGATTTTTTATCCCTTCACTTGTTTTAAGATTTATATAACTTATATTAGAAGGTGATACATAGAAGCACTAAATATTGATTTTGCAGTGGCAGATCGGAGACCCGAAAACTTTATATTAGCGTATACACTTTTTCCCTCTTATCTACTTGAACGTATGATATATAGCATCGTTACTAAGCCGAAGCACATGCAAAGAATCGTGAATTTGAATTTTCAGATCGCAGAAAATAGCCCCTTGAACTGCGTGCACCAACATAGGTGGGTTGGCTGGTATCCTTATAAGGTCGAATATTGTGCATATCTAGTTCATGTACATTATTTTTTATAAATCTAGTCTTAGTAAAAATAACCCTACAATCGTTCTAAAAGATAAAACAGAAGACACGTATTTCCTGCCGCGCACGAGAAGGGTAGAACGGAGCAGGCTCGTGGGGTGCAGCGTGGATGTCAGGGCCAAATTTGTTCGTGAGGAATTTGCAAGGCTGCAAGCTAGGCTAAATAGTACCAGGTGAGCTCTTTTTCTCTTCTGTATGTTACTTGCGGACCTACGGTACCCTCCAAACTTAAGTTTGTGGGTCGCTTGTTACTACATTTTTTTCAAAAAAAACATCGCTAAATTTTTCAGTCCGGTAAAAAATACGTCAGTATTTTTTAAAATCAACAGCAGAAGCTTTGTCTTTCATTTTATATAGAAGAGAATACAAATATGGATCCTCAGAAAGGAGACAACAACACCATCTCCAAAATGCATTCGTTTCCGCTAAAAAGTTAGTGCATACACACACCGGTTATTGATTAGTTTTTTTTTTTGGGGGGGATCTACATAACCCCCTTCAGCCATCCAAGAATCTGCTTTTCTTGCTCCCTTCAACTATGCAAGAATCCGCTTTTCTTCCTCAACTATCGTAGTCCACTTTTCCTTCGAGATAGTCGAGGGTAAATATAGAGTCTATTTGGAAAAGTTGTAACTTTTATGAAAAGCTTCCTTTTGGCTTTTCGGACTAAAAAGCAGTTGTAACTTTTTATAAAAGATTATTTGATAAATAGCTAATTTTTCTTAGTAATAAACTGTAAAAACAGATCCAACCCAGCTATATATAGCTTCTAAATTATACCAAAAACCGCTTAAAAGCTAGGCTTAATGGAGGGCTTACTGGCTTTTCAAAAACTGAAGCTAGCTTAAAGCCCCAAAACAGGCCCATAGACTTTATGTTTAAGTTTCATCGTCCAACGTCACTTCTAGCGCTAAGTTAGGGAACAGGTGGTCTCTTAAGGTCCTGTTTAGGGAAATTGTAGTTTTTCTGAAAAAACTGCCTTTTGGCTTTTTGCGCTAAAATCCGACTATAGCTTTTTATAAGATGTCATTTAATAAGGGCCTGTTTGGTACGGCTCCAGCTCCACCAGATCCGTGGATCTGGTGGAGCTGGGTTTTCCTAGCTCCACAGATCCGTGAAGCTGGAACTGTGAGTACATTAAGAATGTTTAGATGGATCATTTTGTTTATATTTTAGGCCAAAAATATAAACTTAATTTACTTTATTTTAGCCTACAAGTTTCAGATCTCAGGAGAAGCTGGGATCTGGAGCTCTACCAAACAGGCCCTAAATAGCTAATTTCCCTCAGCAATAAGTTACAAAGCAAGTTCAGCCCAGCTTTTGACTTTTGTTAGTTATATATGGCTTTTGGCTTATGTCGAAAGCCGTTTAAAAGTTAAGCTGTTTGAGGGACTTACTGGCTTTTCAAAAATTGAAACTGACTTTAAGCCCTTTAAATAAAGCCTAAGCCTTTGGCACAACTAGAACTTTGAACACAAGTTTGGAAATTTCATAATAAATTCACAAGACAAGCTACATGGAATGGTCGTAGACCTATTTTATAACTCGAATGTAGAGGCCCAAGGAAACTTTGTTCATTCGACACATGTGAAATGTAGTGGCATACTCGGTGGTACGATAGAAGGCCGAACACTTTGAAATTGTTCGACACATGTCTGAACATCTTTTTTGTATGTTATTACAATGGAACTTGGAAGCAGTCATTCAGATGACACCAATTTCTAGGTTTCCGTGCAGCGACCTTACACTGCATTTTTTTTTGGCAATAGCACATACAAGCATAGAAATGAAATCATCAACTTTTATAGCTCTGTGTGTAACTTTTTTGCAAATCTAGTATTTTTCTAAACATAATTATAAAAATACCTCTATCTCCAACCGCAGAAACACCGACAGGCGATAAGCTTCTACCGAGTTCCCAAAGGTGGAAGCTTATTTTACAATTGTGTTTGGAAGGGTGCCAGATTTGCCCCAAAAAATTATCATAGGGCTATAAAAGTGATAATTTCCATACAAGGGACGGCTGCATGACCAGTCTCCCGAAACCAAAAAGAAATAAAAATACAGAGAGAAAATGAGAGGACTCCAACATAGCACTACTAGATTATGTACTACTAGATTGCCGAAAATCTTTACTTCAAACTGGTTATGCACTTATAGATTTGCTAAAGATTGCGATTTTTTTAAAAACGGAGAAGAGACCGCGCATTTAAGGCGGATGATCTCGACATGTATGCTTCTGTTATGACTGAGGGACGATTGTGCCAACATAGCCGATACCGACGATGAAGAACGCCATTGACTGGAAGAACAGGTATATAAAGAAATGGTCCTTCCAAACGCAAGATCGTACCATCCACAGGAGAAGAGGAAGGCTCCCACACCGAGCTCCGTAACATTTAACCTGAAATTTGATACTGAAAGTTAATCACCAAGAGCTGAGAAACACTTGGGAAAATGGCAAAGTCTTTTGTTCAGTACCTCTCCCATATCCTCATGAATGATTTCTTGGCTGCTTTATTTGACGATTTCATCTTCAGAGCATTTCCGAGCTTCTCTGTGACGACCCATTCGTTCGCCCTGCCCGCCTCTAACAAGCCAATCAATGTGGCCTTTGTTCTATGTAGCGACATGACGTTCTCAAAGAGGATCCAGAAGAAAAGCAAGTGAAAAGACCTGCAAAAATTGATGCCTTTGGGTTAAGTAAACATGCAGTTTGACCACCAAAGGAGCATTAGTTGATGATCGTATTTCATTGGCATTGTGAAGTTTTTACTAGATTTTCACCTGGGAGTTCCGACAGAATTGAGTAGGGTGATGATTGTCGGAATGTAGACACAGCCCCACTTTGGTATCTTCACCTCGGGGACAAAGATAGTTGCTGGGATAACTAAGCAGTAGAACGTGAAGGTCACGATGTGCGCGACAATCTTGCGCACCAAGAAGAAGTTGTAGATGACATGGATTTTCTTCCAGATTGTCACTTTCTGCAACAAGATCAATAGCATGCGAGTTAGCGACACTTGCTGCTTAACTAGATCTTCCGAATTCGATCGACTACACTATGTCTGGAGAGACCTTATTTCTCACAATCTCCATCAACATTTTCCTGAATAGGTTTGCCGGTCCACACGACCATCTGTGCTGCTGAAACCGAAAAGCTTTGAAAGTACTCGGTAGTTCACTTTTAACCTGTAGACGAAATAATTCTTGGTTGACTTTATGTTCCTCTTGGGCACGTGAATGTACTATATTGTCAAAGAAAAATGCAGTGCAAAAGGATGCATTGGATGCTATCTGAGATCGATGGTGTGCATGACTGATATGTACCTGAACATCACCGAGGTAGACAAACTTCCATCCCTTAAGGCTCGCCCGGATAGCCAGATCCATGTCTTCCACTGTGGTCCGGTCCTTCCAGCCTCCTGCCTCATTCACAGCAGAAATGCGCCACACACCGGCAGTTCCTGCTTGCCAGAAAATAGAAATGAATTAGATGTTATGAACAAAAATTCAGATGTCGAATGCTAGAAGTTCAAACCAAAAAAAATTCTTACTAAAGATAACTCGAGAACTAGAGTGAAGCTTACCATTGAAGCCGAAGAATGCACACACGGAGGAACTCACTTCTTGCTCCACTGTGAAGTGGTAATCCAAGGACATCTCCTGCATCCTTGTCATCAAGCATTCATCTGCATTCACTGATCATCACAAACAACCATCGTCATCATGATAGTTACCACGGAAACATGTACTAACGCCTAAACAGTCCATCGTTAGAAGTTTAGTACAAAGAGATCATGAAAGAAAATTCACACATAAATCACATAGCTATTTTCTAATTCGTGAAAAATAGTTTGCCAAATAATCTGGAGTGTTACTGAAATTTGCTGTGCAGCTCTGTTAACCAGACTAATATTTTTATTTTACTGCTGCACTTGACCTACATAGCTACAACTACAGTGTTGTGGAGGAAGTGTGCAACTGTGCATGGTACTCTGTATTTGTTTTGTTCTTCTTTTTTATAATTTTCAGAGCGCATGGCCCCAAAAGTGAAGAAAGCTCAGTAAGCACACACCAACACGATGCAGGAACGAATTTTTAACAGGTTTGTTCTGTTACTTCTACTGTACATGACAGTACCTTGGGCAGTGACCACACTGACGCTTGAAAAGTAAATCTTTATATAGCCAGAGAAAGGAATCACGGCACATGACTAGATGAGGCAGAACTGGAGTCACTTTGCGCTAATTTGTTCCATTCCACATTTCCAAAGCAATATGCTTGAACTTTGGATATCTATCAGTTTACCTCGAAGTTTTAAGATGTTCGCGAATAAGTTAGACATCGGATTTAAATATCATATGGATCAGTGTTCTGAATAGCTAGTGAAGCTATAGCTTTTTTAAGACCCTAAATGTAAAGCTAGGGCTAATATTCCGCTATACTAGCTACAAGCGTCATTGCTAATAATAGCTCTACTATTTGATGTAACTTGTAACTAGCGATAGCTCCATTATCTTACGTAGGTACCTATGGACTAAAATATTGTATCTATTTTGAAATCCAACATTACTAAAAAGCACAGATACATCTCTTATAAGCCTGTACTATGAAAAAACCTCGTATAAAACCCCATCTCACCCTTTAATAGTCCTTTGGACATGTATTAGCATGTTGTTGATTTCGGACTTAACTCATATTTTTATTATAAAAATATTAGTATCTTTTAAAGTACCATGTTTTCAAAGACTTGTTTAGAGGTGACTTCTATTATGTGTATTTTTATTTTTTAAAAAATTGTAATACTGAAAACACAACGAATGATAACTCTACGATATAGCTAATTATAGTTGCTTTAGTTCTTTTTTAGAACTTGCCATGAAACCACGAAAATCACGATTTAAAACCAGTCATCCCATAAGACCTAAGAAGTGGATTCGATACTAGTCTGAGCTTGCCCACCCTTGGAATTATTAAATCGTCCGTTCTTCACCACCCATCGAATCCTCCAGGCTCCAACCACCTCCTTACAAATACGCCAGAGAGGTCACGGATGCATGGCAGCAGCAGCATGTAAACTCTGCTGATACTGCACGGATGATTGCAGTCCATTTGCATTTTTATAATTTTTAGAGAGGGCCAAGCTTGAGCTTTAGGACACATCAAAGGCAAGGCACTGCTGCACCTTACACTGCAGCAGTGACAACAAGCCGTGGTCACTGTGGCCCACGCCGTGGATCACCGGCATTGGGCCCACACGTCATGTACCGGCGGACCACACCCCACATGGACGCGAAGATTTCTCTAGCACCTCCAGTAGCCCACGTTACCGTGCTAGCTTGATCAAATGGGTTAGCCTGCTATTATTACCGGAGTCAGGACCTCAGGACAGAGCCTATGAAGCTCTGGGACAGAGATTAAGAAATGGACTGCCCCTCTGTTCGGCAGGAGAGACTGTGTGCGTATGATTGATTTGGGAGTTGGTAAGTGAAGCTTTTGACATGTTCCTCGTGTTTATTTTAGATCAGTGCTTTCATTCGTCACTTTTTAATATAAGTCGTATAAATCTTGAAAGCAACGATGAGGAAAGTAATCATGATCTACCTTTTATCATGCTTTAATATTATGTAAGATTTAAATAAGGATGCACAGAACTTGCTAACTGTAGGTTGGCTAGGCTAACTTACTGATTTTCCGGTACGATTTCGTAGAGTTTGACCACGTAACTGCAAGGCTACACTAGCCGACTGGTCCTGCTTCAAGAAAAAACGGCAGATAATCGCTAAGCGAGAGAGCAGAAGCCACACCATAATTGCAGCAGATCACCGACGACGCCCGGACCGACCCAGCTGGTGTCACCGACGGCTGACGACGACACCGGTGGGATCGATCCTGCTGACGACGCCCAACACGCACGTGCGTCCATGCCGACGATGGCGGACGCATCACCCAGCACGTCCTCGCGGCGCGGCCGCCGACGGTCGAGCCGGCGCTGCAGCACCCGCGCGCGCGACGCCGGCCGTGGGGCGTGCATGCATTTACCGGTTAATGAACGAGCACTGATGACTGTGCGTGCGATCGGACGAATCTCGCTCGATCGTAGGATGTGCACCGCACACAACAATCCAGTGGCGTGCGCAAGGAGGGTACGCAAGGAGGGGACGTGAAGGGACGTGAAGGGGGCAAGAGCACTGGCTCTGATCATCGTGCCCTTGTATCTTCTAGTCCTGGACCTTTATTTGGTAGTCTTCAAAATATTGTATTGTACGCAAGGAGGGGACGTGAAGAGGGCTAGAGCACTGGCTCTAATCATCGTGCCCTTGGTATCTTCTAGCTCCGGAGCCTTTATTTGGTAGTCTTTAAAATACTGTATTGATCGTTCGCTATAAACATAAGAAAATATAGCAATACTGAACACACCCTACCCTACATTTTTCTCCAACCTAAGCCACCGATCCCAAGAGGACCTTACATGGTGCAGTCAGACGTGCAAGGTACCACTAGCATGTGTCCCGTCAGAATTCGGGACCTCAATTTATCTCGACCATCGCACGCTGCGCGTTACACTTACACGACGACTTTACACAACGATCCCAGCCGCTAGATCACCTTTAAATGGTCTAGCTAGGTGAAGATTGTGCATTGTTTGTATTACTACTGCAAGATTCAATATATCCAATGACGATTTTCTTACGATCCTTCTAGTTCTCATGTGCTACGCTTCCCCACGTGGCAAAGGCAAATCCAGAATTCAGTTGTCCAAAATCGGAGTGGCTTGTTTTGTTTGGGACAAGAGATGAGTTAGTTGGACTTGGACACACTTGCATCCCAAGCTTGCTTCCAAACAAGGAAATTAACTAAGCTAGGATCCAGATTCCTAGACTAAATTCGTCTTGTCTCGACAGAAGAGAACACGATAAACTATAAATATGCGTCACTACTTTAAAATCATATAAATATTAAATACGGATGAATAACAAATGAGTATTACTTATTTCTTCGCTCGTTTTGAGATTTATGTAACTTGTATTAGACGGGTAACGAGCAGGCACTTACCGAACCTCCAGCGAGCCTGGACGAGGGAGACCTCGGGGTTGTGCGCGAGGAAGGGGATGGTGCGGCGGAGGAAGTCGGGGTCCGGCTGGAAGTCGGCGTCGAAGATGGCCACGTACTCGCAGTGGCGCACGTAGCCGTGCTTCATGCCCTCCTTGAGCGCGCCGGCCTTGTACCCCTTGCGGTTCTCCCGGATCTGGTACGTGATGTTCACCCCCTTGTGCGCCCACCGCTCGCACTCCATCCGCACCAGCTCCTGCGTACATGCGTGCAATGCAGCCGTGGCTTAATTTCATTCTTGTCCGTAGTCATCGAAAATAAGCTATATATTCGTTCCCGAGTCCCACGTGAATCAAACTGTTTCTTACAAAAAAAAAAGAAGAAGAAAACCTTTTGGAATTCATGTGAAGGCCCTGTTTGGAAGCATAATTTTTTAAAACTATAGTTTTGGTATACTATAGTTTGTAATTATTTTGTCATGAATACTATAGTTTTACTAAACCCTTTTAAAATCATGGTATTCCTTGAAACTACCAACTGTTTAGATACAACATCATAAACCATGGTATTTGAGTGAAAATAGACAAAAAACTAGTCAAAATCATGAAAACTTTGGATTGGAGTGGAGTTTCAAATACTTCAAAAATACCATGGTATCTACCAAATCATATTTTTTAATACAAAGTTTTTGACATGGCAACCAAACATCTTATGGTATAAAATACTATGGTATTCTTAAAAACCATGATATTGCCTAGAAACTATGAAAATACATTGCTTCCAAACAGGGCCGAAGTTTCTGCAGACCAAACATGCATACTTGTGTAACGACGCGGCTATAGTTGAGATTTCTTGCTAAATAACACTCAAATTTTAAGCCTTTAATCTAGATCTAATTAATAAATTAATTTGCATCTTCTTCTTTTATTTGAGCATTGTATTGATAAAAAAAATTCAACACTCACAAACTAAAAAAAAAAACGCTCGACTACCATTTAAAATTCCCTTAGTTTTATATTAGTGGCTCGTTGATGGAAGGATCTAGGCTCCTAGCTCGCCCAAAGAAAGAAGTAGAGCAGTGGCCTAGCCTGGGCCAGGGGCGTGCAGCCTCAATTAATGAGGAGGCCGAGCTCAACGTTGGTCCAGCGAGCCTAGCTTGGCAGCGACTTTCGTTCATGTTCATCTGGAGGCAGTAGCGACTTAAATAGCCATTCATAACGTGGCTTGTACGTCCCCCACACATGCTCGAAGGGAGTGGATCTCGCTGCTAGCTCTGACAACCGATAATATTTTACTGTAACAGCTTCGGCTCCCGTTGGTCGCCGAGCTAGCTTTGACCAACCGGTAAAGATAATCCATCCGTTTATAAATATACGGTGTTTTGACTTTACATAAAAAAAATTAAGGTTAAGGTTAAATTAAGAAAGGTATGAGTGAAAATGATTTAGATACCTCACTTAATTGTCTTAGAAGATAAGAGATGATATTTTATATGTGATAGTAATGAATAAATACATATAATTTAGAGAGAATAAATAATGGTAGGGTAAAAAAAGTATCATTAAATTTACATAGAAGCCTTAAATTTTTAAATAAGATTATTTAAACTATAAGCCTTATAGTTCTGAACAGAGTGAGTACTAAGAAATCGCCGCTACCGTTTTGTGACACAACAAAATAAACCTTCTATTTCACATAGTATAAAAGCGGCAAAAATTAGAAATGCTTGTGCCGAAAACCACAAGAAAATATATAGTTGCTACCGATTAGTACCAAATGCTACACAAGGCTAGGTGGAGTGGAAAAATATCACTGTCGTTCGATAGGTGCGATTCGCTTCGCATGTGGGCCCCACACATCTGCGGGCTTCACGTCTTGGCGAAGCGCCTTTGCCGAATTCTGGCGAGAGGTTATGGCAGAGGATGCACGTCCAGGTGGAGTAGAGGAGGCGTTGTTATCCAAAACTTTGGATTTTTGGCATTGGTTTAGCTTTTTCAACTTTAGTGTACATCCGAATGAAATTATAATTATATTCTCTTCTCAACCGTGACAGCTATTAGCTATACTCTGTGGCAGATAACATATATCGTCTCTATATCCTTCCATAAACATTCAGATAAAAACCAAACTTGAAAAAAAAAAGTGCTAATAAAAGAAAAAAAAAACTAAAACTCTGGATATCCAATTGTGGCTGGGCCGCCCGACAGGAACTTACCCCCTGTACGGCGTGCTATAAAGCGTTTGCAACGTGCCCAAAAGACAAGCCTGGTCGGAGTCTGGCACAGCAGAATTCCCCGGTGTCACGGCTTTTCCTCTTTGGAAAAAAAAAAGAGAGAGAAAAAAAGGAAAGCAAAAGCTAGCTACGGGCTTGCTACGAACAAGTGTGTATGGTCGTATGGATGGATATATATATTGTCAAAGCTACGATCAGGTAAACATGACGCTATTTAGTACTTCCTCAGTACAGGTTAATTCACATGTATTTCCTCTAGGCACTATATTTAATATATATATATATAAAGAATATTACGTAAAGCTATATATTTATTGTAGATATATAAGAAACATCACATAAATTTGTATTAAAACATAAAACACATCACAAGACCGCTATGTAAGCTTAGATGGAGGAAGTAAAATGTGGTACTTCTTTTTATTTATAAATAGAAGGCTTGTATGTAGATTTAATAAGGTATTTTCTTTAATACTCTGTTTATTCTCTCAACTATATACATTTATTTATTACCATCCACACAAAGTATAACTTTCATCTTTCAAGATAATTAAGTGGGGATATCTAAGTTATTTTTTCTCATACCTTTTTAATTACAACGTAATCTTAATCTTTATGCAAAGTCAAAATAAATTTTAAAAATGAACGGAGGGAGTAATAATTTACTGGCATAGTGCAGTACATTACAGGCCATTCACAATGGGAGTTTTATTCTCGTTAAATGATATGACACATCATCATGTTTGGTGACATGGCAAGATAATTATGAAGAGAGAGTTTCATAGAAGCTAAGAGAGTTTTATTTAGATGAAACTCAAGATATACGGTTACCTAGATAAAAACTGACGTAACACTCTTAAAAACTGAAAAATAAAACTATGCACTAGAATAGCCTAAGAGTACTAACTCCACAGCAACCAAGAACAAGATCAATCTTACTTTAATGACGGGGTCCGTGGAGTCGTCCAACACCTGCACCACCAGCCGATCCGACGGCCACGACAGCCCGCACACCGCCCCGATCGACAGCTGATACACCTACACGTATATACGCCGCAGACGAAAGAAAATAAAGAATTAAAACCACACTGATTAAACCCCCTGCGAGAACCAAGAATAGGGAGCTTGAGCTTGCAAGCCTGAGCTTTAACAATGGAATCGACGGGCTGTACCTCCCGCTCGTTGAACATCGGGATCTGCACGAGGACGACGGGGAACGCGGCGCTACCGAGCTCGAGGTCGTCGTCGGCGATGGGGTCGCACCTGTACCGGCGCTCCGGCCGGCGGCCGAGCAGCTTCACCCCGGTGATGACAACCGCCATGTACAGCCGCTCCACGAACAGCAGCACAGACATGCCGAGGCACACCGCGACGGCCAACCGCAGCAGCGGCACGATCACCGGCGCCCGCACCTGCGACCACGCCTCCGGCAGCGCCGCGTCCATCGAATCGATCCCCCGCCGGGCGGATGAGGCAATGCTAGCAACTCTGGTGGTGCTAAGCAAGCGAGCTCGGAGCAGCTAGCTTTGGGGGTGGTGTGTGTGTGTGTGAGTGCGCGCGCAGGGGTTTATAAAAGGAGGCGAGGCACATGTAGGGTTTTGGAAGGACCATACCATTAATCTCCGGTTAAAAACTTGTCGTCCCTGTCAAAGTTTGATTAATCGCAAGGACCGTGTGTAGTAAAAAAGAAAGGTATTGTTGGTGTAGGATGCCATGCCACGGTAAGATATATGAAGGGGTTAACAGTGCGGAGTGTTGTATGAGCACATCATTGTCGAGTGGGGCAAATGGGGCCGGCGAGAGGTGTCGGTGGTGCTGGGAGTTTCAGAGAGAAGTGCTCTTAGACTCTGATTTCTTTTTGTGAAACTAGCTTCTTTCTCATATAAATTACAAATCTAGGCCTTTACCCATAGCGGGAGATGCCTCCGCACTCTCCTTCTGCAGGAGGCCGGCTCGCACGGCCACCGTCCATGGCATATCATTGCCCGGTGCTCGCTCGTGTGCTCTGCTTTGCCTCGCTCATGTAAACTTGCGCGCCTTTCGTGTTAGGAGAGGGGGTTAGTTTTGCAATTCTAGTGGGGAAAAAGCTAGTTTTGCGAAAAAAAAGAGCTTACAGAAGTTAGAACAGTGATCACTTCTTTTAGAGACAAACTGCCGTCATGGGTCGGTTAGGTAGTTTTTTTTTCAGTTTCGCTATTTCAAGAGTGCGTTCTTCGGTATGATATGTGGTGGCATCTTTTTCTTCTCTCACTTCTCTTCCCCCTTATAAAAGTTTTCCTTTTCAAATTTTTCCCTAGGTTTTTGAATATGAAGTTTCTTGTTATTTATTTTTTAAAATATTTGAATTATAAGTTTTCGAACCGAAAGTAAAACTATAACAATTTTCAAGACCAAAGCAATTCATCTTAAAGTTTCAAGACCAAAGCAATTCATCTTAAAGTTTCAAATCGAAATTTTTTGTGTTAGAGAAGAAGGGATGGGAAAAGGGAAAGAGAAGGGGGAGTGAAGGGAGGGACAGCATGTGGTAGCAGCTGGATATGTCATTACCAAAAAAAAAAGGTGGTTCAGATAAACTCTAATTAGCAAATACCCAGTTCTTTGTGACGAGGAGTTAAGTGGTTTCAGTGAGCAAGCCCATCCCTGGGCAGGGCACCCGGGTGAGCCACCCATGACCCCAAGAGATAAGGGCTTTCGGCCCATGCATTTTTACCCATATATCTTAGCCTAATTACATTAGGCAAAGGTAGATAGTTCATGTTGTCGTAAAGGTCCAAGGCAAGCACCTAATAACTTGAGAAAAGGCTCAATCAGCATATCGTCGCTTCATCCTTGCCGCAACAGGAACGTTCGCACTTTTAGGCCATAGCTGGCGAGTCGCGGGCTTGTGGCTTCTCCTATTTTTCTTCCCTAATTCAGTGATAAATAACACTTTAACACAACAACTACACTGTCAAAATGAAACATACATATTTCTTGTAACTTTGGTTGATCCTTGGTAAGATTTGTTTCAGTAGGATCGATTCTTTCGGATCTTCCTTTGCACTAATTTAATAGACAGACTTCGTGTTTGGAATTTTTCATAGATTATTCCTGCCACTGCTTCGGTTTAAATCAAACTATCGAAACCCATAGTTCTCTTTGTGTTTTTGCTGATTTCTTTCTCTATCAGCGTTTTATTCTTAGTAGCATGTTATAGTTTTTCTGACTTAGTAGTTGAGCAGTGCTTCATTGCTTTTTCTTCTAATACAAGTTGCACAAATATTAAAGCAAACGAATGGGTAAGTAATCCCTATCTACCCTTTATTCATGCTTTAATATCTATGTAACTGCCAAAAAGAAAAACATAGAAGCACCTTGGTTATTGTGAATACATGTTTGATTGAGATTTCGAATAAAGAGCCCTTCACTTCTGCCTAGCCCCAGGCCTCCGAAAAATCAGGACAGGCCCTGGTAGTGAGTTGGGGTGGTTTTGTTTGTGGGACGGCGTTTATTTCGGGATTGGCTTTAGCCAAAAGAAGCACAACGGCAAAGGGAAAAGAAGAAAATAGACAAGTTCCTAGATACTTAGGACATGTTTGTTTTATGTGTTTCCAACAATGGAAGAGGCTGGATCATGAATCTTGTACGAGCGGGGCATGCTTGTGAGGTCTCACCACTTAGTTGTTCCCAAGCAAGCAAATTCATGGTCTGTATGGTTGAAGGCCCGGAGAGAATTGGCTTGGCCGGAGGTGTCCCAATGACCAGGGGCGAATCTGGGGTTCCCCAAAAGTTTGAACAATTTTACAATATCACATCTTCAATACGTTAAATTTGTTTATTGAATTGGTTTCGATTTTGATGGTTTATGATTTTTAAGACATTATAACTATTTGTATTGTAGTTTTAGCAAATTTTAAATAAATATATTAGATTTATGATGTTACAAAATTATTATACAAGACTATAGACTTATACGTATAAAATATGCACCCTCATAAATTTTTTTCAAGTTCGGCCACTGCCTATGAGCTGCCGGAGCCTTGTTGGTAATGGTACGAGTCATGATCGTTCTCTCCTTCCTAGCTTGTCCTGATGACCCTCTCGGCGTAGTTAAGCTAGTTTAGCAAAGGTACTGGGAAATCTGTGATCCGTAACCATCACCGATGAGCCGTATGACATGTTGCTCAATTTCTCCGTGGCCTTTTTTTTATATTGGATAGCTGTGAGAATGGGAAGGGGAATGGAGCTACAATGTGATTATCTGCTCGCAAAAAAATGTAATTATCATAATAACGCTAAACACACGTAATTATCAAAGTGCAATCCGATTTTAAGTTTTTCTCATGCACAGATCACCAACCATACAAGCTTCACGCATGCCCAGTGTTGACACCAAAACTTCGACGGAGGGTTTTCGGCCTCAACACACAGAGGCGAACACCGGGTTCAAGTGTGTGGCGTGCCAGGCCGATTTGACCTTGCAATCGGCAAGAAGATAAATGGATCCATGAGCGGTAAGTCTAGTCGATCCGGGCGGAAAAATGGATGGGGTAAATAGGCCACTTCTTCGAAAAAAGCGATCGCATAACAAGATCGAAGAAAAAGATGAACCAAAAGGGTGTAATGCAACAAAGATCAATACGGCGATCGCAACTCGATTGATCAAAAGTATTACAGATGAAAGATTACAAGCTAAATTGGCTACTCCTAATTGACAGAAAGTAAAGGAAAAGTAGATCGTGTTTGTGGGTTGGCTCTGGCGTCCTTTCTTCTAACCGGACCTCTTATATAGCCTATAGCCGACCGGAGTTACGATAGAATCGTTTGACAAGTAGTATCCATATCGGCCTCTCCTTTCCAAATATGATGAGTAGTATCTGGTCGGTCCTTCTTTTCCAAATCGATGAGCAGATATCCATGTCGGTCTCTTCCTTCCAAACCGATTTTACGAGATTTTCCTAAGTTACATTCTTTCCATATTTACGTTGACCGGTACACTGCCAATGTTGACCATACTTGCCAAATTTGGGTGCAAACATATGCCCCCTATTTTTGGGAGATAACTTATTATCTTCAAAAATCTCCATTATCGGTTTGTACTTCATCGGCTATTGGACATTAAGTAGCCGATACACACTCGGCTCCCTCGTGCGGTCAATTCATAGCTTGGATGAGTACCTCCATCTCGAGCCCTTAAGCGGCTGAAGTTACTGCGTCGGGATCGGTGAGTTCTTTATCCATAGGTTCCTTTCCTTTGCGTGAAGCGATGGACCATGTTGATCGAAAAAGGGTTGACATCCTCTTTCACGGTGGCTCCTCTATGAATTATGTCGGCTATCTTCTAAAATCGATTGTATATTGTCTTCATTATTCTTAAATTCATTTTTGAAGCCATTATCATTAGAAAACGACTTTCGTGAGCCGATACTCGGTGCGAGGAGGTGACTTAAATTGGTGAATTCATGCCCGAATCTTTCCTTTAATGGGGAAATTAACCCATGGAAAGCCAAATCGGCTAGCGATTATCGGGCAAAGTTACACTAAAACACGATTCCTAACCTTCACTGAATCTCTTAATGTACTCAATTGCGATTCTCCGGACTTACATCGAGACGGAACATAGGTCGGAGATTCGCAACTCTAGATTCTCGCAAAAGAAATATTCATGGAATCGATTTTCCAAATCGTTCCAAAAGTGAACGAATTTGGAGGTAAGTTTATGAACCATGTAAATGCGATTCTGACAAAGACGAGAGAAACAATCGATTTTCGACTCTTGATTGGTACGCCCATACCTGTGGCGATGAATCGTCCGGCGTGCTCAAGGGTGGTGACACGGTCATCTCTGAAAACTTGGCAAAATCGGGATCCTATAATTGTGTGGATAAGCCATTCGATCTATGTATTACGAGTGCGGCTTCCTATAGCCGATTACCTTGCCCTTGAAACATAAGCGAATTGATCTTCGGCCTGGCGAAATTTGATCGGCCCATTAACACTCTTGGCTAACGCAGCGTTAGGGTTTTGCCAATTGGGGAGGCGGCATCCACCTTTGAGTGCAAACTCGAATCGATTGATCAACTTTGGACGGTATTTGTTGTTGAGGCGATCGATCGTACTCCTTTTTCTTAGCGGTTGGTAACTCATGTAAAGAGCACGAGGGTTTGGTGTATGTGAATACCCGGCGGGATCGGATTCTTTGGTGGAATCGATCCTTGGAGCGAGGAACCCTATCTAGCTCGGCCGTGAGGCCGATTGAATGAAAGTGTTGGTTGGCATGGTTGATGATGGATCGGCTATTGTGCTTACTCTAGTCGGCGCGACATGTCTTTGGAGGTACTGTCGGCGGGCTCGTGACATTGCCCCGAGTGCAAACTCGGGTGGTTATCTTGATGCCCCAGAGTGTCAACTCGGTGACCACAGTGTCCTAGGCGCAGGGGTCTGTGGTGGTTCATAGCCGATGGGTATTTGTCTCGCCGGCTCTGTGAATAGGATGAACGGCTCCGGTAGGTAACGATCCGATATGGGGCTGGACCTCGTCTTTGCAATTGACTCGATGTATTGGGTACTTTCGATCGGTTGTGGAGCCAATTCAAGGTGCTTTTTGGGTAGGTTGGATGAACCTCGACCTAGCGTCGTCTGTGTCGCGTAGTATTGCTGACCGCTTGTACGGGATCACGGGGGTGAATCATGGTCTGCGAGATGGGGCGAACACCGAGGATGTGGCCGATGATCTATTATCCACGATTGGCTTGATGCTGTGTGAGCTCTGCGATAGAAAAGCGGATGCGTCGGCAAAGGATGCGGTGGCTCGTAAAGAGACCTAGCCGCCCACGAGCTCTTGCGCCACCTTTTGGCGCTATTTGATATTAACGGCCTAAGCGTCGTTACGGGGCGATATTGGTGAGCAAGGCACGGTTTATAGACTAGTTAATCATATTCGATAGCTCGCTTGGCGGTAGGTATCGACTTACGGTCTGCCTTCTCGGTGGAGCACGAAGCCCCTGATCGGCGAAGTCGATCGTCGGCGTAGCCTTTCCGAGTGACTCGCGTTGATTCTTCGATAACGGTGAGCATCATCTGTTGAAGCGACCTTCGATCTTGACCTCCTTTACGCTGCTCGGCGTTAGATCGCCCATCGAAGCGCGATTATCGCGTCGATGTTGATGTCGGATGTCGTTGTAGATCTCCTGTTGAAGACATGCTTGATTGTTTGGGTCCCACCGTCGTGCCAAAAATGTGTTGACACCAAAAACTTCGACGGAGGGTTTCGGCCTCAACACACGAGACGAACACCGAGGTTCAAGTGTGTAGGCATGCCGGCCGATTTGACCTTGCAATCGGCAAGAAGATAAATGGATCTAATCGACTTATGCAAGTCGATTTCGATCCATGAGCAGTAAGTCTAGTCGATCCGGGCGGAAAAGGCTGGATGGGGTAAATAGGCCACTTCTTCGAAAAAAGGCGTCATAACAAGATCGAAGAAAAGATGAACCAAAGGGGTGTAATACAACAAAGATCAATACGGCGATCGCCTTTCGATTGATCAAAAGTATTCTGAGATGAAAGATTACAAGCTAAATTGGCTACTCTAATTGACGGGAAAGTAAAGGAAAAGTAGATCGTGTTTGTGGGTTGGCTCTGGGCGTCCTTTCTTCTAAACCACGGACCTCTTATATAGCCTATAACCGACCGAGTTACGATAGAATCGTTTGACAAGTAGTATCCATATCGGCCTCTCCTTTCCAAATATGATGAGTAGTATCTGGGTCGGTCTCTTCTTTTCCAAATCGATGAGCGATATCCATATCGGTCTCTTCCTTCCAAACCGATTTTCCGAGATTTTCCTAAGTTACATTCTTTCCATGTTTCGTTGACCCGGTACCTGCCAATGTTGACCATACTTGCCAAATTTGGGTGCAAACACCCAGTCAAGAGAAAAACATCAGAATTCCAAGCTTTTCTTTTTCCCCGAGTTTCCCTAAGCAAGCTTCTGTTTGTGCATTTGATCATTTTCCGTGAACCTGCTGATGTGGCAGATTCACCATCAGCAAGAGTATGATGAAGTTGCTGCATAGGTTGGTGATTGATGACAAGAACAAAAGGAGGACAGACACATGAGGAGCCTAAGCCTTACAAGTTCAGACAATTAGGCTTCCAGAAACTAAATTTGCAAGTTTAAAGTACAGAATTGGCTTCAACGGCAGCCTCGTTGTTCGTGAGACTGTGATCCATATTTGACATAGGGCAACAAATATTGCCGATTCGTAGTAACCTTAGCGACTGACAGATAGAACCGACTCTCGGCTGGCCACGGAAACTATGTTCCTTTCAGTTCCCATCGACGCTGTTTTGATTCCTTTAGGCCATGTTCTCTTGTTGCAAAAGGGAAGGGGATTAGCCCTAGCCCCTAATAAAACTACATGCTTCGATGTTTAAGGTGGGGGTGTCTCAAGATTCGTGTTTGCATTGTGCCTAATTTGAGGATAGGTGCTAGGGGTGCTTCATGGCATGGGGCGCTAGAGAATTTTTTTCCATCAAAGAGACCCTTTTTTTTTAGCACACAGTGCGAATCACTATCACTAGATTGCTTTATGGCCGCATCGCCCTCAAGACAAGGCATTAAGGAAGGAGGTTGTTTCCTCTTGTTGCCGCGCCACAACATGCGGCGCAGCTTTATCGGCTTCTCGTAAGTATAATATTGTATTCGAAGGTGGCTTTGCTAAAGTACAACGCTATTCAGCGAGGACTAATTGACCATCAACGAGGACTGTCTATTTGACCACTAACCCGTCCGTTCACGACGCCACGATGGCTTCGTTGAGAGAGATTCACGTGCATTAGTGTAAATCAGTTTCTATCTATTATTTGTTAACAGAATTTTTACCACTCTATTTACTAAAGAAAGGAAGTATAAATAAATACTAACTAATCTAATAGTATATTAGATGAAAAAAAGCATCTGTATCAAATATAGTGTACGTGGAGAAGCTCTTGATTGAAGCTACTTATATTTTTTTTTAACTTCCTGGTGTGTTTTGACGGGATGAGCCACGGCCCAACCTAGGGGAGCGAGCCGTGCGGCAATGGCAGAGGTGGGCGTCGTGCCGGGTCGGGTCGGCCCGGCACGGGTTCATCGTGCTTCGGATCTAAACTGTGCCGGACCGTGGATCGTGCTGGGTCGGACGTGCCTCGTGCCAGCCCAAAATAGCCCGGCCCAATGCCCACCTCTAGGCAATGCTGCGAGCTACGTCGGCGTGGCACATTTCACGGTCTGGCCGGTCGATCTTGCTACGCGGCCCAGACTGGTCGCGCGCTGGCCGAAGTCAGCAGCCCGGCCGGCATATCAGCGGCGCGCCGCAGGAGCGATTTGGATGGGCTTGCTTGATGCAGGCATGGCAGTTGGTCAGGTACGGAAGGCGTTCATCGACCAAAGATAGCTATGCCTGGAGTCCTGGACGGAGGCATGTACACCGACCCACAGGATCTCGCTGCAGACATGCAGTTGTGCAGTCCGATACTAGCGGCACTGTTTGAGGTCAGACTCCATCGGTAAGCTATGTGGTGGCCTGACTGGAAAGTTCGTGTTTGTAAGAGGTTGATTAGCTCCTTATTTTTGGTTAACCACTCGCCCCTGTAGATTCCAATGCGTTGGTCATATGGTTACATACACAGAACACGAAGATAGAAAGCAAGAGATCATAATAACAATGGACTAGTTCAAACAATTATAGTGGACAGGGTCGATAAGTCGGTTAAATTAAAAAAAATCAAAAAAATAAAAAAATTGGAAAAATTTATGCGACGTAAATATTACGATAATCACTGAATATCATATCGAGTGAAAATCACTCAAAATCGACCGCCGAAGAGGTTCACTTGGTCAATCGATTACCGAGGCATATCAAGCAATTATCGGTGAAAATCGATTTTTTTTAAAAAAAATTTCTTCAAAAAGTTTGATTTTGAAACCCTTCAATTTCTCCCGATTTTCAACCCAATTTTGAAAATCTTGATATGGTTAATTATCGCAATATCGATATTGTAAACCCTGATAGTGGATACAGAACAACATTTTTTCTCTTGAGTACAAGACGGACACAGTACAACATATTGATACATATAATCCATACACATGATAAAAAATATAAAGAGAGCAACTACAGAGTCAAATCGAACGGTATAGCATCCAACCGTCATTCTGACTCCGGGTGCCTTCCCTCTTACTCCTCACTACCCTTTCTCCTTCCTATTTCTCACCTCCGTTGGCTCTCTCCTTCGTTGCCGCCACCGCCACACCGGTTGTAGCTCCACACGTCTCCTCCTCCGCCCCTTGTTACCGCCCTTTACCGCCACCGCCCACCATCGGGCCACCACGCTCCGACCTTCCTCTACAACCAGGAGGCACGGTGGACCCATCGACGATGGCGACACCATCCCAGCAGACCATCGATGCGGGGAGTGACAATGAGTGAGAGCGAGAGTGAGTGGTTTCAAGACCAAGTTTTAACAAGTTTTAGATTTTTAGACTCAAGTTTCAATAAGTTTTAACCTAAAAATGTTGAGAAGTATCTATAAGTTTCAGCGGGTTTCATCGAGTTTTAACCCAACGTTTCAAGAAGTTTCAGCAAGTTTCATCGAGTCCCAATAGTTTGCAGAAGTTTCAATAGGTTTCATCAAGTTTTATCAAAACAAACCAAAACAAAAAATCCTTAGCATACTCACACGTGGCCACCGTCCTCACCCTTGCCACTCACTAGTACCACCGCCTCCTCCCCTTGCTAACCCTAGGGGATGAAGCTAGAGTTTGATATTGCCTATGATGCATGCAGCGATGAAGTGAAGCCACAAGGCGGTGTGGGGTCGTGGGATCTAGTGAATCCTGTTGCCAGTAACAAGGAAGATGATAGGATCCAACGGATCCCATCGTTGACATCCTCCTTTCACCATGCTTGCCATGTGCTTGGGCTCTATGTTGCATTCGCTCTAGCCTTTATGTGTTGTGCGCACCATTCACTCAGGCCATGCCACCATCCTACACACACACTTGTCGATGCCCCATTCAATGTGCTTGCTATGCACTGGGTCGCATCACCGTGCTCGCCCCTACCCCTCATTTGCTACTAGCTTGGCTTGGACATGGTGAGAGAGGACAACCGAAATGGTCGCATGTGAGTGAATGGATAAGATTGACGCATGCTGGATGGACAAGATATTATGTGGTTAAGGATTGAATTGAGCCAATGTTCAAACTAGCTAACTATAGTAGCGCTATAGCATTTTGAACTCTGAACACGAAGATACAGGCCAATGTTACGCTATGTCAACTATGAGCACTATAGCTAGCAATAGCTCTGCTATTTTGACGTACCTTATAGCTAGTGATAGCTCTGGTGTCCTACAAATGGTAACTATGGGCCAAAATATTAGGCCTATTTTAAAATCCAACAATACTAAAAGGCCTAAATGCATCTCTTATAAGCTTGAATTATGATAAAATATATTAAAAGTCCTTGTTTTGCCCTTTTTCAGTAATCCAATTAATTTTCATATTTCTTAATGATTAAGTACTTATTGTTAAAAACATTTTGATATAGTTATCGTCTATGATCTTTTCGACATGTATTATTATTTTTGTTGATTCCGGACTTGACTCATATTCTTATTATAAAAATATTGATACCTTCAAAAGTACCACATTTTTATGATTTATTTGGATGTGACTATATATATAGTACAATTACCTAGGGCACCATGATTCAAAATAGGTATTTCCCTATGTATTTGCATGTGAAATTTTTGAAAATTTTAAAATATTGAGTTTAACTAGTTTACTAACTAGTTCAAATAAGTTTGAACTAAAATTCAAACTAGAGTTTCTATTTTTTATGATAGTTTTATTATAGGTATGTGCTGATTTTATATATAAATCAGTAAGGCATGTGATCTAAATTCGTTCAAAATTTTGAATTTGAGTATATTTTTTAAAAGGTATTGTTTTATTTGAATTGTTATAGATGGGTCTATACCCTAAAACTGAGAGTTTCAAAAAATATACCCAAATTTGGCTTCAATTCGTGCATTTGAAATCATGGTGCCCCATATACATAAAGCACGGTGAAGGATAGGTTCCGCGATAGCTATCGATAGCTGTTATAGTTTTTTAGGACCTTACTGCGAAGTCGCAAAAATCGCGATTTGAAACCTTGAATTGAACCAATATAAGCTGTGTCGTGCTATTGAGTTTGATTGGACGGTGGAAATGTATCCCGTTGAGATAGGATTCGATGGGATAGCGTTTTCTATCTTTTCTGTAAATAAAATATACTTAAATAACATAGCAAGAGTAAACAAACCTACTAACTGGAGTCTTATGGCACGAGCTGATCAGGTCGAAGCTTTCAAACGTATTGCTGCAAAAATATAACAAAATCCTCGGGACTTGCACACAGGCAATCAACTGAGTGAGGTTTACGACCTAGCACACAATGTCATTTCATATTCAAACCTCATTTATCGATGAGCATATTGGAGGAAATATCTTATGCTACCCTTTCTGAAACACCCCAAAATTTTCAAAATGAGTTTATTTAATTTATTTGGATTTTTCCGGATTTATTTGATTTTATTTAGGCTTCTTTGAATCAGTTTCCCTTTTTGGAAAGGTCCCCCAAATTCCCTCCTTCCATTTTGGAATTCGCCTTCCTCCTTTTTGACCTTTCGGCTGGCACCTTTTCCGATTAGGCCTTGCCTGCTCGGCCCATTCCCCCTCGACTGCTCCTCCTTCATGCGTCTTGACCCAGCGCCGATCCCCCCTTTTCTTCCCTAGCACTGGCCCCACGCCCGTCGCCTCGCCCGGTCACCTCACCACCGCGAATCCCGCTGCGCCCCGCCTACCTACTCCACCTGCTCTCCGCGTCCCATCGCCGATGTCACCAAGCAGCCTCCTCCCCTCGTCTTCCCATTTCCTTGACCACAGCAGCCATCTGAAGCCAAGCGTCATCATGGCTCTCTCTCTCTCTCCGCGCCTCCTCTCTCTCTCTCCGTAGCGTATAAATATTCCCTCCGCCCCCTCCATTCCCCCACCCTGAGCTCACCGCAAGCTCTCCTTCCCTTTCCTCATCTCATTTCCCTCTCTGGCGCTCTCGCTTGCCAGCCTTGCTCTCCTTCATCGATTCCGGCTCTCCTTGCGCCGCCTCTCCGCTCCCTCGCCCTTTCTCTCGCCTCAGGTTCACCATGAGGTCTTCTCTTCAGCTAGTCCATTCCTCCCAGGCTTTCCTCACCCGTCGGCTTCATCTTCCTCGTGTCCGTGGCTCCCCGCCAGCGTCGTCGCCCTTCCCCCTCTCTCTGGCTGGGGCCTCTCGTCAATCTGTCGGCCCTTTCCTCCCAGCTGGCATTGGGCCCCACGCATGACCTCTCGCCTTGCCCAGGCCCCGGTCGACCTCCCTCTCATTGCCCGGCCCGCTGTCGGGCCTCCGCCGCTCGGCCCATCTCCCTCCGTAGCGTCTGCAACCACGCTCCTCATGGCCCGGCTTGCGTCTCTCGGCTGTCCTATCTTGTTCCTCGTGTAAATTTGCTGGCACGCCACTCGTGGGCCATCACGGTTTACACTTGTCTTGACCCAATCAAAACCCTTTTTCCAATTTAATTCGATTTTTGGATTTTTAATTTTATTTAAAATCCGAAAAATCAAATAAAATTTCAGAAAAATCCCCAATAATCCCAAAAATTGTCAAAAATCCAAAAATAGCCAAAATACCTATTCTTGACCAGTTTGAGCTGCTGAGTCCAAAAATGATCTCTGTTTCACCATACCAAGTTCAAAAAATTTCCAAAATACCCCTGAACCCTGTTCCGGCTATTTTTTTCTTTGTTTTTTTTTCATTTTTCTTTCTTTAGTTGTTTTTGTTTGTTTATTTATTGGTTGCATTTTTCTGCGCTAGATCTGACGTCGGAGCAACCCTCGGAGCAATTCCTGGAGCAGGAGCAGTCCTTGGAGCCGTACTAGGAGCAAGCGCCGTTCGAGACCAGACGTGGCGTCGACTACTTCTCGCTAGGTGAACCCTCAACCCTGCAAGGCAAGCCGCACCCCTTGAACATATTGATCCCATTTTCTGTATAAATACTGTATATTTTGCTATTGCATCATTGTCTGATAATAGAGAACTAAACATGAGCTAATTTGGAATGACTTGATTAGTTAAAACCCACTCCCTTGTTAAAGCCATATTGATTATGCCATATTCAATTGTTAACCCTAGGTTATCATTGATGAACCTCCGTAGATTAGGTATGATAATCTTTCATATTTACGAACTATTGTCCAAAACCCCCGAGTTATGACTCAGGGCACTTTTCAAAAACTGTTACGGTTAGGGGGATAGTGTTGGGCGGACCACGGAAGGTGGATGCTGGTCCAACCCCCAACTGATGACAAGCCAGGATGTGGTGTGGTGGTTGGTACAATGGGTACCAATGGTTTGTGGTATGTCATTTGGCTGTGTTTTTGGCATTTAAGGATTAACTCTCTTAGGCAAAATAAATAATTTCAGTCCTCTCTCAACCACAAGTTGGGCCGGTCAGCTTTGTTGACCTATTCCAACGTAGCTCAGTACATTGTACTTCCCTTTAGAATACCTATAGGAGGTAGCTACCATTTCTGGTAGGAGGAATGGATCGCATAGTGGTTTGGGGTGGAGCAGAATGGGTGGCCATTCGCCAGTTCTCCTACAGTGAGATATCCTCGATTGGCGGATCGTGCGCCCACCTTAGCCAGTGGGTCCTGGAAGCTGGGGATCCACGTAACCTACTGGATAGGAGCTAAAGAAGGGAAGTTCAATAAAAGACTATGTTAATCTCGGTCCGACCGCATGCATTTAAGTTGCATGTTGTTCTCAAGTGGCACTAACGACCGTAGATATCTTGTGGGTAAAGTTGAGTAGCCCTGCAGAGTGATTTAAATGGTATTGAATCTGTAGTGATTAGGTTAATGAAGTGAGTTAATTTAGGGTGATTTACATGTGAGTTCAAGTAGTTTTAATCATGAACTTGCCGTAATCGGGACTTTGCTAATAATTCCATGTTGATGATGTTGATGGTTTGTATTTCTAATGTAATATAAAATTTATTTTTAACTTATGCATCCACCAAATACTTAAAAGTAGTGCCAATTCCTTGTAACTCCGTACATGTAGTATTCAAAATTTCTGTGTGGCTTGTTGAGTACGCTTGTGTACTCACCCTTGCTCCTAATCCCCCTCTAGAATTTCAAGAAAACGATGGATTCCAGAAGAGCGTAGATGGCGATGATATTTGGTTTTGAAAGCCTTGATCTATCTGCTCAAGCCTTTCCTGTGGGTGTTTTGGTAATGTATCTGGTGCCAGCCGCAACTTTTGTAAAACTCTGGCCGTTAGGCCCTAAATTCATCTATAAAATATTCGCTTTCGTTATTTTGTCCGGCAATGTACACTTAGTTACCTACAACTAAAATCCTGCGTAGCTGTGAAAGTATTTATACGCACCCCCTGAAAAGGGCAGTCCATCACACATTCTACGGTGCTAGCTCACTATTACCTACCTATAAAAGTTTTCAAAATTCCAAGGAGATATAGGAGAAAACATATTCTACTGTAAAATTTTCAAGATCAAACTTGAGTGCATTAGCTTGGGTGATATGAAAACGACATCACATGAATATATAGCAATTTTCACTGTTTAATCACTATTTAGGTTTGTTTAGGAAGCTGTAGCTTTTTTGAAAAGCTATTTATTGTTTTCTTGGCTGAAAAGTTGCCATAGCTTTTTATAAGAGACCGTTTGACAAATAGCTAATTTCCGTTAGCAATAAAATGTAAAAGTAGATATAATCTAGTTTTTAGCTTTTGTTGATTATATATAACTTATAGCTTATGCTAAAAGCCATTTAAAAAGTGAGCAGATTTGTGTGTGGGGGGGTGGGGGGTATATTTCATTACATCATTTCTTTGCCAAATTACCATGGCTGGATATAGGCCATGCTTACATTCCATTTGCAGTTTAGCTGTATTCAAAATTTTTCGGGTCTATTTTACCTTAAAAACTTCCAAAAGGATCTAAACGTGATTTGTAATCTTCCTGAAAGGACCTAAACGTGAATTCCGGTTTTTGAGGGCCTCACCCGAGGTGGCGACACGTGGACGGCTTGGTTGGCCTCCATTCTTTGCCGCTACTATATTCCCTTTGGCCACATGCCATGGCTACAACCATGAAAACAAACACACACGAGAAGAATACAGGTTCTTGAAAGAAGAAGAATACAGTGAATATTTTCAGGCCAACATTTTACACTTCAGCTGCTTGTACTCGATCTGTCGATGCACGGGACTGAGGTTCCCTCTATCGAACTTTCAAAAATAACAAAGGAAATATTAATCATCCAAATACTTTATTGATGTGGCCAGAGAGTATTTGCAAGGAAATGACAACGAATGCGAACGATTTCGCTATGTTGTTGAAGGAAATGTAAGGCCTATAGCATGCAATGTTCAACAAAAATTCCTCTGCAGAACGACGACACTACACTCGCATGGAAGGAGATGCACGAGCTATACTAGACAAGAAGCTTACGAGCAGCAGCGACCATGAGAAGAAGAGCCCAAGAAGCAAGAAGAGCATCGGCAGGTTACAGCGCCTTGAGCATCTCCTCGGCGCTGCTGGTGGTGAAGGCGCCGCCCTCCTCGAGGTTGAGCACCTTGACGACGCCGTCCTCGGCGAGGAGCGCGTACCGGCGCGACCGCACGCCGAGCCCCACGGGCTTGTCGGAGAGGTCCATCTCCACGCCGAGCGCGCGGGTGAGCTCGAGGTTGCCGTCCGAAAGCAGCAGCACGTCGTCGCCAAGGCCCAGGTTCTCCTTCCACGCGCGCATCACGAACGCGTCGTTGACCGACACGCACGCGATGGTGTCCACCCCCTTGGCGCGGAGCTCCCCGGCTTTGGCCACGAACCCCGGCAGGTGCTTCTGCGAGCACGTCGGCGTGAAGGCGCCCGGGACAGCGAAGAGGACGGCCTTCTTGCCGGCTGTGAGCTCCGCGACGGTCACTGTCTTCAGCTCCCCGTCGGCCGGGTCGAGGTAGGAGAGCGTGGCTTCCGGGAGCTTGTCCCCGACCGCGATGGCGGCCACGACTGGGCACGCGGACGACGACGCCGCTCTCCTTGTTCTTGGCGCGGCGAAGCGGAGGTGGGCCGGGTTGGCGAGGCGGCGGGAGGAGAAGGATAGGGAGAAGGAGGAGAGGACGAAGCGCCTGCTGGCGGAGACTGCGGAGGAGCAGGAGGAGGAGAGAGCGGAGAGAGCTGCTGTGGCCATGGAGACGAGGTGTTCGAGGAAATGCTATCTGCTGGCTTTGCGAATTCGATGGTGGGAAGTAGCGGGATTTGGTTGGTCGGTTCGGTTCGGAAGCGGAACGAGTGGACGTCGAGTCGTCGAGCTGGATTTGACGGGCAGCCCAACACTGCCCAAGGGCCATAGTTGTCTCGGACCTCGGGGTTTCGGTGCGATATCGAAGACGACGAAGAGGGCACTAGTTTTTTGAGCTAATCTCATGCAGATTTTGCCTTTTTTTTTAGCCTTTCTCATGGTGGTTTCGATACTGACCGTCGGTATCGGCGTCGGGACTGAAAACAACAATTTAGCGTTGGGTTTCGTGTCCCCGCCCGACCGGCCTGTTAAAACCGTACTGTGGCAGTGAAATCACAACACAAGCTTGATGGGCGTTTTTCACTGCCGTGGCAAGGCACTTGGGCAACCACGGTTCTATCCCCTATTATACTCAAGAGCTCTTTTTATATTTAGTCCCAATTTAAAACGCGAAAAAAAATTCTACTTATATGGAAAACAAACTGATTTTTGTAAAATTTATGCGTTCTAAACGGACCTAAACGTGACAAATCCAAGGGGGTCTAAATCGAAGGTCAAGGAGAACCGAGAAAAGAAGACCGATGAGCACCATAGTAGCAGCAGGTGTGGGTATTCTGTTTTTTCCCGATTTAATTGGTTCGATTTTTTCAGATTTTAAAATAATTTAGTTTTTGTAGATTAGCCAGCGAATTTCTCAGAGCAAAATAAAAAACCGAACCGAATTAATTGAAATATTTCGATCTGGTTAATTCGGATTTTCGGTTAACCGAAATATAAATAAACACTAGGTAGATTAGATTTAATCCTTCTCATATCGCAACACAGAATAGGGATAAACCTACACAATATTTATATGTCATTACAATATAAACATAATAGAACATATGAATATACCAAACATATGGATAAATGTGTTAGAACATAAGAATTATTTAGTGGTTTTAGAAAGAACATTATAAAAGTAGTGTTGTACATAGGCTATTCGATTATTCAGTTATTTTAGTTTTTAGAAGCGAAAAACCGAATCGAACATCGAAAACCAAATTATGTCCAAACAAAACTGATAAAACCAAAATAATCGGTTGATTTGGTTCGGTTAGGTAATTTAGTTTTGGTTTAAAAATGTGCACCCTACCCAGTAGAAAATGGGCCAATGCTACCTGGCCCCACACGCTATTCCCAATGGAAATGCCAAGCTACCTGGGACCCACCAACAACAACAGTACTCTCTCTGTGTGTCCATAGAATATCTTCTTTTATCATACGGATCAAGAAGATACTGAAATTAGCTAGACCACTCTTAATTATTATTTCTAAGTATTGTATTTAATATATATATATATATATATATATATATATATATATATATATATATATATATATATATATATATACACACATCAAAGAATATAAAGTAAAGTTGAATATTAATCGGGGATATAAAAGAAACATCATAATAATTTTGTATTGAAATATGAAATAAATCTTATATATACAGATAAAATAATTTAAAAAATACATATAAACTTGAATGGGGAGTACGAGATTTGAAGCAGTTCTCTGACCAATTTTTAGTAACACATCAGTTAAGGAATAGAAAGCAATCTCTTATTAAAAAAAGCGCGAAAGGTTTGACTCCTTGTGCTCGGTACAGTTGACCTGCTAGCTCCAGCAGCAGGCTAGCAGCCTACGGGCAGACTAACCTTGAGTCCTTGACCCTCGCCTATTCCATGACCGCCGGACGCTCGTCGCATAACCCCCCCCCACGGGGCCGTCCAACAGCGTTGGACGGCGCCACTCGTCCAACACGCGGGAGGCCGTTCGATACTTGGTGCCCTTGCGGCCGGTCATCAAGGAAAAGCACGCGGCTCGGGACTTCGGCTCGCTTCTCCACGTGCGTAGCTTCTGCTCAAGCCGAAGTCGAACGTGAATCGCGAGCGTACGCACAAATTAGCTGCCGCCTCTGCCGCATCAAGTCGTGAGTCTCGTGAAATCTATTGTTGTCTGTGCGCGCATACACACACACACACTTGTATTTTTTCAGTTGGTGTCGGTTAGTTTCAGTGCTGGGTGTTTTATTTTTCGGCACCAATTGAGAACATAATTGAGATCTTTATTCTGCTACATTTTGAGAAAACAAAAATGAGGCTCATGTCGATGTGGTCAAGCTATCAAATTCACAATCAACCATCTTGCAAATCACAGGACTTTTATACCATAAAATAGAGGCGGCACTCGTCGGGGCCATCCTTCTAATGTGCGAATCAAACCACCACACAATATTCTGAGATAAAGCGAAAAAAAACATATCCGGTCATTGCATCTGAGCAACACACAAATTGTTCACGAAACAACATTGAAAGATTGAATTAATAAAATTGTCCATAAAAGCTGCCTTTGCCTTGACCAAATGATCATTTATTCCTGCATCCTTTATTTGAGCATCGGGGCATATAAAAATTAATTCCCATACTTTATTCTGCATCCTACTCAAATCATCATTGTCTTTATAGTAGGAACACATTTGAACAAATTGTCCACTACTTGAACCCCTATATTGAATACTACCTTTATTATTACTTGCGAGTTAGCGTCTGGGGCGTTTAGTAAGCCGTGACCGGCTCGGCCCGGCCAATGGCTCGGCTCAAATTTTTTTTTGCGATTTGGTCCTTTTGTAAATTACGAATAGGTCATTCGCGATTTTTTGTGAGAGGAAGATTTTTTCCTCTAAATTCGCGTTCGAGTCCCTCGCACGTTATTTTACGAAAAGAACCTCCCGCTAAATTTAAATTGCGAACAAGTCCTTTTCTAATTTTTAAGGATAGCGGATAGGTCTAAAAACGTAACATTCAGATCCTTGCTCTTTACGTTTAGGTCCTTTCTCCGTTTTTCTCGGAAAAAAATATTTTTGTCACTAGAAATATGTGTTCAGCTCTATCTCTAGACTTTTTTCCCGCCTCGATTTCCCATCTCGATCTCTAATATTTTTTAAAGCATGTATTATTACTCTACGAACGCGTCGGTCTCTGATATTTTTTAAAACATGTATTATTACTCCGTGAACGCGTACAGTGTTAAGCTTGACAAAAAAAGTTGTCCTCTCTAATAATTTTTTGCCCTTTTCTCTCTACACTTTTTCCCCACCGTGGTTCTCCAGCTTGGTCTCCAATATTTTCCAATTAATTAAATGAAAGAGATATTTCTACACTCTATCTCTCTATTTTTTCCCGTTCATGCGGCGTGTTCTGCCGTGAAAAAATTTTGTGTCTTTCAGTAGTTCCACTCATTATTTCGACAATTTAAAAATAAAACACCATAAAAAAAAAATTTTTCTACAAAAAAAAAAGCCTTGTGTGTGTTATCTGCATGAAAAATTTTGTGTTTTTCACATTACGCTCATTATTTCGATGATTTAGAAAATAAGCATACGAAAAAATTCTACAAAAAAGCGACACTTGTGGCGTATTCGCCGTAAAAATTGTGTTCTTTCATCTATTTCACTCATTATTTCGATGATTTAAAAATAGAGCACCGTCGAAAAAAAATTCTCTAAAAAATGACATCGGGCGTAACACGCCGCGAAAAATTTTTCTAGGAAGTAATTGAATTGAGAAGATCCATGACAGATCATGCATTGAGCGAAGCTACTGGCGTGGAGAAGCAAGCCGAAGTCCGAGCGCGTGCTTTTCCTTGATGATGCGGCGCAAAGGGCACCAAGTATCGAAACGGCCTCCCGCGTTGGACGAGTGGCGCCGTCCAGCAGCGTTGGACGTCCCCGTGGCGCCCCTTACTAGTCAAATTAGAAAATTTTTAATAAAACGTCAATTTCACACAGATAATTTTATAGGTTTATTTAATAATTTCGTAATATCATAAATTTAATATATTTAAAATTTACAAAAAACACAATATAAATAATACTAAGATCTTTTAAATCCTACACCAGTAAAATCAAATCTAATTTAATCAACAAATTTAATCTACCGAACAGCGTTTTTAAACTTTGGGAGTGCCCGTGCATGCAGACAGCCCACCTAGATCCGTACCTGCCAACACCCCACCCAAACCGCGTCCGTTCCAGCAAACCAAAGCGAATGGCTGCTCCGCTACGGCAAGGCGGACTCGCCGCCCCGACGGCAGCGCTCGCCCTTCTCGTGCTCGCCGTCACGACGCCGCAATGCCGGCGTCGCGCGGGCGCAGCAGTGCGAGGCCAACGCGCAGAACAACTGCTACGGACTGGGGACGAATTGCCGACCAGGTGACTGACTGACAGGACAAGTCTCACGTACTCACCCCTGTCCTTGACCGTGTCTGCTAATCTTCACCGGCCACTCTGCCGCATTTGGCATGCCGAATTGCCGATCGACTATCCTTCGCAATCCAGTGCAAGAATTTATCTATCCTCCGGCCTCAACGTTTCTTCTTTCTTGGGCACAAAGCAGAGATGACTACAGCTCAGGGATGTGACGTGAGTCGTGGCTAGCTTTATTGAGGCGCTCGCCTGTCAGGCCATGCAAAACCAGCGGTTGCTTCGTTGCCTTGTTGCGATCGAGTGGAATCAATCAACTTGATTTCGGACCGCCCGAGATTACAAATACCGGGCAAATTCAAAAATTCAAATTTTTTTTGAAATACTACAGTAATTTCAGAAATTTCGGCGAAATTTCGGGGTTTGAATCTGGATTTTGAATTTTGACTACCGGATTTGGTCCAATAACCTATTAGAAAGTGATCTTACATGAAAATTTGATGAAAAACTAATTTTTTGAGATTTTTTAAAATTTGGGCAGAAACACTGTCAGAATTTTAAAAAAATTTAAAAGCTTGATAATGATCTAAAAAATTTATGGTACCATACTTAGTAGCTTAGGATCATACAAAAAAAATTCAAAATAATTTAACATCATTTTTTATCTTTAAAAAATCAAAAACAGAATGGACATAATTGGGACAGTAAACTTGTTAGATTTTTGTAAATTTTCTCGAGTGTGATCATCATCTAAAATTTTTATGACAGATTAACAACTTCCTCAGTACCATTGTATAAAATTTTAAAAAAATTTCAAATTCTTTAGTTTGCTCAATAAAATCTATCAATGCAGTAAGCACTAAACTTAATTTGTGGTATTATATTTCAAAAATCAATAATTCAGCGAACAGAGCTATGATGGATTCATTGAATCAATTAGTAATCATGTCTTAAATTTATTGATGAATTTAATGCGTGATAGATAGGGAGTTATCTTCGTACTGTATAAATTTCAGAGGCAAATATTACTCACAGAATTTACAATAATTCGACAATGTCTTTGTGTACATATTTACATTTTCTGTTTTGGATTTATCAGGCAATACAAATGTTTTTATAACTTTTTGAAATTTTGTTTTCAAATTTACATGAGCTAATGATTCTTATGTAAAATTTTCAGCTCAAAATATTTCTCCAGGCATTTATGAAAATTCTGACATTCAAAGTACTAGTTTTCAATTCTCTCTTTTTTGAATTTTTGAATATCTTAAATTAATTTATTAATTTCTGATATTTTACTATTGATGAAATTATTGCTCAGGAAGATAATATAAAATTTTAAAAAAAATTCAACTTTCTTGGTTTGCTCAATAAAATCTATCAATGCAGTAAGCACTAAACTTAATTTGTGGTATTATATTTCAAAAATCAATTCAGCGAATAGAGCTATGATGGATTCATTGAATTAGTTAGTAATCATGTCTTAAATTTATTTATGAATTTAATGCGTGATGGATAGGGAGTTATCTTCGTACTATATAAATTTCAGAGGCAAATATTACTCACAGAATTTACAATAATTCTGACAATGTACTGTGTACATATTTCTGTTTTCTGTTTTGGATTTATCAGGCAATTCAAATATTTTTATAACTTTTTGAAATTTTGTTTTTCAAATTTATTTGAGCTAAGGATTCTTATGTAAAATTTTCAGCTCTAAATATTTCTCCAGGCATTTATGAAAATTCTGACATTCAAAGTACTAGTTTTCAATTCTCTCTGTTTTTGAATTTTTAAATATCTTAAATTAATTTATTAATTTCTGATATTTTACTACTGATGAACTTATTTCTCAGGAAGATAATATAAAATTTTAAAAAATTTCAAATTTCTTGGTTTGCTCAATAAAATTTATCAATGCAGTAAGCACTAAACTTAATTTGTGGTATTATATTTCAAAAATCAATTCAGCGAACAGAGCTATGATGGATTCATTGAATCAGTTAGTAATCATGTCTTAAATTTATTTATGAATTTACTACATGATGGATAGGAGTTATCTTCGTCTTGTATAAATTTCAGAGGCAAATATTACTCACAGAATTTACAATAATTACGACAATGTCTTGTGTACATATTTTTGTTTTCTGTTTTGGATTTATCAGGCAATTCAAATATTTTATAACTTTTTCAAAAAAATTTTAAAAATTTATTTGAGCTAAGGATTCTTATGTAAAATTTTCAGCTCAAAATATTTCTCGAGAATTTATAAAAATTCGACATTCAAAGTACTAGTTTTCAATTCTCTCTGTTTTGAATTTTAAATATCTTAATTAATTTATTAATTTCTGATATTTTTACTGTTGATGCATTTATTTCTGAGGAAGATAATATAAAATTTTAAAAATTTTCAACTTCTTGGTTTGCTCAATAAAATCTATCAATGCATAAGCACTAAACTTAATTTGTTATATTATATTTCAAAAATCAAGCAGAGAAAGAACATAAATGGTACTGTGCCTTCTCTGAATTTTATAAATGAGATATTAAACATTTCCTTTCCACCCTTATGTAAAATTTTTTAAAAATTTAAACCTTTTTTATTGCTAAATTAAATCTATGTATTGATCATCGGTCTTTTAACAGGATAGTAGCACTGTTCGCATTTTTTAAAATTCATGACACTTGATCATCATATGAAAATTTTATGAGAATATTATGAATGTGTCAGGACCATTCAGAAAAAATTTCAAAATTTTACAAGCTCGTTTGTTCTAATTTTTATTCAGATGAAACTTACCGCTCGGTAACTTTACCAAGGCAGTACCAATGTTTGAATTTTAAAAATTCAAACATTTTATCATGATCTGAAATTTTTATATAAATATCATAAATATGTTAGGAATCTCCATAAAAATTTCAAAATGTTCTAACATCCTTTGTACTATTTTTCATCCGGTTCAAACTTGCCAATCAACGTTTCATCGGGATAGTACCAATGTTTGAATTTTTTAAAAATCCACAGAAATTATAATCACCTGAAAATTTTATGAGAACATACCTAATGTTTCAGGAACCTACGAAAAAAATTTCAAAGTTTGTTGACATCGTTTGAACCCATTTTTAGTCTGTTCATTTTGACCAAAATTTCGGGTAATTTCGGCGAAATTTCGGGTATTTTCGGTGAAATTTCGGTGGCAATCAAACCAGATTTGAATTTTGAATTTTGAATGTACTCCGGCCGAAAAACCAAAATTTTGGATTTCGCGTGGTTCCGAAATTTTTCATCAAACGAAAATTTGATCCTTGCAATCAAGCACTTCGGTTGCAAGAAATGCCTCCCTGAATCGATTTCTGGCCAACTTGAATTTTAAGGCCCTCTATTTTTCACTGGTAACCGTGTGAATCTATTTTTCACTTTGTGGCCCTGCCAGTCCTCCTAACCAATTATGAAGGTCCGTAGGTAAGTCATAAAGTGTTCTTTTACACCAGGAGTCAGGTTCTTTGTAGCCTCTGTTGTATGCTTCCTTATCAGTTTGTCTAGTTTGATCTATAGTGAATCGAACTTCCGCTGTTGATTCTGATCACACAACCTCTTGAACAACGTTGTTAGAATCTTGTTTCTAATTTTTTGTAAAAGTTTGCCCCTATGTGACACTTGCACGATCTGCTCTGCAAATCTGTCCATGGAGTCGGCTCGTCTTCACCTTACTGCAACTACAGAATTGTTTTTAACAACCTACGGTGACGATCATGTATTAAACAAGCCCAAGATCGGTGGCTGACGATTCTGACTTTCACATTCCTCATAAACTTAAGCCAGCTATCTATGTTCTCACTCTCTACAAAAACTAGCTCAACGGGAAGAACATGATTATTGCCATCTACTCCAATGGTAATCAAAATCTACCCCTTTTACTTCTCAGTCAATAATGTGTCATCCATACAAAGCAACGATCAGTAATATCTAAATGCATTGATGCACACATCAAATGAGAAAAATGCTCTCTTCAGAACCATCTTCCCTAGGAAGCACTGCGAGGGCTACTCAAAAATATCCACAACTATCCCAGGATTCTTCCTTTGAATGGCTTGAAGCATGCCATGCAGGTTTTGTTATGAGTCTTCATACGAACCAAACCTAACTTCAAGGTTTTCTACTTCACCCTCCAAACCTTCGCATAGCTTATGTTATACTGGAATCTCTACTCTATTATAAGTATAATAGAACGAGGCTCTAGATCCAAATTGCCAATGATCTATCCATACATGATGTTTACAACAAAGTCTGAAGAGATGTTTTTATACAATTGCATGGACTCTACCATCACATGTGTATGCGGAACGACTATAGAGTACTTCCAAATGGTGTTCCACTTAGGTTGATATGAATGAACATGCCATGGACACCCCTCCATCTCGCACTTGATGTCATAAACCTGTGGTGTTGACTTAACAACCGTAAATGGTCTCTTTATTGACACTACCCATTCCTTCACAATCTCCTTCGCCTCCTACTTACTTTTGTAAATTGCCTCCAACTGCACCTTACTCTCACTCAACACTTTCACTATCATTCACTACTACATTCTCGAACTAGTAGTCCTCCCACTCACTATGGTAACGCTTATCGTGTCGAATCTCACTATTAACGCAAATGTTATCATCAAATAAAGCTTTATACTCTTGGTCCTTTACCTTTATTCTTTCCACCAATCCTTCTATATGTTCTCCTTTGTTCGCAATGCTCATGGGTTCTGGCATCTATGGTAAGGGAACGCCACCTTGTTCATCTTACTGTCTCCTCCTCTTCACCCATGTCTTGGTATGTATGATAAGGCATAAGCAGGCCGAGCTCGGCGAGGCAGCCCTCGAGCTCGAGCTCGGTAGGCTCGGCTCGAGCTCGAGTTTGGGTTCGAGCACGGACTCGGGCTCGAGCTCGGCTCGATCGAGGCTCGAGCAGGCTCGAGCTAGGCTCGACTAAGCTCGATAAGCTCGGGAAGCTCGGTAAGCTCGAGTAAGCTCGGTTATTTTGTAAGCTCGGTAGGCTTGGTAACAAACTCGAGTAAGCTCAGCTCGAGAAAGCTCGGTAACAAGCTCGAGAAAGCTCGATTTAAGCAAGCTCGATCCAGGCTCGAGTAGGCTCGCGAACTATTCGAGCTCGGCTCGGTTAGGCTCGCGAGTAGCTCGTGAGTCTCGAGCTTTTTTTACAGCCCTATGTATGATTGCAGTTAGACTCCCCAACTTCTTCCGCAACAACATCTATGGCCTCCTCTATTATCGCATGAAATGTTTGTGCCAACAACACTAGAGGTCATCCTCTCTCCTTACTCTTACATAAGAGCTCCACGACTTCGACCACTTTAGTTTTAGTAACTCCCAGGACATGCATTCCCATGGTCGACATACGACACCGTGCAACTTTAGATCATTTAGATCAGAGTCCAATGAAAACACGTTGTACAAATGTCTCCTAACAGACCCAAGGACGCTTCCCTACGCGCAACAAACTGCTTATCATACTTAGAAAATGACCTAGTTCCACCCCTTGGACCCCCATGTGTGGTATTCCTTCCATAGTATATTTTGAAATGATCTCAATCATCCATACCTACGGGACATTTGTTACACAATTGTTATTATGCACACACTGTATTGCCATTATGTCGTGCAATACGTAATGATCTTCAAGAATGACAAACCTAATTAGCAAAATATGCCTACGAATTACATGAACCTACTCTACACTTCAATATTCAATTGTTTCAAATGTCCTTAAATTTTACTTCTCAACTCCATACTATTCAGCAACATTTTACGAATTATTCCCAACATATCGGAACGAACCTAAACCATGATCATAGCACTAAAAATACAAAAATATCAATATATCTACACTAATATTACTAAGCTCCTCGCATCGACACATACATTACTATTCTAAACATAGCTCTAACAATAATACAAATGTACAAATATTTACAAACATTCTTAGCGATCTAACATACCTACATAAATATTTTTCATCTACCCATAGCTGCTCTACAATTCAATGCATAATTGCTTGAAATGTCCGTAGATTTTACTTCTCCACTTCATACTATCCGGCAACATTTTACAAATTATTCCCAATATGTCGGAGCTTACCTAATCCATGATCATAGCACTACAAATACAAAAATAGCAATATATCTACACTAATATTACTAATCTACACATACCAACACAGTTATTACTATTCTAAACTTAGCTCTCCCAATAATGCTAACTTGCAAATACTTACAAAAACTAATTTAAATGTACCTATAAAAAAATTTACTGTACCCATATCTATCAACAAATTACTAGTCCACAAATAACTATGCAACTATTACTACTTGACATACTGAAATATCTACAAATATTTACAAAAAGTGTTAATGTTCTTAAGTATCTACAACAATATTTTAATCTACACATATCTACCAACTAGTTACAAGTCTACATATAACTACACAATTATTACCACACAACATACCTTAATATCGACAAATATTTACGTAAAATCATAATGATCTAAATGTACCTACAAAAATATTTTTAATTTACCCATATCTACCAACTAATTACTAGTCTATAAATATCTACACAATTATTATTAATCTATATAATTAAATACCTACACATCTAATTATTTTGATTTTCTAACCTAGGTTTTCAAAGTACAAAACAGAATATTAAAATTCAAACCTTTAAATGTAGACCAGACTCCTCCTCCTCCTCCTCCTCACCTCCCTCTTCCACCTCCCTCTTCTTCCCTTCCTTCTCCACCCTCACATTCTCTTTTATTTTCCTCTTCTTCACCCCTCTTTTCCTTTTCTTTCTCTTGGTTTGGTTGCTCTGGGGTGCATGGGTGAGGCTCGGTTGACCGCGTGGCTTTATAATGCAGTGTCTATCGTCAATCCAAATCACAATTGAAAACGCGAACCATCAGTAGTCATTTCAATTGGCGCCATAAATACTAGTCGCAAGTCCAATTGGTGATTACTAACATGGCTATGAGCTAACGTATTTATGACCAATTGAAAAGGCGACGGACTTAATGTCGTCAATTGAAAGAAATGCATTCGCTATTTCTGTCGTTAATCAGAACGGCGATAGTGGTCTATTTCTGTAATTTTTCTTTTCGGCTTATTATTTTTTATAGTTTTTATTTTTCATGTATTATTTTTAAAAAAATTCCACGTATATATACCCAATAGTTTCCTACGCGCTGCCAGTAGTATATATACCCAATAGTTTCCTACGCGCTGCCGGTGTGGGGTGGCCACTTAGGTGACTGTCCGATGCGGCACATGCTTAACTATCCTTTGCTGCTACTTATTGCGATGCTGTTGGCTCAATAATGTTTTGGTACACCTCTTTTAAAAAGATTTACGAATCTTCGCTACATAATCATGTCATCTTCGTTGCTAGTTAAGAAAGCTATGTTAGACTGAGGACACCAGTCACCAGATGTACTATGACAGATCAGCAAAAGTTAAGAGAACTATAACAACATGATCGGTACCCAATCAAGCCCCAGGCGATTGATGGAAAGTAACCCAGTGTGGTTGGAGAAGTTCCCAGGGTGGTTGGAGAAGTTCCAGAGCAATAGTAATGCTAGCAATAGTAATGCTAAATTCAGACAAAACTCTCAAACAAATCAAGTCTCCAGTGTACCTTGATAATAGATCCACCAAGCATTTTGCAGACCCTGCATAAACAAGATACCACCAACTACCAAACAAGAAGACAATACTCATGCATGAAAATTTCTTAAAAAAATAGTAAAATACACAACACAATGACAAGAAACGCAATCTAAGCTTAATACTGCAAGGAAACAGATCGCATACCCATCCAAGTTAACGAGATAAAGGAACTAACAAAGAATGCGGCTCTACAAAACCGTCTTTTCTTAATTGGTGTCCATAGACCATAGGGTTTAGGGCCTGTTTGAAACATAGGAAACGGTATAATTCACACAAGAATTCTACAATATTCCCATGCTCCAAAGAAGGCCTTATTCTGCAAACTGCAGAACCAACCAATAGCGGTCGGTATCAGGATAAGGGCGCCCGTTTGGGGACACGGTGGACGCCCTTTCTCGGGTGGCGCCGGTAGCTGATCGGAGCGGCTGATGGAGTGATCAGTGCGGCGCAGTGGCGCCGGTAGCTGATCGGAGCGGCTGCCGGAGTGATCAGTGTGGCGCGGTGGCCCCGGTAGCTGATCGGAGCTGTTGCCGGATTTGTCAGTGCGGAGCTGGACTGGGCGCCTTCCTCCTCGGACAGCTTTCCTGTCCCAAACTGCGATCCAGTCTTGTTCGTCTTGGTTGGCATGAGTGAATCGATATCTGATCCTGACCCGTCTCCAGCTGGTTCCTGGCTGAGTGTCGGATCGCTCTTCTGGATCTTGGTCAGCATGAGTGAACCGATATCTGATCCTGATCCGTCTCCTTGCTCCTGGCTGCGTCTCGGATCGACGGCGAATGTCAGGTTGGGATCGTCCTCCAGTACTTTTAGCTGACATCAACAGGAAAAGAATTAAAGGCATCAGTAAATATATATACCAGTAGCATGATAGCAACTAGCAAGCAAAACTGATTAGAACAAGTACTCAGAACTAATGCAAAGATATTTATTACAGATATAAATTTTTTAGATAAAGGGAAAAAATCCCATTCTCTGCAAAATGCATACGACCAAATTACAAAGTATTCAGCTAGCAAGTTGGTCTCCAATAAAGGGAAAACTGATAACTAAACAAATATCAAAGACAAAGTCTATTATTATTTCTCCATCCATTCTTGGCAAATATTTGGAACGCGATGACTTCCAGAATTGTACTCGCCAACCGGACAGGTTTCCTTGAGTTCTCATGCTACAACTGTGCCCAAAATCGCAACCAGTATGTCCCTCTAAAAATAGCCTGCAGACAAGAAGAATATTGTTTGTTTTTAAAGAGCATATCATTGCGTGTGCACCAAATAGCCTACAAGAGAGCTGCAACCCCCGCAAAAATCAGTCTTTTCTCTATCTTTTCAAAGCCTAATAACCAAAGTCCAAACATATGCGAAATAGATCTTGGTGCAGTTAACCCAGTAGCAATTTGAATAATTCGCCAAATATTTTTGGCATGCTGGCAATCAATGAACAAGTGCTTGATGGAGTTATAAAGTTTGCTTAATTGGAGGGATCAATGTTAGCAACAGATTCAGCAAACTTTCCCGGGCTCGTAAATCTTCAGACTATCGAATGCCCGCTTGGACTGTAACATTGGCAGCATTATCATCATGATGTAGACTACAAATGCAACCCCGTTGATTCACTAACGTCAGTCAGCTTTTTCTTTTGTTGTATGTCATAGAGATAGGATGAGATGAATTGGCTACAAAATTCTGGTCAACAATTTTGTCATCAATTTATTTGGCCAAAAATTGGGTGATAATCTCACCAAATCAATGCGGCTTTCAGAGTTTTTGGTTGCCAGCCAAGTTCTAAATGTCACCCAAAATACTATGGCAAGACAAAAAAAATGCTAGGGTAAAGTCGGACACCATTCCCAATGGCCTCCACCGTGGTACGCATCCAAGTAAAAAAAATCTCTTGGATAAGTTGTAGAGAACCAAGTTTTGCATCACGTTAGTACATCTTTCTGCTCAGTTCAGAAGAACATATTAACTCATCACAAAAAGAAAAAAATACAGAGAGACAAGCGTACTAATCTAACATATACCATTGGAAGATTCCAACAAGAGGGTGTCGCAAGTATACCCTAACCCACCCCTCACACCAGCCATTTCCTCCCAATCTTACTGTTATATCCAAATTAAGAATCATGTTGACAGTGGCAGTCTACTAGCTAGAATTAATCATGTCCAATAGCCATTCTCATTCTATGGCTAGTTGTTTGCTCAGTACAATGAATGCACATCCAGATTCATCCATGGTCCACACATGGGGGAAAATTAGTCCAGTAACACTCAATTCGTTGGTTTTTACTGATGTGTCTATGACATGTGAGTCCATCTGAGTGTATGACAGTGGGCCAGGGTGTCATAAAGTGAATCACGAATTTTAAAGAGTGTCGTTGGCGCCAATCTCCCATGCTCATGGAGTACAAAAGATGGTAGAAAGTAGGGCCAGCCGGGCGCAACACCTCAATATATAATGGTATCTGACAATGCTTACCCATCAAGAAACTATAGGCCTGTTTAGAGGAGCTGTATCTTTTCTGAGAAGCTATTTTTAAGCTTTTTGAGTTAAAAAGCGACTGTAGCTTTTTACAAGAGATCATTTAAAAAATTGCTAATTTTCCTCAACAATAAGCTACAAAAATAGATCCGCTTTTGGCTTTTGTTAGTTATAAATGACTTCCACTTAAAAGCTGAGCTAAGCCCCCCAAAGTTGGCCTGTATAGATCAGGACTGCAACTGCGGTGGATGGCTGCAAACAACATCGGCCCTCGGATCAGCACTTGAATGTTCAAGATGGCCTCGACTACAAGAAAAAAATGTTGGCAATTGCTAAATGGTACTCAAGTGTTTTTTGTTTGTGAGCTCTCAAATTTTTTGCCGATAGAGTACTCAAATGGGAGGAGATGAGGTAAATTGATTCCATCAATTGAATCTAGATCTAAAGACTCAAAATTTAAGTATTACTCCCTCCGTTCCAGAATATATTACGTTTTAGAATTTTGCACTTCAACTATGGCATGTGTAGAAATACCCGAATCGCCCTCTTTCATTAGCTCACTTATTACTCTTGGATAGTGCGTGTTACCATATTCTACAATAATAAATAACATTGAAAATAATGAATGGTATGGGTATGCAAAGGAAAAAAAGGTTAAAAGTCATCTCAAATTTGTAGAATGACATGTATTTGGGAATAAAATTTGAAAATCAGAATGAAACATATACTCCCTCCATTCCTAATTAAATAAATGACATTTTAAGATTTTGCACTACAACCAAGGCATATGTAGAGATAACCAAATTGCCTCTATTCATTAACTTACTTATTGCTCATATATGTTGTATGTTACTTTATTTCACAATAACAAATAATATTTGAAATAATGAGTCGTACATGTATATGTATGCAAAGGAAAAATAGTTAACAATCGTCTCGAAAATGTAAAATGACATGTATTTATAAATTAATTTGAAAGCTAAAATGACATGTATTCAGAAACGGAAGGAGCATTTAAGAACGAAAGATTGACTATTTAGTAAGAAAATACTTAAATTCTCTCTGGACATAAAAAAATGTTTACGAATTTTTCCGAACCTAAACCTACAGATAGATCTCGATCGTTCATGCACAACTCGATGGCTTAGATCGACGAGGCGCCGAGTCCAAGACGACCTAAAGCTTATTTCTACGCAATAAAAGTCAATTCCTCTTGCCACCAGCTTTCCTCAAAAGGATAATGCCACCTTTCCCACTCGTGCACCGAGATCTGTGCACGTAAAACTTACCGAAAACGGCAGAAGGCGGCGGAAACCAAACAAGGAAAGAAACCAGCGAGCGCATGCACCTTGCAGCTGAGGCAGCAGAAGCGGAAAGGCGGCGTCGAGGAGGCCCCGGTCGCACTCACTCCAGGCACCGGCTGCCGGGGTCGACGCACCTCTTGTGCTGCGACGCCTGCGGCCGCTTGTTCAGGAACACCACCTTCTCCCCGCTGATGATCAGGTACGTCTACACCAGGGAGACGTCCAGAAGTCTCTCCAGCTCCGACACCCGGATGACGTCGTGGTACGATGACCGCCGCGCCTGCGTCGTCATGCACATTTTGTTAACTGGCTGGCCCCTCTCGCGCATGCTGTTGGCTGTTGCATGTAATCCTGAGCGGTTGGGTTTGTTTCAGTTTCGGAGTGCTGTTTATTTGGTTTGTTAGTTGGTTGTTGGTTAAGTAACCGTAAAATATCTTTAGGAGCTCGGTTCAGATCAGATTAGGTTTTGGTTTGCTTTGCAAGATGTAATCTCAATTTATCTGTAACCTTAAACATATAAAAGAAAGGAGAATAAACCCAGAAAAGCTGCGCAGTTGAGGGCAGCACCAAAAAACCTCTTATCGATTGTTTTGCTCTGCTATTGTTCTCTCCTGTCGTCGCTATGTTCATCTGTGTGTTGTCAGTTTTTCCTCTGAAGTGCAGAACATCGACAAAGCTCTGTTGTTGTTCTGCTTCGCTGAAGTTCAGAGAACAGGCAAAGCGTTATTGTTGTTGTTCTACTGGAAGTTCAGATAACAGGCTAAGCACTGTTGTTGTTATTCTGCAGAACAGAATACAGGCACAGCGGAGGAATTTTCAAGAGCAATACCAACATTTGGTATCAGAGCAAGTTCTCTTCCAATTGACCACAGGCTCAAGCAGATGGTGCTCTCATCACAGCAAACGGTAAAGGATGTCAGCGGTGTGCCGTTTTCTTTTTCGATGCTAACAACGTCTAGTTATACCACTTGGACAATCAAGATGGAGGCTATAATGGATGCCCAAGGGATCTGGGAAGCTGTTGAACTAGAGGCTGGTGTGGCCGTAGAAGCTAAAATCGACAAAAGGCAAAAGCTTTCTTGTTTCAATGCATCCTTGAAGATGTTCTCCTTCAAGTCGCCAAGAAGAAGGATGCAAAGGAGGTATGGGAAGCTTTGAGAACCATGTTCTTAGGTGCTGATCGTGTTCAGAAAGCACGACTTCAAACACTGAAAAGCCAGTTTGAAGCCTTGTGAATGAAAGATGCAGAGTTTGTTGATGATTTTGCCGAAAAGTTAAGCAGCATGGCAACTAAGTTTAGCAGCCTTGGCGCCAAACTTGAAGACACAACACTGGTTAAAAAACTTCTTGATTATGTGCCAGAGAAGTTTTTTCAACTAGTGTCATCGATTGAGCAATATTCAAACTTGGACAGTATGCTTTTTGAGGAAGCGATCGGGTGTCTTAAGGCATATGAAGAACGAGTTCGCCTATGTATTGGCAACAGTTTTGCTAGCACTGAAGGGTGTCAGTTGCTAACTCAATCTCGCTAGTCTTTGCAGCAATATTCTGAGCCTTGGCCAGATTACTGAAGCTGGCTGCAAGGTGAAGCTCGATGGAGTTTTATTGTGGATATATGATCAGGAAGGAAAACTACTCATGAGAATCCATTGTTTAGACAATCGTTTGTACAAGATTTTGTTAAATGTTGCTATGCCCGTGTGCCTCTCGAGTAGCATTGATGAGTCGTCATGGCTGTGGCATGCACGGCTTGGCCACTTGAATTTCCAGGCTATGAGGGCCATGGTGGCCAAAGACATGGTACGGGGAGTGCCTAAAGTTGAGCACCTTACTCAGATGTGTGAAGGTTGCATTTTTTCCAAACAGTGCCAACAGCCATTTCCTTTGCAAACTTTGTACTGGGGAGAAGAATTGTTGGAGCTTGTTCATGCAAATCTTTGTGAACCTATCACACCACAAACAATAGTTGGTAATCAGTATTTCTTACTCTTGGTTGATGATTGCAGCCGTTTCATGTGGGTGTACTTTCTCAAGTCAAAATATCAAGCATTTGTTGCGTTCAAGAAGTTCAAAGTGAATTCTGAAAATGAATGCAGGCACAAACTGAGAATACTCAAAACAGATCGAGGTCATGAATTTGTTTCTCATTAGTTTTCAGATTTTTGTGCAGAAGGAGTACAACGGCACCTCACTACACCATATACACCACAGCAAAATGGTGTAGTAGAACATCGAAATCGTTCAGTGCTGAATGTTATTAGAAGCTTGCTGAAAACAATGGCAATGCCCGGGGTGATGTGGGACGAGGTAGTCAGGCATGCTGTTTACCTTCTAAATCGTGTGCCAACTAAAGCAGTGAAGGGAGCTACTCCTTATGAAATCTGGAAGGGTAGGAAACCTAATCTTGAGCAACTTCAGGTATTTGGATGCACGGTATTTGCAAAAGTGCCAGCAGTTCAAACCCGCAAACTAGATGATCCTAGAAAACAAATGGTGCATCTAGGAATTGTGGAAGGAAGCAAAGCATATTGACTTCTCAATCTAGAAGGGAGAATGATATGTGTTAGTCATGATGTGATATTCGACGAAAATAAGAAATGCAATTGGGATTGGTTGGCTAGAGACAACTCGGTCTCAGCCGAGTTCACTGTTCATAGTCCGACATTGGCTGAAGGGGTAGACACAGCACCTGCAAACTTACTGCAACAAAATTCAGGCTCATAGTCACCTAATGTAATGTTTTTGAAATTAATAAAAGCTTCCTTTATCCAAAAATAGTCATCTAATGTGGGAGATCATTACTCAGTTATACATTCTTCACAGTCGGCTCCAGGGTGGGAGAAGAACCAACATCACCAACCGATTTAGCACCAACATCACCAATACTGACTCCAAATATAGTCAGTACATCTCTCACTTCCTCTTTAGAATGAACTCCACTGAAGTTCAGATCGCTGGCAGAGATCTATGAAGATACTGAGGACATGCAGTTGTTCGAAGAGCTGAACATGGCAGCAGTTGATGAGACAGCAAACTGTTTTGAAGCTGCAAGCAACAAAGAATTGGTATATGCAAAATGAGTTTGACTCAACCAAGAAAAACAAGACATGGACTCTGATAGATCTCCCGAGTGGAACTAAGCCAATCGGCTTAAAATGGGTATATAAGATAAAGAAGAATGCAACTAGAGAAATTGTTAAGCATAAGGCGATATTGGTTGCAAAAGGATATGTGTAGCAAAAAGGAATTGATTTTGAGGAAGCATTTGCTCTGGTTGCTAGAATGGAAACAATGAGATTGTTGTTAGCTTTATCAGCTCAGAAGGGGTGGCAAGTTCATCACCTTGATGCCAAGTCAGCTTTTCTGAATGGGGAGCTCCAAGAGGATGTATATGTGTCTCAACCAAAGGGTTTTATCATTATTAAGAAGGAAAACAAGGTGTACAAGCTGTCCAAAGTGCTCTATGGGCTACGGTGGGCTATGGCAAGCGCCTAGAACTTGGAACACATGCTTGGATCTAACCATGAAGAATCTTAGTTTTAGAAATGCCCTCAAGATCAGGCTGTGTACAAACATTGTACTGACAAAGGTTTGGTCATTGTTGGAGTTTATGTCAATGACTTGATAGTGACCGGAGAAAACCAACAGGAGATTTAATTGTTCAAGGAACAAATGGAAAATTAGTTTGAAATTAGTCACTTGGGAACTCTTTCTTATTATCTTGGAATAGAAGTGCAGGAAACAAGTAATGGAACATTTTTGAGACAAACTGGATATGCTAAGAAGATATTGCAGCAAGCAGGGATGTGGGAATGCAATCCATCAAAATACCCGATGGAACCGAAGCTACATTTGACCAAAGATAAAGCAGGAGCTCTAGTAAATGCAACTGATTATCGGCCCTTGATTGGGTGTTTGCGATATTTACTCCATACTAGACCAGATCTGAGCTACTCAGTGAGGATGGTTAGTAGATATATGGAGACAGGATGGTTAGTAGATATATGGAGACACCTAAACAAAGCCACTTAAATGTAGTCAAGCAAATCCTCCGATATGTTAAAGGGACAGTCAATTTTGGCATTGTTTACAGGATTATTCGAGATGGTAAATTGATTGGCTATAGTGATAGCAATTTCGCAAGTGATCTTGATGGTTGAAGTACTACCAGGATGGTATTTTATCTCTCAGGTGGTCCAATCATATGGTGCTCACAAAAACAAAAAAAACTGTTGCATTGTCATTATGTGAGGCAGAGTTTATGGCTGCGGTAGCTACTGCATGTCAGGCTGTATGGTTGAGAAGTTTGCTAAGCAACCTGGTAGGTTCTGAACCGGAAAATGTGCTACTAAGAGCTGACAATAGATCGGTAATAGCACTTATGAAGAATCCAGTGTTTCACGGGAGGAGTAAACATATTGACACTAAATAGCATTTCATCCGGAAATGTGTTGAAAATAGACTGACAATTGATCACGTTAGCACCGAAGAACAATGTGCAGATATACTAACCAAAGCACTTGCCAGAGTCAAATTCACTGAGATGTGAGAGTTGCTGGGAGATTATTGCATGTAATCCTGATCAGTTGGATTTGTTTCAGTTTCGGAGTGCAGTTTATTTGGTTTGTTAGTTGGTTGTCGGTTAAGTAACAGTAAAATATCTTTAGGAGTTCCGTTCAGATCAGATTAGTTTTTTATTTACATTGCAAGATGTAATCTCAATTTATCTGTAACCTTAAACATACAAAAGAAAGGAAAATAAACCTAGAAAAGCTGTGCAGTTGAGGGCAGCACCAAAAACCTCTTGTCGATTGTTTTGCTCTGGTATTGTTCTCTCCTATCGTCGCTGTTTTTCATCTGTGTATTGTCGGTTTTTTGTCTGAAGTCAAGAACATCGACAAAGCTCTGTTGTTGTTCTGCTTCGCTGAAGTTCAGAGAACCGGCAAAGCGTTATTGTTAGTTGTTCTACTGGAAGTTCAGAGAATAGGCTAACTACTGCTGCTGTTGTTATTTTGCAGAACAGAATACAGGCGCAGCGGAGGGATTTTCAAGAGCAATACCAATACATGCCGTCGGAGAAGAGCACGTACGTACGACGTGCACGCGCCAGCCCGTCTATGACGACGACTATGTGCTTCCTAGACGACGCGGTGGTCGCCGTGGTCGGAGAGGCACGAGAAGGACAGCGGGACGCCGGTGCAGTCGAGGCAGTAGTAGTTCCACTCGTCTTTGGGCAGGCCGGCGTGCGCGGGCCGCGGGGCACGGCTCGAAGAACTTCGTGCGCGCCGAGCAGTGGCCGCAGCCACACCGGGCCGAACCGCTGCTCCTCCTGCTGCTCCTCGCCGCCGTACACGTCCACCGGCTCCAGGTACATCGTCTCTGCACATTCCAAGAGCAAATGCGGGCTTAACAACACAACATATCAATCGCCTGGTCGGTTGCGTAAACTGCACCAAGATCGATCGAGGCAAAGGAATGAGGGGGAAAAATGTAGGAATCTCACGTACATGCGATTGCTGCTGCTGTACTTACTATTGAGTTGCATGCACCAGTCAGTTCACATAAAAGCTTAAGCTGATGAGAAAAGACGGACAATTCACTTATACTTCAACACTTCCCCTCACGTACAGGCTCCTCAGGCCCTAGGACGTGGAATAGAAGTGGACTGTAATTATTTTTTTAAATGGCGCCATCAAAGACGCAAAGGTCTTGACCGTCTTGAGAATTCGGCATCTTCAGAGATTCTCCACGAAAAAGATTCTCCAATCGTTCCCCACGGACGACGCCAGCTGTCGGCGTTTGGAGAACAGGCCCCTCGCCGAAGTTTACTTGTTGATTGAGGATCAACCAGCCCCTTTTACGTGAAGGGTTAGCGTCCGAAGAATACCGTGGGAGGAGGTCGAGCTATCAAAGAGCAACGAGCAAGGGGTTTTATTCTGGTTCGGGCCTTTCACGATCGAGATAACAGCTCTACGTCCAGTGCTACTTTGCTTATTATCTTGATGCTTACAAGGGTCTGGCTAGGTTTAGCTCGCCCTATGCCTGGTTACAGAAAGGTGTTGTTATTGCTACGCTCGTATGCGCCTTTTCTGTGTTGGCTCCTCCTCCGCGCGTGCGTGTCCCTTTCTTAGTGTGTTCTGAGGAGGTATTTATAGGCGGTTCAAATCGACCGTATCCGAATATCACGTCCTTACGTGTCTGCGCGTGGCAGCGACTGTCCCTTGATTTTCGCCACGCGGCGTCGTGGACGTGATGGGCCCGAGTCATAGCATAACGGCTAATCATTTCCGCCGTCCATTCTGTCGAGCATGACACGATGCTCGGGTTTCGATTCTGGTCGTGACCGACCTTTGCCGCCACCCGAGCAACCATGCTCGGAGATGCTGCGCGGATGAGTATGCGAACATGGTCGGCACGGAGCCAGTAGCTAGTCCGTCCGAGGATCCTCCTTTAGGACGACATCAAAGGGGAGCATGGTCGGCCGAAGAAGGACTGCCGGGGCATGATGGTCTTTATGGTAATTTACCTAATCCCCGACAATCTTTTACTAGGTTTCCTCAATATTTAAGCTTCTAGGAAATGCATTTGAGCCCTCTAATAATGTTTGATTTAAAATTGGATATATTATTTTGACTGTTGATACCTATGTAGGATATCGGAGCTATCGCTAGATACAAACTATGATAAATAGTGAAGCTATTTAGAGTTATAATGCTTATAGCTAATATAATAAAGCATTAGCCCACAGTTTAGTACTTAGGGTTAAAAAAAGCTATAGCGCAATTACAGCTAGCTATTTAAAACACTAGTGCCAAATACTGTGGGAGGAATACGAGAACAGTATAGCAAAAGTTTTGTGCATTGTAGTGCAGACAAATCACTGTAGCTCATGTACTACGCTACTGTGCTTCTCTATCTTCACTTCTTCAAGTCCGAGGATCCAAATACAATGGTGAGCTAGTCTTTCGATGGAAAATATCCTGAGCTCTGTTGAAAAATGATATCTCTATGTTTCACAATATTTGTTCAATTTATTGAGAATTGTTGTTTCAAGATATTTATCCAGTTTGTTGCGAATTGCCGTTTCAAAATATTTATCCAGATTTATCGGAAACTGTTGTTTCATAATATACATCTATTCATCTACCGTGGAATTAATGATGTGAAAAATGCTAAATGGTTTAAATATGTCATTTAACAGGGTAAGGAAGTATGGTCCAATGGTCCAATTCCATATGCTAAATGGTTTAAATATGTCATTTAACAGGGTAAATCAAAATACGTTTTATAAAATTAAACGGAGGGAGTACCGCTTAGCCTTTGTGCCTCCTCGGTCTGTATATACAGGGTAAGCGGACAAATACTGTGGAACCGAGGGACGTGACATTTGAATCTGGCTGAGCAACCGGTGGTAATTAAAGATTGTCACCCCTCGACAATTGTGAATAACTCCTTTCCTGAAGATTGAAACATTCGCGCGCGGAGGATTGTCTGAGCCCGGCTCGGCTCAAAAGTTTTTTCGCGATTTGATCCTTTTGAAAATTACAAGTAGGTCCTTCGTGATTTTTGTGAGAGGAAGATTTTTCCTCTAAATTCACGTTTGGGTCCCTCGTGCGCCATTTTACGAAAAGAACCTCCCGTTAAATTCAAATCGCGAACAAGCCTTTTTCTAATTTTTAAGGATAGCGGACAGGTCCAAAAACGTAACATTCAGGTCCTTGCTCTTTACGTCTAGGTCCTTTCTCCGTTTTTCTCGGGAAAAAATGTTTTAATCACTACAAATATGTGTGCAACACTATCTCTAGACTTTTTTCCCACCTCGATTTCCCATCTCGATCTCTAATATTTTTTAAAGTATGTATTATTACTCCACTAACGCGTTGGGTCTCGATATTTTTAAAACATGTATTATTACTCCGTGAACGCGTAGAGTGTTAAGCTCGACAAAAGAAGGTTGTCATCTCTAATAATTTTTCACCCTTTTCCTCTAGACTTTTTCCCCACCTTGGTTTTCTAACTCTGGTCTCCAATATTTTTCAAATAATTAAATAAAGAGATATTTCTACAAATTTATCTCTACTTTTTTTCTCCGTTTCGCTCATTATTTCGACGATTTAAAAATAAAACGCCGCCAAAAAAGAAATCCCTACTGTGAAAATAATGCACGCTGTGGTTACGCCATGAGTCTCTAATATTTTTAAAGCATGTCATTTCTCCGTTTTCTAAAAAAGTTTTCGCCGTAAATATTTGTGCATTCTATCTCTAAACTTTTTTCCCAAATCGATTTTCCATCTCGATCTCAAATATTTTTTAAAACATGTATTATTACTCCGCGAACACGTAGAGTGTTAAGCTCGACAAAAGAAGGTTGTCATCTCTAATAATTTCACCCTTTTCCATCTAGACTTTTTCCTCACCGCGGTTTTCCAGCTCGACCTCTAATATTTTCCAAATAATTCGTCGAAAGAGATATTTCTGCAACTCTATATCTCTATTTTTTCCCCATTTTGATAATTTAAAAAATAAAACGCCACCGAGAAAAAAATAATTTTTTTCTACGGAAAAACGACACACGCGGCGTATTACGCCATGAGTTTTTAATATTTTTAAAACATGTATTATTACTCGCTAACGATAGAGTATTAAACTCGACAAAAGAAGGTTGACATCTCTAATAGTTTTTCGCCCTTTTCCTCTAGACTTTTTTCCCATGCGGTTTTCATTTCGGTCTCCAATATTTTCCAGATAATTCGTCGAAAGAGATATTTCTACAACTCTATCTCTCTATTTTTCCCCGTGCCGCTCATTATTTCGACGATTTAAAATTTTAAACGCTGTCGAAAAAAACATTTTTTTTTTCGAAAAAACGACACGCGCGGCGTGTTACGCCGCCGAAAATTTCCTAGTTCATGTAATAGCGAAAGCTCATGAGAAATAGAAAGGGCCAGTCTATGCTATGGAGTACTGAAGATCAGCGAAGTACAATTTGCATGTGTGGTTTCACAGTTTCGCTACTGCGATACTGCCTAGCAAATCCACATAGGACAATAGTAAAAATTAAGTGAAAAAAACAGAACTACCTACAAAAAATGACTTCAGAAAAGAATGAGCAGATGTTGAGTGGTTTGGCTTGATCTCAAGTTCTTAGCTACATGACATCTGAAGATGATCTGGCATGAGAATTTCGGCCTACCAAACAGCAAGCAAGACTGCAAATGCCATGAGACCCATGACAACGATGGCGGCAACTGGAGACAAAGACCGGGTCCCTGTACGGTTCAGTAGGTTGTAGGTAAAGTGGCGATGCCATGAGCAACAAGCTAGAGCTTCCTCGTTCATATTCTGCATACGCAGCACGCTCTGCTTCCTAACATGTTGGAGCATAGAAGAAGAGAGGTACACTTTTTATGCTCAAGGAATAAAGCGATGAAATTTGCACCGACAAAATGTTCGTTCGTTCGTGTAAATTTCTCTTTATAGCTCGTAAAATTGACAAACGTTGCGGTACGTGTGCTGAAATTTGCTTTCTTCATAGTTCTCATCCCCATCCGCGGAGGGTGTATATATATACACACACATACAAAGTTGTTTGATGTGGCTGCGTGATTTGTGTCACACTTGGACGTTGCCAATGGCGCGACTCTCGGACTCCCGGACAGCGCTGGCGAGGCGCCTCATGCTGTCGTCGTGGTACCACGGCGTCTTGTCGGACCAGGTCACGTTCCCGTCGGGCGGCACGGCGGGGACGAGCTCGCGGCACACCTCGCCGAGCACGTTGATGGTGTTGTGGTAGTGGTAGTACCGGATGAGGTGCTCCGTCTTGTGCGTCGTGTTCCCGATCACGTTCTCCGACATGTGCACCCCCGTCGCGTACGCGTTCCTCGCCTGGATCGCGTACTTCCGGTCGCGCCGCACGCCGGTGATCCAGTTCCGGAACACCAGCTTCTCGAACCCCCATTGCCTTCACGACGATCTCGTCAATGTTAGAGAGTTGCAGCGACGAGGAATCAAGGGTTCTTCGATCGTGTACTTACTTGGAGTAGTCGGCGTTGGGGTCCTGCACGCACAGCTTGCTGGACATGGGGTTCTGCTCGATCGTGAACTGCGTGTAGGGGCTGAGCTCGCCGAGGACGGCGTCGAGCGTGCGGCCGTCGGGGAGGAAGATGTACTCGTCGACGTCGAAGAAGAAGGTCCAGTTCGCGGCGTGCCGGTACCTGTGCAGGCAGTCGTTGACGACCAAGAACTGGTTGTAGTAGTAGCCGTCGTACTCTGCCTGCGCGCGGATGTCCTGGACCGTGGCGCGCCCGGCGCGCACCCAGGGCGCGAGCACCGCGCGCACCGCCGGGCTCATGCCGCCGGCGTCGTGAAACACGAAGTGCGAGCTGGGACCGAAGAACCACGCGTGGTACGCCATCCATTCCCGCACGCGTGCAACGCTCAGGTTGCCGTACAGCGAAGAACCGCAGTAGAGGTACTCGTACTTGTACGGCGGCCGGAACCTGGCCTCGTCGTACGAGCCGGCGTCCTCCTTGAGCGCGACGATCCGCTCGTACCGGTCCGGCGACGGCGAGTAGTACGCGTACAGCACGAGCTCGCCGCCGGCATTGTCAGCGTTGGGCGCGCGCGCGAAGGTGCAGTTCACGACGACGACGGTGTACATGCGTCCGTAGCCCCAGTCCGGGAGCATGTGGTACGTCTTCGCAGCGCGCATGGGCCGCGCCGGCGCCCCGACGGCGAGGATGCGTTTGAGCTGGGCACCCACTCGCACCGGAACCACGGCTTGTCGTACACGTGCGTCGGCTTGGACGCCAGCCCGATGACCGCGAACGTGTACGGCCCGCCGCGGTACGCGCCCATCTGCACGAACAGCGCCGCGGCGCTGCCTACCTCGCGGAACTCCCGCTTGTTCGGATCCCGCTGCCGCGGGAGCGTGAAGTTGGACGACCTCTTGGCCTGGACGGCGAGGGGCCGAGCCGGCGTTTCTTGCGCGGGCTGGGCACACACGGCGGTGGAGGAGAACAGCGCGGACCGGCGTGGCTGCAGGTGCCAGACGCCCATGACGAGCGCCAGCGCCGTCAGCGCCGCGAGTAACAGCTTCAGGTCGAGCCTGGCAACAGGCACCCTTGCGTTCGCCGCAATGCCGGCGGCTGCGGGCTTGCATCCGGCCGCGTCCTTCCTCATGGCCGACTGTGGCGCGGAAGCTTTCGCTCGTGTGGAGCTTGCTGCGATTGGCTGGGGGTGCTACGCGTGCATTCGGTGGCCTTCTCTACGTTTGGGCCGGTGGCTCGTAGCCTCGTATCGCGTTCTCCTCGCGGCTTTGCCGCTTTGCTCTGTCTCACCTTTGTCGGTGTTGTCGGAGTCCCGTACCGGATTTGAGTCTGTGGTTCAACATTTTTTCTTCTAATCTTCATTGTGAATATGAATCCTATGCTCTAAATCTGTTTGGATTCGATGAATTTGATTCGTGATTTGCTGGGTTAACTACCATCTAATCCATAGCCGCGTTGCAAGCTTGCAATCCTACCAACTATACTAGTAACTAGTTATTAGAGATGGTACATCTCGCTTATAATTGTTCACATGGTTGGTTACTAGTCGGATTTCGGAGTAACGACATGGGCCTTCCATGGCTTCTCGGCCGCCAAACCTGGCCGAGTCGCCCTTCACCATGGTCAAGATCAAATCCATATGAAATTACTGAGCAGTGCTTAAATGATTTTCCTTCTAATACAAATTGCACCAATCTTAAAACAAATAAAAGGGTAAGTTTTTTAGATAAAAGATTGAAATCCATGCTCTAATATTTATGCACACAACCGAAAAGTTTACAAAGTAAGTTCTTCGAATGGACTTTGCTTGACAACAAAACTTGTGATCATAAGATAACATGCTAACTTGTGATCAAAAGCAACCTGTTGCCTATAATTATTTCTCCATCAAATCACATGGCCTTCACCTCCCAAGTCTGGGCCTACCTCCGAAATTGGGGAAAGTTGGAGCAATCAAAACTTGCCACCACCTCCAAACAATCTGAGCTGTTCTCCTGATGGTGCTCAAAACCTCATCCAAAGGTTCTCCTATACAGTAACTCGTGGATTGTTTTTTCTCAAAGATTAAATCATTACCCCACCAGATAGCCCATAATATGGCAGACCCCCAACAAGAATTGTTCTTTTTCATTCTTCTCAAAGCTGGAACCAACGGCATATGAGACATAGACTTCAAGATAAACCAAGAGCAATATGCACTATTCTCCAAATCATTTGTGAGTGTTGGCAATCAAAAATAAATACTTTATTGTTTCATTACAATTACAAAATGCATTTTTATTCCCATGCCAATTTCTCTTAGCTAAATTGTCCTTTGTTAAAATTACTCATCTTTGTAAGAATCAGTCTTTTTAATTTTTAAAGAAGTTTCAGCTTGCACATGAATTTACTATTGAAAGGGTACCTCGATTCATCAAATAGCCGTACATAGACCATACAGAGAATTGCCCATGTCTATGTAAACTCCATTGAAAAATGTCCCTTCCATCGGTAAGCTGACAATTATCTATTTTTGCTACTAGATTGTATCATGCCGTCAATTTATCCCCCACTAATAATCTTCTAAAAGTAATATATGGTGGCATCTGAGTCATGACCTTTGCCACAAATAAAGGGGTAAGTAATCACCCTCTACCCTTCATTTATGTTTTAATATTTATGCAATTGTTATAAAGAAAAGCATGGAAGCACCTCTCAAAATCATTTCTACAGTCCAAAATCACCTTGTTCATTGTCTATGCTGGCCAATTGGCAATATTTCTTTTCGAAGACGACGATTCGACATGTTTACTGCACACAAAGCAAGATCATGTTTCTGAGGCGGGTCATGACCAAAGTTACCGCCGAACAAGGTGCCGGAAAAGAAGGGAATGGAAGAGTTTTGTGCGTGCATGAGGACGAGAGGTAGATTTTGACTGCCCAACAACTAACCGACTCGACTGGTTAGTGCAAATCAGGCCAAATTTTGCATCCTAACAATCCCAAAGTGTGGTACAGAGATCGACAGAGATGGGAAGTGAAGCATGAGTAGATGAAAGATCTGTCACCGTCTCACAGGTCACAAAAAGGCAAGAAAATTTTGTAAGCGTGTTTTTGATGATGCGTACATACTAAAGAACAGTTAAGAGAGGACATGACATCAGAGGTCAATCAGAAGAAAGGCAGAAAGTGCATCAGACTTTGCAGGACAATTATATGGGCAACCAATTCAAACAGCGGGTACTTCAGACCTAATACGGGTGATTAAAAAGGCATGGAGAACAACTTTGGCGAACCTGCAATGGCGGCAAATCATTTTGTTGTCTTGATGAAAAGGTAGCACCGCAAGGACAATCTTGATTCAGACATGAGAGAGAGAGATAGAGAGAGAGATCATCAGTAAGGACAATTGTAAGATGCTGCTTAATTCAATAGTTCTGATCCTCATCGAGAGCTTGTTCCAAAAATAGGAAATTTATAGGAAACAGTATAATCTATAAGGAATACTGCATAATTCCCGTGTTACAAACGTGCTCTGACAATTAAAAACGTTTTCCACAGCTATCAAATGATCATGCACACGTTTATTACATATATCTCTCTTTACACATCGACATCTGTGTTCTCTTCTTTACGTAAAGAAGAAAATACAGAAAGAAGAACACACAAGACGGAGAACACAGATGAACACACATCGGGAACAAGCACACGCAGACCAATGTCCCTCCAGTGTATACTTGGCGAAGAGTTTGGTCAGTATCGGAGCAACAGTGTGCAGATCTTCGCTAGGGCTCTGAGGCTTCGTTGGTTGTGGTTCCGATGGAAATGCAATGAAAGAGCCTGGACGGGGCTTGATCTCCCGTGCGACAAATCTGATGTTGCTCTTTTCAATGCTTCAACGATTGTCACGATAGGAAACGGCAAATTGGCAGATTTTTGGAGATCGAGTTGGTTGGAAGGGCAAGCACCGAGAAATATTGCACCGAGCTTGTTCCAAATAGCGCGTAGAAAAAACATCTCGGTTCACCAGGCTTTGTCAAACAATTACTGGATCCATTTCTGCACACCTGTCAGCTCAGAAATTGAAATCAAGGAGTTGGTAACGCTATTTGAAGCGATTCGACGCATTCATAGAGATGAATCAAGGGAAGACCAGATAACTTGGAGATGGACCCCTGATGGACAATACTCAACAAAGACGGCCTATCTAGCGCAATTTCAACCCGTTTACTGTAAAATGAAGATCTGCCCGATATGGAAAGCGCACGCCGAACCCAAATGTCGTTTCTTTGCGTGGACGTTGCTTCACAATAAAATTTTAACAGCAGATAACATGCTCAAGAAGGGGTGGCCATGCAACGCCATCTATAGCCTTTGCACCGCGTCAGAGGAAACTTCAACGCACTTTTGTAAAGATTGCCCTTTTGCGAGGCAAGTATGGGGTCGCCTTCTACACTGGGGGCAGCTGGTTCGATGCCGGAATATAAGTTTCAGGGGTTCGCTATATAAATGGTGGCGAAATCTGAGATCCCAATATGATAAAGAAAATCGACGATATTTCGATGGCTTCATCATTTACTTTTGGTGGAATCTTTGGCAGGAAAGAAATCAACGTATTTTTGAGGGCACAAGTAGAACGACGAGAGCGGTGGCGGTGTTATCAGGGCGATGTGTTCTTAGCGCGGTTTCGCCTTGTCCTTCTCGGCTACAAATTAGTTTATATTTGTTCAGTTTTTTATTTCCTTTTCCCCCGTGCTTTTGCAGTTGTTTTACAGTTGTCAATAGGCCTTTCTTGTTCTAAGTAGGATGGTAGGTTGGTGGATTCGGTCATAGGTTTTCTCGGTGGTAGTTTTTCGGTTCGTGTTGTGAGGTTTTTTTTTCCCGGTTTTTTCCTAAAAAAAAAACTGGCTCTTCTCCCTGCTTTTTCTTCTTAATAAATTTAACAGCAATTCTCTTGCTGTTTTCGTTCAAAAAAAGGGGGTCCATGTCAATGGCCATGGGTCGAACCAATCTCGCAAGAGAAAGGATTGCCTCACGATGGATGGGTTCCTTTCAGCAAACATTTTTACAATATACAACATTGAATATTAGCTGCCTATTCTATTTGATCTAACGGATCAGATTAGTTAGGATTTAGTTATACTCTCGCTGGTAGTATTGGTAGTAGAAATCATATGATGATAGTATTATAATTAGCCATTTTTTTTAATTTTGAACATATATATATATTTTTTTTACTTTTGTGTAAAATTCAGAACTGCTTCGTAAGCCGCACATGACAAAGCGCTCGATGTGTTAGTGTGAGGCCATGGCGTCGTCACGAATCAGGCAGGAGGGCACCAGCCGCAGCGTGGTCATAATTCGAGAGGGCACCGACAGGAAGGCAGAGGTTGCGGCGTCGACGAGATCGGACTAGCGGCAGTGGCAAAAAAAAGAGGGCAACGATAACGAGTAACGCAACAAAGGGTGGCGACGACGGAAAATAAAGGTCAGCGATAACGATTAACGAAACAAACAAATGATCAAAAGTCTATAATACCCCTAAAAATATACGACTAAATCTGATTTCTACTGCCACTATTTACTACCATGTTATCCATTATAAAGTTGCTCTCAACGAAAGCCGGTGTGTGCGCGCTTGCCAGGCCCAACGGCGGGCGGAATGGTCACGGTGGATCAGCAGTACGAGTGTTCCCACACAATTCATCTAGAAATGGGTGTCGTCAGAATCGGGTTTGTAAGTGAGAAAGATTGTGGAGTCGAGAGACGCGATAGCTAGATCGTGGAACTGAATCACTGACCGGTTTGCATCACGTCTGCGTTATTCCCTGCTGCTGATGCATCTGCCGTTTCAACGGGATGCAGCGTGCACAAGACCAGTAGCGGAGACACAATGAAAATAGGTGGCTTAAAGAATTGGATTTAATAGAGACAAAGACATTAAATGAATTGTGTTGTGTTAGGCTCCTCTCCGCAGTCATGCCCTTTGTTGGTCCCCTGCTGATCCTCCCTTGGGCCGCGTCCTTGTACTGATTCTATCGGCTACTCGTGACCCTATGGCTATCCACCTTTGACGCCACTGCCATCACTGCTGTCGAGATGGTACGGTGCTTGGTACCTCGACATCTGGTAAGTCAACATCTCCCCTCTCATCCTTCGCCGCACTATTGTTGCCGTCTCGGATCTCGACCCTCAGCACCAGGCTAACACCCATGGAGGCAGCCCATAGTCAAGCTACCGAGGAGGATATAGGGGGGGGGGGTTACCGGCATCGACATAGACGATAGACTCGAGCCTGATGAAGCCTCCCGATAGAGTCGCCCCTACACCACCAAACAACAGTCTGCTCGTGCCATAGGGTGAAAACGGATCGTATAAGAGCAAATTTTACCTATCTCATATCCTAACCCATATTTTTTCTACGGATTCAAAGTTGAATATAGGCAAACTAGATATGAATATGAATCTAGGATATTCACGATAATGATACGGGATAGATTAATAACGGGTTCGGATTGGAAACAAATAAAATACGTGGATAGCGCGCACATATAGAAAAAACATGTTAAACACATATACCATCATCAATTCAACATGAGTACATGGTACAAGTCCTATACAAATTAATTTTTCATAGCGCGGGACAAGATCAGTGTATATAAAACCTAGAAAGTTTAATGTGCAAAGGAATAGCAATAATTTTCCTAATTATTTTTAAATAATAATAATTTCTACAATATTATAAAGAAATAAGCGATCATTTCGATTTTGATGTATGTGCTCTAAGCTAAGTTGATTTCGCAGATTCATACACACTGCATGCACGCATACCTTTTATGCTATCTTTAGATAGTAGGCCACCTCAAAATAGATTTTCTCGGCCCAACCTAAGACGTATCCGCATAGAATTCGGCCTGAGCACGCGTCCGAACCAAAGCGCCGCGGCCCGTGCGTGCCCTCCTCAACGACGCCGGTTTCCTCTCCCTCGGGACGCGGCCCCGCTTCGCGGCGCGCTCCGCGTCATTCCCCGCCACCGCGCGTCCAACCGACGAGCCCATCTCAGTTATACCCCGCCGCGTGCGTGCGCGGCCCCCGATTGTCCCCCCGGCCGAGCCGCGTCCAACGCCACCTGTTGCACGCCACGTGCTCGCGGCCCAACACAAGTCCTCAACTAACAATTGCTCTTCTCCTTTCCTCCCTTCCACCGAGCGCAGCGCGTGCGCCGGCCGAGCCGAGACGCCAGATCGGCGAAACCCCCGCCCTCCTCCGCGCGCGCAACGACAGCACCCGCCATCCCCTCGGAGTCCAGACGCTGCCCGCCGGAGCAACTGCAGGGAGCAGCCGGGGCTAGGGCTTCCGGCCTCCGTGCCCTAGGAGGACGAGCACTGGTAAGAAACCCTTCCCGTCTCCCCCATCTCTTCCGCCTCGTTCCCGATTTCCTCTGATGCAGAGGGCGGCGGCCGATTCGTGGTGTACCGCTGCCTTCCGGTTTGCTCTCCTCTCCAACTTGAGTTGATTCAGGCGGATTTTTATCTTCGTATAGATGGATGTGGTTGAAATCTCGGCGCGCGCCCCTAGTGCGATCGATGTCGCTCGAGGTTGTCTCAAGCAGGCGTTTACGGCATATCTTGCTCTCAAATTCCGCGATTTGAGTGCCGATGAAGCCAGGAATTTGAATCGTGGATAAGTAGGGGAAACATCAACAGGGAAGAGATCTTGCGGAGATTATCCGGTGCCGTGTTTGCACTTGCTGTCTTGCTCCCACCATGTGTGTCTCAGCATCCGGTCGAATTAGTACACTTCCCTGTTGAACGGGGATGATGTTGTGTGTTTCACCTCACGCGATTCGCTTCCTGGCATATATTTTCTGAATATTTAGTTTGTGCGTTTGGGCTTAACTTGCCGTGCTGATGATAGAATGTCATTAGAAGTAGAGTTGTTTGAAGGACACACCTCAAGTGGTAGTGTTCCGCATAGTGCCGAATGCTGATTAATCTTAACAAATATTCCGATCGCCTGCTAATATTATTTAACAATTTATGTTGATGCTTTAGTAGAGTGGCTCACTTGGGTTGTGTTCATCAGGTGAGGCGTGGCCTGAGAGAATGCAAGACCCTAGAGGTATGTCACGAGAGTTCTCCACCCCAAAGACACATAAGAAGAAGGTTGTGTATTGGCCTTCAGGCCAGCTAAAAGCTGAATCTGAACTACCGCGGAAGGAGGTTCCACATTCATCGAGCAAGATACAGAAGCCACCTAAGAGGAGCTTCAAGGATGAGCCTCGCCTTCCCACGCCACAATCTGATTCTCTGCCAGATTCTGGTCCTGCTGACGAATATAGGGCGTTACGGAGGAAGTACCTGCTGCTGGAGGAAGAGAACTTCACACTGGACAAACAATTGAGCACGGCTGTAGAGGAAGCCAAGGTTCTTGAGGATGAAAAGTTCGCCCTGCTGGATCAGCTTGTTGTCTTGGAAGGCCTTGTGGACCCTTCACAGCTGCAATCACAGTGAAGGCCACGATGCATTTTATGCGTGACCATTGTCTGTTCATAGACTAATTCAGCAGCTGGTAGTTTCTGCTTTCTAGATGTAACCAATTGTAATGGAAGGGCAAAGACATATGATATCAGGTGTTATGGATGTTTGAATACTCTTTGATAATTTCTTCTAGATGTGACAAAGAATATGATAGGTTCAACTGAAATTAATTTGGTCGCGAAGGGAAGTTCAGCGCCTATGAAGCTTGCCTAAAGTTCAGTTCATGATGTATGGATTTTGCAAAAGCGTGGATGATGCAGTTGATGATCTAAGATACTTTATATACTCGGTTAGGTTGATATTTGTCTTTGGGGAAGTATATGCTTCTCGTCGAATACTGGTATTCCTGTGATTTGATAAGCCAAGACTGTTCATATGAAAATTTTCTGCGCTTCACAAAATCTACTTCCTTTGTTCAGTAAACTGTTCACACAAGCATGGACGCTAAAATTGTTCTCGTATGAGGCTACTGTACTTTTGCATGGATACTACTGCTTTCATTTTTATGCTACTACGTTTGGTAACGCACAGTTAGAGAATTGCTAATTTCTCAGAACCACTGGTTTACTTTTCCACTTACAAAAAAATGAACTGGGTGAGGTGATCTCTCTCCAACCTGTGCTGTCCACTTTGAGATTAGCTGATGTCGTAAACATAGGCTGATTTTGAACTCTGCACGATGTTGTGGTAACCTAATTCCCCCGAGGAACAATATGAGAGTTGATTGCCAATGGGCAACCGTTTTAACATCCACCTATCAGTGTTTTTGGCTGCATGAAGAAATAAATCACATATTTTTCTTCAGAGAGAGGAGAACAACAAATCACCAATCCAGAGTATCATTGATTCTATCCCGTTACTCCACACGTACATGAATATATTTGTGCCTTGGGTATATTACTGCAAGGCGAAGAGCAAATCGAAGCGAAGGAGCATACGCTTGCTGCCAAGTTGCTTGAAATTAACACCAAATAGACTGATAAGATAGAAACAACGATACATAATGAGCAAGCACCTGTTCTAGCTAAAAAAAGTGCTCTCTGGTTACACGGCTGCGCGCATGCTCGCGAGTCTGCAGGACTTTCAAAGACGAGTTGCACCGACGCACACATCCATTCCATCCGCTGGCACGGGCGTGCGTACTACTGCCCGTACGTGTAGATGAAGTCGGAGTTGCCGACCATGGCGTTGAGCACCTGCGACACGAGGAACCCGCTGCCGGCGACGACCGCCAGGATAAGCAGCGCCGTGACGGGGTTCTTGAGCAGCTCCACGATGGGCTGCAGCACCGTGTACGCCACCCCCGTGCTCACCGTCAGCGCGTACAGCGCGTACCGCCGCATGTTGTCCCAGAACTCCTCCACCAGCGGGCCCTCCGGCCCCAGCGCCGCCGCAGGGCCCGCGCCGGCGGAGAGCGCGAGCGCCGCGGACACGCCGGCCGTGATGCCGCCGATGAGCGCCCACGTCGGCAGCCCGCATGTCCGGCCGCCTCCATCCTCCTCCCCCGCGGCTTCTTGGGGCTGCTTCTTGGGCGCCGCTTCAATGCTCTCTTGAGACGGTACGGTCATGGTCAGGCGCTGCTGTTGCGGAGTGGGTTCAGGGGAACGGGGGCGAGCTTGGACGACGGTGGTGAAGCCATGGCGTCTGGAAGGGAGGGGAGGCAGGAAGAGGGCGCGATGGAGAAGAGAGAGCTGGTTCATCTTGTACCGCCACCGCCGCCGCCGCCGCCGCCGTCGCTGCTGCCTGCTTGTCCGCGCCGGTGGTGGTGTCTGGGATGTGGGCAGGGGAGGGAAAGGATGAGGGACTCTGTGGTGTTGAATTGCTTTGCAGCATGGCTCGATCTTGGTGATAGATAGGCCTCCTGTTAACTATCTCTTATTTCTTTTTGAGGTTTTTGTGTTTTATTTACCCTCTTTTGCATTTTTGAGGCATCACGGCAACACTTTGCATAACTTTGTCTGCTCACAAGCCAATAAGAACATGTATGCCATGGAATTCCTTTGCTAAAAACTTTCTCCGGTCCTGTCAAGGCCCCATGGCCACCACAGGATGCAGAACGAGACGAAACCGGAACGATTATTGCCATCTCGACCTTATTTCCAAAAGTATCTAGATGCAACAGAGGAGAGATCTGACAGGTCACGGTTCACAAGTGCTAGTGTTCGGAATTCAGATGAGAATTATCTTCCAAAACACATCAAGTTTGGTAAACATTTTAATAAACTCTGCGGTTGGGCTCTCGATCTTGCATTTGTTTACTCCATTTTGTTGAATTAAAAATGTATGAAACCGTGGACTGCGCACAGCTGTTGATCAGGTTTGATAGACAACCCCATATATAAACTGAATCTTCCAGTGCAGAAGATAGTACTAAATAACAGTGTAGTACATCAGCTAGGACAAAGCATTCCAGAAGCTGGTGGAGCAAGTAGTTTCTGCAGGTGATAATGTATCATAAACAATGGCTGGCTACACTGGCCCACACCTTCTGTACCTTTGCTATATGAACTGACCTGCAGAGCCCAGGGAGTGACACTGCTATATAAGAGGCCATACATGATGAATTGATGAGCACTGGACATGTATTGACTTGCTCCAATCAGGCCAGCCAGCAAAAGGGTGTAGTTTCTCTGAAGTGGCAATGATCCGTCAGGGGATCAGCTGCAGGCACGGCCGGCGAGGCCGCCGTGTGCGCCATGTCCAGCTCGGCTCGCTGCTCCGGCTGCGCGTGCGGCTGTTCGGCCTCGTCGGCCTGGTTGTCCGGTGCCTGGAAGAGCTCAACTGCTGCCCCAGGAGGTGGTCGCCGGCGACTGTGAGAGCACAGAAGCTGAGTCAGGCCGGCCGGTGTCGCCCGCCAGGGCCGGCGGAGAGGGAGAGTCCTCTCCATGCAGAGGCCATTGCTGATTGCTTGGAGTTCATCAAGAGATCCTACCTTCCTGTGCAGGATGATGATCATAGTACTGCTTGCTAGTTAGTAGTTACCCATGCTGTGTTGTGTAGTGATAACTCTGTATTTCTAGCTGTCGCTAATGGACATCAAGAGTTCATCAAGCATGAACAAATGTATGTTAGCGAGCCAAGTTCTGGAATAAAAAGTTATAAACAAAAGCGTGTGTTGCTAGTTGCTACTGGTCAATGGTCACTGGAAGGTCATTTTCTTGTCAAGAACATGTGTGGTTGATGCTTTCATGGGCGGTAGTTTTCGACTAGGGATTAGGTGAGCTCGAGTCATCCAAGCTTTGTTTTCCAGAGCAGTTGGCCCTTGCATAGTGCAAACAAATTAGGGGATGAGAGCTTCTCGTGTCATACTCTGTCCACGGACGTGGGTCAGTTTTTGACTTTTTACGGTCTCCAGCGCAACGCTTTGATAGTTTTATATCATAATATATTAGTAAAAATAATAAAAATAATATATTGTGAAAGTATTTTGTAAGACAAATCCAATTATGTTATTTTCATGTAGCAAAATCTATATGCTTTAATATATAGCAAACCTACGAGCAAAAGATTCAAGAAGTACGTGCATCATTCAAATTCCCTCATAAAATCCAGGTAAAGCATTCCCCTTCCAATAGTGTCTTTGCTAGCATAATTATTATGTGCTAACAGCCGCTTGGTGCTGCTTGCAGACTACATCACTAATATATTATAGGGCGTATTAGAATTCAAAAAAATCTTTTTAAGTGAATATTAATTTATGTTATAATATATTATGAATTGTTATGAAACCAACAATAATTGAAAGATAAGTGAAATATGAATCAATTGATACATCTTTTGTAAATTAAACATGCACATAATTTGACTAATTCTTGGTCAAAATTTATGTAATTTGACTTTTCTGAATTCTAATATGCCCTATATTTTGGAACGGATGGAGTATAATAAAGTGCTTTTCCCTTGCTGAAATTGCAATAGCGTTACAGGGCACTAAGGGATTGATAATTGGAAACTGCATGGATGGAAATCTTATGGTGTGAAATCATATTCTGAAAAATTAGCTTAATGATGAAATTAGCATTGCAAAGTGGTTGTGATTATGGCATGTGTGGTGCTTGTGTATGTACTGTTTCAGATGATTATTTGATATACTTGTGATAGTATGATAATGGTTTTGCTTGATGCAATACGCTCGTGTGAGTGGTTGCATGAATTGATTTTGAGTCAAGTCGTGCACTTGTGCTCAGATTCATTTCTTGTTTATTCATGTGCGTTGCTCGAAGGCAAACGTGGTAGATGATGCGACTGGAACTAGGTTTATGGAAGAACTGAGGTTCGGGACTAGGTTCATGAAGGAATCGAGATCTTGATGGTCAAAGATGTCATACGGGACATTCGAGCTAGAGAATGCTGCACATGGAGGTCTGCTTGTCGGTATTACACGCTAAGTACCTCTCCACCGCATAAAGGTACAATCCATGTGGCGGCTCGGCAATCGGCGGCGATCACGGCCCGCCGGCCAGCGTCGGTCCACGGGCGCCCGGCGAAGTGGCGAAGACGCCGCCGCCGGCGCCCGGCGCGTAATGGCGGCTCGCAATCGGCGGCGATCACGGCCACGGCCAGCGTCGGTCCACGTGGCGCCCGGCGAAAGCAGTGGGCGAAACCGCCTGCTTCGCCGGCGCCCAGCTACGTGGCGGCAGCAATCGGCGGCGATCACGGCCGCGGTCGGCGTCGGCCACGTGGCGCCCGGCGAAAGTGGCGAACACGACCCTACTTCGCCCGGCGCCCATTGCGTGGCGGCTTTGCAATCGGCGGCGATCACGGCCCGGCCAGCGTCGGTCCACGTGGCGCCGGCGAGCAAAGGGCGAAAGCACGCCGCTCGCCGGCGCCAGCTACGTGGCGATCACGCAATCGGCGGGCGATCACGGCGCGCGGTCGGCGTCGGCCACGTGGCGCCCGGCGGCGGTGGCGAAGACGCCTACTTCGCCCGGCGCCCGGCTGCGTGGCGGCTCGGCAATCGGCGGCGATCACGGCCGCCCGGCGGCGTCGGTCCGTGGCGCCCGGCGGCAGTGGCGAAACGCGCCCCGCTTTCGCCCGCCGAAACTACGTGGCGGCTTTGGCAATCGGCGGCGATCACGGCCCGCCGGTCGGTGTCGGCCACGTGGCGCCGGCGGCGGTGGCGAAACACGCCTGCTGCCCGTAGCGTAATCCACGTGGCGCCCGGAAACGTGGGCGAACACGCCTTTCGCCGCGCCGCAAGGCAAAAAGGTGGAGCGAGGTGACTTCACCTCGAGCTCCTCCCTGTGTCGTCTGCTTCGAGCTATAGGACAGCAATGTCGGACTGCTGCTGCAAGGATTCTGCTACAACCCCATTCCTCGACGCCTCTCACAACTTTGTCGGGAAAGGGTCACATCGCGGGCGGACCGGGCGAAGCCATGCGTCGGCATTTAATGAGGCTGGAGAAACGGGACAGCACAGGAAGGCGTATTAAATGTGTATGGATCAGCATGATGACCCCCCTTTCACCTACTCCCGTTAGCCTGGCCTATATAAGGGCCCTCGGGTGCATGGGGAAAAGGGGCAGATCAGCGAGAGGTCAAAGACAACCAAAGAAGAATATAGCAAGAGAGCCCAAGGAGGACGGTGATTCCCAAGCTTTGTCTTGCACGATTCAAAACACTCTTTGAAAGCAATCTAGCAGAAGTAAGGCTATTACCCAAGCAAAGGGGCTCGAACACAGGTAAAATCCTTGTGCCGCCATAGTTCAGTGAGACGCCAAGGTTCGCCGTCTTGGGGTCTCTAGGTTTCCTCGCTAGAATTAGCAGTGTTCGAAGACGCCTCCTTCGAACCAAACCCGGTTCAGAGATCACGGGCTGTCGGCGGAATCTGGCAAGCAGTAGCGCGCCAGTAGGGGCTAGTAGTTGGTGTTTCCGGCTAACTCCCGGCGGACTTGGCGTTCGCGATTTGAAGCAAGCCCGCACATTGAAAAATGGCGGGTTACAGGCACTGAGAATGTTGCGAGGCGAGTGGCGACCAAAGCGCCTCCGGCCGCCACGGCCGTCGAGCCGCCGTACCCGCCTCTGCGGGCGGCCGCCGCTCTCCGAGCGGTGGAGCAGCCCGTCGCGTCGCAGGTGGCCATGGAGGCGCCACCCCGCCCGAACTTGCGCTCCGTGCCCGCCGACCATCCGCCGGTGGAGTTCGCGGGGGACTCTCCGGCCACTCCGTGGCTGCAAAGCATTGCTGGCCTCGTGGATGCGGCCCAACTCCGGGTAGGGCTCCCCAGCCAGTCAGGCACCCAGCGTACCTCGGCGCCTAAGGCGCATGCAGGGCGCTCTCAGGCCTCGAGCCGCCCCAACAACAAGGGCCCTGGCCAGGTGGGCCAGGGTCGAGACAGGGGCGCGCATAATCCCGGTCCCGGTTCCTCGCGGAACCGTGTGGACCTTCGCTCTCATCTGGACGAGAGCCGCCGGCAGCGCGGTGATGATCTTCGCGGTCGTCTGCCGCGCCGTCCGGACCAAGAGCGCCGCCACGATAAGCAGTGGCACGACAATGAGAAGCCCCGTGGCTCTCATTCTCGAGATAAGGAGGAGGTTAACTCCTCCAACTCCTTAAAGAGCCGGCCTCGCGCTCCCATCGCGTGATCTCCGGACCGGCCTCCGGCGAAGCGCTCGGCTCCCTCTGGCGTCGGGTGCGTGCCTTCTCGGCCGCGTGCCACAGTGTGACATGGCCGGACAGTTCGCCCGGGCCGTGAAAAATATGATGGCACCACCAACCCGGAGGAGTTCCTCGAGATCTACACGCGATGGTGCGGGCGGTGGCGGATCTGAAAAGGTCATGGCCAACTACCTCCCATGCCCTTGACGGGCTCGCCTTCTCGGTCTTGAATCTCCAGGGTCGATACACTCGTGGGGAAAGTTAGCGACCTCTTAAATCGCCAACTTTCGTGGCTCCTTCTGCGCGGCCCGCGTGGAGGGCGACCTTCACGCTCTGGAGCAAGAGAAGGGGGAGTCGCTTCATGCGACTTCATTCGGCGGTTCTGCCACTGCCGCAACACAATCCCCCACATTTCCGAACAATCGGTCGTCATCGCCTTCAGGAGGGGCGTGCGCGACCGTAAAATGAAGGAGAAGATGGCCACCCGTACCATCAGCTCCACCTCCGAAGGCTTTCTCCCTCGCACATAAGTGTGCGGAGCATGCGAAGCAAGGGGCGGCGCTGGCCCCAAGGGTGGCCATAGCAAGGATGAGCCGGACCTCGAAGGGTTCCGGCCGCTCAAGCAAGAAGGCGCGGAAGCGCGAGAAGGCGAGACCAGGCAGGTCTTGGCCGCCGAGCGCGACGAGCGCGACGAGGAGGAAGACCCTGCGCCGAAGAAGCGCAACCGCCGTGACCGGCGAGATGATCGCCGTGACAGGCGTGACGGTCGTCGGGATCGGCGCGAGCAAAAGGAGGGCGAGCCGTATTGCCCTATCCACCGCACCAACACCCATGACCTGGACAACTGTCGGGTCGTGGACAAGATGGTGGAAAAGCGGCTCAAGGAACGCCGTCCCGGCGATGATCAAGATGAAGATCCAGCCCCGCTGGCCTTCCAGCAGGGCAATCACGCGGTGGCCTACATCCATGGTGGATCCTCCACCTTCCCCTCCAACGCCGCTTACAAGTGGCGAAGAGGAGGTGCGTCTTGCCGCGCCGAGCTCGAGGTCGGTCGGATCTTTGAAGTGGTCTGAGCAAGCGCTCACCTTCAGTCAGGCTGACCATCCCGAGGGCGCTAGCGGCCTGGGATACCTCCCAGTCGTGGTGTCGCCCACTGTTCGGAATGTGCGGCTAAGCCGCGTGCTGGTGGACGGAGGAAGTTCTATCAACCTCCTGTCCTCCTCAGCATTCTTGGCACTCCAGATCCCGCGATCGGATCTGCGTCCAGCTCTGCCATTCTTCGGGGTAGCTCCAGAAGCTAGTATGTTTCCCCTTGGCCAGGTGCGCCTCCCCGTCACCTTTGGGGGGAGGGACAACTACCGCACCGAGCTGGTGGATTTTGAGGTCGCCGACTTCGACCTCCCCTACAATGCCCTCGCTCGCCGTGGCCGTGGCCCGATTCATGGCGGCCACCCACTCTGGCGTACATGGTGGTGAAGATGCAGGGCCCGCTGGCCCCATTACGATCGAGGTGGACAAGGCCGAGGCTTTCTGCTGTTTCAAAGCGCGCGCAGACTGGCCGGAGCCACTGCGGGCGGGCGCCCAGACGCCACGCCCTCGAGGAGCCCTCGGGCGGACCAGTGCTTCACAGCTCCGCCCGGTGAGGTAAAGGTGGTCGCCAGTGTGGGCGAACCCGAAGATCGTCAACATTGGCGCCAACCTCGGCGCCAAATAGGAAGACGCGCGTCACCTTCCTCGATCAAACGCAGACGTGTTCGCTGGCAACCGTCCGACATGACCGGGTCCCCGAGAGGTGATCGAGCACCGACCGCAACGCCTCGACGACGCCCGATCCGTGAAGGTCCGGAGGCGGCGCGGAGCGCAGGACGCCATTCGGGAGGAGGTAGAGAAGTCAGCCGAGCGCTGGAATAGTCGAAGTCTCTCATCTGAATGGCTTGCCAACCCCTGCTCGCTCAAGAAGTCCAACGGAGGTGGCGCGTGTGTCGACTTTCACCGACCTCAACAAGGCCTGCCCGGATCCATATCCCCTGCCGCGGGTCGATCTCATTGTTGACTCCACGGCCGGGTGCGAACTGCTGTGCTTCCTGGACGCGTACTCTGGGTACCACCAGATTAGCATGGCGCTTGAAGATGAAGAAAAGACTGCTTTTGTAACCCCAACGGGCGTATATTGTTATGTAAGGATGGCTTTTGGTTTAAAGAATGCCGGTTCTACTTATCAGCGTGCCATGCATATTACCTTCCGCCCTCAGATAGGGCGCAATCTTGAGGTATACGTTGATGACTTGGTAGTGAAGATTAAAAAGAGTGAAGAAATGATCCAAGACCTGAAGGAGACCTTTGCTAACCTCCTAAGAATTGCTCAAGCTCAATCGAGAGAAATCGTGTTCGGTGTGCCCTCGGCAAGTTCTTTGGGTTTCGGTGTCGGTGGGGCATCGAGGCCAATCCTGACAAGATAGCGGCCATCGAGCACATGAAGCCGCCAGTGCGACTCAAGCAAGTTCAGTGCCTGGCTGGTCGCCTGGCCTCCTTGGGGCGATTCATTGCCCGCTTGGGGAGCGGCTCGCCTTTGTTCAAGTTGTTAAAGAAGGCTAACCATTTTGAATGGACGGAGGAAGCACAGAAGGCGTTTGAAGACCTGAAGCAGTACCTCTCCTCTCCCCGGTCTTTGGTTTCCCCAGCGTGTGAGTCCTTGCTTCAGATATCGCCGCCACCCCGAGGTGGTAAGTCTGCGATGTTAGTTCTGAGAGAGAAGGCGTCCGAAGCGGTTTACTACATCGATGAAGGTATTGTATGAAGCGAAACTTCGGTATCCTCAAGCTCGAGAAGATCTTGTATGCGGTCTGGTTGCATCGAAAAGCTGCGGCACTATTTTCGAGGCGAAATCACCGTCGTCACGGCCTACCCTTCGGAAATCCTCCACAATCGTGAAGCCGGCCGCATTGCTAAATGGTCGGTGGAGCTGGGGAATTCAACATCGATTCGTGCCCCGCACCGCTATCAAGAGTCAAAAGTTGGCGGAGTTCGCCGCAGTGGACTCCGCCACTCTGGCCGAAAAAGCACCCGTGTCTTCCCCACGGGCGTTATTCTTTGATGGATCCTTCAGCCGAAGGCGCGGGCCGGGTTGTCTGGTCTCCCGGACCGGTGACACCCTCCAAGATGCGTGGTCGCCCTTGAATTCAAGGCCACCAACAACATTCTTGAGTATGAAGGTCTGTTTGGCGGTCCGCGATCGCTTCGGCGTTGGGCATCGGCGCCTCAAGTCAAGGAGATTCCTGCTGGTCATTAATCAAGCGCGGAAGGAGTTCCAATGTTCCGACCCCACCATGGCGGCGTACCTGGCGGAGGTCCGAAGAATGGAGCGTCATTTTGAAGGTCTGGGGTATATTCATATCCCTCGGCGTGACAACCACCTTGCGGACGGGTCGTCGGCTTGCATCCTCAAGGGCTCTGTTCGGTCGGGGTCTTGAAGAAAGACTACATGACCGAATCCATCGCAGACCCACGATTCAGTGGGGATGATGGTGTCATTGTCGCGACCCCGGTCAGTGGGGACGACGGCAAAGCTGTCGCGACCTCGGCTCGAGTGGGGAAAGGCGGTGCATTGCCACGACCTCAATTCGAGGAGGAAGGCGGCGTGCCGCCTCATTGGTCCCGGAGGGAAGATTACGGTCGCCGAGGCAAGACCAGCGAAACCGAGCTTCGGCCCGAGTACTCGGCGAGCACCGAGTGGTCGCCACCCTTGGGCGGGAAGATCGATGGATGGACCCTATCCCGCCTTCTGCGTGACCAAGTGATCCCGACGATGATGCCTCGGTGAGAAGATTGCACGAAAGGCCAAGTGCTATACTCGGTAGGTGGGGACCTATATCGCCAGAGCGTAAACGGAGTTCTCTTGAAGTGCATCACTTTCGGGAAGAGGGAGCACCGCTCTCGATATCCATGGAGGTGCAAAGGAGCCATATGTCCGCCGAACTTTAGTCGGCAAGGCGTTCGCCAAGGATTTTATTGGCCTACCGCCCTCCGGGATGCTTGCGGTTGGTAAGGACGTCTGGCTTGTCGGTTCTTCGCCAGCAAACCCACCGACCAGCCCAAGCTCGCAAACCATCCCACTCTCCGGCCGTTCGCGGTGCGGGGCCGAATATCTGGGTCCGTTCACGCGAACCACGAGGGCTTCACCCACCTCTTTGTCGCCATCGATAAGTTCACCAAGTGGGTCGGCCGAGGCGATCTTGAACCATCACGGCCACCGCCGCTGTTAAGTTCATCTTGCGGATCTTCACCCGCTTTGGAGTCGCTTAATCGCATCATCACCGACAACGGCACCAGTTCACCGTAGCGGCTTTTACGATATTCGTGAGGAAATGGGCACCAAGGTATGTTTAAACGGTGGCCCATCCCATGAGCAATGGTCAGCGGAGCGCCAATGCGCTGGTAATCAAGGGCCTCAAGACAAGAGCGTTTGATCGGCTTCACAAGAGGGGCGCGGTGGATCGGAGAAACTCCCGCCGTCTTTGTGGTCGCCCGCACCGCACCAAGCCGAACAGCAGGCGACGCCTTTCTTCTGTATCTGGCAGTAGGTCGTCCTCCCCTCCGAGTGTCGCCGGTTCCCAGCAAGCCTCGGTGTTCAACGAAGAAGACCAAGAGGATCTCCGTCAGAAGATGTCAACCTTCGGAGGAAGTGCGGGATCGTCTTTGCTCTCCGCGCCGCCGCTACCAATGAGAGCCTCGGCGGTACCACGCCACCCGGGTCTCCGAGAGAACACCGCGATGGGCGACTGGTCTTCGCAGATTCAGACGCATGCCGGGTTGCATAAACTGTCTCCTCGATGGGAGGGCCCCTTCAAGGTGGTCTCAGTATCTCGACCCGGGGCGGTCCGGTTGGCCACTGAGGACGGTGAAGAGCTGACGAACTCCTACAACATAGACTTGTTGCGGAAGTTCTATCCCTGAAGGAATTGTAAGTACCAATGACTTGCTCCAATCGACCTCGAGTCGTCCCTCTTCCTACCGGGTCGGCGTTCTTTGGCGATCGAGAAGGTCATTGCCCGTAAAGCTTTTTGCTTCTCCATTATTATTCCTCTTAGTTGTGCTTCGAGTGGCAATTATGCGCATGTATGTTGCTGGTTCTGTGCGTTTGCTAATTCCTTCGTGAAATCCATGGCGATCTTCGGCGTCTATGTACACTTAGCCCGGGCGACTGGGGGGCGAGTTGGGTACGGTGCTCAGACGCGGCTCGCACACCTCGGGTTGGCTCTCTGAAGCACCGCTGGTCGTCACCGCGAGCACCGTCGGCCTGATGCCACCCCCAGAAAACTCGCTGCTTTGGTACATAGCACCGCGGTTCGGTTTCCTGGCAGTTCACAAGGACTTAGAATCCAAACAAGGCGAGCCAGGACACTTCATGCTGGGACTTAGAATGTTCTGGGCCTACCTTGCGTATGCCCTTCCAGATGTTTACTCACCTTTCCGGTAGTCGTCTGTGCGCGCAGGGTAAGCATATAAGTGTTGGCTTACTTTCACGAAAAGCCCCTGCGTCTAGGTGAAGTCGCCAGCCGGGGGCTGCTCCTGATGTTCCCCAAGCCGCTACGCCAGCCTCCAAAGTGTTCGCCTGGCGCCCAGTTGGCCGGTCGCCGCCTGCCGAAGGTCGGTCGCCAATGCTTGGTTACTCGCCCAGTGCCCCAAGCTGCTCGCCCAGCTCAAAGTGTTCGCTGGCGCCCGGTTGGCATCGCTCGCCGCTCGGCCAAGGTCGGTCGCCAACAAGCTTGGGGTCGCCGCCCAGTGCCCCAAGCTGCTCGCCCAGCGCTCCAGGTTCCTTATCCTGCGGCATATAAAACAAGATAAGCGCTCTATACCGCATTTTTTGGCCATTTCCTTACGATCGTATCCTAAGATGGGTCAAGCTACGCGTGATTGTCGCAAGTGTTGAAACCAATGGCCCTATGATAAAAGAAGAAGATGTGCTAAAGTGTTAACGTCTGGCGAGGCCGAAGTTATCGGAGTGTCGGTTGGGCACCACGCCTCTACCTGCGGCTCGTACGCCTCGGGTTGGCTCTGTGAAGCACCGCTGGTCGTCTCCGTTGAGTGTTGCTGGCCTAAGGGCACTTCCGAAAACTTGCTGTCTCACCACGTTACGCCGTGGCGCATTCTCGGGCAATCATCGGGGTCTAAGTTCCGGAAGGCCGAAATTTGCGATAATCTCGCGCAGAAACTTGACGCTAGGGCCTTACTGTGTCCTTCGTTCCTTGTTCGGCTTAAGGCCATTTTTCGCCTACGTTTTATGTGGTCCGCGTAATCTATGCTTGCGATCACAACAGGCACATAAAATCATTTGGCAGGACTCAGAAACACTGCCCTAATTTAAGCGTTTTTAAAAGCGTTTTGCCTAAGTCGAATGGCGGCCATCTAACAAGCAAATGTAACGATTCAATCATACGAAAATAAGCAGACACATGAATAACGATTAAACATCTAACATTCATCCAAAAGCTGTCCAAAGTTTTTTCTAGGCGCAGGTTCATCGACAGAAGCAACAAAAAGAAAGAAAGAGAAGAAACAGAAGAAAAGCCGCCCGCCTTCACTCCTCGTCCTCGCCGAAGTCAAGTTCATCGTCGGCGCCACCTTCGACAGCCAGAGGGGTGGAGACGTCCATGACCGGCTGCTCCACCTGCAGGCATCCCACCACGTGTTAATGCAACCACAGCTCAGCGCCTCCACTGAAACCGCTTTGCTCGCGTCTCCACCGACACCGGCCGTCACCACCGCCATGGGGTCAAAGGCGGCGTCGCGGCTGGCGCAGCAGGCCAGCGTGTAAGTTGCGGCCATGATCGCGACCTGGCGTCCTTCCGTGGCGGAAGCGGCGGCTAGAAGCGGCGAGTCCTCGTAGCGCCTCGCGGCTTTGGTTGGTCGCGTGAGCAAATTGAAGCGCCGAGTCCTCCAGGCGCGTTGACATCACGCCCAAGGGTTCGAGCACCTCTTGGTGCGCTGAACGCCTTCTTCAACATGACCATGCGAGTTGCGCCGCGGCCGGAAGATTCAAGTTCGAGGTCTTGGCGCGCCTCGGCCCTCTCCGCCTGTGTCTCGGCCCGTTCCGCCCGCTGCTGCATTACGGTCGTGTTGGCCCTCTCCTGCGCCCGCTCATCTGCCGCCCTCTCCCGCTCCCGCTCCAGCTCGCCGCTCACCGAGGCAAGCTGTTGGGCCGTCTGGGCACCATGCCTGGAGGCGGCGGCAAGAACGGTGCCTAGTGCCGCGCGCATGTCGTTTACCTGGTGAAGAGTTCAACGAATCGCTGTTGGGCGCGGCGGCGGCGGCGGGCGAGACCTCCGGCGGCGCCGTGTGCGGAGTGTCTCCGACCTGGCGGCGATGGCGGCGGAGGCGCTGCAGAGGCCTCCGCTGTCTCGGTGACGCCGGGGTGTTAGCACCCTTGGCGCGTTCGAGGGCCCTTGGTGGCGCCCTCAAGCTCAAGCCGGCCGGCGGGGCGTGAGGCCACCTGGCGGCGATGGCACTGGCTCCATGACCAGGTTTATCAGCGCCCTTGATCGTCGGCCGGAGGAGAAAGTGTGGTTGGCGAAAACTCGGGCAGTCTTTGCGGAGCGGCGGCCGGAGGTGAGTCGCGGCGGGCGCCTGTGCCCCGTTCATGAAAGTACCGCCACGGCCGAAGCTGGCGGTGGCGGTGCTGGTCGTGGCGGGCCCTTAGGTCCGAGCCCGTGGTGTCGGCGGCAAGTGGCCGCTTGCCGCGTCCGATCGCCGGCGGCGAGCACGTCCACGATCACCGGCCGGCCGCGAGGCGGATCACGGCCGCCCGTGGAGTCCATCGGCGGAGTAGCTGACGACCGCGCAGCGCTCCGCGTGCTCGGTCGGCGGCGGCCGCCTCCGCCGAAAAGCGTGTCGATTGGGACCGGCGACATCGGTAGCAAGCAAACCGCCCAGTTTGGCTCTCGGTTGCCCTCGCTTTCGCAAGAAAGGAAAAAAGATGGCGGTCGGTTGGTAGGAAGCCGCAAGAAAAAAAAATGTGCGTAAAAACTAGAAGAAGACAAGGACTTACGTCCGCCACGTCTTGCGTCAGTCGTTATCGCCTGTATCGCCATGAAGGCCGGACGCGCGCCCGGCGAGGGCCGATCCTCCGGCCGTGTAGTCGGGCTACCGACCTCCGTTCGGTCCGGCGTCCGCAATCCGCCCGATGCGGGCCGCCATTGCGCGAGCTCTGCCGTCTCTTCGACCGTGAGCTCCGGTTCTCGGCGTCTTGCGCCCCGGCGGGCACCCCAGTAGCGTCGATTCGCATTGTCATCCCGATGTCTGACGATCAGCTGCGCCATGCCCTCGATTGGACTGTCTTTGAAGGGAATGTGGCGGGAGGCCATCCGTCTGAAGGCGGAAATAGCAACTCCCACTACTTAAATGCGTCGTTGGTGGCCGAGAATGAAGAAATGGCGGAAGAGAGGAAGGTTCGGCATCACCCCATGAACATTTCCGAGAGGTGTGCGAAGATGGCGAGAAGATGATAGAGTTGGGGGTGAGATGAAGATGATGGATTTCGTAGAAGTGGAGGACGGTGAAAAAACTTCGGAAAAGGGAGGAAGAAGGCCGCCATCATGGCCCATGTGTGCGGGATTTATCTCGTCGGAGAGACACACAGGCGTGGCGGTCCCGGTCGGTATCGGAAGGTGCCTTCCGCAGAACCATCCCCATCGCCTCACGGCGGTGGCGTCATGATGGAGGCTGGGATGGGGTTCACCATGGTGGATAGAAGAAGGCAAAGAGCTTTGGGAAAAGAGGCGAAAGAACAAAAGCAAAGTCATAAGAAAATGTAAGCGTGAACCGCTCGTCTGAGATGCATCTATATATCGTTCCCCATGACGGTGGTTCACGAAAGGGCAGAATTATGCGCCGTTTCGGGTCCCAAGGGAAAACGGCAGGATATGCGCGGGAACCAAAGCGGCCGTATCCTCATGAGTAGTGGCCCTGCCCAAGAGCACGCTAAGCATTAAGTGCATTAAATAAAGGTTCTAAAAAAGGAGACTTAGGCCTGCGCTCTAGGGCAGGCCCGGGGGCTACTGTCAGCGTATTACACGCTAGGGTACCCTCTTCACCGCATAAAGGTACAATCCATGTGGCGGCACGCAATCGGGCGGCGATCACGGCCGCCGGCCAGCGTCGGTCCTGGGCGCCGGCGGCGAGTGGGCGAAACACGCCACTTCGCCCGGCGCCAGTGCGTGGCGGCTCGGCAATCGAAGCGGCGATCACGGCCGCCGGCCAAAGTCGGCCCGTGGCGCCCGGCGAGCAGTGGCGAAGACGCCGCTTCGCCCGGCGCCCGTGCGTGGCGGCTTTGCAATCGGCGGCGATCACGGCCGCCGGCCAGCGTCGGTCCACGTGGCGCCCGGCGAGCGGTGGCGAAACACGCTCGCCGCCCGGCGCCAGCTACGTGGCGGCTTTGCAATCGGCGGCGATCACGGCCCGCCGGTCGGCGTCGGCCGCGTGGCGCCCGGCGGCAGTGGCGAAACGCGCTGCCGCCGGCGCCCGGCTGCGTGGCGGCTTTAGCAATCGGCGGCGATCACGGCACGGCCAGCGTCGGTCCACGTGGCGCCCGGCGGCGAGTGGCGAAACACGCCCTGCCGCCCGGCGCCCGGCTACGTGGCGGCACGCAAAGCGGCGATCACGGCCACGGTCAGTGTCGGCCACGTGGCGCCCGGCGGCGGTGGGCGAAACACGCCTGCTTTCGCCCGTAGCGTAATCCACGTGGCGCCCGTGAGCAATGGTGGCGAACACGCCACCGCCGCCCAAAGGCAAAAAGGTGGAGCGAGTGACTTCACCTCGAAGGCTCCTCCCCTGTCGTGCACTGCTTCGAGCTATAGGACAAAGATGTCGAACTGTCTGCTGCAAGGATTTCTGCTATAACCCCATTCCTCGGCGCCTCACCAACTTTGTCAGAAAGGGTCACATCATGGAGCGGACCGGCGAAGCCATCGTCGGCATTTAATGAGGAGGAGGAGGACGGACACGACAAAGGCGTATTAAATGTGTATGGATCAGCATGATGACCCCCCTTTCACCTACTCCCGTTAGCCTAGCCTATATAAGGGCCCTCGGGTGCATGGGGAAAAGGGGCAGATCAGCGAGAGGTCAAAGACAACCAGCAAGAATATAGCAGTAGAGCCCAAGGGAGGACGGGTGATTCCCAAGCTTTGTACTGCACCAGTTCAAAACACTCTTTGAAAGCAATCTAGCAGGAAGTAAGGCTATTACCCAAGCAAAGGGGGCCTGAACCTGGGTAAAATCCTTGTGCCGCCATAGTTCGTAGGCGCCAAGGTTCGCCGTGCGGGGGTCTCTAGGGTTTCCCTTCGCTAGGATTAGCCAGCTGCGAAGACGCCCTCCTTCCGAACCAAACCCGGGTCTGTAGATCACGGGCCTGTCAGGCGGAATAGGCCGACAGCTGCTTAGTCACATGAATGCGGCATGTGGGCCGTACACGTGTAGAGTTGTATTGGGCCATGTTAGGTCAAATGGAGTTGTATACAAACTCTTTAGGATTGTTTATTATAAATAGGGGGAGGTATCTTCTGTTTATTGTGAGCTAGACATTAGGGATTGTACTCTTTTGTTTGGAGTACTAATCAAATTAGACAAAAAGAAATAAAAAAAATCTTTCTTGCGACCCGAGCGTTTTGCTTTTTTGCGGCAGGTGTGTTTTTTTGTGACTTGAAGTTATAGTTCCAGCGGTCAAATTGCTCTCGGCGGCTTGAAGGCAGGCAACTAGAAGTTGGGTTGGCCCTGGACGTTTTGGCTGTGCATGCAAGAAAAAGCTCCTGGCGGCTTGATTGCTCTTGGCGCCTAGAAGACTTGCTACTAGCGTTAGGAGGTCCTTGTGACGTGATTTGCTTTCCGCGGCTAGAAGATTTGTGCCGTGAGATCAGATTATTTTGAGAATGTTTTGAGGCATCTTGTGAACATATCTCGGTAATAAAGATCAAGATTTATAAGTTGATGTGTTAGTAATCTCGTTCTTCGTTTTCGCTCTTCGTTTACATGCCTGTTTTCTTTTTAGATTGATTCCTAGTTTCATCATAATAATTTTGATTTGATCCATTCAAAATCTGTCTAGGGTATCAAGTGATTGATCTGAAAAGTTTGATTGGTTAATTCCTCGTAAATCCTGATTAATCTCGTAATTAGTGTTATATCAATTTTCGTCATTATTTGTTACTTCATCTTGCGAAGGTCATAACTCTAGATCTGTAGATCCGATCGAGCTAATTCTTATTGAGTTAGTTTCCAAATTGAATCTAGTTTCTACAGTTAAAATTTCACGTCAATCTAATGGTGAGATCTTCAAAAATTACTATTTTAGTGGATGTATATCACTCTGTTTTATCGAATCCGAATAAGGCAATTTGAGTCCGAATTGGGGTGTTTCAAAAATGATCAAAATTTTGATTTTAGCTTCTGTGCAATCATTCGCCCCTCTGATTGCTAATTTAGTATATATTGATCCTACATATGGCACCATTGCTATCTTACAAGATAGGAATTGCCCAAGTATGCTTTATACTTCGTATATTATATCTCGTAGAGTTTTGAGCCGATCGCGCTATCCACGTCAATTCTGGGCAACGTGCTAGCTCCATGGTGCGCCATGTCGCCCGCTTTATGCCTCTGATGGTGCGGCTTAAGTACGCGGCGCATGACGCCAGCGTGGCGCAGTTTTTTTGCGAAAAGGCCCTCGGAATGCTCCAAAATTATATCCAATTCCCTTTTTTTGCACATAGACATATCAGTTCATTTTTTGCAGGGGAACTTGCGAAAATTGCTATTTTTTCAACAAGAGTCCCCCTGAAAAATCTATAAATTTTTTTGTGCAAAGGCTAAAAAAAAGAAATTACATATGAGTTTTTTTGCGCAAAGATGTATTAGTCCCTTTTTTTTGCAGGGGAACTTTTAAAAATTGTTTTGACGCATTATTCTTTGCGTAAGGCTGCCCAAAAATTTCTAAAATTACATATTAGTCCAGTTTTTCATGGGAAGCCCCTTGAAGCTCCGCGTGATTTTTACCGCTAGGCGTGTGGCGGTTGGCGCGCCGCGCCCACGCATCTAGTTAAGAATAATAGCATATTTGGTTTGAAGAATGGATCAATTCTACGACTGGTTGGTCCATTACAAGGAAATTTTTATGATATTTGTGGGGGTGAACATTTTTCTTATTTTTTCTGTTAACATTGTGGTTACACATAATGAGGTGACGTTGGATGAAACCCTGAACCAGCCGGCGACGGTCTTTTTTCCTAACCCAGATTCGGTTTAGCCAGTTCACTCCTCTAGTGATGTCCTTGCAAATCAACCTCTCTACCAATGCTTGTAACCGCTTCTATTTTTTATCCAAAGTTAAGCTCTTAAGAGTTTTTTTTTAAGAAAACAGAGAAACCCATCGGTTTTCGACAAAAACCAGAACTGACCCCTCCAGTTTTTAGGCTGGTCCCGGTTTGAATAACCTTAACCCATTCCTCGAACCAAACAACCCAAATGTGTTTTGTTGTTATTTCCTACAAAAGGATCACACGAATTTCGGAAACAAAGAGGAAGAAAGTGGCTAATTAAGAGTAGAGAGCAGAGATCCATCGGGCATCAATTTTCACTTTGTTATTGATCCATTTCCGGTAAGAATGAAAAAAATAATACATATTGAGGGCAGTGTAGAACTGCAGATACAGTTATAATAATTCGAAGAGAACAGAAAGGTTTGGGTAAAAAAATAACAATAAATTGACAGAAGCGCCCTACTGTAGTCTGTAATCTCATTTCAGAAGACAAATACTATACAAAGCAATTAACACAAGGAAAAAAAGGCTACATGCCAAAATTCCAGTCACTGGTTTTTGGAACTCCAGAGCTGTTGATGCAGCAGCTGGAAGTCAGAAAAAACTTATTCAAGTAATTAGCTGCCTTCAATGTCGATGATAACCCACCAACTGAAATGAATGTTAGAAAGAATGGCAAATGTCCCTCAAAAGGCCTCCTCCAGGCATCTGGGTCGATATTACATGATGCTGCAAAATATGGCACAAGCAGATTAATCCCCCCACTTATGTTGAAATTTGAACATGCAAGTTGTCAAGAACCAGAGAGAGATTTCACCTTCAACAAGAACCAGAAAGAGATTTCACCTTCAGCACCAGCACTCTGATGGAACAGGCTTCAATCATTTACAGTAGTATCAAGCTGTACCTTTTTCCTATCCCATATTCCTACCGATAATCTACGTTATGAAATTGGCTTGTGACAAATTTGTACCACTGGTGAACAAATAATATATACTATACTATTATAGAGCCTATTGATGACTGGAAGATATCATACAGTGCAAGTTGAACTTCTCCGGAGTTATGCTCGCAGCGAATGAGATTAACAAATAAGGGGAAAAAGCAGGGGCAAGTTTCTCCTAAAGCAATCCCTCTCCCGCCCACCCAATAACCGCATTACATGAAGGATCAACGAAGTTCTAGCAGACAGTTCCTCTTTCTTAGCAGTGCCCAATGGCAGTACCCAATGTCAAGCTGGGTCTCCACGAGAAGCATCATTAGATGGTTCATGCCCTGCACAGTTCAGATACATCCGTAGTGTTTTCTCATAAACAAGCATAATTTGTGACTCGATGTTCATATCTTCCGACAATGATGGGTTGTCGTGAGGCAAAGCTTGCAGAAGCTTGAGGTAGCTCTGGTAGGACTCATTCTCGAAATGGATCCTGTATTATCATCATTGAGATTGTAAGTTTCACCTGACAACAGAACTTTGGATCGCTTATCAATGTTCAATTTCAATGAACGGGCCCACGCGGCAATGGGCCAACGGCACTCTGCCGTTACGGCAGAGGATCTACAATCGTGTGACAGATCCTTCCCCTGTAAAAAATAGATTTAATATCAGAACATGGACCGTCAATATCTTTTTAAATATTTACATTGAATTAATAAAAATCATATGTGTAAATTTGACAAAAAAAATACTTTTATAATATTATAATTTTATTAGGTTTTATAAATATACTATAATAAAATTAATGGTTTAAACTATATTTTATAGATCTTGTCGCTATTCAAAACGGTAACTATTTGAGACCGGAGGGAGCATTAAACTGACAAGAGATCGCAGACAAAAGGCTAAGAAAGGTACCAGCCGCTACAATGCCCTTAGACTCGTTTTATACCCACCCACCCCACTATTGACCCTCGACTGGCGATGTGGTACTAAAGGTTTGTTTGTTTTTTCTACGAATTCTAGATTCTAGCTCTAAAAGTTGAATAAAAAAAATAAACATTCAAATTATAAGAATCGATTCTCATAATCTAGTCCACTCATATACACTATAATTCACAATTCACCTTATATGTGCTTATGTGGATTCTGAGAACTACAAATATGAGAGTACCATCGAAAGTTTCAAATAATTGCTCACCAAATACTATCTCAGAATTCAAAATCAACTTATCTACTGTTACAATACAGAATCAGATTTTGAAGAACCTACAATAAAAACAAACATGCCCTAAAATGGCATCATGCTCCCTCCACGACTTCTCTACTGTCACTGTACAGAATCAGATTTTGAAGAACCTACGCTAAAAACAAACATGCCCTAAATTGGCAGCATGCTCTCTCCGCGTAGCTGGGCTGTTTACATGTCACAGCAAACTACGAGGCCCAGACCATACCGACTTCGCTAAAGCCCAGAACACACGCGCGTACCCGCACGGACCAAACAAACCTAAAGCTCGACCGGCTCCGCCTCCGCTTCCACCTCTCATGGCCACCCCGTCGTTGCCGATGCCGGCTCCGGCGGCCACCGCCAACTCCGTACCAACACCTCCCCAGCCGCCATCCATGGCAGCACCCTTTTCTCTGCCCCCCTCCACTGCTGGCACCGTCAAGACGGAGACCCCTCCCACCCCCACCTCGACCACCGCCGCCGCCGCCGCCGCAGCAGCAGCAGCATCGGCCACCGCTGGAGCGGAGGACTCGTCCTACACCATCGCCGTCCCGAGCTATTCAGGTAATCCCCCTGCCTCCGCACCCCAGCACCGCGCCTCTTGCAATTGCTAAGACCTAGAACCCTGACCGAGGTATTCCGCTCGCAGCGTGGTTCTCGTACGATGCCATCCACGACACGGAGCGCCGCCTTCTGCCGGATTTCTTCGAAGGGGAGGCCGCCGCGGCGTCCGGGTCCCGGGGCGCGGACGCGTACAAGTACTACCGCGACGCCCTCGTCAGGAGGTTCCGGGCGCGGCCGGGGCGGCGGCTCACGCTCACCGAGGCCAGGCGGGGCCTCGTCGGAGACGTCGGTTCCGTGCGCCGTGTGTTCGACTTCCTTGAGGAGTGGGGGCTCATCAACTATGGTGCTTCGCCATCGGGGGCGAAGCAGGGGAGAGATAAGAGGGAGGAGGTGGTGCCATCACAGCCTTCGTTACCTGCTGGGGCAACAATGCCCAGGAAGCTTTGCACCGGGTGCCGCACTGTGTGCGGGCTTGCCTACTTCTCCTGCGAGAAGGTAGGTGCTTTGCCCTTGTTTTGATTTGTGAACGAGATATATGTGTGGTGCTGTAAAACTTGCCTTACAGATTTGTGTTAATATGTGTGCATCGTTTATATTGGGGTAGAACTATCTTAGTTCGTTTATACCACTATTTTTTATGGGCTATGCCAAACAGTTTGGTGGCAGTGTAGAAAGCACTTGTCTTGCTGGCCATAAGTTTTCCATCAAGGAACATGGGGACACAAAAATATGGATGTTTACTTTCATATGGTATGTAATGGGAGGAGCACTAGTTTTGCAGTTATTAATTTGCCCGTGTATTGAGCAATTCATCAGGTGGGAATATGGATTGGAGATATTCCTGGTTGATCGTTGGTTTTAGTTTAGCTGGTTTGATATGTCCCATAGAAAGGGAGTTTGTACATTGTACTGATGAGCAAACAAGATTGTTGACAACAAGTTGATGATTTATAGTTTGTTGTGGGAATTGTCTTATTAGTTGCTTATAAATTTAATTGAGAAGGTAATAGAATTTGTGTTCACAAAACTATCTGCTACTGTTGAAATCTTTAGGTTTTGTAGACTAATGGCTACGCTAGACAATTGGAGTTCAGTTAGTTCTGACATAGTGGCATACCCTTATTCGTCTAGAACTTGATCTTCGTGCTGGAATTACAATCATTCTGGTTGGCATTGCCAAGCCTTTGCTGTGTAACCTCATGGACTCATTTCTTCTTCTGGAGTGCTTGTGAATGAGTTCAGTTTAGCAGGGTCACTTCTGAATCCATTTGAACTATCATACTCTTTGCAGTCAGTTTTGGCCATTAAAAAGACTTGCAATAAAGGTTTGCATAGAGTAATTGCACGTCATTTTATGTCAGCTGTGGAGTTAATTGCTGTTTCATTGGAACACTTTATTTGATCTGTATGAGTGTGTTCGCCTCTTGCTTTGGTTCTATTTGTACTTGACAGTTGACAACATCAGTTTAGTTACTGTCTTGATGTCATCCTATATATCATCCTTGTATATTTGCTGAAACTTTATCATTGATTTCTTGGATGCTTTAATCAGAAATTTTATTAATCTCCCTCTTAACTTCTGGTCATCATCAGGCAGATATAAGCCTATGTGCTAGATGCTATGTACGTGCCAACTACCGGCCAGGTCTTACTTCAGCAGACTTCAAGAGAGTTGAAATTACCGAAGACGCAAAATCAGACTGGACAGACAAAGAAACTCTTCACCTTCTTGAGGCTGTCTTGCATTATGGAGAAGATTGGAAAAAGGTGTCTGAACATGTTGGGAGTCGATCAGAGAAAGACTGCATTGCTCGAGTCATCCGATTGCCTTTTGGAGAACAGTTTATGGGACCCAAGGAGGACATTATGCAATTTGAGAATGATGACAACATTGATGATGAATCTGGAGCAGAGACCTCAAAACGACTACGGCTCACACCACTAGCAGATGCAAGCAATCCAATTATGGCTCAGGTCAGTATCAGTGTATCTTTGATTTTACCTTGGTGGTAGCTGCTAAATCCCTTGATTGGTACCATCAATTCTGCATTCAAGATTAATGTTAGTATATCTTGTGTATGCCATCCGCTTGTAGTCTTGTACCTGAAGCAAAGGCTTGCAATCATAGTTGCCAAGAAAATAAATTGTAACTAAGAGACCTGTTACATATCAAAGAATGTCATCTCACCTTTGGTAGGACATTACATTTAATATAGCATTCATGTAAATAGATGAAAAACACTGTACTTACTTGATAGCCTCAGTTCCTCGCATTTATAAGTTATATTCTTTACTTCAGATGCAAAATTTTATGATAACATTTAAAATGGTTTATGACACGTTGACGTTACATGTCTGACTTTAGTACGGGAGGATTTGTGCACACGTGTTGCACTGACCTGCCGTGTACATGCTGGTGGCTTCTGTGTTTCAAAAGCTGCTTTATATGACTGTTTAGCTTGTGGAGAATGATTGATGGAACAAGCTGAATAATTGACATTTGTTTTCCCAGGTTGCGTTTTTGTCAGCCGTTGTGGGTTCAGATGTTGCTGCAGCTGCAGCTCAAGCAGCTATTTTTTCACAGTCCCAGGTTGACGTAAATGACAGCAGGATTGATTCTTCAATCAACAGCACCAAGGAAGAAGGTAGCTGCTCTGCTCTCTAAACCACATGTTTGATATGTTCTTTGACATCTTCTGTCATATTGATGCTACATTTTTGCTAAACATACAGCTTTGTGTATCACTTTATAAACAACGATGATGATTGGTGAGTGTTGTAACAGCACAGTGTGCAAACAATGCGCTGCAGGGAGCAATAAGCTCAATCATGCATGCCTAGTATTATATAGCATATGTGCATCTGCAAAGAATAGTATATGAACTTGTGAATTATCAACTTAAAGTTCTTGCCGCTGCTTGCTGAAATCTGAATGCTTATCATTATACTTAGCTTATCACTGATTCCAAAGAAAGTAAGAATACTTCTTGCAAGATTTTCAAAAGCTCACTTTGCTAAATCAGTGTCCTCAGCAGAATCTCCTTGTACAAATAGACTTTCAGCTAACGATTTACTCTCAGAGGCATCTGCTACTGCACACGTGCAACTTGAGAAGGAACGGAAGGATATAGAGCAATCTTTATCTGACATAGTGGATGTTCAGGTACCAAAGCTAGAATTCTGAGATAATACCACTTAAAGAATTGTTATTTATATTAACTTATTGTTTCTATCATCTTTTGTTACAAAATCTTTTCAGATGAAGGAAATCCAGGATAAAATACACTGTTTTGAGCAGAAGGAGCTGGTGATGGAGAAAGAGCGGCAGCAGCTCCATTATTTAAGGGAATTGCTTTTCGCCGATCAACTGGCAGTTGTTCAGCATCAACGCAGGCCCCCAGCTGCAGCCACCGAGAGCAAGGACGACGAGAAACTAAAACCTGTCATCAGCATAAGTTGAACCATATTGAGCTTGAGAGATTTTGAAATTTGACACCCTTTAAAAACGAATTTTTCAATATTTGACACCCTAGCCCACTGTCATTGACTTAGATGGACCCACATGTCATACACAGAGCCTGAAAGGCATGCGAATTGGGTGTCAAATATCGAAATACTCCTATCGAGCTTCGTCATAGCATGGGCTTGATGTGAGAATTGGAACTTAGGTCCTCTACACCTCAACCAGGGCATCTATATGATGCAGTCCTGTGATGGAAGCTAACTTTTTTTCTTCTTTTGCTGGTTCTAGTATATTCAATTTATGTGTGGCTGCATCGGCTGTTGTATGAGTGATGTCTGATTAATTTCTTTAAATTCTGGATAATGAAAACTGTGTTTTTCAAGTTTGAATGCCGGCCTATGTGATTATTTCGAACTTTGCATCAGAAGCCTTCAGACGTCAGCATGGAAGATATGCATCACGAGTCTATTATGCTACTTTTGTATATGGAAAATACAAAATAAGCAACTACATTATTATTACAATGGCAAAATTAGATACAGGACACTCCAATATTTTTGCGTTTGCTATTGGACACCTAAATTTCATGCCTTGAAATTTCATGCCTTGGTTGAAAGACACTATCAAAATATGGGTATGACTAGTTTAAGGGCAATTTTAAACTAGCAAATCTAAGGACACCCTCCAAAAATGTCATGTGTCATTATCTCAATCCACCTCTTCTCTATTCAATTCCCCCACATTCGTTCTTTCCTCTCTAACACAAAAAATTGAAAATAGAACATTTTAACTTTGAAAATTTTAAATACAAAGTTTCAACTTAGAAAAAATTAAATCAAAAAATTTCAAATAAAAAAGTTTTAACTTCGAAAATTTCAAATTAGAAAGCTTCAACTTAGAAAGTTTCAACGTAAAAAATTTCAAATCATAAAAATTCAAATTATAAAGTTTCAACTCAACAAATTTTAAATCGAAAAGTTTCAACCCAAAATGTTTTAAATAAAAAAATTTCAAATTAGAAAGTTTAAACTTGAAAATAGTCAAATCGGAAAGTTTCTACTCAACAAAACTTTCAATCCCTCAACTTTCGGTTCAAAAAGTTTCGATTAAAAAACTTTTAGTTCAAAAAGTTTCAATTAAAAATCAACTTGAAAAATTTTAAATAAAAAATTCAGATCAGAAAGTTTCAAGAAAAAAATGAAATAAAAAATCTCCAAATAAGAAAGTTTCAACTTGAAAATTTTCAACTTTGAAAACTTTCAATTCAAAAACTTTTGATTTGAAAAGTTTCAATTCAACAAACTTTCGGTTCGAAAATTTTCGATTAAAAACTTTCAAATATGGTTAAAAAATACTTTTTAAAAAAAACTTGGGGAAAATTTTGAAATACAAAAACTATTTTGAGTTTGAGAAGAAGGGAATAGAGGAGAAATAATAGATATCAATGAGGTGTTGCCACTTGTCACAAGAAGAGAGTCTTTGAGGGGGAAGGGAAGCAGTCGGCGTTCTATCGCCGGATAGGACCCTGTCAACAGACTGGGCTTCCCCCAACAAAGGGATTGTTCGTTAAAGGGCGTCTTCGCGGTCGGAAACCCTAAAGACTCTTACCTAGGGGATCCCGGGGTCAACAGACCAAAAGAATCACAACAATATACCCAGGTTTAGGCCCCCAGGATGGGTAATAGCCTTACTTCCTGCTTGATCCTTGTCGATGTGTGTCAAACTGGTTACAGGGGTTTTACTCTATTGTTCGTCTTTGTTCTTGGATTCGATCCCCCTCCCTCCATGCACCAGAGCTCCCTTATATAGACTGGGCCGGCTCGGGCAGGTGAGAGAGTGATATCATGTTGAGCTATGGCCTATTTATTACACCCATCAGAGTAGTCTTGCTCCTCATGCCTCATTTAATGTCGGTGCATGGCTTCATTTAATGTTGGCACATGGCTTCGCCCGGTCCACTCGGGACATGACCTTCTTGCGACAGGTTAGGTGAGAGGCATCAGATGAATGGGCCGTCGTCTTGTCGATGGTAGAATTCTTCGCAATCAATGGTGTAGGGTCGAGGATGCGCCTAGAGGGGGGGGGGGTGAATAGGCGATTTACAAAATTCGATCGCTCACTAATCAATTCGCTCTAATCAACCCCTATGTCAAAACCTAATCAATTATAATGCGGAAGCGATAAACTCGGTTTTGACACTTAAGGCCTAAATCAACTAGGCTCACTATGTGCACTATCTAATTTATGTCTCTACACAAGAATTGCTAAATTGATCAACTAAATAATACTAAGCAATTCTAATATAATCAAGCAATTGATAAATACTCAATAATGTAAATGCTTGAAAGTAAAGAGACAAGGGACAACCGATGTTTTTCCGTGGTGTTCGGAGACTTGCTTGCCTCCCTAGTCCACGTTGAGGCAAGCCCACACTTGGACCGGCTCCCGCCGAGCACCGCCTCTTTCCACTAGTCGTGGTTTTTCACGCTCGCGCGTAGGCTCAACCCGAACCTTCACAAACTTCGCGGGCTTCTCACACCTCGAGAGCTCCGCAAGACGACGCCCCACGCCGCCTAGGAGTCGGCAACCTCCAAGAGTAACAAGCCGCTCCTTCGCTTGAACTTCACCGAGCACAACGAATGCGCTCTCGGTGATCACCAAGTGCAACACATGCACAAGGACCTCACTCAAGTGCAACACATGCACAAGAGCCTCTCAAACCCACTCCTAATTGCAACACATGCAATTAGTTCACTCTTTAGCTCAATAATCAAATGTGAGTGTGCAACACATGCAACACCTCACCCACAACCTCAAACACAGCAACAACAACCTGTCCAAGCCCCCCAATGGGTGTATTTATAGCCCCACAAAGAAAACTAGCCGTTTGGGGGCAAAATGGGCGAAATCAGGAAATTCCCGGTCCGACCGGACCTCGGCCGGTCCGACCAACCCTCAGAGCCAGCGGTTGAAAACCGATTACACGGCGGATCCTATCAAGACAAGGCCCGTCCACACTGCATGGTCCGGCCAAGACCGGACACCGAGCGGTCGCACCGCCCAACCAACGCACCGAAAAGAAGTTCTCTGGAAAAAACGCGCCGACGCCAGCCCGGTCCGACCGGAGGTCCGGTCACACCGGCCTCCATCCGGTCGCACCGCCCACGGCAAAGAAAACTCCGAATTTTTGCAAACTCTTTTCCAACAAACTAGAAACCATTCCTTGAGCCAATAAATGATCAACACATGATCATACACACGTGCAAAACACATTTGCACCAATTTAGCTCATGCTCAAAGAATTTTAAACCAAATTGCAAAAACACATTTTGCAACCAACTCCAAATCTATTTGCAAACCGTATTAAGCAAATCAAACTCGAGTTTATGAGATTAATCCCCCTAGCCATGTGAAGGTCAACACAGGACCCGGTCAACTTGCCAACACCCGTTGCAAGCCCCACTCACATGCTCTCGGGATTCCGGACTCATAAACCTCAGTTTATTCGCACAACGAACTTGCAAATAACGCAATAACCACATCAAACATACTTTCATGCTTGAGCACTACTCTTTGCAACACATGCAAAAGTCTAGCTCCAAGCAACATTAAATCAAGATGCATGAACTCTTTAATTGCAACACATGCAATTCTCTAGTTCCATGCAACACCAAAACCAGACTTCAACTTAAACCAAATCAACCGTATGAGCTCTTTACTCGCAACACATGCAAGCCTCTAGCTCCATACAAACACACAAACACAAATCATGCTTGAGCTCTCTCCTTTTGCAACACATGCAAAACTTAGCTCCAAGCAACAACACGGTTTTATAAAGATTTGTTTCGAACCAAAACATGAAGCGTCAACTAATGCAACACATGCAAAAGTGAACTTCACGCAAAAGCCAACGCACTAGCTTATCCTATTTGCAACACATGCAAATCAAAGCATAATGCGAAAACCAAATACAACCAAGCATAAGTTTAACCCATTCGCAACACATGCCAAATGGTTAACCCTCATGCAAAAACCAAATCCAATAAGATTTGAGCTTGAGTGAACGCAGAATGAGATCACTAACACATGATGAAACTCAAGCAAAGGGAACGACCCCTCTTAATAGCACGGCGATAAAACCTTAGACTCAAAGACTACAAAAGTCCTTAGCCTATCTAATTATACCTTCGCCGCCGCGCACAAGCAATCCCTTTGGGGTCTTTATGATCAACACTTGATTTCTCCCCCGGGATCATCACTCGACTCCTCTTCGGGATCCACTCTTGACGCCCATCAACTCATGATGTCGTCCTTGTCCTGCTTTTCATCATCTCATTCATCTTTGGACCTAACTCAAACATAACTCAAGAAACTTGTTAGTCCAAGATGCATGGTTATCTCAATTATCTCTTGCACTCCATTAACACATAATGGATGCCTTTAGATCAATTGAGCACAACCTAAATCAATTGAAATGATTTAATTGTGTCTTAAATACAATAATGCAACTCATGCTTTATTATACTTAAGAACTATTCATTTGTCCTCAATTAATCAAGAACCACCATCAACACATGATGAAATGTTCTTTAATAATTAACGAGACAAATGAACTCAATTTAAATTATCATTTAAATTGATATGAGTATATATTAACTACACAAGTTTTCATATACTCATGTTGATGAAAAGTAATGATCCATTATATGTAAATTGTATGGAAATGATCATTACAATAAGTCATCAACTATAGAATAAACTCCACATGTATATGTGCATAGATATAATTGACTTGGACATAATATGCACATATCCAATTTGATCGTATTGGAGTATATCCTATATTGCCATGAGTATACTTATAACTAGGCAATTCAAATATATACTCAAGGATTTAGTTTCTTTGTCTTGATCCTTATGTGTGTCAATAACGAATCGATCAATACAAAGAGACTTTCAAGTTAAACTACAAACTCCCTCTAAATATGTGCATCCATGTAATATGTGGATTGGGAAACATGATGCACGTTTGTGGTTAATATAATGGGGATATTCATATTTTAACTTGACTCCAAAGTATGCAACTAATACTTAGAATGAATATGCAAATATACCTTGGGTTTTCCATTTTTCAATGCGATGAGACTAAACAAAGATATTCTAAACAAACATGTTAGTCTCGATATAAGATTTGTCATTAATACACGATTAGATTTGTCATTAACACCAAAACCATAACTAATGAAGGTTGAACTTACAAATGGCCCTGACACGGCGTGCCAGGGGAAGGAGACTCCGAGATGAAGCCTTCTTTTCATTCACTTGTCGCTCTTGGCAGCAGACGAAAGCAGGCGTGAGCGCCACCTTTCGCGCCGCCACTGGCCGATGCGGGCGAGCAGGCGTGCTCACCCACCTGCTGCTGGCCGCCACTGGCCGACGCCGGTGAGCAGGCGTGCTTCGCCCACCGCCGCCAGCCGCTCTTTTGGGCCATCTGGGCCTGTATTTTCTGCGGTGGAGAGGGTACACTGGCACAAAGTACGCCGACAGTAGCCCCCGGGTCCGTTCTAGAACATGCGTCAGTTTCTCTCAGTGCTTCATTTAATGTTGGTACGTTCTTGGATGGGCCCACCACTTCTGATCGTGCAACCGTCTCGGTCCTCCCACTTCCGCTGATTTTTCTCGGGACCTGAAACGTCGCATGACTTTATCTTTTCATGAACCGTAGGCGCAGGGGGCGTGTATATATATGCACACCCACACCAAGCAGTTTACACTCTCTGCCTTCTGCGCATCTTGCTCTTTGTCTTCTCAACTTCCTTGCTCCAGAACCCTCGCTTCTGCTCCCATGGCTCAAACCTTTCCTCCTTCCACAGTCGACAAGGAGAAGCTGGGATGGCTCTCCAGGTTTGCGCCGGAGGGATCCCTCAGCTTTCGCCGTGGAACCCCCACGCCGCAGAGCGCCCCAGGCGAGATTATCGTCTTTGCCTGGGTGATGATGGCGGGCCTTATGCCGCCTTTCTCTGAATTCTTCCTCACCATCCTCCATTTCTACGAAATTCATCATCTTCATCTCACCCCCAACTCCATTCTTATTCTCTCCACCTTTGCATATCTCTGCGAAATGTTCGTGGGGGTGATGCCCAATCTTCCTCTCTTCTGCTACTTCTACATCTGCCGCAGCTCTTCTGACGGCGGAATTGTGGGGAGCTGTCACTTCCGTCTTCGTGACGGGTTGGCCCCCCCGCTATATTCCTTCCGTGCCGATCCAATCGAAGGTATGGCGGGCGATCGGGTCAGACGTCAAGACGCAACCGAGTCGACGCCCTTAGGATGCCTGACGGGCCGGCAGAGGCCCGCGAAAGCTAGAGCTCGCCCGTTGAGGAGACGGCAGAGCTCCTGGCCATGGCGGCTCACATCAACCAGCTGTGAGACACCGGCCTGGTCAAGGCGCTGGTAGTCCGGGACTTTGTAACCCGGAGGATCAGCCCCCTACGTCGACGCGCCCGTCCTGCATGGCAGTACACAGGCGACGACGACATGACCCGCACGTACCCGGGCCGTAAGTCCTTATTCCCTTTCCTTTTGTTTTGCACATATATTCTCTTCGTGAAAGTCACCAACTGATGGTTTCGTTTTCTTCTTCCGCCAGGTGCGGGAAACCTGGATGGTCCGGCCATCGCAAGATGGCTAGCCGGGCTGCTTCCGCCAATGCCAAGCGGCCTGGAGATTCCTACTGGGGTCCAGCCACTCTGCGAGGTGGATTATGCGGAGCGACTGCGGATCGTCAAGCAGTTCCCGCCTATGGACTCCATTGGGCCCATGGAGTTGTCGGCCCGTGGTCCCCTAAGAATTAGGGACCCGGCCCTAGCCGACGACCGGAGCGCGGGCAAGCGGCCAATCGTCCCGGATACGTCGGGCGCAGACCCCAAGAGGCCCCGCACCGGTGATCGGTCTTCTGCCGCCACCAGCTCCTCCGCCCCTCTAGGCGCAACCGGAGTGGCGGCGTGTTTATCTGGGTGGCGACGGCTGCCGCCCCTGCCTTGGTGCTGGTTTCACCGACGCCGCCTCCTGCGGCGCCGACTCATACGATGCCTACCTCCATGGCGCCACCTACTGTGGTGCCGCCTCCCGCGGCTCCATCTTCTTCGAAGACGAAGGCCACTCCCGCCACCCAACAGGGCGGACTCAGGCTTCCAGCGGCCTCCGTCCGATTCAAGTCACCCCCAAGGGTGGCTCCCCAAGACGCTCCTGCGAGGCAGCCTCCCCCGGCGCCAACAGACGCAACAGCAGGAACCTCTTCCCAAGGGGTGCTAGCCGCCTCCGAAATGGCGGCGGCGGATATTGCTAGCGACAGCGCCAGCGCTCCCCCCGCCACGGTCATTCCTACCACCCGTGCCACCGACCTGGGCGCACTGCTAGCCGATCTCGGCGAAGCTTACGTGGTGGTGGGAACCCTTCTCACGGCGGCCACCCAACGTGAAGCCCAAGTGTCGCGGCAAATGGCGGCACTGCGGGAGGAATTGGCGTGGGAGAAGGAGAGGAGGAAGACGCAGCTGGCCCAGGAGAGGGCAGCCGCAGCAACCCAGTGTGCCCAAGCGCAGGAGGCCGAGGCGGTGAAGAAGCGCGCGGAGGATGAGCTTCGCCGCTCACTGCACAACCTCGTGGTTATGCTCCAGCCCGCCTACCAACGGATGGCGAAGTCTTTGCGGCTGATGATGGTGGTGCTCCACGAGCCGCTCAAACCCTCGGCGATGCAGTACGCCCACTGCATGACCAGGGTCACCGAGGCGCTCAGCGGCCTGCCGGCCGCCTTGGCCACCCGTTCCGCCCAAGAAGGGCACCAGGTGGCCGTCGCCATCGCGTCGTTTGTGCTAGCGTGCTGTGCCAGCCGCGACACCTCCTTCGATCCAATAGTCATCGCGGCCGGCATTGAAGGAGATGAGGCCCAGGTGCTTGAGCGTGTCCGCGAGGCGGCGGAGCACGTGGCCGGGATGATGTCGGTGGAGAACCCGGACCTGGAAGAAGCCATGGCGGAGGCCGCCGCCGGGGAGGACACCGAAGCCACCGAGCATATTGAGGTTGTCAACGACAATTGATGGCTCGAGTCGTCGCCTTCATTTTCCCTTTTCTGTTTTTGCTCTGTTTCCCTGTATGCCAAAAGACTATCTTAGCAACTGTAATGAAAATTGGCATCTTGTTACTTTACCTGCGTGTTTGTCCGTTTATGTTTGAATGTGCTTGTTCTGTTTAGCCATTGGGCGACTAGCCCCCCAGTCTTGCCGTGATGCGAACTTGAGCACTTTTAGGTCAAGTCGATACTCAAGCACTTCGTGGCTTGATCGCGGGCTGCTGCAGGCGCACACAAAAATTATACGAAACACGCAGGATGTAGGCAAGTATAATCTTTAAGTCTTTGCGCGAGATTGTCACTGGCCCAAGTCCCTTCAGGGCTTAGATCCTAGCGATCTCTTGGAATCAGGCCGCAGCGTAGCGTGGCAAGACAGCAGGTTCCCAGGAGTGGTTTTAGGCCTGCGGTGTTCACGGTGACAGCCAGCGATGCTTCACAGAGCCAACCCGAGGTGTGCGAGCCGTATCGAACCACCGTGCCAAACACGCGCTCCGGTTGCCTGTCCTTGCGCACGCTAACGTTGGGTGTTTCCCTTTACCAGCAAAGTGCCGTCAGGCTACCGGCGCCGGTGACAATCACGCACAACTCGACCCACCAGGACGTATCTATGGGAGACAGGTTAACAACACAATGTAAGACAACTTATCTTGACCGCAGCCGGCCGGGCGACTAGCCCAGGACACGGGGTGACCAGCCCAGGACGGCGGGCGACCAGCCCTCAAGGTGCAATTTTGAGCCTTCAAAGTAGGTCAGCACTTTGTCTGCGATTGCCAGTAGTCACTGAAAACATAAGCAGATGTTACGCAGGGCCTGCAAAAAATAGGCTCAGAGAGCATAAGTCCCCGCGTGGGGTTGCCATGGTCCCTCCTTTTTTTTGGAGCTTAGGTCCTTGCAATTTTCTGGGAATCAGGCCACGGCGCTGCGTGTCAAGGTAGCGGGTTTCCAGGGGTGGTATTAGGCCTGCGGTGTTCACGGTGATAGCCAGCGGTGCTTCGCAGAGCCAACCCGAGGTGTACGAGCCGTATTGAACCACCGTACGAAACTCACCCCCTGGACGCTCGTCCCTACCCGACGCGAACGTCGGGTGTTACCACGCATCGACAAGGGACTGCCAAACTATTAGAACCAATGACACCCACGCGAAAAGCTACCCACCAGGGCACAGAATAGATAAAAAGGATGTAGCGAGAGCCTTAGAGGCCAACAGCTTTACTGATCTCCAGTATTCGCCAATCAGCTAGGGGAGCCCACCATGCAGCTGATCGGAACGAGCTACCGTGCACTTACATTTTTTATGGATAAAATTTTTGCGATAATTCCACGTTGTAGGAATTTGCCAGCTCTTGGTCATCCTCAGTGACCAACCGGACCGCCCCGGGTCGAGAGACTGAAGCCACTTTAAAGGGGCCCTCCTAACGGGGAGATAGCTTATGGAGCCCGGTATGCGTCTGGATTCTACGCAAGATCAGGTCGCCCACTGCCAGTGTCCTCTCATGGACCCGGGAGCGTGTGGTACCGTCTGAGACTTTGTTGGTACCGGGCGGCGCGCAAGGCCGCCCGGTCACGCACCTCCTCCAGAAGGTTGACTTCTTCTTGGCGACGATCTTCCTGGACCTCCTCGTTGAACATCGCGATGCGTGGGGAGCCGAGCGACAGCTCGGATGGGAGGATGACTTCAGATCAGAGACCGTGAAGAAGGGTATTTCTCCGAAGGGTCTGACCGAGTGTAGTCCGGCGACCACAAAGACAGATCAGAATTCTTCCGTCCATCGCGCCCTCCGCTTGTAGAGTCGATCAAATGCTCTGGTCTTGAGTAGGGGTGAAAACGGGACGGATAATTCTCGTTCGATCCGGAGCCTGATCCGGTTAGAACTGGATCCGAGAAGTAAATCGGATATCGGGTTGGATCCAGATCCGAATAGTTAAAAACGGATATCAAGTCGGATTCGGGCGTAGACTATCTGAAAAATGTAGGTCAAAAAATAGATATCAAGTATTCGGGAATTCGGATATCCGGATTATTGTACTCAATCCGTCACTCGCACTTTTTCTCTTTTTCTCCTGCGAACCGAGCCGAGCCGACTCCCATTCTCTCCGTGTCTCCCTCCCGTAGTCCCGTCTCCCGTGTGCCCAGATCTGAGGAGATCGCCTCCCGTCGGGCCGTCCCTCGGCGGCGTCCAGCGGCGCACCCTCTCCCTCGGCGAGTCCAGCGGCGCTACCTCCCACGGCGCTCCCTCCCTCGGCGAGTCCAGTGGCGCTCCCTCTCCCTCGGCACTCCCGTCCCTCAGCGCTCCCCTCCCTCAGCGCTCCCTCGGCGTCCAGCTCTCCCCTCCCTCGGGCTCCCGTCCCTCGGCGGCGTCCGGCATCCAACGGCGACTCCGGCTCCCCCTACCCCGGCCGACGCTCCCCCTCCCACCGACCGGTTTTCCCCTTTCCTTTCTTTTCTCGTCTATTCTCAGCCGATCTTCCGGTTTTGCCCCTGCTATCGATACAAAACGCATCCGATCCGACCAGTTGAATCGATCGAACAAAGCCTGAACTGTAGAACAGAACATAGGCCGGGCGAGTTCATCCTGCATCTCGGCGGCGGCGGCCTCCTCCCCCAGAGCTTCACGACGCGCGGTCCCCTGAGTCCCTCGCTGAGGCCCCCCTCCCGGGGCTCTTAGCCGCGCCGCCTCCACCGCGGTCCACTTCGAAGCAAAAAGGGTAAACACATTTCTCTTCCAACATTTTAAGATCCAGTACAGATAAAGCTGTTCAGATCTATTGGCGCCTTTTGTGTGCGTCCTGTTTGATCGGACATTGCAAATCTGCAACGTCTGTGCAATGTTATGGATTTTTCCTTTTTTTTCAAATAATAATAATAATAATTTTCAAGAAACGGTGTGATGCCCCCTTAGGGTTTGATAAGAACCAATGTAAGCTATACGGATGCCTTGCTAGGATGTTCGAGGGGGAAGAAGTTTAGGGTTAGTGTGTGCAGATCTGAGGGTTGGACCAGTGTATTGGAATTGGGGAGTTTTGGAGGATTCTGTAGTTCATGATAACAATTAATTATACTCCCTCCAGTCACAAATATATGTTGTTTTGGGATGCGTTCAATCAAATTCTTGAAACTTTGACTATCGATATCTTTTAAAATATTTAGATTGGATACATGAAAATCATATGTATATATTTGTGGAAAAGTGTTTTCATAATATTATAATTTTATTGAGTTTTATAAATATATCACAATATAAATTAGTGGTCAATGTTGTGTTTTAGAGATCGTGTCAATATCCAAAACAACCTATATTTATGACTAGAGGGAGTAGGAACATTGCAACTGACTAAAATCATCCGCAACAAACTAATATAAAGCTTATAGAGTTATTGGGGTTGGAGATACTGAGGTGGCTGCAGAGGAAGCAATCAGTGATCTGGGGCTCATCATGTTTCACAGGCAATTTAAGGGTCAACGAGGCTTTGCCGCTGAAAGATCCCACTGATTCATGTGGGATGGGGATGCAGCGGGGCCTAGATCATGCAGAGTTGTAGGGAAAAACAGATAAAGATTGTGGCCATGTGTGGGTGGGTGAGGGCTTGATGGGTGTAAAACTGCAGAAATTGTTTATGATGGGAGGGCGGGAGGAATATTTGATGCTTGTGAGCTGAGATGATTAATAGCTAGCATTTTGCTGATGATGTGGCTAAGCAAGGAGGAATGAATGGGAGGCAGGATTGGAAGAAGCAAACGTTTTTTAGCACCTTATGTGATCGGAAAAAACAATGGAGGGAGCATTTCTGGTTCTTTTCTTGATGAATCCTTAAAAGGGTGGGGGATCCTGTGACAGGCACATGAGTGCTGGATAGTCCCTAAAAGCTAGTGAAGCTGCATGATTTGATCTGTTAGGTTAAAAACAATTTGCATTTTCTTGAATCTAGGACTAGGCTCTAGATTGCCATTGTTTTAATTGTATCATGCTAGCTGCCTGGCATTTGTCAGTCTATTTTTAGTATGTATCATGAATTGCAGTACCGATAATTATTTACAGCTGCATTGGAAGGTTGTTTGTCTTTTTATTTAGTTCAAGATTATAGAATGGCCTCAGCCCTCAAATCAAGACCGTAGATGTAGGTCCAAAGTGTCTTTTTGTTGGCCAAGAAAAGTCTGAATGGCATAAAACACCAACTAATGCTATTTCAGGAGCACTAGTTCCCTTCATATTACCAGGAATGTTAAATGTTTTCCTACAGGCAATCGGCTTCACCATTCAACATGAGATGAATTGATGTGAATTACCTGCCTTTCTTTTGTTCCATGGACATAGCTTTATGACAGATTCTCATTAGCATCGCCACTTTATCTTTTGAGGATTGGTGATCTCTCATGAAAGTTATTCAGCTACAGTTTGTTTCTGATGTTTCCCTGTTTTCTTGAGATCATTAATGAATTCAGTATTTGATATTTTATTATTCTGAGTTTAATTTGTCTCAGAATAATTTTGCGTACATTTCTTTTGGGTTATTTTGTTGCGAATGCATTGTTATCTGACATCTACTTTGTTCAGTTGTTACACTTAGTTACCATGGCAGCAATGAATAGTGATCTGGGGGGCTTAGCTGGTAGGCCTACAAATTCACAACCAAATCCTTTTGAAAGTGCGTTATATGGTGCTGGACCTGGATTGATCCGTACTGGGCTAGGAGCATATGGAGAGAAGTTTTTGGGTTCGAGTTCTGAGTTTATGCAGAGCAATGTAAGTTTGTATACAAATTGCTTTTATGGAGATCTATGCATAATACCTAGAAACTAGAGACGCTAAAATTTACTTGACTGTGTCAGATTACTCAATATTTGTCAGACCCTCAATACTACTTTCAAGTCAACAGCCAGTATGTGAGGAACAAACTGAAGGTCATCCTGTTCCCTTTCTTGCACAGGGTAAGAGCTGTTGAATTTTTTTTCTTTCTGCCAGATTTCCATTCTATGAAGACTAATAACACACATATTGTCTTCCTTAAGGGTCACTGGACAAGAATAACTGAACCAGTAGGAGGAAGGCTATCCTACAAACCTCCAGTTCAGGATATCAATGCACCTGACCTGTACATCCCTTTGATGGCGTTTGGCACCTACATAGTAATTGCTGGATATGCCTTGGGGGTTCTTGGAAGGTAAATACAACATGAACCACTCCATGTGTTTTACCTGAAATTAGAGAAGAATTTGTACTAGCAACGCAAAGACCACTGCATTTTACATGATTTATCCATCTTGAGGCGCATTGTCCTGTGATGCAGGTTTACCCCTGAGGCACTGACCCTACAGTTCACAAAAGGACTACTTGGATGGTTTCTGCAAGTCATCCTCATCAAAGGTTTGCTGTACTCTCTGGGCAGTGGTGAAGCGCCATTGCTGGACATTGTGGCATATGCTGGATATGGATTTGCCGGCACATCTCTTGCAATGCTGGCCCGCATCTTCTGGAGCTTCTTGTACTATTTCATTATGCCATGGTTCTGTATCTGCACTGGAGTGTTCCTTGTGAAGACCATGAAGAGGGTTCTTCTGGGTGGACCAAGGAGTTACGAGAGACATCCGAGCCGCAACCACTATTTTCTGCTCTTCCTCGCAGTCGTGCAGTTCCCAATGCTGTTCTGGCTTGGCAACATCAGCGGTTGATTATTACATGGTCAAGCTGGGTAAACACAAATCATTTTTGAGAGGCTGCCGTGCAGGAGACTTGTGGTTAATTCTTGCTGACGAACTTCATAGCAATTTCCCTAATGCTTAGGCTGTTCTGAAGATGGTATAGATCAATGGATAAACGGATGAAAAAGAACATGTAACTACTGCGTTTCTTATCTGTTGGAGATGAACTATGATCACTTGACCAACTGCTACATGCTTTTTGAATCCTGCCGTGTGCCACGATCTCATTTCAATTCGTTTTGATTATCTGATTATTTACTCTGCAAGCTTGATCAGATTTGATCAATATGGATTTGTAGGCCCCTGATGTATGTTCGAATTTGTTGCCCCCTTGCTTTCCGGAATATCAAATAGGAAGAAATCTATATAACTCCTTAACTTTGATCGAAAATCTATCTAACACCTTAAACTATGAAATCAGATATTTGGCATCCTGAACTTTGCAATCTAGTTTAAATGACACATTGACCTGGATTCGTATATTGTTATTGTCCATGTAGTATAATTTGTGGGCGGTTTTATTGTATAGGATAATACACTGGTTAGTTAGGTCAATGATAGTTGGGCTTACATGGGCCTCTTTTTCGTCGAGTTTCCAATTATACTTCCATGGTTATCGGCCCTTGTAGCTCTCTCTCTCTCTATTTCAATTTGGAAGAAAAATCCATGTAAGTCTTATCTGTCATTTATCTAAATTTATTCAATGTGTTGTCTTACATGGTAAAACTGTCCACGCATTACATCACATAGGCAATACCAATATATGAAACCGAGTCAAATGTTATTTGAACCGTATTGCAAAATTCGGAGGGTTAAATGTTTGGTTTCATAGTTCTAGGTGTCGAACAGACTTTTGAGTAAAGTTTGGGGTGTTACATAGATTTTTTCCTATCAAATATGAAGACTTTATTCCTGTTTCCAGATTACTAGAAATGCTGAAACTATCTTAAGTTCCTTGGCAAATGTAAACGTTTTTGTATTTGGTACCCAGGGCATTACTATGAATTTGCGATTCATAAGCAACGGCACACTTGTTATTAGAAATGGGCAATGTAAGTAGATAACAGTAGTTGTCCACAAAGTCAATCTAAAATTATCGTCTTGTAGGAATCTCAAGTAATGAACCCTGCATGATAGTTGTAGAACAAATCTGCTATAATTTGTAGGATTCATGATCGATGACGTACTTCCATCACAAATGCATTACTAATGTCTAACACAATCCTCCAGTATAGGTTCCAGTGAATAGGATCCAAAAAATTAAAAACCTTGTCTGATTTAAACGTGGGCACGAGATCCATACATGCCTCAAGTAAAGGTGGGCACGAGATCAATCCATGCCTAAAGTAAAGATGTAAAAATACATAAATTAAAGTTCCTGATAACAGTGTAAACTAAAAACCATCCTGATCAACCTGACAATACCCTGAACATAAGAACATGACGATACCTAGATAATTTAGTACGATAACATAGCGTAAGAGAGTAGAAGCACGGAACGCAGTTGCGAACTCAGATACGGATGAATAGAATAGCATCGTCATACTGCAGAGGAAACGACCAGCAGAAGTCTAAAGCCATAAGACCACCGTCTCTTTAGGTTTTGTCTTCTCCTTCAACAACCTTCGCATTTTGCAGAATTCTGCAGCGTCATCACCTTTGGAGATCCTGAGACGAAGCATCTCTAGGCCTCTGGATAGAACAGAACCAGATACCAGTTCCAGCTTCTCACTAGATTTCTTTCGCATGGGCACCTTACTGGATATCTTCTCACCGTTTTCTTCGTACAACTGTGGAAGCAGAGATTTCTTTGTAAGCTCTTCATTCTTTCTTTTGTAAACTTTTGTAAGCTTTGCTATGCACTACAACTGTACATGCCAATGGTAGATATGCAAGGGCATACCTTCCATCCAGAGTAAGAGTGGCCAAATTAGGAGCGCAATTAAGGAAATAAGCAATTGGCTGGTTGAAATCAGTGACAAACCATTCTCCAAGATACAAATTCTTCAATTTGCTAAACGCCAAGCCTTCAGTAATTGACTTTTCCATGACACCCTTTGCACGAAACAATCAACACAAATTAGAGTTAGGTGAATAACTTTAGTTTCAGACTTTCAGAGTAGCATTGTAATATCGGAAAGAGCTTTTCACCTGGGCAAGCAGATCAAATCTAATTAGCTCAAGATGCCGAGCGTTGCGAAGAGCATCAACAAGATCATATCCACCCTGAGCAAGGTGTTTTACTCCGTCATGACATACACCAAAGCACGCAGAAATGATGGCTGCTTCTGAGAGTAATTCCAAGCACGCAGAGCCCATGGCTCAGGACATGGCGAAGTCATCTGCGCTGGTGTACAAAGTAGTTCATGTCCGGGCTGCGTAGGCAGAACTTGTGCAACCTGGCGCCCTCGGGGAGGAGCAGCAGCAAGCTCCCAAACTTGTCGGAGTATCTGCCGGACAGGGCGACGCAGGGCGTGGGCTCCCACAGATGGCGCCAGCGGCGCGACAGGAGGCTGAGCCGCTGAGGGTACCCACGGTCCGCTGCGCGTCCGAGAAGCGCAGGGCGCGGTGCAGGAGGTCGTCGGGCAATGCGCTTGGCCTGTCGCGCTTCGCGGCCTCCCGCGCCGGCGTTGCCCTCGTCGCTCGGGCTCTTCTTGCCTCTCAGGCACGGTTCGTCGAACAGGTGGTCCGCGCAAACAGATGGTGACCACTTCTACAAATGAGAGAGAAACGAACTTGACGAACTTGCACCAAGGTATCGAAGCCAAGAAGATGTGCACGCACGCGCACGTACGTACGGCGAGGCTCGCCCCCGCCGCTGTGCAGCGTCTCGTCGGCTCGCCGCCCCGGTTGAAAACCCTAGAATTTGCGAGGGGTTTAGCCATTTATGGAAACCGACGGTCGCTGATACCAAGTTAACGAGAAGAGAAGAGGCGCGTGGATGCATGCCGACGAGTATCACGTTCCCGGCCACCATGTTTTGTACAGTTCTTCCATGAATCCCTTCTCGACTAGAGTTGTCTAAATTTTGAAGCTTTGAAGGAGCAAATAGATAAAAGGGATATTTTTGTTTTTGTGTCCCGCTAGTGTAAAACTTTTGCAAGATTATAGTAGTTTTGTTCAGAAGTCATTCTTACAGTTTCGGGATTTTCTCTGATTTCTTGTATTTATTTCTTTAACTTTTTATAATTTTTTTTGCATATTGCTTAACGGCCAAACCATATTGACTTGAATATATTTGATTGCTCGTATCAAATGGTACATATATAAGGTGATTTAAGAAAAAAAAGTCACCAATGTATTTGGTTGCTTGAATAGAGTCATCCCATCTTGGATGGTGGGATACAATTTTGAGAAATATTTTTTATAGATGCTGAACAATTATATTCATCCAAAATAATGGAACCAAATGGTATAGAGCCATCTATCCCATTCAGCTTCATCCTATCGACTAAACACACCCTTAAAAAGAATGGATGGCAGGATGGCAAAATTGAGCAGTGTTCTAACTAAAAAGTGAAAAGTGGCAAAACAAGGATGCCAAATTTTGTGGCATAAGTGAGAAGCAGGACGCAACTCATGGAAAAAACTAAAATTTCCATAATTAGAAACCTAGAATCCACTCTTCATACATGCTTTAAAAGTTGTCCAGTTCTCATGGGAAGAACAAGGTTACAAATTTCGTTTTCGTATCACATTTCGGATGTGGTTGAAATCCGAATTGTCTGTGAAATTTCGGAATTTTAGCCGAAATTCAAAACTAAATTTCAAATCCGGTATTTTTTTAGGCCGACAATCTAGCCCTTTTCAACCTTGTGAAATGGTCTGAGGCTAGAAAAAATTGGGAAAATTTGAAAAAATTATGCAAGCATTTATCTACATTTTTTATCTGTTTGAATGCAAAATACTAAGTATTTGAACATAAAATACTAGTTGAAACCCTATTGCTATTGATTAATCCATCTCTGGAAGGCTTGAGCAGAGCTTGGACGCAAGACAAGTAGTAGCTAGGTGTTGTGATTACACTGCCGTTTTTCATTAATGTATTGATAAATTAATGTTATACATTGTGATAACCTGGGGGGTTATTAGTTTAATTAAAGAATTAATTAAACATTAAAAAGCGATTAGGGAAGAAAATAAATTGTAAGGATTTGAGAATGCCGTCAGTCCTGTAGTGAAATGTATCGCTTATTGAGATACCAGACCTGTCCGGGACTAGGCCGGCACCTCTCGATATTTTTCGGGGTTCATCATTCGGCATTTAGACTTACAGAATGCGGTTGCAGTGTACCGTTAGTATTTTGATTAAGGAATGACCGTAATGCCCTTAGATTGAACACCCAGCAGGAGCAGCCCAAGGGCAAAATGGTCACAAGCCACAAGTGCCACAGTGAAAGGCAAATAAAGCCAGTTTCACACCGAGAGCCAATCAGAGAATTTTTTAATAATACATTTTTATTCAAAATTTCAAAAATATTCCACCAATTTTTTTTCAAATATACCTCTGTCGCGAATCAACGCAGGCGGGCCTAAATAGAAAAATACACGACAACAAAAGCGGTAGGCCGTAGCCTTTGTCGCACGTTGAACGTCGGCGAGCCGAAAAACACTGCCGCGACGCAGCGTCGTGACGGTGAGAAAATCGACCGATGGTCGTCGGCGACAGTGGTAGCGGGTTCTGTCGCCCGACCAAAGTCGACAGAGCGCGTTTATATGAGCCGCTGCGCTCAAGACTGTGCTCATTTGTGCGCCTTGAAGAGAAAAGAGAGAGAGGAAGGAAGAGGAAGAGGGAGAGAGGGAAGAGAGAAGGAAGAAGGGAGATTCTGCAAGAATCTGTTTGAGGTAAATTTTGTTGTTTACTTTTCTTAGCAAAGAAATTATGATATGTTAGAAATAGTTAGATCTAGAGCATTGTAGCGATAAATAGTGGTAGATTAGAAATAGTTTTAGATGTAGGTTACTGATAAATGTAGGTAAATTGATAGGTCACAACTAGTTCTAGTTTAGAAAATTTAGATATTTTTAGGGATAGGAGTATATCGGTATATATTGAAGGAAATGTAGTTACTGAATGAGTATTTGTTTAATATATAAGTACATCGATCTTTAATGTATATATTGGTAGGAATGAATTTTTACGGATAGGAGTATATCGGTACGTATTGATGGAAATGTAATTTTTTTTACAGATATAACTACATCGATATGAATTATTAGGAATGTAGATGTTTTTTACGGTTAGATATATATTTTCGTACCATGTAGGTATAGTTATGTTACGTCATAGTATTTTGTACGGAAGATAATTAATTCGTGGGTGAATGAATGGATTCGCAGATATGGCAGATCGAGTTCCATTTAGGATTTATTATGGAGATGGGGTTGTAATGCATGGTTTGGAGGTGCAGATCTAAGTAACATGCAAGATGTGGATGAAGTTTGAGTAGGCTCGAGGAGCGCACATTTGGTTCCGTGTTGAAATGGTTGTATTATACTTTTGGATGGAAGAAGACAAGTGTGAGTTGAAGGTATTTTGCCTATGTAGTGTCTTGGCGACACTATTTATCGGGAGTTAGTTGAGCTAAAGGAACCGCATCGTGGAGATCATATGTGAGGCAGAGCAACAGGATGGAATCGAGTGCTTTTAGTGCGAGCATATGAGAGGATGTTGCCCCCAGCAGTTAGCTTGGACGCCGGTGAGTGTAGTCACCTCAAAATGAGCTCACCGGTGACACTTGAAATTGGGGATCTAGCCATGAGCAACATGTTCACAAAGTGGTGAAACGAGTTCGATTCGGGAGGATGATGAAAATGTTGACCAAGAAGCACTGGGGACTGGTAGAGGAAGGTGAGCAAATTGAGGAAATAATGACTAGGATGGAAGAGGAAGACCGTGAGTACAAAGAGAAAGCGAAGAGGAGGACGACGATGAGTCGGATGAGGAAGATGGAGGAGGTACGGAGCCGCTTGTGCCACCGAGTGGAGCACGCACAATTTGAAAATATGGTTGTCAATGAAATGAGGGAGATGCCTTGGCGAGACAAAGATAATGAGGTTAGGCATAACAGTATGTACCCGACAAAAGAGGTCATGCGAGGATGCCGTGAAAGATTGGGCTCTATCATTAAGAAGGACTTTCGGGGTTAAGAAATCCACCCCAACACCGCTCTGACGTGGTGTGTGAGATCCATGGGTGTCCGTGGAGTGGAGAGTGCATGGCGTACAAGCCCAAGTGGGGCACCCATTGGCTATGTTGAAGGTTGAGCGACATCGTGTATGGTGAGAAGCGATGATGGCTCACGAGAACACATCATCCGGGTATGTCGCGAACATCATGTACGCAGAGATAGTGGAGAACACGAGTTTTGAGCCCGTGCTATTATCCAGCGATGGAGAACAGATATCGATACACAATTAGCTACGGAAGGCGTGGAGGGCGAAACGAAGGCACCGGAAATGAGGTTTGGGAAGTTTGAAGACTTCGTACCACAACCGCGCCTCAAGACCGCTTCATTGCATTCGTGGAAGAAATCTCGGACCTACTATGATTATCAAGATTGTTCGTCAATCAAGTGGCCAACTAAAAGGCATCTAAGGAGGGTGTTCTTCGCATTCGGCGCTTGCATTAAGGTATTCTATCACTGCCGTCTGTTGTTGTGCGTGGGCGGCACATTCTTGACCGGAAATCTGAGAGGGCAAATCTTCGATAGCTAGTGGGCGTCGATGGGAACAACCAGATTCTGCTGTTGCCTTTGTCTTCGTGAGAAAGCGAGAACTACGAGAGTTGGTGTGGTTTCTCTGAAACACAAGATCGGGTGGTCAAAACTCGCCCAGATGTCGTCTTTGCATAGCCGAGCATCTTTGGGTTGCTTAGTGCTATCAACCACCGCAAAGCAGGGAAGGTGAGCCATTCGATGGCTTTGATTTGCAGAGTCGATGGTGCATGAGGCATTTGGGTGCAAACTTCTATAAGCAATTCAAGAACAAGCTGCTGATGAACATGTTCAAAAGACTATATAACTCCAACCATGAGAGGAAGTTCCGAACTCTGTGGAAAAATCTTGATGACCTGAGAAGTTGCTGTACTCTTCGATGATCACTAAATACATGGATGAGAAGGCTCAGAAGGCGGCCAAACATAGAGCTATCAAAGTTGGTGCCGACGACTGCGCTTTGAGGTGATCTGCAGGATAAAGGAAGGCGTGGAACCAACCGGAGGTTGTCACCCAGAGTGCATCTTACAGTCGAGTGCAAATGCTCGTGCAACAAGCCATACCTTTTGCATAGACCATGTTCTCATGTTATAGCCGTATGTGCTTTATTTGGAATGCAACCTGGTACATACCTATCTGATTATTACATGAAGGAAAGGGTGATGGCAACTTGGAGCGAGGAGTTTTATGGTTATGGGGTTGTGGGTTCTTTCACCACAACTCCTAGTGTTGATGAAAGGTTACGGGTCCCTGATTTTGATGCGAGAAGAGGGAAAGCGAGGCGTCGAAGAACAAGACGATATAGAAATGACATGGATGAGTCGGTCGGCAAGCGCGTGAAGAATCGCTCATTGTGCAACCAACGAGGACATACGTTCAAGAATTGCGAGCACAAAACGAAGAAGACGAAGGAGGAGATGGTCACCCGACGGTGGGGAAGGATCGTCTCTGCGAGGATCTAACCGACGACCTCATCGCACGGATGACAAGCGGTTTACCTTCGTCATATGTCGTATATCAAATTTATATTTCATCGATGTAACGTGTGTTGTCTCGAACTCTCCTTTTACCTAGCCGCTTGCGAGTGTTGTGTCTTTATAAATTGTTGTAATGAACTTCTCCGTTTTTATGTGCGTATCTGTTTCAATATATTGTTGTGCTTATGTACTTTTGCGGACTTTTGTGTTCACGTATGTGTTTCTCGCTCTAACTTTCATTTTTGTAAATTGCAGGTATGGCTCACCAGCAGGGAGATGACGAGTGGCCGTTCGAGTTACTGGACCCGCACGTCGACCGTGGTCACCGTGCCGCGTTACCCTTCTTGTCCCCGAACAGCGGAGGGACCTGTGCGGTGGGCGTCCTTTGACCCTAGACCAATTGCGCACTCCTGGACGCTCGATCCGTGTTGGATCCCCAGGTAACATACCAGTATTTAAATTTGTAAACATGTTTGTTCTAGCACAATGACTACCGCAAAGACGATATCAATTACATGTTTATGTTTCTTAGGCTTCGAGCTTCGGGGCTGCTGCCCCTTGCCCGGATGGTGGAGCTCCTGGGAGTTTCATGCGTCATAGTCATGTTAAACTCACAAATTAGTAGTTCTAAACAGTTCATCGCACACAGGAGTTCAAAAGGACACTTGTGAATGTGCTCAAGTCAAAGTAGAAACCTCCTCCAGGGCCACCCGAAAGCCCCGACGTTTGCGTACATGGCCTGGAGGCAGTGGTTGATACCTGCCACGGTGATCTAGCGGACCGGAGATTCTACCGATGCCCCTTGGCCGAGGATGAACGGTGCTGGTACTTCAACTGGGTGGACCCGGAGACGTACCACCCACATCTCATGCTTCCTGTATGGGATAACTAGGGGGAGCAACCCTCTCCGTGGTGCCACTACCGCCCAGAAAAGCCAAACCCCGAGTACGCCTACGGTGTTATTCAACGACCAAAGCGGGCATACTGTATTGACTGCAGGGCACGCTTCCGGTTGTTCAAGGATAAGCCCAACACAAAACTCCTGCACCATATAGTGGAGTGCGAGTCGAAACAGAGCATGCGTCTCCGCATGTCTCCGCCAACGCCAACACAAGAGAGTCGCAGAGGTTCCTCTTCTCGAAGAAGAAGGACAAGGGAAGCAATGATCGAGGTCCGCAACACTCAACAAATCCTTGACTCGTTATGAGACCATCCGGAACCCGTGGTATTAACATAGGGGACGCTGAATCGGGATGACATGCCCATATGGGAGGCGAAATCCACATAAAAAGACCAAAAATTATGTCTTATACACCCGAGGGCGTCGGCATAGGCCACCCAATCGGCGACAGCTGGGAGCACTGCGGATCCCCATGGAATTCTTTCATAGTAGGGATTGAGTGGTGTCCGAGGACAAATCGCAAAATTAGAACGGGTCGTAATATCGCGAAAATGTCTTACATCATTCGGTTTGTACCGGATAGGCGAACGATCATTTGTTCCACCATGACGAACAGTGCTTTTCGTTAGTTAGTTAAATCATCGTTGTAATGCCCTTGTAATATCATCTAATCTATTTCTTATTTTATCATCCGAACTTTCGATTGTATGTGCCCTTATATATGTATTGTTTGAATTTTAAAAATTTCTCATATCTTAAAATCATTTGAAATTTTTATGGTAATATCAACGATATATCGTGAACCTCCATAAAGAGTTTCAAAATTTTTCGACAACGTAAAAGTTTCCATGGTTTCGTGGCATAAGTGCTTTTTCCGATTTTAGCAACAAAATGCCGAGGCAACGTCCCATTATCTCGCCATACGTAAGTGGTAGCCCGCATTGCGTAGGCCACCCTTGATTTTTTTTCGTATTTTTTGGACCATGTCCGGCTGTGTCCATGAGACTACGAAAACCCTAAGTGGCCACGATTACGCGTCGTTGCGTGCGCGAGTGCCTTTTTCCGATTTTGGTAACAAAATGCCGGACAACGTTCGACCATCTCGCGCAAGATCAAGTGGTATGCCACGCTTGCGTGTCCGTCGTCGCGTTTTTTCCGTCATTTTTCGCCATATTCGGCGGACCTTACGAGGCTACGAAAACCCTAAGTGAAATGCGTATCACTAACGAAATAAAATAATTTTTCCGATTCATTACAGGACAATAAGTTTTATTTCTAATTCTTCCAGTTCAATACATCAATTATGTACAACCAATTTACAACAAAATTGTCAACAAAAATATTAAATACAAAATTTGATATTCTGTTCTTTATCGCACGCGTTAAATCGTGCGACGAGACTCTTGTAACATGTTAAATGCGTGCGACAGGCTTCTATAGCACGTTAAATGCGACAGTGCCTTCGGCTCTGACGTGCGACAGAGGCCACGTCGGCGGCCGGCACTGTCGTAGCGTGTATTTTTTCTATTTAGGCCCTATTGCCTGGATGGCGATGAGGTATATTTCTGAAAAAAAAAAATTCGGTGGAATATTTTTGAAATTTCGAATAAAAAATGTATTATTAAAAAAAATCCCAATCAGAAGCTAGCCAATTCCCAATTGTTCCCCAATTCCACACAAACCGAGAGCCACAGGAGCATAGCAAGCTTCAAGCCGAAGCAAGCAAGTGCTCCCTTTCCTCCAACACCAGCACACTGCCATTCCAACCGAAGCAACCGAAGCCAAGGAGGAAGACCAGAAGGGAGAGATCCCCAGAAGAAAAGGCAAGGAGCATCAAGAAGAGGAGGTGAAGGGCAACCCGAAGAGGAGTGAGGTGGAGGCATCTAGAAGCCCGAAACCAACCTCACCTCTTCTCCCCAGCTTCAACCTTAACCACAGCTAGCTTCACCTTCATCCGATCAAGCCCAGGTTCATTTTGCCTCATGCCGACTGTAGCCACTGTATCTGTTCTTATATGCAGAGGGTAGATCGAGGGTTTAGCTAGCAAATGGGGCAGGGTAGGGGATAGATCGGGTCTTCCCCAAGGGTTCTCAGTAGGTGGGATGATCATCAAGCTAGTGCAGCATTTGTTCTTCATTTTGTTTAGCTCAACCCTCCCACGTTCATCATAGAACCCTAATATAAAGCAAAGAACACCCAAAACGAAAATGCAAGAGCTATAAAACATGGGTAGAACTCTAGCACCGGTGAATCAATAGAGGAGAGTGAGCTCGGGTCAAGCCTGCCGGGGTCAGCGCCGAGCCAGTCAGGGTGAAGACCGATGGGGAGATGTCAGCGTTCGTCCAAGCCATTCAGAGGAGGAATCAGCGTCAGCAAAGGTGGCGCCAACACAGGATATGGAAACGGCAGATCTGGGCTCAATGCCGGAAGGCCCAACCAGGCGGATGAGTCTAAGCATTAAGCCCAACCCATGTGTCTTCGGTCCAGAGTGGATCAGTAATTAGTGTTAACTGTAAATGAACTAATACTTGTGTGGTGATTAGTGGGAGAGGTTACCTGTAAGTTGATACAAATAGGAAAGGGATAGAACAGGGGAAAGCTGGCGGCGGAAACATATTGGAAAACCTGGCTTCTGCGTGAGCGGCGATGGTGGCGGCGGCGTGAGTTGTACCTTGGCTGAGAGTTCCTCCGAGAGACACACCATACACAGTTTCGATCTATACCAGAAACCTCATATCTGAGTTTGATTATATTTGATACCTCACAGGAGAGCAGTCGCCCAGGGGAGAAGCCGCCGGAGAGCAGCCGGCCAGGGAAATCGCTAGGAGAGGGAACCAGGGGATCGAGTGGGAGAAGTGAGGGGAAGAAGAGAAGAAGCCAGGAAGGGAATCAGTAGGGGAGAGGCTTCGGCCAGGAGAAGAAAAGGGGAGACCGAACCAAGAGCTAGGCGCCAGGAGGAGGTGAGGCCGGCCAGAGGGAGGAGCGGTTGAGGCAAAGAAAAAGAGGGGAGGCGGCAATGCGGCCGAATGGCTGTCGGCCAGGGCCAAGAGAAGGTAGAGGGGAGAAAAGAGAAGGAAGGGAAGAAAGAAAAGAAATAATAGAGAAAGAAAAATAGAGGAGAAAAAGGGTTAGAAAAGTAAAATTTGCCGCGGACCGCGTCGATTTTGGAATTGAATTGCGGATCACGTAAAAATTCACAAGTGAATTCATTTAATTCCCTGCCAATTAAAAACAAAACGACAGATCATAAAGTCAGTTGGACATCGAAATAATTAATCTTTAACAGCCATAATTGTATAATTTGCTTTCAGGGCTCGACCTGAATCTGCCAGCCAACCGGAACCCACCTTCGAGCGAGGTCGATCTGTCAAATATTATTCCAGGCAAGATTTCCTCGAGCATCTTTGTTAAATGTTTTTTTAATGTTTTTAACTACTTAATCATATCCTCACTGCATCAAAATATATTCTTTTAAATGAAAGGCGAGAATGGTAATGTGGTGAATGAAAAGGAATGGTATATGGTTTTGGTGTTGGAAATGGAATGGGTGAATTGGTTTGGTATATGCTGATGGGGTGTGGTTGTGGTGAAGGAAGTGGTTGTGTGGTGTTTAGATGTCCATGAATGGAGTTGTGGATAATATATTAGAATCTAATATGGTGGGTAGAGGGTGCAAGATAAGATGGCGTGGAAATGCCTGGGTATGGTGATACCCGCTGCCGGTGGACCCTCTACATAGGCTACAACATAAGGTTAAACTCCCTACACTCGGGCAATGAGCCGTATTTTAGTACCAACCATAGCTAGATAAATCGCTGTCAGAAATGGTTGTCCTAAGAAAGTGTTACGGTCTCCACATTGGGTAAGTGTAGTTATAGAGCCAAAGTCTGGGTATGCCGGAAGGCCCAGATGAGAAAGCTGATTAATGTGGATATATATTTTAAGCCACGGTGGAGTTACCTCGGTTTGATATCGGGGTGCAACTGTATTGTGAGTAGTAGAATCACCTGGAATAGGGATTCCCCTCGAATACAGGGTTGGAGATCTAGCACTGGATTAGTGATAAACGTTCTGGAGCCTCACATGTTGAGGTTGTTATGGGTAAAGTGGTACGAACCTGCGCAGGGTCAAAATCTTGAATTCAAGCCTGTCTCCTGGATTGGAGGCTACGGAAGCTAAGTCTGTCTCATGTACGGGTGCTAGTAGTCAATTTTCAATAATTAAAATTTCCAACCCTTAGAGTAAACTAAAAACTTAATTTTGTAAACTCATATGTGGAGGGAAGAATTGGATGGAGGAGAGAAAATCATTATGATGCATTCTGTTATCTAATGCTTGCTGAGTACGTTGTACTCACTCTTGTATTCCCCTTTTCTAGAAGGAGAGCCTGATGGATCAGCGTTTGAGGCTAGTGAGGAGGCCTATTCTCAGGCTCAGTTCCCAGGTTATCAAGAAGATCTCTATGAGGGCTATTTCTACTCTGACTACTACCAGGAGGGCTAGGAGTTCCTGTAGACTATAATATGATCCTAGGAAGTATTCAATATGTATAGGTGGTAGTGTGATCTTTTGCTGTGTCCAAGGACCGCCGTAATATTATGTAATGGACATATAGCCCATCGTGGATTGCATTGAATATATTATCATTCAGTCTTTAATTATTGTTCTGCTGTAACACTCTGAACACGGCATAGTAGTCGATAAATCATCGGCCTTCCGATGTTTTGCCGGCGGCTGTGCCGAGATTCGTGTAATTAACTTAGGGAGGTGGCAGTGTTACTGTCGCAATCCCTGGGCTAATTATACGGATCGCCACATACATGTATTTGGATAACATGTAGCAGCAGGAGCATAGAGTGCGATGTTCTTTTTTCTTTTGTAAGGTTTATCTTCAGTTGAGGCATTGAGGGTATTAGCATTGGTTATCCTTTCATTGACCCATGGTTTATTAATGATGAATTGATGATGATAATGATGGTTGCACTAGTTTTCATCCGCTCTTTTTTGTGGCTTTTGTGGGAATAAAGCTTGAAGATGATCGATGTTGTAAGGCTAAGTATATATTGGTCAGTCTCTTTGCAGTGTAGTATAAGAATCTAAGCTTCTTTACTGGCTTCTCTTTAGTTGAAAATATGTTATCATCTCAGTAAAAAAACCCGAAATTTCACCGAAATACATTCTCAACTATATTTGTTCAAGGTCATCACATGGGAATTATTTCCACACGATTTGCTCAGATAAAAAAGCAACTTTTAAGACCGAACTGATCCAGAGTCCTAACCAATATTTCCAGCATCCTTCTGTATCCATAGTTGGATATTGATTTGACCTGTTTTTATGAATATTTTACATTAGAGGCTAAATTAGCTGACGATCACACTAGTCAACCCGTCTTGCTGTGCTAGGCCTGTAATTCTTGGAAGGCATTGCTTTCTATGTTTACATAATTTGTATATATGTTTTGTGCAAAAATTTTCATATGTATTCCTCAGAAAAGACATTACAAGTTTTTCACAAAAATAAAAAATTTAGTGCTAAATCTAATCCTACAAACATAAAAATCAATCGAATTTGTGATCATCTCAAGACCCCCAAAATCCCACCAATTTTTTTAAATTACCGTAGCAATTTGAAATTTTTTAAATTTTTTTATCTCGCTGAGATTTGGAATCTCAACCCTGGTTGAAAGTCGAGATTTTGAGCCACAGGGGAGAAGCTCGCCAACCCGACAATATTTTCTTTCTTTTTTGAGTCGAAGAGATGTTAACATTACCCGCTTATTATTATTTTCTACAATACTCGGACTGAAGAGCATTATTCATGAATAAGACCCCATTTTTGCCAACATTGCAAGTATTGTCCTACAATTTGAATGCTTGTAAATCATCAATGTGTGGATACAGTATGTATCCTGTATAAGCAATGGTACCTGTGAAGTTTGTCGTGCACTTTGTTTTTTTTTCAAAATTTTCAAAAAAGAACGTAAGACAAGTAATGTTATGCACACATGCAATATGTAAAGTGAAGTGCAACAGGAAACAACTTTGGTTAGATGTGGTAAGTTCACACGCCACCCATTTTCCAATGCATTGTCCAGTCCACACGCCCAAGCACATAGATGAAATTACGCCACCAGCATCCGTTGTTTCAAGAGAATTATGCCAGTAACAGTAAATTATTTCAATACCAGTCAAACCAACACCAGGGACTTGAGAATTCAAGGATAGGTAATTCAGCTCACCACCATGTCACAATTCACCATGCTGCCACACAGAGCATAAGACGCATCGAAGCATTTTTCCTTAAGAGAAATGTCAGGTTATGCTGGCATAATCCATAACTAGTACAATTAACTCGAGCAAACAGAAAGTGCAAAAATGGCATCCATCGACACGTAAAAGCTCAAGCATCGTGCCCTAATCTCTTTGCCCAGTGGCAGGTTAACTGATTGGGTGCTCGAGTAACGGTGGATACAAAATTGTACCGTTTAAGAGCATCTAGCTCCAGTTATTGGCCAGGAAAAAAAAGAGGTAGAATGAGGCTAAGCCTGCCGAATTTATGTTCAATTATTAACGTCAAATATTAGCATCGGTGTAGCTTCAAGCAGCCTTTCTGCAGTGGTTTTCAAGCCACTCCATGGTGACACTCTTTGGTCTTTCCAGAGGCAGGCCAAGGGCACGGTCCCAAATGAGCTGTGGCACAAATAATTGATCAGAATTAGCAGCTACAATATCCAATGGATTAAGCATCTCAAAGTGAAAGGGAGAAGACAGACCTGAGATCCTATTCCTATGCTCCTTGAAACGCCAAACAAGACAGTGAAATACCTACAAATTAGACGAGGCATTCCTAAGTACTCATTCTGAACTAGATTTACTTTCGTATTATAAGTCACAGATTCAAGACAAAATTAGTAACTAAATAATTTAACCAAGACATATGTGCACACCTTGCTTCTGATAATCCAAAGTGGTTCAGCAAAACTCCACTGTGCGCATCAACATTGGGCCAAGGATTTTTGACCTGAAAATACATAGGATGATCCGATGATGTCCATAGCCAGAAAGCTGAAATTAGAGAAATCATGAACTCATGATCAATCTGGTAGCATTTTACCTTGCCTAACTCGGTGAGGATCGGAGGCACAACTTCATACAACTTGGAGACCTAAAAGGGAATAATATAGTTCAGGGGGTCAAAATGTCAAATGGACTTTTTCCTAACATATTCCATTGAGATTGTTGAGCTGAATAGAGACCATGCAGTTGGATGAAGAATTTAGACTAACCAGTTGGAAAAGGGGATCCTCAGGTAAATACTTCAAGGCGAACTCCCTTTGACATGTGTATCGTGGATCCGTCTTTCGTAGAACACCATGACCAAAGCCAGGAACAACCTAAAACAGTAGAAGTAGAACATCAGAGATAGAGCATTTGCATAACCAGCACAAGACAACAGAACGGATCCAATTGAAGGCAGCTATCTTAGATCTACTGCATAGCAAGCAAATTTCAGAATAGTTAAGAGTTTTAGCATATCAAACTTCCCGTGAAAAAAAAAATCTTCCATTTGAACAAGTTCATAAACGCAAAGATAAGCTACCTTTCCACTCTTTAGTGTCTTCCAAACATATTCTTTGAGTTGATCAGTTGTAATGTTACTCCCAGTCTCGTCCATTACAGATTTGATCCATAGCAACACTTCCTGCAGTATATGGTGACAATGTTCAGTTCATGCACATTAAAATAGTAATGTACATCAATTTAAAAATGACCAAAAGTCCAAAACACATGTTTTTTATATCAAAGAATATGTGCAATATATATATTGAGCAAGTGATCAAGTAAATAGTACAATAAGTGCTTGACATTTATCGATTTTTTTTAAATAATACATTTTTTATTCAAAATTTCAAAAATATACCACGGGAAAAAAATTACACAAATATACCCCTGTAGCTCGTTGGTTGGGCGAAATACAAATATAACCCAACCAACAGGCGATAGGAGGCTACGTCGCAAAATCAACGGGCGACAAGAGGCCACGTCAGCCTCCCGAGCCCCTGTCGCCCGATCAACTGGCGACAGGACCTGTCACCCGATCAACTTCATCCAGTCATTGACCAACGACCCTATATCTCCCGTTCAGCCATTAAATCTTCATCTCCTCCCTTGTAGCAAAAGGATAAGACTTCATCCAGTCATTGACCAACGAACATCATTTAATATGAGTAGCGCTCATGCGTGCGAACATCATGGGAATATTGCAACATCATGCACTACATAGCCCCCTGTCGCTAGTTGATCGGGCAATAGGGGCTCGGGAGGCTGACGTGGCCTCCTGTCGCCCGTTGATCTTGCGACGTAGCCCCCTATCACCCGTTGGTTGGGTTATATTTGTATTTCGCCCAACCAACGAGCGACGGGTATATTTGTGTAATTTTTTTCCGTGGTATATTTTTGAAATTTTGAATAAAAAATGTATTATTAAAAAAAAAGTCACCATTTATCAGCAATTTATTCCAGAAGACATCATTTGGCAAGCACAAATGAAGCAGGGTGAGAAGATCCAGCGAATCAAACAGGGCATACCTGATTAGCCAGGCCGTGCAAGGGCCCAGCTAGACCATTCAGTGCAGCTGCAAAAGAAAGGTAAGGATCTGACAGAGCACTTCCAACCTGTAATTAATGAATATCATCAGTGCAGGATAAAGCGGTCGATGACCATAGAGGAGATAAAATAGAAAACGGCAACAAAGGACAATAGCTACCAGATCATGAGCAATAACACAAGGACTTGAAAGGGCTTATATATAACAGCGAAAACTTCTCTCCAAATCAACAGATCACAAAGTTGCTCCACTACAAGCTGGCTGAGTAGCTGGCTTAAAAATTGCTCCAGTACAATATAGGAGGCTACCTTATACTATTAGCACCTCTGCCTTGACTTCACGTAGTTCAACTCTCCACTTACAACTAACTATTCTAGAAATAGATGACTTTTTAACGCTTCACAAAGAAGGCCACATTGATACACATGGATTTTATAGATGTACAATAGCTCATCCAGAAAAAATAATTATATAGATAGGCTTAAAAACAGACCTCTACTACTATTAAAACCATTAATTTTATTTTGACTGCTATGTGTTTCGAAGTAGGACTCTGTTAGCAGATCCTTCAGGATCATAGTTCAACTAACAAAGAACTTCAAGATCACAGTTCAAACTGCAGTACTACTATGTTTATCTTACAATCCTTAAAGAGATCCTACCTGATTACTAGTTTTGTTTATCAGTACATACTAATGCATCACAGACACATAATAATCACATTGCAGCAATAAGGATGCTGCCAAATAAAAGTATCATACAGCAGCCAGCAGCCCAGGAGTCATCCTTTGGCAGGTTCAGAACATGGTGACAACACTAACAAGAAAAATCAAGATTGAAAACAAAGAAACAATAATTACCAGATGGCCAGTGTGAGCACTGACATTCCCACCTTCATGGTCACTGCAAGAACAGGTGGCAGTATGAGGGGAAATAAACATAAGCCTTTCAGAAACAAATATAGAAATGAAAACAAGGATGGATGAAATTACGTGTGAATTGTCACATATAGACGCATCAACTCCAGCATTTTGGGATCGTCAAAACCAAGCATATGTGAAAAATTCGCCGCGTAGTCCAATGTATTATCAGATGCTACGGTTTTCCCATCCTTGAAAATCCTTCAGAAAACCAGAGAAATAGGGTTATTGCTATTGCAGTTAACAAATTTTACAGACTGTCTGGATATTTGATTTCACAAAACATTCATTGACCAATGTCATGTTCCAGTAAGTGTATTGAAAGATGGTGCGTGTGATGGAACAAAAGCTACCTCTGGTAAACATATGATGCCACTGGTGGAAGCCGAGCAATCAAATTTAAACAATCTTCATAAGTAGGCTCCCAAAACCTATACAAACAATAACAATAAATGCCATGCAAAACTACCAATGAACAAATGAATCAATTTGGACGTAGTATAAATCCCAAGCATACTTTGACTTTGGCATTCCTTTGTCGTAAGCTTTTTGAAATTCACTCTCAACCTGAAATTGAGGTAAAATAGAAAGATCAATTAACTCACTCCGGAGGCTCTAAAAGAATTCCAAACACCCAAAAAAAGTAAGTGATTTATGGAATCGATTTCAGCGGGATTTTGAATTTTCTACATTTCTTTCTACTTGCACCACTTCATCTCAATACACCTTCAAATAAGTGGCAATGAAATGTCCCTTTATTTCAGAAGGGTGATATGCTACAAAATAACACAAGAAGACAGTGAGAAGGGCTGACCTGAAGTGCCATCACTCCAGTGGTAAACTGAGTCATTGGATGAGCAGTTAGAGGTAGAGCATCTATTGCCTTATAGACATACCCTGCATCCACATCAAAATATCAAATATCAGGTGCTTGAGAGCAAAGTGTAAATGGAGTGTATATCAAATTATTCCAGTTCGCAGTACAGTATTCCCTGCCACAAACTTTTCAAAGCTTGAACACACAAGAAACACAAATCAATTTTTCAATTTTTGTCCCAAAGCCGAAGAAAAAAAAATCACAACTCAGAACATCAACCAATAGAACAAGGCCAAGAAAAATCCTTCAGTTACATGTCAACTACATAAAGAACATCAGTTTAAGATAACAGCTCATATTCTCAGGCATTTAAAAATGTTAACCAAAAAGACAACAGATTACTATCAGAGTGCAGTACCTTCAGTTTTTTTTTAAAAAAAAATTAAAAAAAATACTTAACTAAAGAGATACCTGAGTTAAAAAAATATACAAGAAATTTGGTATGTTTTCCGTCTACTTGAAGAATAGAACTTCATAGCAACAAGAACTCTTAAATATCTGTATTCATCTGACTACATTTGAATTTAAAAATGAGAAATTAGACAATGATATCAATCCGTTCAGATAGTTTATGGATAATTTGAGTAAAGTATAATGTAATTAGCCAGCATGCACAGTAAGAGACCTGGAACATTTGAACGGCTAAGCAATTCCTTTGATAGAGCATCAACTTGCTCTTTGGTTGGCACCTGAAATAAACAAAAACCAATCAACTCACAATAATAGCTAAAGAATTCAACATGACAAAAGAAGGGTGACAACAGGGCAAAATAAAAAAAAGGTTTACAGGGATAGCAGAAGAGTCATCAAGAAACTTTTGTTCCCTACTGAATCACCAACAAAATATTCTTCATACCTTTGGAATCAATAACAAAAATATTCTTCTTATTTTTAGAAGGAACTTTTTAGCAGACCAGTAGACCACTAAACTGAATATGTGGTAAGTGTTTTATAAGAAGGCAAACCTTTCCGGTCAAAAGAAGCCAAAGGAGGCCCTCAGGCAAAGGTTCTCCATCTTTAACTGCTGTTGGCAGTACTTTCTGGCACTCTGGAATAGAGAGACCCCTAAAACGAATACCCTGGATAGAGAGGAGAAATATATTACATACAGCAACAAAGAGATATAGTGATGCGCATTTAAATTTGGCATCATCAAAATTAGTTCCAATACTATTATAAAATGTGCAATGACACTCTCACAGTAAAAGATAAAATTATAAAAGAATTATGCTCTTGTAGTCAAGCAAGTTCCTGTATAATGATTTGAGCAAATTTTGTCCATGGATCCATGCACACCTCTTTTACATCACTGTGCTATAGTCAATTTTGCAACTTGATTAAGATTTTGACATAAAATATACAATTAATATAGCAATTATTAGTAGAAACAATTTATGCTCGAGTATTAGTACAGAAACTTGTTAGATGATTTGAAGATAATACAGTTATTTATTTATTTTTAGCCCACTGAGCGTTACCAAATATGCAATTTGCCCTTATATTACGCTACCATAGCACCATATAGTGGAAGAATGCAAGGATACCTCCTCCGGGTCAAGTAAAGATGTTTCCCAAAGCATTCCAATCATACCTCTCATCCCACCAAGGACCTGGAGAAACATTGTTCAGGTTTTGGCCCAATAATTAAAAAAAAAACTACAAAAGCAATAGAGTTATCCATAGAGAATTGTTACAAAATGCATACCATATCCACAGTTATGTTTCCAAGCTGGACCTTTCCATGCTCTGACTTAAGTTTCTTTAAGCGGTCCTGTAACAAAATGCAGTTTAGAAGAAGTAATGCTACATTAGTTATGAATTCTCTTTCATGAAGGCAAGTAAATGGAGCAATGAACCAGCTGCCAAGTAGGTCCTTCTCCAATACCATTTCTGAATATTCTGATTATTTATAGCTAAGTGCAAAACTAAAATTGTGAACAAAATAATAGCCTAATAGGCATATCTTCTAATGTATTTCTCAATTAGCCAGATAATACAATCTAGTGCAACTCAAACATAACATATTCGATGAGACAGGGTGTTTCCTTAAAGGTGTTGAAACGATGTGTTCAAAGCTACTTTCAGAGAATAATTTTTTTGCACGTTCCACCACAGCGTTTGTGAGCAAAAAGTGATCTACAGCACTTGGAAGCAGGAATTAAGCGCATGCTCTCACACAGAAGATATGAAAGAAAAGAGATGAACACTATTGGCTAAAAATAAGAAAAGATAAGGAATCAGATGTCACTAAATCTTTTCGACTAAATAAGATTTATTAGATACACAAGTGAGTTACAAACCTGTTGTTCAGGAATCAGTTCCTGCAGCTGGGACCTAAGATCCTGCATTTTCACAAAACACAATCAGCATCATGTTCAGCGCACACCGAAATTACCCTCAAGAGAAAATCTAGCAAAAAAACATCACAGAGACCAGCATCTTCCAATCTCACACGATTATATAAAAATTTCAGCACAAAATGGAATAGGGTGATAACCATCTTACAAGATCGGAAGAGCTCTGCATCTGCAGCCATCGCAAACCACCGAGTGTGGTGGCCTCATGCGCCTGGCGACACAAGCAACCAAAAAAAAATCAGCATCTGCTAATGAAAAATCGGCACACGAACGCGCCACCACCAAACGCGACACGGAAGACGGGTCACTCACCACACGGGATCGCATCCTCGAGACAGCAGCGAGGCCCCGGAAGAACGCCATGGCCGGAGCTCGCGGCTACCGCGCTGAGTAGAACACAAACAGGCGATTTTTATCAGACCCGACAGCTCCACCAAATCATTAAAAAATAAATCGTCGCATTGGCCTCTAAACTCCTCCCGAATCGAGAAATCAATTGAAGAATTCGCGCCTAGCTAGAACGGATCCCAAATGACCAGGAAAAAACAAGAAAATCACGGAAAATCTCGCGAATTCCTAGAAATCACACCCCAAAAAACGGGACAAAACCACAACTACGGGTTGTTGCGGCGCGCTAAACTGATCGGAACAGAGGGAGATTAAAATGTCCAGCGATGCGAAGGATCGAGAGGAAAAAATTTGGGATCAAGGAGGGCTTACGCGTGGGAAAGGGAAGGTGAATCGAATCGCAGTGGGGAGAGAGGGAGCGTTCAAAGAGTCTTCCGAAGCGGAGGGTGGAACTGGAAGACGACGAGAGCCAGCAATTCTGAGATGCCTTCCTAATAAATCGCGTATTTTTTTGTTTCATTTTCCATTCCACCCCCTAGAAAATCTTTTTTTTACCCTCATCTCTACCCATATTACGAGTATGTAGAGATTTGCATACAGACGATCGGACATAAAATTGGGGTCATATACAATTTGTTAGGGCTGACCTTTGACATAAGGAAGACAAATTTGATACGAAATGCGACGTATATTATGGGGTTGTAGTGCCTCTTCGAGAAGGAAAAAGACTTTTGATTATTCCCTTTTTTTGGCGAGGAGACTGTTCAATTCGTAAAGACGCATGATTTTCGGTCAACAATTTGAATTGTAGATGTTGAATTTGTTTTTAAAACAGTTGAATTTGTTATTTAGAGCGTGCCTTGCTACCTAGTAATAAAGTGAGATGATCATCGGAGTACCAAGTGGATGAGATTTATCAATATAAAATATCTTTAGCACATTCTTGGTGTAGGTGGTCTGGTGCAACAATATACCACCAAACAGATATTCAACCTACAAGCCAAGATTATATTCGGTCTCATCCAAATCTTTCGTCCCGAATTCCATCTTCAAATATGAGCTTGCTTCAAATATGTCATTCGCAGTTCTAATATTGTTCATCAACATATATAGATATGATACAGAATCCATGAGTGGATTACTTGATCAACACACAAGCATACTTCATTATTCACGTATTCCATTTGCAAAAGAAATTAGCTTAGTCAGTTGTACCACATACCACCCGACTATTTCAATTCGTATAGTAACCTTTGCAATTTCACAATATACATATTTTGATTATCATTCATATTCATACGTGAGACCTTCAATCACTTTGGAATCTTCCTAAAGATTTCGTAATCAAGTGACACATATAAGTATGCACTTATAGTATCCATAAATATCATACTTCGATGCATACTCACTGTCATTGATATCAAATAACAGAATGTAATGTCATCTATTACAAAAAAATATGTTTCATCGTAAATGATACCAGTTCTCTATATGAACACTTATGCTATTAATCTCATGTTGTGTCTCACCACTTCATTACGTTCATTCTGCTTCCTTATGAGCACCCATTTGTGTCCAACAGGAATGACGTCATGAGGTGTCTTGACCACAAGTCCAAAGGCTTTCCTCTTACTTAGCAAGTTTAGTTTTGCTTCAATTGCACCTTTCTATTTATCCCAGACGAGACGACCTTTGCACTCAGCAATAGTCTTCGGTTTTGGATCTAAATTCTCAATATAGAAAGCAAAGAAAAGCAGCTAATATTATCACATACTTGCCTCAAGTATATTTTTCCAGTCTCCACATAATTTGTGGTAGATTCTTTATCAAATTCGATTGGTATTTTATTCAAATCAATCAGCTCTCTATAATTTTCCAATACAATAGAGTCTAGGTGTTTCGTTGTCCTAGTTTCAGCAGGTGTGCTCTCCCCTGCATTAGGCACCTCCCCTTGTGCTTCAGCATGGGACGCCCCACATGTCCTCTCTGATGGGCACGATGTCCATCAGTGGACATTCTTTATTCGTGTTCGATTCAAGGAGTGCCCCCTATTCTATATATCTCTTCTGCAGATATCTTTGAAGTTTTGAAATCTTTTAAACCAGAAGTCTCCCCCTCTTGTGCAATTTAGGAGATTCATGAGTGGAACCTGACGTGCGGGATGATTCGACTCTAACAGGTGCATTCACTGCTGGTATATGCGACTTCATCATTCTGTGAATGAATCTAGTAGCTTGTCTTCAAGAATTTGAAAAACAATATCTTTTAAACCACTTGTTCAGGCTCTTTAGTGTGCGGATCCACAGTATGAAGAGCATTATCATTCCATGATAGCTCTCTACATTGCAAATTAGGGTCCTTTCCTCTCCCTAATATTGAGAATATTTCTTCATTAAATATACAATCATTGTATTTTACTTTCAAGAGATCTCCCGTCATGGACTCTAGATATTTGATTATAGGCAGAGATTTAAATCCCACATTGGGCCATTGACATACGTTGAGGTGGTGAGATCGGCACATATATGGAACAGCTGAATGTATAGAGATATGATATACTTGATTCTTTCCCACACACTAACTGGGAAAGTGAATACTCATAGTAGTTTGATGGCTGAAGTTGTATGAATGCTGTGACATATAATACATGTCCCAAACACCTAGTGGGGAAATTGCTCCTCATCAGTGGAGGTTGAGCAATTAATTTGATCCTCTTGATCAAAGAGTTTGTAAGTCCATTATGTGTGTGAATATGCAGGATAGAGTGTTCCACTGTTATGCCTAAGGTCATGCAATAATCATTAAATGCTTTGAAGGTAAACTCACTAGTATTATCCATAGTATGGATTGGATCCTTTGATCCAAGAATTCATCGCTTAGTGTAATCTAACAAATAATATAAATTTGCAGTTGGTGGCAGCGGTCCGTTCTTCCTAGGCCTCCCCCTGACCATATCTCCAATAATAACTGGTCATTATAGCTAATTATTCTTTCCTGATTTACAGCCAGCTATATCTCTCTAAATATGGATGATTATTATAGCAAAATCCCGATTATTGCTAGTGATTAATAGACGCCAATCATTCCTTTTGTGGCGTGATGCATTCTTCCTAACCCCCCATATCTCCAATAATGGCCGGTCATTATAGCTAATTATTCTTTCCTGATTTACAGCCAGTCATCTCTCTCTAAATATGGCTGATTATTATAGCAAAATCCTTAATTATTGTTGGTAATTAATAGCTAGCCAATCATTCCTTTTGTACTCTATATATGCTGTACAGTTTTCACAGAATCAATCAAGGGAATTCATTCAAGATCTCCCATGTCGTGCCGCCGCGGCGAATGAACTCGACGAACTGATCAATAAGTGACGGACCGACGTACATGGCCGCGAGGCGTAGAAGGCCGAGCGCCGCGGTCAGTAGTAACTGCGGCCAGAAGGACAACCAGAGCGCGACGCCCATCGGGTGCCGTGATCCCAGTGCCGGCCAGTTGGACGTGAACAAAGCGTACAACACTTCGGCACGGTTGCCCGGCGACACCGGTGGGACGTCATCGGCGGTGAGAGAGTCATTGGCATACTTCTTGGAGATAAACGGGTTGATCCAGCTAAACGTCGCGAGAGAGAGGAATGACGCGGCGGTGCATAGCATGGCGAGCGCCTCGACGCTGGTGTTTTCTAGTTCACCTTCATGGGCTCCGGCATTATGGCTGGTGAAGCCAGTGATGGCTAAGTACGCCAGAGGCATGGAGACGAGTAGGCCGACAAAGGCAAGAGGGTCATCTGGGAAGAGCAGCGAACCGTCAACGCAGCGGACCACCGCTGAAGTAGAGAAGAGCACGGCACCGAGGGCGGTGGCGATCCAGAAGACGCGGAGGTGCAATGGCTGGGTGGTGGCGGCGGCCCCTTTCTCCGAGGCTATTGACCACGCGACCATGGCATCTGCGACGAAGTGGGCAGCGAGGAAGGTGGACTCCACAACATGCGTTGCAGGTATGGCGAGAGGAAGAGGAACGCGAGTTGGTAATATAAATTGCAAAAAAGGATAAAAATGATTGATTGATTTTTTAGATTAGTAATATATATTGCTACGTATAATATATTTGGTTTTTAATTCATACCGGAGAAGAAATCATAAAAACTTTTGTAATCGGGAGAAATAGAAGTTTGATTTTGTAGCACAATTTTCTTTTATTGCTTGACCTTTATGTTTCATTACCAATTTTATTTTTCGTAGCAACGCACGGGCATTGATCTAGTAATATACTAAATCAGTTTGGCGAATGCGTGATTATGGTGGATAGTAGGTACACATGCGTTCACCACATGGATGTATCTATTAGTATCATAAAGTACTAGAAAGTACCCAACATGGGATCAATCGGTTCATAAATATCCCCTGAATTCTCTCAAGGAAATTATGGCCCTGTTTGATAGAGTTTCAGATTCTAGCTTCACCTGAGATCTAAAACTTATAGGCTAAAATAAAGTGAATTTAAGTTTATAAAGGCCCCAACAACACCCAATGGGACAGGCCCACATGGGATCGGTTAGGTCATGCGACCCTAAAGTCTCTTCCCAAACCCTAGGGTTGTCGGTGTAGTAATAGTAGCTTGGTGTGGGGAAGCCGTGAGGCCATGCGACGTCCGAGCGACGCGGTGCAGAAATAGGTAGTGCGGCGAGCATGATGCAATGGGTCGAGACGATGCGATGGTGAATAAGTGGCGAGCACGACCGAGGCTCTGTCTACAGCGCATGACGGAGCGGCTTGAACGGCGACGAGGCTGAGGTCCTTTGTGTGTGGCGTGCTACGACACAATGTGAATGGCTTGTCAGTTGAGGCCCCATCTGCGGAGCATGGTGGTGCGCGCGTGAATGGTGGTGACGCTGAGGCCCCAATCTGTGAAGCAGCGGATGTGTTATGAACGACAGGCATGGTTGTGGCCCTGTCTACGGCGCACATCGGTGTAGGCTCAGATGGCGTGGACGACAGACCTTGGCAATGGTGTGGTTGGCGTGGGTAGATCGAGGTCCTCAGAAGCGGTGCCAAGGGCATGGGCTATGACATCGAGCGGTGTCGATGACGTGAGTTGATAAGATCTACAGTGATGGTGTGAGCGACATGGCCAATTGGATCGGTGTAGGTAGGGCTGAAGTGGGTCGGATATTTCCGATACTAGATTCATGAAGGATTTTGACTGTTCAGTTAGATCCAAGACAAGATTCAAACACTTAAATCTAGATTTCGAATCGTATTCGGAGTAGGCGGTATTGAGAGAACTTGGAACGGAATCCGGTATCCGATATCCAGATAGTACTGGCCTTCGGCGGTTCGGCCAGCCCGGCTGCCTAGAAGGCTCTTGATCCTCTTGATCAAAGAGTTTGTAAGTCCATTATGTGTGTGAATATGCAGGATAGAGTGTTCCACTGTTATGCCTAAGGTCATGCAATAATCATTAAATGCTTTGAAGGTAAACTCACTAGTATTATCCATAGTATGGATTGGATCCTTTGATCCAAGAATTCATCGCTTAGTGTAATCTAACAAATAATATAAATTTGCAGTTGGTGGCAGCGGTCCGTTCTTCCTAGGCCTCCCCCTGACCATATCTCCAATAATGACTGGTCATTATAGCTAATTATTCTTTCCTGATTTACAGCCAGCTATATCTCTCTAAATATGGATGATTATTATAGCAAAATCCCTGATTATTGCTAGTGATTAATAGACGGCCAATCATTCCTTTTGTGGCAGCGGTCTGTTCTTCCTAACCCCCCATATCTCCAATAATGGCCGGTCATTATAGCTAATTATTCTTTCTCGATTTACCGCTACCATATCTCTCTAAATATGGCTGATTATTATAGCAAAATCCCTAATTATTGTTGGTAATTAATAGCTAGCCAATCATTCCTTTTGTACTCTATATATGCTGTACAGTTTTCACAGAATCAATCAAGGGAATTCATTCAAGATCTCCCATGTCGTCGCCGCGTAATGAACTCGATTTAACCGATCAATAAGTGACGGACCGACGACATGGCCGAGGCGAAAGGCGAGCGCCAGCTCAAGAGTAATCGCGCGAAGGACAACCAGAGCGCGACGCCCATCGGGTGCCGTGATCCCAGTGCCGGCCAGTTGGACGTGAACAAAGCGTACAACACTTCGGCACGGTTGCTCGGCGACACCGGTGGACGCATCGGCGGTGAGAGAGTCATTGGCATACTTCTTGGAGATAAACGGGTTGATCCACTAAACGTCGCAGAGAGAGGAATGACGCGGCGTATAGCATGGCGAGCGCCGACGCCGGTGTTTCTAGTTCACCTTCATGGGCTCCGGCATTATGGTCGGTGAAGTCGATGATGGCTAGCACGCCGAGGCATGGAGACGAGTAGGCCGACAAAGGCAAGAGGGTCATCTGGGAAGAGCAGCGAACCATCAACGCAGCGGACCACCGCTGAAGTAGAGAAGAGCACGGCACCGAGGGCGGTGGCGATCCAGAAGACGCGGAGGTGCAATGGCTGGGTGGTGGCGGCGGCCCCTTTCTCCGAGGCTATTGACCACGCGACCATGGCATCTCTGACGAGTGGGCAATGAGGAAGGTGGACTCCACAACATGCGTTGGTATGGCGAGAGGAAGAGGAACGCGAGTTGGTAATATAAATTGCAAAAAAGGATAAAAATGATTGATTGATTTTTAGATTAGTAATATATATTGCTACGTATAATATATTTGGTTTTTAATTCATACCGGAGAAGAAATCATAAAAACTTTTGTAATCGGGAGAAATAGAAGTTTGATTTTGTAGCACAATTTTCTTTTATTGCTTGACCTTTATGTTTCATTACCAATTTTATTTTTTCAGAAGAACGCACGGCATTGATCTAGTAATATACTAAATCAGTTTGGCGAATGCGTGATTATGGTGGATAGTAGGTACACATCGCTCACCACATGGATGTATCTATTAGTATCATAAAGTACTAGAAAGTACCCAACATGGGATCAATCGGTTCATAAATATCCCCGAATTCTCTCAAGGAAATTATGGCCTGTTTGATAGAGCTTGATTCTAGCTCACCGAGATCTAAAACTTATAAGGCAAAATAAAGTGAATTTAAGTTTATAAAGGCCCCAACAACACCCAATGGGACAGGCCCACATGGGATCGGTTAGGTCATGCGACCCTAAAGTCTCTTCCCAAACCCTAGGGTTGTCGGTGTAGTAATAGTAGCTTGGTGTGGGGAAGCCGTGAGGCCATGCGACGTCCGAGCGACGCGGTGCAGAAATAGGTAGTGCGGCGAGCATGATGCAATGGGTCGAGACGATGCGATGGTGAATAAGTGGCGAGCACGACCGAGGCTCTGTCTACAGCGCATGACGGAGCGGCTTGAACGGCGACGAGGCTGAGGTCCTTTGTGTGTGGCGTGCTACGACACAATGTGAATGGCTTGTCAGTTGAGGCCCCATCTGCGGAGCATGGTGGTGCGCGCGTGAATGGTGGTGACGCTGAGGCCCCAATCTGTGAAGCAGCGGATGTGTTATGAACGACAGGCATGGTTGTGGCCCTGTCTACGGCGCACATCGGTGTAGGCTCAGATGGCGTGGACGACAGACCTTGGCAATGGTGTGGTTGGCGTGGGTAGATCGAGGTCCTCAGAAGCGGTGCCAAGGGCATGGGCTATGACATCGAGCGGTGTCGATGACGTGAGTTGATAAGATCTACAGTGATGGTGTGAGCGACATGGCCAATTGGATCGGTGTAGGTAGGGCTGAAGTGGGTCGGATATTTCCGATACTAGATTCATGAAGGATTTTGACTGTTCAGTTAGATCCAAGACAAGATTCAAACACTTAAATCTAGATTTCGAATCGTATTCGGAGTAGGCGGTATTGAGAGAACTTGGAACGGAATCCGGTATCCGATATCCAGATAGTACTGGCCTTCGGCGGTTCGGCCAGCCCCGGCTGCCTAGAAGGCTCAGACCAGTTCGATAGTACGTCGATCCGGATAATTCCCGGACGTGCCTCGATCGATACTTTTCTAGTTCGATCCAGGCTCGATCGATATGTTCTTCGATACCTCGATTCCTCGCATACTATCCAGCGGACGATCACGTTATCCGAGCGACTTGCATCCTCCGAATGAGCACTGATCACTCATCTATTGTGCTCTTGAACAGAATCGGTTTGACTTTCTTGTTGCTTCAGCTCGATCAGTAGGAAGCAGAAGGCAGCGACGAGAAATCACCAGAACGCGGCTCCACGATCGAGAAGCATCGGCGGCGTAGGAGTAATGGTCCTTCTCCAGGTTATCTACACCTTGGAGGACATGTTGTCCGGTGACGATGACATGCATGATGACTCCCGTGTCGCACCGGTCGATGAGCCACCGGTGGCGCAAGGCGGCGTCGCAAGGTCCTGCTCGCAGGATGATCAAGAGTCATTTCGTCGCCTTCGCAGGCCGTGTCCAGAAGGTAAAAATATCCCTGGCTTCAGTGGTAAATTTGATTGATTCAGATGTCATATGTGACAAGGATTATATCCAAAGTCAATATTTTAAGTGGCAAATTTTCAATTATTAGAGAACAATGCCCTGTGATGACGATCTTTCATATGCTTGTTCGACTTTTGAGTTTAGTGGTGATTGCTTAGTAATTAGCGATACAGAATCCATTGCGGAACAAGGTACTTGTGCTAACCATTGCTTTAGCAGGTAGGCGTTGCGCGGGCAACAGGGTCGGTGAGGCGTGTCGTGCCGTGGGGCGGATGCGCACATGAGTGCTGACTGCTGAAGGCACGAGCTGATCGGAGGAGAGATTAGGAGGAAACCAAACTAACCTAATCAGTAATCTGAACTTGTCCGATTAGCAAATGTACCAAGTGCCCTAAGGAGAGCGTTATAGTGCTGATGACGTGTAGATGTATTAATCGCCTTGCCAATGATCAATCATACACAAAAGTAAAAGTAGACAAAAGATATAATCTCGATAGCCTTTCAAGTTCATTGCTCTTGCCCATAGGTTATGTCTGTGTACGCAATATGCAGCCCTCGATATCCTTTATATAGTGGTAGGTGGTGTCTTTCTTATATCTCAAGTAAAGGGCTCAATAATCGTATAAAACTCTGCATTTAGGTAGATTTCTACATACCATAATATCACTGCAAAATTGGCCATATGTGCGTTTTTTGGCAGCTTGTTTATTTATTTGGACAAACATAGAAGGTGCAAAAGAAATTAATTGTAGGATATATCATGTTTGTTTGTTTTGCTAAAAGTAAAAAAAACTAAACAGACTACTTACACTTAAAAGTCAAGCTCTATATAACTATAAACCAAAAGCGAGAGCTTTGGGATGAAATAATCCTCTGAGTCTAAAATTACCCACCAAATGCCATTACATATAAACTCAAATTTTTCCCATCTCATTTCTCTCTTCTCTCTCTATATCTTCCTCACTGTCTCATAGTAAGAGTTTTAATTTGATAAATAATTATGCTCGAATGAAGTTTGATCTCAAGATTAATCTATGTTTTTCAACAAGACATTTGATGAAAAGTATGAAACATTTGTATTAGATAAATCGACATAATAAAAGTTCTTACAACCTCAAAGGGTATTTCAAACTTTCCAATAAGCTATACCATCCAACCCATTAAAAAGCCGATGCAAACAACATGTCTTGGCTTAAGATAGCTAAAAGCTCATTAAGCCAAAGTTAACTTTAAGCCAAAAGTCAAGCCTAGCAAACAAATAGGGCCAAAGCTACCCAAGGTGATCGCCTTCACCTTCGCCAACATCAAGTACCTATTTTTATCGTTAATATTTGATATCTAAGTCAATGATGTACACCCTTCATTCATTTTGGGGCGTTGAGTGTATGAGGATGAATATGATAATGATGAATGGATGGAATGATCCTAGATGAGATATCAGAAGGTGTTTTGGTTTCAATGAAATGATATAAGATTTTGTTTGGTTGCTTGGATGAAATGATCAGATGTCGAGATGATGTTTGGTTGAAGATGAGATTGGATTGAGAAATGAGGTTGGCTTAAGGGATGATCGAGTGAACAATCTTGTCTCACAATTAGTTTCAAATTGCTCGATGGTGCAACATCTTTAGAATATTCTAAGAATCTCATCTCATCCATAAATGGTTCTATTACCAACCAAATGTAAAGCAGAACCAAATTCAGCGAGCGTTGTTACTTGTACACCCAACCAAACCTTTTTAAGCGATTTTGACTTTGTATAAAGATTAAGTTTACGTTGAATTGAGAAAGGTATAAGAGAAAATAACTTAATGCTCTTAATTGTCTTGGAAGATGAAAGATATACTTTATGTGGGTAGTAATGAATAAATGCATATGGTTAGGAGAGAATAAATAAGGGTATAGAAGGAAATACCTCATTAAATCTACATACAAGTCTTATATTTGTGAGCAAGACCATTTAAAATAAGCCTTATAAAAATGAATGGAAAGTAGTTTTGATATTAATTTTTTTTATGAGCCTACCACTCTTCTAGAAATCATCATTATCTATGCCGAGCTTACTTTTATGAATCTAGTTTTTGCGATTTGTAATTTTGGCCCTTCTCACGAGAAGATGAGGCGGCTCGACGAAGCTTCACGCTTGTCGCTTTGTGAGTTTCCGCCTCTAGGTGCAACAAGGATATGAGTGATCCCGCTTTCACACTTATGAGAGGGTTAAATTTGTAAATATATGAAAGCCTATATTTACAAAAAAATCTAGAGGGCTAGGTAAGGGATGAATTTGCTATTGAGCTCTCATGTGTCACGCTCCGCTAGGCTTCTTTTAGGGCATGACTAACTTTGGATTTGAATTTTGGTAATAAACCTTACTAATATGGAAAGTTCGAAGGAGGGCCACGCGAAACTATGATGTGTGAGCGAGCGAGCCCGCTCCTCCGCCATGGCCTCTCGAGCTAGAGTTGACCTTCGCGTCTCTCGACCTCGGGCCGAGACTTCACCCGCCTAACCCGCCCTTGGGTGGGGCACCCCCAGCGCTCCAGCACCCCCATCAAGGGAACTCCTACTTTTTTTGGAGAAGATTTTTGTGGGTAATTCCGCGCTGCCTGAGATCGGGAGTAGAGCTGACGCGCGATTCTAGGCCCCACCCTCATGCCGATGAAGAGGTAGCGGATTTGGTGGTCTGTGAGGTAGATTCGTCCGAGCGACGCGGTGCAGAAATAGGTAGTGCGGCGAGCATGATGCAATGGGTCGAGACGATGCGATGGTGAATAAGTGGCGAGCACGACCGAGGCTCTGTCTACAGCGCATGACGGAGCGGCTTGAACGGCGACGAGGCTGAGGTCCTTTGTGTGTGGCGTGCTACGACACAATGTGAATGGCTTGTCAGTTGAGGCCCCATCTGCGGAGCATGGTGGTGCGCGCGTGAATGGTGGTGACGCTGAGGCCCCAATCTGTGAAGCAGCGGATGTGTTATGAACGACAGGCATGGTTGTGGCCCTGTCTACGGCGCACATCGGTGTAGGCTCAGATGGCGTGGACGACAGACCTTGGCAATGGTGTGGTTGGCGTGGGTAGATCGAGGTCCTCAGAAGCGGTGCCAAGGGCATGGGCTATGACATCGAGCGGTGTCGATGACGTGAGTTGATAAGATCTACAGTGATGGTGTGAGCGACATGGCCAATTGGATCGGTGTAGGTAGGGCTGAAGTGGGTCGGATATTTCCGATACTAGATTCATGAAGGATTTTGACTGTTCAGTTAGATCCAAGACAAGATTCAAACACTTAAATCTAGATTTCGAATCGTATTCGGAGTAGGCGGTATTGAGAGAACTTGGAACGGAATCCGGTATCCGATATCCAGATAGTACTGGCCTTCGGCGGTTCGGCCAGCCCCGGCTGCCTAGAAGTAGGGGTGAAAACGGTTCGGATAGTTTCCGATCGATCCGGATAATTTTCGGATACGGATAGTTTCGGATCGGATATTTTTCGGATAGTTTCGGATCGGATACGGATACGGATATTTTTTTTCGGATACGGATACGGATTCGGTGGCATACTATCCGGCGGATACGGATACGGATACGGATTATCCGATGAACAGTACCTCGGATATCCGGAAGAGCACTCGAGTCACTCTGAGTCTCTGACTCGGTCACTCCGTCACTCGACTCGACCAGTTTACAGGCGGCTTTTACTTTCTTCCTTCTTATTCTTACCCGAGCTCGCTCTCTCCCGCACGGGCCCGACCGGCGCCCGAGTAAAAACCCTAGCCGCCGCCCTCCGCGCTCCGAGATCGAGAGTAGACCGCGGAGGCGACCTCAGCGATCCCACCGCCTCATGCCGATGAAGAGGTAGCGGATTTGGTGGCGCTGCTGTGAGGTAGATTTGGTGGCGCGAAGGATTTGGGGGGAACTCGTCCCGGTGCCCCCACTCTCCGCGCCGGCAAAGCTAGCGGCGGCGCTGCTGCGACTACGAGGCGGAGGATTTGGTGGCGCTAGCTATGCTGGGCGGAGGATTTGGTCTTGCATGCAGGCGGAGGATTTGGGGGGAACCCGTCCCGGTGCCTCCACTCTCCGCGCCAGCGAAGCTAGCGGCGGCGCTGCTGCGAGGCGGCGGATTTGGTGGTGCGCGAGGGCACCCGTGCGGCCGTGCGTCTCCGGCGTAAACCCTAGGCCGAGGCATCCCTCCGGCGAATCAAACCCTCAGCCTCAAGTTGGTTCTTCTCCAATTTGCCCATACAAGAGCTGTCACTTTTGAGATGACATACAAGACGCTACTACATTTACATATCGTTCTTGGATGAGTATTTTGTATATTGTATTCGGCCAATTAATAGCTTGACAACAGGAGGAAATTATTTGAATGGCACATGACATGATCAGCGATCCTATATTCTTGTACATGATCAGTGATGCTGCTATTGCTATTGCTATAGCCTACTGTTATGCAAGGCTAATTAGTTTCTTTTTCAGTAATCTATTGCTTGATTGCATCTCTTTGCAATGTGCTGTTGCATGTCTAGCTGGTGGCAGAACCGTAGAAATGTATAGTGTCACGAGTTTTTTGTTCAAAGAAAACATTGAAAATATCTGCAAGCCGCAATTTTGAATTATATACCTGGGTACTTGTGGTTGTCAAATGCAACAACCTGGCAGCTTAGATCAAGAGATGCTATAGACTTTAAGGGCCGGTTTATTATTGTTGTGCTGTGGAATCAAGGGGATGCTACCGGTTGTAATTTTTTCTGTTCTGGTTCTAAAATAAAGGTCGTAAAAAGAATGTGCAAAAGAATGTTTGCTTGCTGTCAAATTTGTTTGATAGTTATCTGGCTCTCTGTGAAAGATGTATCCAGTTTATGTAACCATAGCGTTGATATGATTAGGCACTTTGGAGGTATGACTGCATGTTTAGTTCTTGCCATCTGTAGACCAGTTCACAGAACGTCTGGCTTGCCCGGCTGCCCCTAACCCTAGTTCTCCAGGCTCGACTTGTGCTCCAACCTCGATTCCTCGCAGCCACCAGCGCCCAGCCAGCGCTTGCTCCTCCGATGGGATTTCTTCTTTGTGCTCTTGAAAGAATCGGTTGGATTTCTTGTTGCTCGCTCGATCAGTAGGAAGCAGAAGGCAGCGACGAGAAATCACCAGAACGCGGCTCCACGATCGAGAAGCATCGGCGGCGTAGGAGTAATGGTCCTTCTCCAAAGGTTATCTACACCTTGGAGGACATGTTGTCCGGTGACGATGACATGCATGATGACTCCCCCCCGTGTCGCACCGGTCGATGAGCCACCGGTGGCGCAAGGCGGCGTCGCGAAGGTCCTGCCCTCGCAGGATGATCAAGAGTCATTTCGTCGCCTTCGCAGGCCGTGTCCAGAAGGTAAAAATATCTCCTGGCTTCAGTGGTAAATTTGATTGATTCAGATGGTCCTATATGTCATTGACTCAAGTGGCATTATATCCAAAGAGTCAATATTTTAAGTGGCAAATTTTCAATTATTAGAGGGAACAATGCCCTGTGATGACGATCTTTCATATGCTTGTTCGACTTTTTTGAGTTTAGTGGTGATTGCTTAGTAATTAGCGATACAGAATCCATTGCGGAACAAGGTACTTGTGCTTAACCATTGCTTTAGCAGGTAGGCGTTGCGCGGGCAACAGGGTCGGTGAGGGCGTGTCGTGTGGCCGTGGTGGGCGGATGCGCACATGAGTGCTGACTGCTGAAGGCACGAGCTGATCGGAGGGGAGAGATTAGGAGGAAAAACCAAACTAACCTAATCAGTAATCTGAACTTGTCCGATTAGCAAAAATGTACCAAGTGCCCTAAGGAGAGCGTTATAGTGCTGATGACGTGTAGATGTATTAATCGCCTTGCCAATGATCAATCATACACAAAAGTAAAAGTAGACAAAAGATATAATCTCGATAGCCTTTCAAGTTCATTGCTCTTGCCCATAGGTTATGTCTGTGTACGCAATATGCAGCCCTCGATATCCTTTATATAGTGGTAGGTGGGGTGTCTTTCTTATATCTCAAGTAAAGGGCTCAATAATCGTATAAAACTCTGCATTTAGGTAGATTTCTACATACCATAATATCACTGCAAAATTGGCCATATGTGCGTTTTTTTTTGGCAGCTTGTTTATTTATTTGGACAAACATAGAAGGTGCAAAAGCGAAATTAATTGCTAGGACTATATCATGTTTGTTTCGGTTTTTTTACTGGCTTAAAAGTAAAAAAGAAAAAACTGAAACAAACGACTAGCTTTTAAGCCGAGCTTAAAAAAAGTCAAAAGCCTCTATATAACTATAAACCAAAAGCCAGGTGAGAGGGGCTTTTTTGGGATGAAATAATCCTTTGCCACTGGAAGTCTCTAAAATTACCCACCAAATGCCATTACATATAAACTCAAAAATTCTTTTCCCATCTCATTTCTCCTCGTCTTCTCTCTCTCCTGTGCGACATATCTTCTCCCTCCGACACTCCGGTCTCATAGTAAGAGTTTTAATTTGATAAATAATTATGCTCAGAATGAAGTTTGATCTCAAGATTAATCTATGTTTTTCAACAAGACATTTGATGAAAAAAGTATGAAACATTTGTATTAGATAAATCAGTACATAATAAAAGTTCTTACAACCTCAAAGGGTATTTCAAACTTTCCTGCAATAAGCTATACCATCCAACCCATTAAAAAGCCAGTATGCCAAACAACATGTCTTGGCTTAAAAGCAGATAGCTTAAAAGCTCATTAAGCCAAAAAGTTAACTTTAAGCCAAAAGTCAAAAAGCCTAAGCCGAAACAAATAGGGCCAAAAGGCTACCCAAGGTGGGCTGCGTCCCGTTCCTTTCGCCACCTTTTCGCCAACATCAAGTACCTATTTTTATCGGTTTAATATTTGATATCTAAGTCAATGATGTACACCCTTCATTCATTTTGGGTGCGTTTGGTTGAGTGTATGAGGATGAATATGATAAAATGATACAGAATGGATGGAATGATCCTAGATGAGATAGTACAGGGAAGGTGTTTTGGTTGTCTGAATGAAATGATATAAGATTTTGTTTGGTTGCTTGGATGAAATGATACAGGATGGTACGAGATGATGTTTGGTTGAAGGGATGAGATTGGATTGAGAAATGAGGTTGGCTTAAGGGATGATGCGAGTGAACAATCTTGTCCTGCACCAATTAGTTCGGTCAAATTGCCCGTACGGGATGGTGCAACATCTTTTTAGAATATTCTAAGAATCTGTACCATCTCATCCTGTACCAAATGGTTCTATTCAGCCAACCAAATGTAAAGACAGAACCAAATTCTGTACGAGACGGTTCGGTTCACCCTTGTACACCCAACCAAACGCACCTTTTTTTAAGACGTATTTTGACTTTGTATAAAGATTAAGTTTACGTTGAATTGAGAAAGGTATAAGAGAAAATAACTTAAATGCTCCCACTTAATTGTCTTGGAAGATGAAAGATATACTTTATGTGGGTAGTAATGAATAAATGCATATGGTTAGGAGAGAATAAATAAGGGTATAGAAGGAAATACCTCATTAAATCTACATACAAGTCTTATATTTGTGAGCAAGACCATTTAAAAAATAAGCCTTATAAAAATGAATGGAGAGAGTAGTTTTGATATTAATTTTTTTTGTATGGTAGAGGGCCTACCACTCCAGTTTGCTACCGAGGAAATCATCATTATCTATGCCCTGAGCTTACTTTTTATGAATCTAGTTTTTTCGTGCACGTATTTGTAATTTTGGCTCCTTCTCACCGCAGAAGATGAGGCAGGGAGCGCGTTGCCACGACGCCGGCAAGCTTCCACGCTTGTCAGGCTTTGTAGGGAGTTTCCGCGCTCTCTAGGTGCAACAAGGGATATGAGTGATCTACCGCGTCTTTCACACTTATGAGAGGGTTAAATTTGTAAATATATATGTGAAAGCCTATATTTACAAAAAAAAAAAGTCTAGAGGGCTAGGTAAGGGATGAATTTGCTATTGGAGCTCTCATGTGTCACCTGGGCTTGCACGGCAGCCTAGGCTTTTGCGCACCTTTTTTAGGGCATGACTAACTCTGTTGGATTTGAATTTTTTTGGTAATAATAACCTTACTAATATGGAAAAAGTTCCTGGAAGGAGAGGCCCTGCACGTCGGCAAAAACTATGATGTGCGCGCGCGAGCCGAGCCGAGCCTCGCGCGAGCCCGCTCGCGGCTCCTCCGTACGCGCCATGGCCCTCCTCGCGCGAGCTAGAGGATTTCGGAGCCTTCCGCGCCGTGCCCTTCTCAGGACCTCCGCGTGGCTTCCGGAGACTTCCACGCCGCGCGCCGCCCTTAACCCCGCGCTCGCCTCGGTTGGGCTGGTGGACGACGAGGAGGACCTCAACCACTCGCCCTCCTCCGCCAATCGTGCGTCCGTCCGCGGCCTCTCTCCCAAGGCCAACGCCGTCGTCGCTCGCTGCTCCCGGTAATTGCCTAGACAAACGGATGGGAGAACAACCTCTTACTCCCTTCGCTTCGCGTTAGTGTTTTGTTAGTTTGGGAAGGGGAAACTCTCTGGGATGCAATTTATTTCTTACTTAGGTTGCGGGGTTAAGAGAAGCTTATTCCTAAGCTTTGTGGGAATTCTTTGATGTGGTACCCAAGATGAACTTTTGCAAAGGAATTAGATCATTGCAAAAGCAAAGCTTTTTCTTTTATTTTTCCTCTTTCCTTTTGTGGAATTGGTTGGTACTATCTTTGTCTAAACTACGAGGCATGGCGACGGAGGTGGCAATAATCGAAAATCTTCATTTTTTGGGTATGAGTTCAGCCGGCATCCAAGAGACAATGACGCTGGATGCCACACATGTGGACTATCGCTTTAGTAGGTATTGGTATTAGGTTGCATATTATGATTAGATTACAGCCCATGGATGCTGCGTTACGGGGAGCTATTAGGGTATATTTGTGCAATTCCTATAAGTTAGTGTTGGATCTGGTATGGGTTTGATTTATGGTTTAGTACTAGTGACCGTGTGCGTAATGTAGCTTGTTGCATGCACTGTGGTCGCTTTCGGTAGAATTAAGGGCTTTTTGTGAACCATAGGATCGCATAGAATTATGTGAACTGGACATATTTGAGAGAAAGAGTTGATATGAACACATATGCAACTTCAGCTGTTTGAGATTCTGATTAATCAAGTTTTCTTTCAGATATATGGATTCTTATCATTCTGATTTAATTAAATCAACATGTTGTGTGAACTAATATAGTTTATCTCCCACGTTTCATGGAACCAGTAATGTTATTCACTTATTTGCTTTTGGCCTTGTTTTGTGTAGTACAACTACAGTTAATCAGACATGGATGTGCAGCATGGTTTTTTTTTTGAAAGAATGATGTGCAGCATGGTAATTTATTCTAATTATTATGTCATATAACCGAAGTTTCCTTTTCTTAGTTACATAATAACGTCGGTTTTCGTCCATTAGATGTTGAGCGATTGCATTTTGTCTTGATTACCTTTCAGATTTCTCGATGTTTCTATTGGTGACTGCAAAATGACTTTGATATGCAAGCATATGATTCCATAAAGCGACAGAGACGCAAGAAACTTTTGGGATATTGTCGCTTCAGGCACTTATGCAGAGGGCACTTGCGCAGTCTCACAAGTTGCGGGTATATTGTCGACAAAAGCTTTAAATGCGCCTAACATTTGATATGATGTTAGCTTGGGAAGTTCCATCCTCTTCAAGCCAGCTCATTGTTAAGGTAGAAGCTTTGTGTTGTGTACTTTCTCTAGATGACATGTGAGTCTTACAGAATTAGCTGGGTTTGCATTACAGTCATCTGTCACATGTGTCTTTTTTTGCATTAAGGATTTGTAAAAATCTCTCTATTATAGTGAATTTCGCCCCCCTTCGTTTGCAGGTTGAGGTAGATGGCACAGTTACTTTAGAAGCTTTCTCAAGAATAGCACCTCCATTCCAGCAATCGCTGATGTAGTAACTTGTTCAAATCTCTTTGATGTACTTTCATCATCATGTGGAGGCCGTCTTTCATTTCCTGTATATGATAAGTATCTTGCAGGATTGGACAGGTCACTTTCTGCAATGCTGTCTAATAATCATACGCAATGGCTTGTTCAAATATTGACCACTAGCAATTTCATCTTTTGTTTACCCTCTTATTGCTCTGTCAAAACAGAAAAATTTGTACCTATCTTTCTGGTACAATGCTTATTAGTTCTTATTAGCTCACATTTTATTTTATTTGCTCTGTCAAAACAGAAAAATTTGTACCTATCTTTCTGGTACAATGCTTATTAGTTCTTATTAGTTCACATTTTATTTTATTTTTCTTTGTGTTCATCGTATCTGTTTACCCCATGGTGCAAATTATTCCTTTACAGAGTTTAGATAGGACATCACTCTACACTTCCGATGATGGATAAGCATGTTGAGTACTACAATTTCTATTTTGTTGACATTAGTCTAGATAACATAAATGAATCATTTTATGCATGCATGCTGATATATTACTACCACTGGTGACCGGTATTAATATAGGAATGGACTTATGGACATATATGGTGCAATATAGTTAATCACAGCTAATTTCTTCTGTCCCCCATGATATAATAATCTTTTTATCTTAATTGTTGCGAAAACATGCACCTACATTATCCATTTGGTATCTTCCGTTCTCACTTCTTATTCTCGACAAACATAATCCACTTCCATGAATTAAGGTGGAGGTGTTTTGGGCAATCGCTAAGTGAGTTGTTGTATTCAAATCGTTTTACATGCTACACCCTTGCAGTAGATATCATTATGTGGTCATTGTCTTTCACTCTGTGGTAGTAGATCTGCCAGCTTGAATTAAGATGGATGTATTGTGAGCAAATAACAACTGCACTTTTGCCTGTTTGAAGTTGGACTTGCTACTGCAGGGTGTGTTGTAATGTTGTATGTCATTGTGATTGTAGAAGTTGCACAAGTATACCATGATTGAAGAGAATGCATACATGTACCACAGTACATAACATGGACGTTGTTTCCTTCTGCCAAGTGCAGTGGTAGGAAGCATGTTATCCAAATATTGACTATCTATACCTCCTTGTTCATATAAACAGACCATTTTTCCATCAGTTAATAACATGTAAGTGTTAATGCATATTCTAAAGTAGATCATAAGTAAATGCGGGAGAAAGCATGGCTACCAACTTTTATTGTCAAACAAAGTTACACTCTTTTTTCTCTTAATATAGGTTATGTAAGCATGAATTTCTGTTGGATCTTGCTTGGTAAAGACAGAAATGAGAACATCTTTTATCTCATATAGAGCAATTAAGAAAATGAATGCACAATCTGGGTCATCGCATCTATCGGACCTCCAATCTCAGAGAGGTGAAAGGATTCTAGAAGTAGATGGAACATTGACAACTCAACCAGTGCTTGAACATGTTGGGATTTCAACATGGCCCACAGCTTAGGCATCGCAGTTTTTAATTTACACTAAACAAATATTTTTTATACATATGAAAAATAGCGCGCACGGCGTATAACGCCGCAAAAACATTCCTAGTATAAAGAGAAGGAGCTAGGTTGGACGAGTTAAGAGTCAGGTTTGAAATTTCGTTTTCGGACCGCATCTTGGGAGTGGCTGAAATTCGGAATTTCGACGTGATTTCGAATGAAACTCAAAAAACAAATTTGAAATCCGGTATTTTTTGTGACCGAAAAAACTAAAATTTTGGCGAAATTCACCAAATTTTGGCAATTTTCAACCCTCTGTGAAATGATCTCTTGAGGCTAGAAAAAATTGGAAAAAATATGAAAAAATTGTGCAAGTATTTATCTACATTTCCTATCTATTGAATGCAAAATACTAAGTATTTACACAAAAATATACATGGCTGATCAAGGTGGTAGTCGCAAATAACTGATCGGCTGAGTAGTCCATCGATTTCTGAAGTGAACAGCATCGACATATGGCATTTTTTTCAGCTTAGCCTTACTATCGACAAAACTGCCATGAAATACATATGCTTTCATAAAGAAATATTATATGTGACATAATACACCAACATTGTATTCAAGGAGAAACAATGCATTTTGTCCGAGGAAAGGATAGGCACTATCAGGATATCATTAGATCCTTAAGTCAACCTCTAAAAGTTCATAACAGATGGTTCATGAATAAGATAAGTACAGAAAACAGGGAGATGCTCGATAATCATATCATAAGCTCATTTTTATTTTTATGTCATAATTTGTATATATATATTTTAAAATTTTCACATGTATTCATCATAAAAGGCATACAATTCGCCACAAAAAAATTTGGTGCGAAATTCGGTCTAAATAAACATGAAAACCAATCAAAAGGCCTAAATCTTAGCGAAATCTACCGAAATCACTATAGCAATTTATTTATTTTATCCTACCGAGATTTGAAATCTCGGTCCTGATCAAAATCCAAAATTCAATCGAGATTTCTGAAATCTCGACGTTTCGATGAGATTTTGAACCCTAGTTAGAGTGGATAAGAAGAGAATGCGTGAATCGATGGTTGGGCGAGTTGGAGAGAGTGGATGATAAGTGAATGGTGGACTAGCATGAACGGGCTAAAACACGGATGAGCTTTATGTTCAAGGTCTAGGTCAACAGATTTAGAAACACTCACTGTTTCATTATCCATACACATCAAAATCAGGAAAGCGAAACAAACTCAAGAGAGAATAGGGTAAAATAAGGACTTATCGTGAACCGTTTTGTCGCTAGCAATCCCTCCTCCGGCGACGGCATGACAGTAACGAGTATCAAGTGAGGATTAGTTTGTTTTATGAGTTTGGAAATCTCTCGCATACTTTTTTTTCCCTGTTGGCAAAAGTTGAACGCTGTGTTTATCTAGCCTTCTTTTCCTTTTTGCAAAACTAGCCCTCTCGCGAATGAATTTGCAAAAAAATACTCCCCCACCACCACGGAAGGTGAACGCGCCACGATAGCATGGGAGGACGCGCTCAGCGCCTATTCTCGCGTGCGCTGTCGAGCTCGTTGGTCTACTCCAACGCTCTTAGGGTGCAGCAGGGAGCAGATGTCACCTATTGCGCCTTCCGTGGTTAGAGAGGAGTCCATTTATGTAAATTTATTCATAAGAGGACTAGTTAAAAAAAAACAAACAAACAAAGGAGCCATACAAGGCAAAATAGGCAAAACTTTTGCAAAAGTTTTTTTTTTAAATTGGCTAGGAACTCTGGCATTCACTAAAGAGGGAGAAACAACAGTGAACCACAGTGCATACACACACACGCACTCACACCACACCCCATACGCACTCACACCACACCCCACATGCACACACCACGCACTGTGCACAGCACTCACGCGCGCCCGCGTTGAGCGAGGCTCGAACGCTGGCGGGCTGGCCGCTCGCTCGGCCAGTTGAGCCGAGGCTCGCTCGCAAACTTTTGCAAAAGTTCAACTCACCATTACCACCTTGTTATTAAGTTATTGAGTTTGCCTCAATAACACTTTGGATATTTAGCCCCTCCATCCTTCATGACCAAGGAGCCGAGGTGTCCACCATGGCGATGCCACTCGTGCTTCCATTGCCATAATCTCCAGAACTGTGAGTTCCACCTCCATGATCAATAAACACTACATCATCGGTGAGTCAACCTTAAACTCAGTTACTAACTTCCACAGATTATGCTTTGGAGATGCTTGTGAACTGTGAACATTACTATTTAAAAGTTGTATAAAATATTAAAACATGAATAATAGGTAGATATCGATTACTTATCTTTTATTTGTTTTAAGATTTATGCAACTTGTATTAGAAAGGTGATGCATAGAAGCACTACTCACTATTTTTCCATAAAATAGTATATACTCTCTCCGTCCAAATTGATAGGCTTATTTTTTTAATAGTCCTGCTCATAAATATGACATATTTCACATTCCAATACAAAAATTAGAATGCTTCCTTCGTATTCATAATAAATATCAAAATTTATTTGATGTTCTTTATATGCATGTATTGAATATAGTGTTTAGAGGTAATAATTAGAGTTAGTATAGTAATTTATAATATCTTCTTAATCTATGTGCCAATAAAAAACATAGTAAAATTAAAATGAGGGAGTAGCACTCAACTCTAACTAAGGGCTTGTTTGTTTTAGCTTTTCATTCTAGATTCTGACCCTAAAAACAGAATAAAAAATAAACAGTCTGATTCTAGAATCCGATTATCACAATCCAGCCTACCCATATACATTAAAATCCACAATCTACTTCATATGTGCTTTTAGATTTCTGTCTTTAGAGAATCGGCTTTACTACAACTATAACCTAGAATTAGTTTTTTTTAGAGAATTTAAAGCTGAACAAATAGACCCTTATTCAGACGGTCTGTGGTTTACTGCACCGAACACGATGTAAGGAAAAAAATTCCGTGGATACGATCTCCAAACAGCGCATGTGCGTACCATCTCTGGATCCTTGCCGCGTGGACGCAGCGTCTCCGGATCGGCCTTCCTCCTGCGCGATAGCGCGAGCCAGCGACGGCCTCGGCTTCACCCAAACACGGCGGCCTCGGCTTCACCCAAACGCGAGCCGATTTGAGCCTTCGCCTGGCGACCAGCGCGGCAGCCTTCCTCCTCCAACGCCGTGATTTGATCTTCACCTGGCGACCCGAGCGGCGCGACTCCCTTGACGACGGACGACGCAGCCTTCCTCCTCCAATGCCGCGATTTGATCTTCGCCTGGCGACCCGCGCGGCGTGCATCCAGAGTCCATGGACGACGCAGCCTTGACTCGTTATTGACATTTCCTGACCTAACTATATTTTTGTTGGAAAGAAAATTTCAACCTTGACTCGTTATCGACATTTCCCTATAACACATCACAAAGATTAATGTTATGGGTCTTTTTGCACATGTATGGGACATGCATTGGAATTCTGGTGTTATAGGGAAGGGTAGTTGGTATTAATCTTAAAGTCCCTTTGTCTGTATTCTTTACTTGGAATAGGTTCTTTCACTCTATTTCAGTTTTTTTATCTGGACTAGCCTTTGTTTGTATTCAGTTGCTTGGCAATAGCTGTATTCAGTTGCTTGGCAATAGCTTTTTTCAATCTATTTCAGTTTCTTGATCCTCGCCTTTGTCTGTCATGGGAGAAAACTGAGCATGCCCTTTTTGAGTTTTGTCAAACTTCAGTCCAGTCATGGCTGTTTTCAGTTTTTTCAAACTTCAGTCCATATCTTCAGCATACATTCTTTGCTACCAATCACATTCAATTGTTATTTTTAACTCCAGAGAAAGCATAACCAAATTACAAGCACAAGTGTTGATTTGAATCCCATGTAATTCAATCTCATTCAATGTGAAGGTCACCATACATGACAATTGTACATAGAAGTACAAGTTCAATCACATTCATGTGAAGCTCAAGAAAATTACAAGCCGTTGCTCCATACAAAACAACAAACAAAATCAAGAGATCAAGCCATATCAGTACAAACTGAACACTTTTGTGTTTGAGAACTAAAAAGTTCCTTTTTTCCTGGTTTTGTTCTCATGGTCGAGTGGATTACTTCTTTCCCATGAGCTGCGGATCGACCTCCCATTTGCCGCACTTGTGCAAGGTGACACCGGAATCTCAAGCTCCCCGACGAAATCGGCACCTGTCATTGGAGAACACCGACGAACTCCTCCTTGCTGAAGTTGTTCATCTGCCAATGTTGCCGGAGAATCAACTTTCTGAATATTTAATAACATAAAAGATCAAAGGTAACCTAAACTTTCTGAATATTTAATTATTTCAGAAAGTTAAACATGAGGCAGTATTCAATTTACCTGGGGCACCAACAGCACTTTCACCAGCTGCATAAAGGCCAGAGAACTGAAAAAGAAATGAGTAAGAACTTCAGAGAACTAATTAGCTTTGTGTGCCAAACATGAAAATCTTGGGCAGTCACGAGGACTGCTTGTATTTGCACATGCTATGAGTGATACAGCATGAAGTCAAGTCATTCTGATAACAATATATCGGACAAAAAACCTGATGCATCCAATGAACAATTCAACATATAACCTTCTTTAACCCCAACATATCTCTAAACAACATATTGTGAAGCTATAACCCTCTGAGTGATCTTTATTGATGAACTGAGTATAAGCAACTCTCACGTTGCATATTACCACCAAGTTGTATATGCCGATTTTCACATCAAATGAGGATCTTTGCTATGACACTGGAATATTTCGGTGCAAAGTGAATGTCAAAGTTCCCATTAGAGCTTCCTGGTAGCTCACTGATAATCTGTAACAAATAATGCAAGGAACACCCACAAAAGAACAGCATATCAGCGAAATGATATGTCTCCCTATTTTAGCTTTCAGATGTTAAAAGTCATAATATACCTCTCCACTAACAGATCCCAAAGACATTGTTCTATTGTCTTTAGAACAAGTAAGCAAGAATGAACTATCATAGGGGCACCACGACATAGCAATTACACCTGGTCAATGTAAGAATCACAAATAGAATACAAGAATGTAGATTACACCAAGTACAATTTGTGTATATCATCATTCACTTGATGAAAAGAACAAAACAAAGAAGAGAAATGAAACATTTTGAATGTCCTACAAATTCTCGTACTGGTGAAATGGTTTTCCTTACATCCCAAACCTACAAGGATATATCAGCAAAGTTATTGATATAAAAAGAAAATCTCTACATAAAAAAGTTTGTAATGTAGATTAAATGAAGGAGCTCTTTTATTCAAAAGCAGTAGAACAATTAAAACTAAAACGAATGCTTTATGAGAGTCAATAAAATGAAGAAAAAATTTGTTTCATCTGTTCTAGCTCTGTGCTGCATATGGAGAAGCTAAGTAACTAAAAAAATAGAAAAGAAAAGAATGAAGAAATAGACAAAAATGGTTATTACTCTCAAAGAAGGAGAGTTATCATCATCTGATGCAACAATTAGCTGGGTGGACATGTCTGGATTCCATTGGAGAATAGAACATGAATGCAGCTTGAGCTTTCATTGAAATAAGCATATGCGACACCAAACTTGAAGCTGCAAAAAAAACTAACAAACCGAGATGAATATGATTGCTAACTAAAAAGTTCTCAAATAGTACGATAGCAATTCTTTTCCTAAATCTGTCAGATTCATCGATGACCAAAAGATCACCATTAGTATGTAAAGAACAAGACAAGAACCTTTTATCACTCATTTGTATGTAAAGAATAAGACAAGAACAAATTAACTAACTGTTATGCTTAAATCTAACTCCCTTTGCCATGATCACTTAAGAACTTTGGTTGCTCGCAAATAGTATAACAGAAATGTCATTTTACGATGAGCACTGTTGCCGAAACCATGAATCGAACTAATCACGGGCCAGACGTTTGATTCGGTGGCGGCGCAGCGCGGCTTCGCATGGACTCGGAGGAGCGCAGAGCTTCATGGGAGGACACTCCCTAATGGTGGCGGCGGCGCCAGGGAGGGGAGGAATGGATCGAATCGATGGGTCGGCGCGTTGGTTCACTCAGACTGCTTGGAGGAGGAACCGAGGAAGGCTCAAATCGGCTCGCGTTTGGGTGAAGCCGAGGCCGTCGCTGGCTCGCGCTGTCGCGCAGGAGGAAGGCCGATCCGGAGACGCTGCGTCCACGCGGCAAGGATCCGGAGACGGTACGCACATGCACTGTTTGGAGACCGTATCCACGAAATTTTTTTCCCGATGTAACGTAAGCAACCCCCGACCAGATCCCACTCAAGGGCTCAGCCCATCGGTCGCTTTAAGCTTCGCATCCTCGCCTTAGATCCGCCCCTCTTTCGTCCACGAGCCTCCCGTGCCGTCCCGATACCACCACTCCACTCTCCACCCACCTCGCCGCCGCCACCTGCAGACCCTAACCGAGCTCCTTGCGGGGGCGGCGGCCATGGAGGGCGGCGGCCGCAAGAGGGGCAAGCCCGACGGAGCCAACGGCGCGTCGGCCGGAGGGAAGCGCGCGCGAGGTGAGTCGAGCGGCGCCCGCCCTTTGCTTTGGTCTGTCTTACTAAATCCTCTTCTTCCCTGGGGGATTCTTGGGCCTGTACCTGTTTCCCGGACGAATAGTGGGGTTTAGCGTCTTGGAGATGCTGGGGATGCTGCGCTGTTGTTCGGTTAGGGTTTAGGGATTCTAGAGGAAGCTTCGTGGTGCGGTGTTCCGGTGGGATCTGTGTTTTTGATGGGTAAAGATGAGAGGTTTGGGGGATTATAAGCTCGCAAATGCTTAAGCTTTGTCAATTCGTTGTGTTTTTTTTTATCGGAGATTGGCAATCTTGCTATTGTTGCGTGTCGTTGTATTTTTTTTATGAGCGTATCTGTCTCATTTAGATTTGTGAAGGCACTACTTTCGTATCTGACTCATTTAGTTTTGTGAAGGCACTACTTTGTCTTCCTGTTTGAATTGTGTGGTTCAATGAACTGAACTAATGGTACCTTGCGTTGTCTTTTACCCACTCAAAGATTTGCCAAGAACTTGGAAGAAAGCTCTGGTTTGGATACAAGCTGAATTGAGTGTAGTTTATGCTTTAATTAATGCACCATATTGTGGCAGTCAACGGTGTATTAATGCTCTTTTTGTGTACCAAGATTAGTAAATCAACACAGTATTAACTTGGCGCGCATAATTAATTTGGTGTAACAGAAACGGAGTCATTTCAAACTGGTGTAGGAAGCAAATCGAAGCCATGCACCAAATTTTTCAGGTTATAATCCAACTTAAAATGAACTCCACCTGGTAACATTTATTCTGCATAGTTGTTATTTCATTAAAACTTTACTTTTATGTTTTGAAAGAATGTCTTGTTGCTAACAAATCAGTCAAGCAAGATTGTGCTACAGGTTTTCCGTAATCCAAGCTTAAGAACACTCACTGGAGTAAAATTGGAATGCGCACGGTTGTGCGAAATCACTTTGCATCTGTGAAAGATGCAACTACAGTATAAGGATATGTAACTCCTTTTCAGATGAACAATCAGTCAGTAATATCATGATGCAGCCTCATCTACTCAAATTGAGAAAAGAAGATTGAATACATGACTTGGGAACTGCAATTGAACTCCCATCTTGAAATTCTGCCACCTATATCCTTTGTAACATATAATATTTATCCTAACATTTGGTACATGCAGGGACAATTTTACTACTATATGGTTTTTTTAAGGGACCTACTATATGGTTTGAAAGTATACTTTCATCAATAGTTGCTATTCGAAATCTTCACTGTCAAGCAGCATATGCTTATGATGTTTAACCATGAGGCAATAGCAAAATTTGTGCTTATGATTCTTAAGCTTAACATTTGAAATGCAGCTTATTCTCACGTTATTTCAGAATATGGTGCCTATTTTTAGAAATTTTCTTCAGTCCATTCTGATTGTAGTCCATATTGCATCTTAAGTTCAGCAAAGTTTGTCCTAGAATAACATTATTTTCTTCAGCTGCTACCATCACTTGTAATCGTAATTCATGAGACTTTGGTCTTTTGAGTCCTCATATCAGAATCTTGCAAGTCAACATCAGCTGCATTTACAATGAATAGCTTTGCTGCCCAGTTATGCAATTAGGGCATCTTATTTTGCTACTTTAGTTGCTTACCCACATGATGTTCTCATTGTGCAGTACCTCGGGTTGTCCCTTTGGTGAGGGCTGCCATTTCCTCCATTACTTCCCTGGCGGCTACCAGGCCGTTGCAAAGATGACCAACCTGGGTGGCCCAGCTCTTGCAACTCCTCCAGTAAGAATGCCAATGGGACCTGCTGTTCCTGATGGGCCACCTACACCCACTGTCAAGACTCGCTTGTGCAACAAGTATAACACTGCAGAGGGATGCAAATGGGGGGACAAGTGCCACTTTGCACACGGTGATAGGGAGCTCGGCAAGCCTACGTTGATGGACAGCTCAATGCCACCCCCCATGGGACCAAGGCCCACCGGTCACTTTGCACCTCAGCTGATGCCCAACCCTGGCATGGCCACTCCAGCAAGCTTTGGCGCTTCTGCCACAGCCAAGATCAGTGTTGATGCATCCCTTGCAGGTGCCATCATCGGGAAGGGTGGAGTTAACACAAAGCAGATATCCCGATTCACTGGGGCCAAGCTGGCCATCCGGGATCACGAATCAGACACCAGCCTGAAAAACATTGAGCTTGAGGGCACATTTGATCAAATCAAGAATGCTAGCACTATGGTCAGGGAGCTAATTGTCAGCATTGGTGGCAATGCCCCTCCACCCGCCAAGAACCCAGCCGGAGGATCTCACCGTGTTGGAGGGCCAGGGAGCAACTTCAAGACCAAGCTGTGCGAAAATTTCACCAAAGGATCATGCACTTTCGGTGACCGATGCCACTTTGCCCATGGTGAAAATGAGCTGCGCAAGTCAGCTGCTGCTTGAGAACCATGTGGTTTGTAGCAATTAGTTAATGTAACTCTAAACTTGAGGGCAGATGATGAATTTTCTGACTGTTTAGGCTTATGTCATCGATTTTACCACTGGATTTCGTATTACATCTTATTTTGTGCTTTGTTTCTCAGGCTGATTTGGCTGGGTAGTTCTGATATCCTTTTTACCAGTGATGTTATTATAGTTTATGCTGCTTCTAAGCTTCTTTGCCTAGAGTTTCTCCGTGGGTTCTGAGTTTCTGATTTTCTCATGTCAGTTGTTTGAAATGCCTAAACAGAAATGTTCTGCATTGCAATAAACTGGTATTTTCTTGTCTACTGTTGCAATCAACCATTTTCAGTTCAAGGAAGGAGTTTCATGGTGTTTTTTTTTATAAACTCAGTTTGTTCCAAGAGAATTATTAAAGTAGGTATTCTCTGTGCAGAAGACGATTAGTAAGATGGTTAAAATGGACTTTAGCTGCCGTAGCTCTCACAGGATTATATAGTTGGTGAACAGCTAAGCAGATCGGACCATTTGAAACAAGCAATTTTCATTTCCTCAGCATGCAAACTCTTGTGAGCGTCATCATACAACTCTAACCTAAGAACAATATAATTTCCTCAGCATGCAAACTCTTGTGAGTGTTTTGGATTCTCACTCTAAAAGGTAATAAAAACAAATAGCCTGATTTTAGAATTCGATTCTTACAATCTAATCCACTCATATATACTAGAATCCACAATCCACTTTATATGTGCTTTTAGATTCCAGCTTTTGAAGAATTAACTTCTCTGTAGCCATAATGTGGAATTAGCTTTTAGAAAATCCAATGCTGAAATAAACAGACCCTAAGTTTCCTGATCTGTGTTTGTTGCACGCGTAGCTCTGGCTCTTCATTCTCTTGAGTGCAGGGATTGCTCTGAGAGGTCCTGTGTGGCATCAGTTCTTCCGCATCCACGCCGACCTCTTTCATAAGCTAGAAATGGATAAAAAGAGAAGCGATAAGGTCAGATTATTCGCAGTAAACTTACTACCACATCATGAATAGGTGAGAATTTCGATCTGTGCATTTTTTTTTCTTGACGAGCAGGAGCAATTGAAAAGAGAAAATGAGCCATGTTTTTAGCCAATAAAGGAGCCGTTTGGGAGGAGCGTACGTACATGGCCAAAACAAAATCAACAGAATTTCTTCCCAATTCAAGACTAACATAATTTCTCTTGCAAACGCAAGATGGTATGCAGGCGGATTGAAGATGACAAACTAAATAAATGAAAATGAAGATTTACTAGTTTACGTTATGAGGTTAATCTTGTAAAAGCAACATCCCCAGGATTATATAGTTGGTGAACTTTTGAAACAAGCAATTTTCATTTCCTCAGCATGCAAACTCTTGTGAGCGTCATCATACAACTCTAACCTAAGAACAATATAATTTCCTCAGCATATGGATCATCCACATCAAGCAAACTCTTGTGAGTGTCAATTTCTTGGGAAGGAAAAAGAATATAAGATTTTGAAGCTTGAGCATGACTCACTTCAAAATAATTATAATATGCTTAATGATGAGTATGAATCTCTCCTTCTCAAAGAAATCACTTAGCCTAGGGTGACATAGGATGTTCAGCTAAGAGAATTAAACAAGCAATTTTCAAATGTAGCGTATTACCAGAGAAAAAGCAACCGAGGACCCTAGCTCGAGTATCCGGATTTAATCCGGATACTCGGACATTTTCCAGAGTGTCCGGACTAAATGTCCTGATACTCGAGACAGACCTCCTCGCCAGAGTACCCTTTTATAGGAAATACACTGTTTTAAAATTCTTTTGAGATGCAATTTTCATCCTATGAGCACAAGCATATCCTAGAAGCAATTTTCCGTCGTATCCCCCTTAATAGTACGGCTATCCTTAGACTCAATAAAACAAAAGAAATTCAACTAAAGTCTTGATGCCGTCTTTTTCAAAATTTAAATATGGTGGGGATCTCCAATCGCCTTTCCAACGATGATATCTCCTTGATAAGCGTGCATAGAATCTCACTTGCAGTTAGTATCTGAAATTGTGTTGCCATAAATCACCAAAACTCTTTGAGGGGCCTAGATGCACTTTCAATCTCCCCCTTTTTGGTGAATTGATGACAACACAATTGAATTTGGATAAAAATTTGAAATGATATAGTATTTGGAAAACCAAATACTTGGAGGGTGGAGCTCCCCCTAAATACGTGCATTAGAGAAATGTGAGTAGAGATTGAAATGCACATATTTAAGAGAAAAAGGTGCAAGAGCTCCCCCTAAATTGTTGCTTACGATAGAATATGACATGATAATCAATAAGTAATTTTGCACAAGTAGATATGTCATGAAGTCACACAATTGCATTGCTAAAAGCAAATGTAACAATAAGCAAAATAGTTCAACAACATAACCAGTTCACGATGACAACCTCAACCATAAGCACAAGTTCGACCAAAGCAAAGACGAATAATTAAACCTAGAACCAAATCAAGGACAACCGACAACCGAAGGATAAACAAATCAACTCTCTCTCCCCCTTTGGCATCAAGACACCAAAAAGAAAGAGACTACGGCACAACATCACTCCTCGTCGCTTGAAGGCTCATAGTCCTCTTCCTCATTTGTCGTCCGCCGCCGCCACTAACGCCGCCTTTGAGGTGCGGGGAGGTGGAAGGTCGAAGAGCTGCCGAGTAGCGGAATCCACTGTAGATACACGAGCTGACTCCTCGGACTCACTACTGGCTGGAAGATCCTCACCCTGCTGGCGGCGGTAGGCGCGGAACTCACGGCGGTGCTCACGAAGCTCACGACGGGTCTCCTTGACTTGATTAGACACATCTTGGCAAAGGCAGAATAGGCACTTAAGTATCCTTTTGATAGTGTCGCGGCTAGTGCGAGGAGAACCTTCTCCGTGGGAGCTGCAGAGGCTGGAGCTGGGCCGGCGCAGAGGCGGAGGAGGGACAGAGGTAGAGGCTCGGGAAGGACGACCCCGGGGACGCTTCTCCACGGGGACAGCAGGAGCAGCAGAAGCTTCTCAAGAGGACCAATCGCCACTCTCGAGTCTTGGAACTGCTTCTTCTTCTGCTCACGACACCTTGCATGGGCATCTGCGGGATGCTCATCGGCAGGAGACTCCTCGGGATCGACTTGAGGAGGAGCTTGAGCGGGAGAGGGAGCAGCAGGAGGACCCATAAGCAGATTTGCACGACCATGGCTGATCTTCCTCACGCCTTGCCTTTTCTTCTTGGGAGCGCCGGAAGGGGAGGAAGGAGGTGACTCAATTGGGCGCTTGCCGGCACCAGAACCTCCTTGCGAAGAAGCCATCTGAGGAGTAACAAGGATTGAAGTGAAAAAGGGTTCGCAAGAAGGTAAGATTTGCAATTTATATTTTTGACCGAGAGGTCAGCTCGGACACTCAGGACATTTAGTCCGGATTGTCGAACAATTACTCCGGATACTCGGGATTTAATCCGGTGTCCGGGTATAGTCCGGATACTCCGGATAAAATGTCCGGATAGTCCGGGCTGTACAGATTTCAACCCAAAAACCTAACTTGCAACCAATAGGGGATCTCTAAAAGCACATTCTAGGATTTCAACAAGAATATGAATGTACTCTAGCAAAGGAGCCCTAACCCGAGGTATTTCAAGGATCAAAAGGAGATTAGGGCAAAAGATGTCATACCACAAAGATGAACCACCAAAACGAAGAAAAGTCGAGGGAGATCCTTCCCCAAGCCCTCCAAGGTTGATCCGGAGGCTCCGAGGGGTGAGAAACACGCCGGAGATGGAGGAGAACCGGAGGGCGGCGGCTAGGGCGAAATTTTGAGGAGGATGTGGTTGAAACAAATGAGAGAAGAGAGAGAAAGGATTCCCCAAGCAGACTTAAATACCTGACCATCTCGGTCAGGACACTCAGGACATTTAGTCCGGATACTCAGGACAATTAGTCCGGTGTCCGGCCGACACTCGGGATCAAAGAGGAATTTCAAGGATTTGAAAGGAAGATTGACTTGAAGCATTGAGAAAAGTAGTCCTAAAGGCCCTTTGCACAATGTGACTAGCGAACACATAATCAAACAATCCATAGTCACATGACATTGGGCTTGATCCGAAGATCAAATATTTCATCCAACACAAAAAGATTAGAGAAAAGGACCAAATAAACTTTTCTAAAATATTTTGCACACATCACTCAATAATGTGCACCCTTCAAGCCAAATTGCGAGAATCAAGAATATTTAGCCCACTCCTCAATTCACAAAATCTCTTCTCATCAAGTGGTTTGGTAAATATATCGGCTAATTGATCATTTGTGCTCACATGTTTGATATCGATATCGCCTTTTGTGGAATGGTCTCTTAGGAAATGATGGCGGATATCAATATGCTTTGTACGGGAATGTTGGACGGGGTTGTTGGCAATTTTTATGGCACTCTCATTGTCACACAAAAGTGGCACATAGTTATAGGTTAGGCCATAATCATTTAGAGTTTGTCTCATCCAAAGCAATTGCGCACAACAACTCCCGGCGGCTATATCATTTAGAGTTTTGCTTCTTAGAGGACCAAGAAATAAGGGATCTTCCTAAGAATTGACATGTCCCCGAAGTACTCTTCCTATCCACCTTACATCCGGCATAATCCGCATCGGAATAGCCGACTAGCTCAAATGATGACCCTTTAGGATACCAAAGCCCGAAATGAGGAGTGTGCACTAAATATCTCAAGATTCTTTTTACAGCCACCATGTGGCATTCTTTGGGAGCGGCTTGAAAACGTGCACACATGCACACACTAAGCATAAT